>JAUYWH010000010.1:9348923-9384598 GCA_034779795.1 Ctenopoma multispine
CAATTGGTCTGATATGCATGGTAGCAGAGGGGGGTGCAGCTGACACAGCATATTTGACAATGATGACTAAAGCCAATACAAAGATAAGAGCTCCCAGCCCAAATATTGTCTCCTTATATGACCCCATAAGCCCGATAATTAAACAACAAAAGGCAAACACTAAAAGTAACACACACACCAATGTGAAAATCCAGAAAAATTTGGAAGCCCGCTGTGGGTGGTACAGAAGAAAGAGGCATGCCAGGGCACTGAGGACATGAAGAAGTACTCCAAAGTATCTCGACACAAACCACACAATGAAGGAAATAAAACAGGTGCCTGTAGATCTGCAGGAGTACCCAATAAACTCAACTGCCAAGATTGCTGCTGTGACTGTGTTCATAACATCATTCACGATCAGTGATCTAAGAAATTTGTGCACGTGTTGAACACCCCTGCGGCTGGAGGTGTTGCACAAGTAGAATGAGGCGATGCTTTGGAGGAACCCATTTCGCTGGGACCAGAAAGCCCAGATGTAGCTGCTAAGCCCCAGCAGGCAGTAGCCCAGGAGAATTCCTGCAGCTAAATCAGGGTCTCCCGCAACACCTACTGGCCTGAGGAAGACCGATTTCAATCTGTAGGATGAGCTGCTGATAAGACGGGTGCTGTTATCCATAATGTGGGTGTCAATTGGTAATTTTATTGACCTGTTGAATGAGAGAGAAACGTCTTAACCCTTGAGAGTTTTCATAGAACATTTTCTATGCCAACTTCGTCTGCTTTAAATAAAACATACAGTATATAGCAATAAGTTGATCTTGGGTAAAGTTCAGAAAAGGAAGTCATGAAGCCTTTTGTGCTTCGACACATCAAACCAAATCAGATTTTAGTCATTTCACGACCTGATACGTGAAAAACAACCCTATCTGTGGCTTTACAGATATTGTATGTTAATTTACACATTTTTTTCACATATTGCCAAAAATACAATCCAGGTGACATTGTGTATCTGTACATTTGGAAATGTGTTTGCAGCTAAAAATGTGTTGTATATTTATCTAAACTCTTGGAGAGTAAAAATATGAAAACGTGTGCATTTTACACATTTGTCTATAGGCAGTAAAAGCAAACACCAAATGTTGCTTGTCAGAGGTTTTCTACAAAGATAAAATCAACATGAATTTTGTTTAAAGAAACGAACAAGTCTTACTTGATATACAGCGATGACCACTTCTTGTCAGGAGAAAGCTGCTGAGTGAAGAACTTTGTCTCTTTGGGCTGATTATTTATTGATTTATAATACCTTATTAGGACAACTCCGGCACACCTACGTTTATTTATTTATGATCAGGCACCACTGATACCTACCAAGTCACTTCAACAGAATGAAACAGACTTTATAAAGATTTTATTTGTTTACATTTTTTGCTGAACTAAAGCAAAGTAGTTGAGCTGAGAGGAAAACTGTTGAGAGTTTGATCTGGTCAAAAGAGAGAGTGACTTACAGTCTTTAGAACATGAATTGAAGCATTGCCAGCTGTCATCACCGTTGAACTGTAATCTGCCGATTTCTAGGAAACCTAGGGCAACGATCGATTTCTTAATATACTGTATGTCAATAAGCTTTGCTCATTTCCCACTTTGACACTGGACTCTTTGTGCACACTTAAACAGCAGCCAAGAAAAATACAAAGGAGCAGGAGCCCCCATAGAGGAGAACACATAAGAATTCCCATATATGATAAATATGTTTGGTTACATGTCGAGATGACCTTGAACCCAAAATGTTTAGTAGCACTAATGTGTGCTGTTCAACAATTCAGTGTAGTGGGGGGCTGCAAAGTAATCACCATCTAATGAAGGGGTATAATGTAGATACAGTATATATGTGATCACAGACACTAGTAGAGAGCATATCTCCCAACTCCTAATGTCCATTTAAACTTTAATATTTTTCCTGAAGTGTTTCTTTACCCATCGCTGCTTCCCACATTCTAATGCATTTGTGCCCGAGTCCAGCTGAAAGTTTGTGATAACAGTCATTGTCGGAGCAGAAGCATAAAAATAGAAAACACTGCCAGATATCCGTTAATCATCAATTAATACATCAACTCTCCTATATTCACTAATTTCCCCGCCGTGGGATCAATAAAGTCTTATCTTATCTCTCAAACATGAAACCTGATGATTTATTGTACCACACTATGTGGTATATTGGCAGGAAAGTCTTATATTTGCCATATATTTGAATTAAGGATATGTATATCTAATCTATATAATCTTTGTACACTTTACCAAGGCTTTAATGCTTATGCAGAAAGTCGCGGTAATGGCAGGAGATGGTCAGCGATGAAATGCAATGACATTTTACCCAAAATCTGCACCAGTGTAGAAGAAACCTTCCCCTGGTGAACGACAGAAGCACAATCTGGCCATCAGAAAGAAAAAAAAAAACGACAAGTTAAAAGTCAACTACAGTTTCTTTTAATTTTATTACAAAAACAAAAACAGGATTTTCTGAATTAACAGTACAACAACATATCTACTCAGAATAAACAAAAGAGGGAACAAAGAGGAGAAGTGCGAAGGTGGTGTGTATGTGTGCCTGTCTGCATAAGTTTACAAACCCATTTAAAAAAAGAAATGATCAGTAAATGTGTTTCTGCCCCCCTTTGAAAAACTGTCCATCTAGTTACCACGATTTAACAAACACTGCCGAAAACAAGAGGAGAAAGTGAATCGTAGACGAGGACGCGGAGGAGCGAGGATCAGGGGGAATCAGTTTCTCAGTTTTTATATAAAACACTTGGCAGAGGATGTGTCAAGTTTTTTCTTTTATTATGCATTAGTTAAGAAACTTTTTTTTGTTAAACAGAAAATAAACAATGCTCGCAATAAAAACCCATTTAAACACACATGCACACACACACACACACACACACACAAACAAAAAAACAAAACATGAAACCCTGATGGTTGCATGGATGGAGGTGGGGAAAAAAAAAAAAAGGAATGAAGAGAGGGGGTAAAGAAAAACAAACGAACGAAGTGCGTGTGACTGTCCTGCTGGTTCTGTTATGGTTTCAACATGACACTTCACTGACCAACACAAAAATAAGGAGCTTCTACAGCTATATACACATACACGTGCGTCTGAGCGTGTGTGTGCTGTGTGAAGTGTACGAGTCAAAAGAGCCAGTTGGGGTAGAAACAAGGGTCAAGGGGCAACTAGGTTTGGCAGTATGTGTGTGTACGTGAGTGAGAGAGAGATATTTAGGACCGCCGTTTCTTCTTGCTGGGTGGGGCCGATGACCGGACCTTTCTCTTCCTGTTGGAGGTGTCCTCATCCTCATAGTGACTCTCTTTGTCAGCTAGAGGAAGAGAAAAGCAGCAATGACATGATCATCACACGTCAGACACGTGAACGACTAGACACCAACTCTTGATTTCACCGGTGCCTCCACTTTACATGAGATAAAGACCACAAAAATTACACAGCCATATCAAATGTATAATTCATCCTATATTCTTATAGCGTTCCTGTTGTAAGTGCCCTGTGCTTGCATCACTACAACAAAAACAAGAAGTGATAATGTAACCGTATAATCCTCAGACCTCACAGGTGAAGAAATAGCTGCAGACAAACCTTTTCTGGCTTCTTCCTCCAGTTCGTCCCAGTCTTTACCACTCTCCTCCTCACTGCCCAGTGACTCGTTGTAATCTACAAAACAAAGCAAACAGGAAGAACTCTGAGTGCATGCATAAATGTTAAGAGGTCAAGAAAAACATTTGTTCACATACACATCACAAATGATATGAATACTACTAATTCGACATAATTGTAGCATAAAAATGAAAACCTACACTGAAATTTTACATTGACCATTTCTGTATTTAGGTATTTAATTATCTCTTTGTTTCAACTACATTCAAACCAAATAAATTTTTATTGTACCCGTGTGTAATGACATTAAAGGTTATTCTGATTCTGATATTCAGCTTACATATATATATTCAAAAAAACCTGCATTTTAGCTAGAAATTACAAAAAAGAAAATCTATGAACAAAACAACTGACAACAAAAAAACAAACAAACAAACAACATCTGTTGAAAATCATACCAGAGTCCTCGGTCTCTGAACTATAATCTTCATCGCTGTCCTCCTCTTCCTCTTCCTCTTCATCTGCTGATGGGTTAAATGTTTCATCCTCCATTTCTGACTCTGAATCTTCCTCTGCACCACTTCCCTGAAACAAAAATCAAAACACAGACTCTCAAAAACACAAAAATTCACAATAACTACAAAACATTGTTTAAAGATATGATTTAGCTTGGCGAGATCTACCAAAAACTTTGTTACAGCAAGCAGCAACCTGATATTTAGCCCGCTGTGATGGACTTACTTCACTCTCTGGGTCCAAGAAAGACCAGCCTCCCTGCTCAAAGAAACCCTCTGGATCATCAACGATGGTCTTCATGATCTTGGTCCAGTTCAGAGACTGGACTCCCTCTGTGTACTTGATGTCACACGAGCTGAAAACAAGACATGAATGTGAATAAACAAAACCTACAGAAAGTTCTGGTTCTAAAAATAAATAGCTGAGGGTTGGATGTCATTTAAAATTAAATACGTTTACCAACTCGTTCTTAATGAAAGCAGAAGTATGTTAACGGTTCCTTACTTGAGCCACTCTTTAATGGGGTCGAGGGAGTTAACGGGCACAGCGTTGATCATGGTGACCTTTTTGTTGTAGTCCTTGTAGATGATGACCACATCGAAATTCTTAAGATGGAACTGCACACGCTCAAAGTGGACCAGCTCCACCTCATCCAGAGTGACGACAAATGGCGGCTGGACAAGCAGGAAGAGGACAAAGAAATTCACAAGTGTCTTCACATAAACACTCCTAACAACGTAGTTGAATTACATGGACATAATGTTCGACACATGTTTTACTGTCTGGTGATTGTTTACCGATTTTAAATAAACTCTGAACCACTGTATTCTGATTTTTTTTTTTCCTTTGAAACATTTTCTGATTCTATAGAGAATAAACTAAACTTTCCAGTTTACATGGCGTAAACATGCACATGAGCCTGGCTCAGTTGGCTCACTCACCCATTCAGTAACATTGACAAGAGAGCTGGAGGTGGGTTGTAACAGGCAGGTACTCCTGTACGGGGCACCCTGGAACCTGGAGACAAAGACACAGCAGAAATCAGTCCACCTGCCTTTGGCCTTCTTAGCCATGTTGGCAACATCGCTCAAGGTCTGCGGGTTGTTCAGTACAGAGTGATATTTCTCATTAACTATTAGATGAACTGCTACAAATTCATAAATCCCTAAAGAGGAACTATTATCATACTGGTCATCTAGCGCCATCAGCAGGATGAAATTTGATTTGTGACAATACAAAACAACCAAATAACCGAGCAGCATGTAGATTTTAATTAGTTACTTAAAAAATTCTGTCACACTATGAAGCTCAACATTATACTCAGTTGCATTACCTACATTATTTTTCATCTGGCTCTGTCTGCTGTGTGGTGTCTATTACTCACCCCAGGTCTCTGAAGGGCACCTCGAACTCCAGCTCCTCTTTAGTCAACGTCTCCACCTTCTCAATGAAGTTCTTGAAAGCCGACTTCAGCTTATGCCTCATCTCCCGCTCCATCTGCTCTGCGTACAGGTCGTCTCTGTCGTGCATGTGCTGGTGTTTGCCCAAGTCTGTGGTGATCTCTCCGACCTCAGTGTAGAACTGGACGTCTGTGTGGCGTCGCTTACCAAACATGATGGCGTTCTGGGGGAGAAAAAAAAAGAACCGTGAACAAACCTCAAAATATTTAGCACCCCGTTTTCAACACTATAATATGTCAATAACAGAATGCATTTGATTGTAAATAGGGCAAAAGCAACATATCAAATGTTGAAACTGGGTGTTGCAGAAGAAGAAGCTCTGTTCAAGGACAACAAAACAACTCACTAACACAGAACTGATTGTGATGTGTGTGCAGATTTAAAGAATTAGAAGTAAAACAGCAATTCTTCCCATTCCCTGTATTTTTACTGACCAACTAAATGCTGACTGTAGATTCATATTTTGTGTACAGACAAGCAAAAAAGGCAAATAAGCTACATGAGTTTGAAAGCCTGCAGTGGTTTTTAAGATGGATGAACAACTTGAAGTACCTTGAGGTGGAAGTGCAGTACAATGATCATCTCCCCGTCACAGGGCTGGAAGATGGCGTGTTTGATGTTGTTGTAAAGAATGTCGACTTTATCACCACGGACTGACGTGAAACGGAAACCTGTGTGGAGAGAGGAGAAGGAGGTTTTAAGACAAACGGCATCAAAGAAGTTGGCAAATTTAGCACACTCATCATTTCTGCTTCTTCACCATTGGTATGTGCCTCCAGTGAGCCCTGCATCCTCTTCTGTGCAATGTTGGGTCTGATGTAAAGATCTTTGAGCTTGGGGTTGCTGCGGTTAAGGTTGATGACCAGCGAGTCTTGTTTGACGATGCCCTCTTTCTCCTTCTCTTCGGCCTCTCGTGTCTTGTAGCGCTTCTGCACCTCCTTGATGATGCGGAACGCGTTCTGCAGGTTGGTGGAGGGCACCGACGTGTCACCGGGAGCCTTCAGGTTGGACGCTCGGTACGTGCTGAGGGGGATTAATGAGCAGAGTTGACAGAGCTCGTAATGAACTGGAAATTTAGGAAATGGGTCACTGATCATATTTGAACATGACATGACTCACATTTCTTTAACAAATGTGGCATCTGGGTTGGGGAAGATATTTCCCTCTTGTCGCCCTAGAGAGCTGCCAGGGACGTAGAAGTTGATCCTCAGGTAGGTGTAGTCTCCTTCTACAGACATACTGATGTTCTAGCAATAAAAACAGGACAAAAACGGTCAACATGAAACATATTATATACTCACATTAAGGAAAAATGTCTTTCAGATTTAAACCTGCTATAATCAACAAGAAAAATTATTTATCAAAGACGAGGAGACAGGTTGACAGAACCACTTTACCTTAATAGTGGCGATGTGGAATGGTGTGGCGATACCAAAGACGGGCATGACGACCGTCTCGTACTTCTTGTCAATGAAGATCTTCATGTCTCTGATGTCTTTTTCTCTGGGCATCTGAGAGATGTTCTTATAAGACACGTTAGATTTTCTGGCCCTGTGAGGAAAACAAAGTGGACTCAATTAATGACCTCAAACTTAACTACATCTGTGATGTTTCTTTTTAGGTCAGGGATGATGAGTCACATTAAATGAGCTGTTTAATTTGAATGCCATTACTCGTACTCGAGTAAAGCTTTAACCCGAGTTTAAACGTTTGGGGAAACCGAGAGCGTCAGACTCACTTCTGAATCTGCTGCTCTCCTTTCTGCTCTGTCAGGCGACGCTTGGCTTCTTCGTTCAAATGATTGGCCAACTCCTTCTGGTGAGCTCGCCTCTTCTCCTCCGCCGTCATCTCGTTCTGAGTTTGACAACAGCCAATTGAGTGACCACACACAGACATCAGAGTCCAAAAATTATGTTTAAAAACAAAAAAGAAAGAAAAAAAAAAAGAATGGGAAAAACCACAACATACATGCAGAATACAAACATGTTACAACTTTGGATGAAAAAACACAAAACAACTCACTTAAATGAAAGTGAAACTTTTTCCCCATCAGCAAGTGGATTTTTACAACTAAACCAGTTCAGCTGATGAGATTTTAGAAGAAACAATGACTACTTACCTTCCCAAGTAGCTGGTAGAGTACAAAGACATTCACACTCTTAGTTACTAACACACTGTCAAGGTGGCAAATTAACACAGATCACTAGTCCCATATTTAAACAACACGCTCACCCTGGTTCTGTCTGCGAGCAGCGCTGCACTCCGAGCTCCCTTCCCCAGCAGCTCCTCAGCATCATCGCCATCTTCCTCTTCGTCCTCCTCGTCGTCATTCTGACAAAACAAAGGCAGGACGCCACAACGTGCTTCAGTAAATTCTGTTCTGTCCCCTCCCGTGTCCCGTCAACCCCAATACAGTGCTGTAATGCAGCTAAATTCACAATATTTCACAATCGCAACAAATGTTGAAGCAACAAAAACTATTTATGCAATTAAGACAAAATAAAATGCTGCGATGCTTCAATTCTGGATGCTTATAGTTGACTTTCACATAGCAACAGTGCCATGATGGAGCTTTACCACAGCCCGATGACACAATTAGTACCATAAAACCACAGCACAGACTTATGAAAAGTTTAAATGACGACATAAGACACCCACCTTCAAGAAGATTCCCACATTTTTTATCTTTTTCTTGACTGGCGTGAGTATTGTGGCAGATTCCTCCTGTTACAGAAACATGTTGTTAGGCAGATGTTGAAGATGCAGGACATTTGCACCTTTGGATTACAACAATGAGACAATCTAGTTTTTCTACACTGTGCAGCACATCAAGTGATCGAACACATGCTAAAATGTATAATACACTGAAGTTTTCTATGTACCCACCAACAATGCTCATATTCTCTAACCTAGCACAATCATGAAACTAAGATTCATGTATACATATACAAATTAAGACCCTTGTACCATGGTGTCTCTTAAGTGTATCTTACCTCATTGATCTGTATTGTGTCGCCGATAAACAAGGCATACTTCTTCTGCTCCTCCTTTTTGGCTTCTTTATTCACTAGGTCAGCAAAACCCAAACTGATACTCAACACCATGCCTGGAGGAGAAACACACAAGTCAATTTATGCTCAAGTTCTCACGATGACATAAATTTATTAACTTTTGTGTCTGAATTTGAGATGTCACAACACAGGAAATTTGATAGCAAATACCAATACCACATACAGTTATAATAATACTTCAGAATTAATCTGAATGTGCAGTATTTACACGCCCCTTCCACACTGTATTTCTACAAAAGGAATAAAAATAGCCAGTATCTCCAGGTAATGAAAAACTTGTCAAGTGTCAAATAAATAAAATCTCACCTTTTTTCAGTTTGTACTGGTTTTTAACATTCAAAACCAACGACCCTTCTCTGAACTCAATTCCCATTGCAAAGCTGCAAACAACAATGAAAAATGACATAAATAAAATGTGTGTGGTTGCATGCAGATAAAAAAAAAATGCAGTGTGTGCATTTACCCAAGGTTCTTTGTCAGCTTTGATACAAGATCTGGTTTCTCCTTCTTCACATACTCCAGAACAGTGTTGTAGGCGTCAGAGATTTTTACACCTGTGAAGGAGACACACAAACGTCTATAAACAGAAACACACAAATATGCCGATTTATATTATATGACAGAAACCTTGTTGTTTATGCCAACTCCCCTTTTTCCTGTGTATTCGTCAGCTGCAACCGTACGCAAGTGTATCGTTTTGTCATTCAGAGCATTAATCAGCAAAAATAATGATGTTTCTAGCAGTAAAGCCAAACATGTTTGTTTCAGCTTCTTTTCTCTGCTGTATATGAAAATGTTGAGTTTTGTACTGTCTAAATAAAACACTGTTTTGAATACATCCCCTAATTCCTTCAGTCTACCTTAGAGAAATGATGTGTTTAAAAATGTTTAAAAAATTAATTATCAAAAAAGAAAAGCAAAGAGAATCTTGTTGACCCCCCCCTCCCCTTCCTCATTTCCTTCTCAATCACTACAAGTCACTGACATGGCTTTGACAAGTACCCAAATCTTCCACACTCCCAACATCCCCTTGAACCCACCGTGTTTAAGCTCTTTAAGCAGCTCTTCCTCCACCTGCAGCAGAAAGTTGTAGTTGTCCTGCATCTCCTGAGAGGGGTCCACCATAAGTGTTCGGACCAGGTTGGAGCAATATGACTTGTAGCGGATCCCCATGGCGCATGTGATGGCACCGAACTGCATGTGGTTCTTATCGCTGGTGCAGAGACAGAACAATAAAATATTAATGAATCAATGTTTGTGTACATTTTCCAAATAAAAAAAATGTTTCACAAGCTCCATGATTGACAAAAAAAATAAACCAAGCTTATGTTAAACTGAAGCATCAGTCATGTAACTGAACATGTAAAGTGAAGATTTATGATGCACATTTGCAAAAATGTCCAACTTCAATTAAAAATAACCAACAGTTTTAACCGAATACCATCACAATATGCCTGTTAAGATGGTGTAAGCCACCTGACAATGCTGAACTTCAGGCTGTAGTTTCCTCCACTCTGAATGATGGGAGGGTAACACATTTCCACTGTGGAAGGATCTGCACCACACAGGTACTTCTTCTCCTCGATGGCCTTCTCCACAGACTCTGCCAGCTTACTGTGACGGACTTTCTGTTGAGCAGGGGAACAAAACAAAATATACATATATCTGTAGAGGAGAATTCCTTCACATTAATGGATAAATTACATCTGTGGTCCATAATAATTATCTCGGTGCTATACTGGCTAAAACATAAAAACTAAAATGTTTATGATTGTTCCTCCTCCTCACCTCATCTGCATCAACAATCTCCATGACGCGCTCCTTAAAGAACTTGGAGTACACCTCGCTGGTGATGGTTGCTGCCTTTTTCATCAGGCCGAGCTCTCCGTCTTCCTTTACGGCCATCGTGTAGGCGACCACAGCGCTGATGTCCACCTGCAGACAGAACACGACACATGAGGCAGAACTGTCACCAAAAACCAGACAGAGTTGTGCTCTTCCTAATCACCAGTGTAAAGAACGTGGTTTACAATCGACATTGTGATTTACATCTTACCTTCTCCAGTCCTTCTGCCGTGATCATGTCGTTCCAGCTCTTCATGTACTCTCCGGGGAATTTGTCTTTGCTGAAGACACCCACCGTCTTGCCTTCTTTGCTGCCTCTGATAGCCTCAATCATTTTGTCAAAGTTGGCCTTGTTGCTTTCATTCTGAAGGACACAAAACAGCAATAGATCTTAAATCTAATTAATCTGACAAAAAAAAGGCTGGTAAAGTAAAAAGTAATGTAATAACTCATTAATCCAAGTTGACGGGGTTTACTATGAGCAGACTGCCTCTAGTGACCATTGTTAGTATTATAGTTAATATTACTTATGGTCATGTGGGTTTGAAGTTTGTATTTAAAAACCTTTAGTTTTAGTGCAGTTTAATGTCTTACAGTTATTGTGTATGTGGGGCCTGAAAAATCAAACATTTCTGGAGTCCTTAAATTTCAGATGTCCTTTTACATGGTTTCTCTGGGTTTAATCAAAATAAAATAAATTATTTTTATTTTAATTAAATAAAATAAATTAGATAAAGGTTTTAATTTATTAATGCAACTAGTTACTTTGTAATAAGCTCCTGAAATAGAATTACAGGTTTTTAAGTGATTTTAGTTTGAAAGTGATCTTTATAAAACCACTATAGCAAGAGTAGTAGCTACACCTACTACTGCGGACTGAAATTATATCAACAAAAGATTCTCTACAGCATCTTGTGCACATCCACAACCAGAGCAAATCCACTAATGTCTCACAATTGTCAGGAAATGAATGTATAGAGGAAGCAAAAGAAAATATTTGATGCTGTTGAGTTGTTATTGGAACTTATATGAAATGTGTCTTTGACAATTTTTCTTCTGTCAGCCTCAGTGTAATCATGTGAGGTACCTTTTCTCTGGTGAGCAGAGTGATAGGTGGGAGACCGTTGGCGTTTTCGTTGCCTTTTGTTAGCTGTTTGAGAAAATCCAACTTCTTCTTACTGGCGAGGAAGATGATTTTGGTGTCGCAGAACACCATGATGGTGTCCGTCAGTTCATAGCCAAACAGCCAGGTCTGATGAGGGGGAAAAGAAAAAGAAAAAAAGTTAATTCATTCATGGATTTGAAAACCAAACAGATGTACAGTGAGTAGCTTATTTCAGTAAACCTGAACCTGTGTAGACATATAAAGCTTTTGCTAGAAAGCAGCTCGACATTTTTTACCATTAATGCCAAAAACTTTTTATATCTTCTGGAGATAAATATTAGCTGCATATAAACTTTTCAAAAATAAAATGTCTGTGAAAGATACTGGACTTGGCTGAGTATGTCAGCAATAAGCATGTGTGGAGCCATATTCATAATGATACTGGAGCAAAAATCACAGGTTTCCACACTGCTTCAGCAAATGTTTAATTTAGATTTATTGCAGTGATAACACACAAACTGTATGAAACTGCCTGTATCCAGAGGATATCATCCTCTGTGATGTTATCAAGCTGCTTTGGCAGTAATATTCCCTTTACCTGTATGGCGGTGGATTTGGCGTATACAATTTCCTCGTCCACTCCGACAGACACCACGATGGCATCGACTTTGCCAAACTCATCTTCTCCTTTCTGGAAATCACATAAAGAAGAGAGAATATGATTTATGTCTTATGCATTAACGAACAAATGACACAAACAGACTGGGGTGCTTCTATTACACTGGCAGTGAAGCTCTGGGGAAATGCTGGTAGACAAAGAGAGCTGGTTTCAGGTGTCACATCAATAACCCTGACCTGTGGGGACTGATTCATGGTTTTGTTTCCATCACTACACACACACACAAAAAAAGAAGAAGCTGCTTATATGCAACTCTAATGGCTTCACCGGCACCTAACGCAGCACATAAGGTGGTCTGAGTCTCACAAAAACAATTAGTCCTCAAGTGGTAGTTTTAATGTACATACATTACTCGTAAGTACAGTTAACAATGAGACAATTATATTTGTGATAAGACTGCAACAAAAGTGGAAACCTCACCTAGGAGCATCATGTTACAACTTCTGACAATCAGTTTGTGCGCCAAAAGGAGCCACTGTGAACGTAAAGTGACTGCACACTTTTAAGATTGTATATAAAAGTAATCTCCAGAAGCTGCAGGCTTCCCACACGCTACTGTGATGCAATTTTGATGCTAACTGACCAGCTAACATTAGCATGTGGCTAATGTTACAGGTGCAAACTAACTGTAACGCTGAACAGCTTGGTATTTAGCCAAAAGTCAATCACTTCTTCAGGGGATATTATGTTTTAATGAGCACTTTAACTCGAGTTTATTATTTATTTACACTACACTTTTAGCTTCTTGGCTAGTGAGTTAGCTTGAAGGTATACTTGCTGGCTAGCTAGCAGGCTAGCTAACGTGGTGAATGGAGTGACTACTGTGCTAACGTGAGGTAGCTAGCCTGTTTGTCTCATAAAATCCTGCTGAAACTCGCTTTCAAACACGTTGGAAGGGAGTCTCAGTGCATATAAAATGGTCAAATGGGGCAGAAAGAGGCCTGTTCCCCACTGGTTGCTGGAGGTGGGAAAACATCACCGCTCACGCCGACAACAGTCAACTCGCTCAGCCTGAAAAACGCGGCTAACTCAGCGGCTGGCATGTTCCAGCAGAGACACGTTCTCCACGTTAAGATCTTCCACACGCTTCAAATGGCCCAATTTTACCTTCCAGTTGCCATATAATCTCTTAATCCGGCGGTAGTACGCTTCCTTGTCCAGGTTTACCGCCATGGTGAGTCCTCTGTTGCAAACTCCAGGTCCCGGCTTCGCTCCTCAGCAGGCCGGATGATGATGATGATGATCCGTGTCAACTAATAACAACGCACTTTCTTTCCACGCCTGCAGGGACACCACTACGAGGAGATGCTGCTGCTGCTTCCTTTGTAAATTCACTACAACGGGCTTTTCCACTGAGTATGTAAAAAGAAACAACGCAATAATCTCAATAAGCATCCACCCGGATAAACACGAAGCATTTATAAATATTAAAATGTTATATAATTTCTCCTCTTTCTTCGCCACACATCAATCTGTCTTAATTAAGTGCTCAGCTCTCTCTCCTCCTTCTCTTCTCCCCTCCTGTGCTTCTTGTTCCTCTCCCTCCCCCTCCAGGTCTTCACATAACCGCTTTTATAATAAACAAACGTTATTTCAAACCATAAAGACGCTTAACTCAACCTTTTTGATTTATTCGAGCTATATACTTCGTAAAAAGAGAACAAACAAATATGTTTAAAGGCTTTGTGGTGAATTCTTTTCCTCCCGTAAAGCTACTTTGTAATTTTATCTGATGCTTTGTGGCGCATTTTAATGTAATTTGTAGCAATAGCGCCTCCTGTCTTGTGTTTACCACGCTGCTTTTTCCCGCCTTGCTGGGTTTTCCCGCCATCGTCATCAAACACGCCCACTGACGTAAATCTCGCGATACAAACATCATTTACGGTGTCACGGATGTGTTTTTTCTGCTTCTGACACTTCTGCCAATAACTTCTGTGTTTGTATTAGTATAATTTGTATTAGCAATATTGGTGATAGGAGAAAAATACCAGTGTAGATTGCATGACTTACTGCATGACAGTAAAAGTACTTGAAGTATTAAAAGTAAAAGTACTCATCAATGACTGGTATTATAGCATTATAATTACTGTGTCCATCACTTGATTGTCTCAGGTTATAGCTATGGAGCTTATTTTAACTAGTTTATAAATTGTTTTGACTATATGTTTCAGTCCCTTCACATCCTGTGGCGTAGCCTGTTTTTTTTCACACTGAGGATCAATAGTGAGAAATGAGTGCGAGAATCTTTGCATTTAAATAAAATAGTACATTTAGGAATCATTACTCGATTATTGCAGCGTGTACAGCATGTATGTAAACTTCTGGATTCAAAATGTGCAGCACCAAATGTATATTAAAACATAAAATATTTTATTTCACCATTAAAAACATTTCCAGGATATCTACAGTAAGCCAGACCGATCACTGGGAATAGCTTTATGAAGTAACCATCCCTTTCTTGATTAATAACAGACCTGAAAGCTTAAATTAAACACCGCCATGTTAAAAAAAAAAAAATTCTACTGTACTCCCTTTCCAGTAAATAATGTTGTCAGAGCTGTGTTTGTTTATTTCTTTCCAGTATTTTTTTTTCCTCAAACAGCAATTTTCACAACAAATGTTCCTCATAAGCAAAATATGCACCACGTGTTTAAAAAGCTTATGTTGCAGGGTATTTCAGCAGGAGAGGAGAACAGAAAACACTACAGCTTTTTTTCCTGAATTGTAGCACCTGTTTTTAGAGTTTTAAGTAAAACTCTTTGAATATTGAAATCTCATTGCCCCCCCACCCCCTAGAGTGGCTTTTAAAAGGTGACAACCCGCATTTGGCTGGTGGTAGATTGATTTCCACCTCGTCTCTTAATGGCTTCTTACAAACACTTCACCCTCTTGTACAAGCTTTAAGACTGTTTGTGCTTTGCCCAGTTGTTGGTCGTTTAAACCTCTGAAGTAGCCGACGGCCCGTCAACACAGAAGCACCCACACCTTACTGAAGAACAATTAAGTAAAAGAAAAATCACCTCTCAGGTTTCAGTCACATCAATCAATCCTGAATGTAACAGTAAAGGGAAGAGCATACATGTATGAAGGTGAGTGTCTGAAATGAACAACTGAACACATACGGCAAGATCATAGTTTCCTTCTTGCACTTTCCTCCTTATTTCAAAACAATTAAAAACACCATAAGTCCATAAAAAATGTTCTATTTTTATCAACTCCATATTTTTAAACTCACAATACATTATCAAGAGGAAATCATGGAGCAGCAGACCCAAGTCTTCAGTGTCGTCTTCTGTGTTTTCCTTGGTATTATGTCTCATATATTCATTTGGAATTGTTTGGATATAAGTTTTATTCTGCCATTAAACCATTTGGGCAGGACGAGAGTCACAGCAAAAGCATTTTATGGTGAGTTGTAAATACTTCCCTGTGACTGTCTGTCCATCTGACATGGCTTGATAACTCAAACTATTATGTGCCGATACCTGAGCTCCATCTGGCCATCATTCATTCCTTGCTTCATTCATTCTTTCATTTGCATTTCATGTGTTATCTTTGTCCTTGTCTCTCTGTGTAGCACTCGTGTCCTTTTTCTTATGTGACAGTGGTGGAGTTCTGTCCTCGGATTGCGCACCAGGCCATGAACACATCTCTGAGGAAAAGAAAAGAAAAACATGTTTGCTTTCACTCGACTTGCATTAGCATCCGACATGTCATATGCAGCGTGTAATGTTCAACATGAAGCAGTTCAAATGTAGCTGTATAATGGATTTGTCTAATTCCACTGACACCTAGTACAATTATGATCACAGTAGTATCCCAATTTTGATCGTATTGAGCACATAACATTTACAAGAAACATAAAGAGACCTAGTTATTCAGCTTTACTTATGATTACAATCCTATCCAGGGGTTTAAATGTCTCTATGGAGACATGTTTTTAACTCTGCACTGATTCAGTTATCTAAATGATTGAGGATGAGAAAAAATTAGATTCTGTCTTTCAGGGTGCACAGACCTTAATATTCAATATCTAACACATAATTAGAATTGATAATTCCTGCACAAATCTGGCAGAGCTCTTTAAACTTGGAGCTGTTCACACTCCACCGTATCCATATTTCTTATCACAAAACCTGAACAGGAGCTTATTCGGGTTTGTGAAACCAGGACACACATAATGGAGATATTCAGAGATACAACATGATCGTAACCATTAAACTGCAAAAACATAACTATAGCAGAGCTATTAATGTACATGTAAAAAACACTCATCATCATACTAACACCATAAACCTGGTACTGTATGCACACATTGTAATTATGTATACACTGATGAACATATTGGCGATAAATCACATCTTCACTACTTGATGAAAATAACTTTCTGGCTCGAGAATTTGCTTTACGCAACTGTTTCACATTTTGAAAAGCCAGCTTATTCTCTTTCCTGTTGAAAGCTAAAAGAGGTGATCATTACCACTGTTGTCTGACTGAGGTTCTGGTGAGCAGGTTTTATTGCCACCGGACAGAGTCAGGTGAGCCGTTTCCCACCGTTTCTAGTCATTACGCTAAGCTAAGACCTTACAGACATGAGAGTGCTACTGATCTTCTCATGTAACTGTCAACAAGAAAGCGAGTAAGGCTATTTCAATGCAATAAACACACTAAACGAGCAGCCACAATGATCGTCTGTGCTGCCTTGGAGAAAATTAACTCACACTTAAACCAAACAATCATTAGCACGAAGACACACCTGCAGTGTGTGGCGACACACTCATTACTACAGTACTCCTTGTCCCAGTCTTTGCTCTCTACAGCGGGGTTGGTGCAGCCGGCACGCACGCAAATGTTCGGACTGGCAGTGGGGCTCACACTCAGACCAGGGGCAACATTTACCTCGACCTCCATCTGAGAGACACAATAAGACCAAAAGAAAAATGCAGACATTAATCCAATCAGAGCAATTTAAACCAAGCAGCTGTTTAAATTACACACACACACACACACACACACACACACACACATATCATATAATATTTTATTTATCAGTAATAGATCTAATTAGAATATTTATATAAAAACACAACATGTTAACATACACAAATCATATTAAACACTGATTTGTGAGTTTTTCCTCACTTACCCCTTCCTCTGACACTTCCTCTCCTGTGTCCACAGTGGCCGACTCTCTCATCTCTACTGTCATAGCAGATAATGATGAAGACACCGCTGTGGGCTTTTCGCCGGCAGTCGTCACAACGATCGGCGTGCTGGAATCCGACTGCCGTGACGATGGGACGACCTTAATCTGCAGTGGAGGTGGCGCTGTGGCAGCAGCCGCACCTCCGCCTCGAGGTTTGGCCTGCAGGGGCGGAGGAGCCTGGGTGTGTACCATCTGCTGCAGTCGAGGTGGAGGGGGGGTGCTCTGCATCTGCTGTAGTGGCGGTGGCTGCCGGGGTGAGGAGGCGGGCATCGCTGTGATGGATATACCACCAGAGGGCAGCTGCGTTTGTTTGAGGATGATCTTAGTGACGGTGGGAGGGTTCAGAGGGGGGGTGACGGGTGGAGGTTGGGGTTTGATGGCCCCAGTACGAGAGCGCGTGGTGACCTGAGGCAGGTCCATGATGATGTTGGAGGTACAGATGTTGGTGATGGTGTTCTCCTCTGGGTTGTAGTGTTGGGATCTGGTGATGCGGGCAGCTTGGATGGTGGCAGTGGCTGTGACTGTGGGTGCTGGCGCGGGAGGTGGAGGCGATGGGGCAGTGTCCATGACTTCAATGGGGCCCTGAAAAAATGAAAACACTGGTTACTGGTTTCTGTGTCATTTTATTTACCTTAGCAAAAAAAACACATATTCAACTTGACAGTACGGAACATCAGTGGGCAGCAAAAGGTGGAGATGATATAAATTAAATCAAAAAATAAATCACCTCAGAAATTAGTCTGGCTCTGTACTCTGCCAGTGCTTTCAAGTATTCCTTCTTCGCCACCTCATTTTTCCTTTTGTAAACCTGGAAAACAGTTAGACATCAGAAATCTGTTTAATTCTCACATTACTGTCGTCTTTCACACAGCAGCTGAGAGAAGTACTGATGGCATATTTGTATATATTTGTAAATATGTCAGCACATTTCAGATTTGTAAATTATTTCTACAACTATTCCGTGTTGGAGAGAATGATCCCATATATTCCATGAACTGCAGGAATTCTAGCAGGAGCTTTCCCTGTTTCCTTCTCACCTGTTTCTGCTCCTCCCCAAGACTGTCCCACATGGAGGCCACTATCTTAGAAACTTCTCCGAACGTAGCGTTTGGATTTTGTCCCTTAATAGCTGCCTGTGTGTCCCTGAAGAACAAAGCGTAGGCCGAAACAGGTTTTTGAGGCTCATTGGGGTCTTTCTTCTTCTTTCCCTTCTTCCCTCCTCCTGCCCCTCCTTTCCTCCCAACAGCTGGAGAGACACTGGAGGTCGGGGCGGAAAGTGGGGACTCGGACACAGATGGATCAAGGGAGATGACTCCAGGAGAGACGGCCAGAGAAACTGGAGATTCAACTAGGACACTCTGATTGGAGGGAATCAGGGGGCCAAAATGTTAGAAACACCTCTTAATGATGCCACCAGCCACCATGACCTCAATAATAAACATGTAGCAGAATTATCACCTTTCTGACTCAGACATTATAATCTTGTAAAAGCAGAATTCGTGGCAGTATTGGATTGTACAGGTGTACCTAACAAAGTGGCCAGCGTGTGTATATGGTCATGTAGGTTCTCATCGCCTTTAAAAGAACCTTCATTTAAAAAACAGGCTTTCAGGACCCTCTAAGACTCACCCTTCTAAAGTCATCCATATCATCATCCTGGAGCGAGCTGGTGGGCGACGCCGTGGCCGACAGAGGGTGTTCGGGAGACTGAGGCCGTTGCAGTATGTTTCCTCCTCCAAGGCCGAGTCCCAGCTGAGCGCTCAGCTCTGATTGGTCAATAGTAGTCAGCTGGTTGGACCCCAGCAAGCCCTGGCTCATGTCACCCAACGGGACGTCGATGGTCACCGGGGAGGAGTTGCTGAACTGAGAGCTGATGTGATGGCCAAGGTCCTGTGGAAGGAAGACAACAAGAACAAGAGCAAACATGATTATTAAACTTGTATTAATGGGGAGATCATTTCATACAGTAAAGACGTCTTTTACTCCTCACCATCCCCAGTGACGACGCCAACAGAGTACTTCCTCCTGACTGGTTCATGACTCCCAGACTCAGGTGTTCCAGTCCCTGTGAGGTGGCATTGACGAATGTGGAGGCAAACGAGGGGTCGTTCCCTTCGACCACGGAGTTGCCAGGCACCACTACGCCGTCAGAGTGACCCGTGTCTGACAGCTCCCCGAAATGAGACACAACATCTGACACTGTGAGGGCTGAGTCCGGATCCAGAGAGATGGGAGGGATTTCGAACTCTTCATCGCCGAGGCTCGGAGTGTGGAAGGTCTGGAGAACAGGAGATGGTGGTGAAAGAGAAGGAAGGAATAGTGAGGATGGAAGAGGACAAGACAAAACAAGGTTGTGAGACCGTGGATTGGAGCGGAGTAAAGGAAAGTAACACAGCCACAAGAAAACGATGTCAAAGTTTTGACACATCTATAAAATATCATATATGAGCTTCTATGACAAAAAAAGATTAACGGGATGGAACAATCTTTGGACTGAGCTCAGGATTTCTGGACAGTCAAAGCTAGCTTCCTTTATAACCAGGGCAGATCACCATGGTAACCTGTGCTGCACCTGCTCCAGATCAGGTTAACCTTCACAAGATCAGACCAAAACCCGTCAACAGCCCGACCACTGACCCGTCACATCACTGAATTAAAAACCTTTAGAACAAGGTGACTAGTAATGCGCAGCGACAGAGACATTTGGACAGTTAACCTGACACACTAACAGCCTAATAAATGGAAAACACCTACATAACAATTCTGATGTTTGCTCATGACTTTAACCTTACTTTGCAACTTAAGAAAATGTCTACACATTTCTTTTCTTTTCCTTTTAATTATCTCGGGACTTGTGAAATAAGGCGTTTCTGATGCCTCTATTCAACAGTGTGTGGAAAAAGTTAAAGTACTGATAAACCGTTCATACTCCACCAGAAGATCCAGCGAGGCTGAAGAGGTCAATGGGTTTAGAGGCACACTAAAAAATGCGAGTATGTCAGTAAGTGGGCTCCGTAACAATAAAGAAATAACCTGCCAGAGGGAAATTCAGTGCCACATTATTGAAGGCGTAAAGGCCTACCTCTGAAGACGAGAGGAAGGGATGGCCGGACCCCGAAATAGTCAGGTAGTTGTCACTGCCTCCAGGGAACTGAAACAACCAGGAAGCCCAGTTAGAAAGAGGTTAATCTAATATGTACAATACATTAAAGTGAGGCAGGTGGGGGGCCACAAAAACCAACCAACCAACCTAAAGCAGTAATATCTACACACTGAGATGCGTTCAGTGTTCAGCCCTTAGATCAAACACACACAGTCTGTCTGTGAGTGACAGACATGTGACCCCCATTCATAAAACAGTCACCTTGTTGTCAGAGTCAAATCCATTGAAGGACTGCGGATCCAAGAACTCCGGGTCGCCACCGTGTTGCCCGGTACCGTCCGTTAAATCCGAATAAAAATTCAGGTCCATCTTTTCAGCCGGGCCTCATATGTTAGCTGTGAGGCCCTTCCTCAGTTACACCGAGACGTTACGCAATTAACCGTAATTTCCCAGCTATACCTTTGTCTCACAACGTTGTGGTAACGCGGTTTCCGATTTCAGGTTCAGTGGAGAACACCAAGCCCCCGAACAGCCGCGTCAAGACGAGCTTGGGTTTTGTGTGCTGAAGCCGCCACAACACTGTGGCGCTGACAGCTTTCGCACAGATGTTGGACTAGCTCACGCCACCGAAGCGCGGCATGTGTAACGGCAGCAACCGTGTCAAAAATAACCTGTCCGCTGGCTGGCTGGCTACAGAGGTAACGTGGCTGTTACCCGTCTTTCTTGCTGACTTGTCCTCACACGGTTTAGCCTTAGCTGGCTTTGACGCAAGGCTGCGGTACTCCTGGCGCCCGCTCGTCTGTCGGTCCTCAAACGTGTCATTCAATCAACAGCTGCAACGGAGCGACCGCGGCCGTGTGTTTGACGGACGGACCCCGCGGCTGCCCGACACGGGTGGAGAAACCTCAGTGGTCGTTTCAAGGTGTCGGGACACCAGGCGAAGGGAAACAGACCAAACCCCCGTTGTCGCTTCGTGTTGGCCCGGGCCAGGCTGCTCAATGGATCCCGAGCTACGGATCATAGATGGGATAAACGTGAGGAGGTCAAATTAATCCAACGCAATACCGGATGTAGAGATGCTCCGGTTTCAAAATAAAATCTGAAACCTTTCTTTTTATGATTTGATTGGTCAGATGCAAAAACACCAAAGTGCTAAAAATCTATAGACTATTACCAGATTAAATTTTGTATGAATTATAAATGGCCCTCCCAGGCAAAGGCCAAAATATCCAAAAGGTCAGGGAGGCTTTGTGCCGGAGCCTCTGTTAGAAGTGACTGAATATTTCTTGTTAAAGTCAATCAAACAGCTACACAAATGCAAAATATTACTTAGACTAAACAACACAAAATGAAGAGAGAGACAAGCAGAATGCACTAAAGGAGATGTAATACAACACAGAAATTCACAGTAACCACAGATAGGTGGAGTTTCTTCTAGTTTCTACATCTAATTTCTCCAGATCCAAAGGAGCACAAAACAGCGAAATGACACCTATACACAAGTACAAAGAGACTCAAAATGACCACAAATAGAGGAAGTAAAAGGACCACAACTTCCAGTCTGTGGACTGCAAGCAGTTGGATATGCGTCCTACTCTTATTTTCCCAGCAACTCTGAAGTCCTGAGCTAGAATAACAGCTAATAAGTAAAATTACACCAGTTTCTCTTTGTTTCAGTTAATCAGAGCACAGGAGGCATTATAAAGTCATACAACTAGATACGGACATAACTCCTCTACAAAACATAGCTAGCAATCCTTCTTGACTGGTATTGTATTTAAGTGTTAGGTGCAAATTACTTAGTCAAACCACTAAACACAAAACAACTGGAGCTTTTTAGGGCCCTTAGAGGTCTGAGGCTTTGGGACCAGCACTGACTATTATGAGAGCCCCAAAACATCAGTGGAGCAGATATTAGCTTTTCACAGACAGCAGTGTTTATGTTGACCACTCAGCAACACCAAGTTTAACAGGTAACTGAAATGACAATTTCATGTTGTAAAAACACTGCCACTAATAATAGTTTATTAAAAAATGTATAGGTATTAGGTAGGTTTCATAACACATCGGTTTTCTGTTTTATACAGTTCATTCTCACTTGTTGTTTATAGCTGTGAGTTATCAGTTATGGTTGTTTTGGATTAATCATCCAATTAATTTATGTAATAACATTTATGTGCTGATGTCCACAGCTAAACAGACATGTTTTATGAGTCCTGATTTTATTTTGAAAGTTTCTGTAGGGAAGTTACTCATCGTGACGTGTTTGTCGATATTAATTAAATCCATGAAGGAGTTAACTTTGACACTCTTGATTGCTGTACATTTAAACAAAAAACATGTTTGAAATCGAATGTAGCTGCGAAACACACACGATTATTTGCCGAACAATTTCGGTATTAAACTAAAAAATGTCAGCTATTGTAACGTTAGCGTAGCTTTTGATAGAAACATGACGGCTTTTTTTACCTCATGTTCTTCCCATTGGTTTAGTCCAATACAATCATCTGGTTAAGAAGTAAGTTAGCAAAATTTCCTAAGATTAAGGTTATCGATAAGGCGATTAAATGTACAACTTATGGGAGGATAATTTGCTTTGCTATTAGCTATTTCAGTGCCGAATGGTAGCTTTTAACGCTTTATATGAGCGTATTACTATGAAATTAACACCACAAGCCGTGTGTAGGACTGCTGCTTCTAACGGGGAAACGGATATTGTATAAATGAATGTGAATATATCACAGAGGGGTAATAAATGAGACATGTCAGGCCGCTCGTAACAAGGCCATCGTTGTGTTTGTGAAAACCTGAGATCCTGTGCTGTAGTTTATCATCATATGTGAAGACAAATGCGATTCTTTTATTAAGTCTAACGTTTCTAATACCAGCTATTCTTACCTCCATGCTCACCCCGAAATCTGAATAATGTTTTGTTTTATTCCACTTTTTGCCAATGAACTTCGCCCAGAACTGATTTCCTCAAATATCACAACATGGCACCGGCTTCCGAGTTATACGTAAAGCGGATGTGACCTCAGCACGTAAAAAATAAACTTTTCATAATAAAAGCCGATTAATCCGGGAGCTGTTCAGTTGAACTTAAGACATATTTATATTGAGTGCATTGAGTGCATTTTCAAACCCTCTTTATGGTCATAAGGTCCGAAATTAGAAATATACCAATAAAAACATTAGGTATTCTCAGCTTCACATTATGGCATATCTGCACTATCTGTTCAATTCAAATGTTTCTCTGTAGTATAATTTGTAAAAAACAAAAATAAATATTACAATCAAATTTGTTAAAAATATGATTAACAAATAAATACAATTTACTAGTTTCAGCATTAGGTGATAAGAAGGCACCTCCCAATCACCAGACAGATGAACCTGAGGTGTACCTTGAATGAACCATAAATACCTAAAGGTTATAGTACCACTATGAGGCAACACATACATCGGCCATTATCATGATAAAATAAAATCATCACAAATATTCTAAATTTTCTTTCAAAATTATTTTATTCCCATATTTTTTCAAGCAAAGATTTTTTTATGATTCCTTTTATATTAATGTCATTAAAAAAAGATAAAACTTGGGATCTTTCTTGTCTTTATGTACAAGCAATAAAACAAATTTCAAGAAAAAACAAACATAAAAGAATCCCTGCACAATAACACTGTAAAAAAGAACAAAAAAACATTAGAGTGGAATCAAACGCCTCTATTTAACAGCTCTGTACTTAAGCAACAAACTCATTCATACACATACACACAGACAAAGCAGGATGTCAGCAGGTTTATGTCAGGTGTGTGGTGAGGTGGAGAGATTTAGGCCACAAGCTCACACAATACAGCACAGCCAATATTTTCATTATAGGGAATGGAAAACACCATAGTAATGTGTGTCATTCATATGTCGCATACGCACACACACACAAACGCAATTCTGTGTGACAGAAATGTTTGACAACATGCAGCGCAGTGGTCCTCTGCACAGTGGTCCAGTGCGGTCCAACACGGTTTCCAAAATTCTTCCCTTTCTGAGGCCTCGACAACAATAACCGAAGTTCGATCTCCCTTGCTAAACACATAGCATCTACATACCAACACACTAACTTTTATCATGCAGTCCAACGTAGAGCCAGTTTGTCACAACTTAGAGGCGACCGCAGGTCATTTCCTTTGCATTCATTTTTCCTGGGATCTTTGTTGACATCAACAAATACTGTATATGTGGCCCTGATGTATGTAACCGACCTACACCTATCACACAGATAACACCACATATGGTCAGAGCAAACTGCTGGTGCTGGTTTTGCAGAAAAAATATGTCTTAGGAAATTATTGTCTTCTGTAATTAGTTTTTCATCAGATTATTTCCAGAGTATGGGAGCCCAGTTCTGCTAGGAATCCAACAAAATGTATTTAAAAAATATTAAAATGCTAATATTGAAATAAAAGTAAAAATCCATATAATTTTGACTACCAAATAATATATTGTTAAAAATAATATTTTTACTTTTTATTTAAAAAATTCTTCTTCTTATCATTTTACATTAGTATGTTGCTTTTTTCTTAATTTTCACCAAGTTACATTTATTTTTATCTAATTATTTAGATTATGTAAATCTGACTTCTCATCCAAGGAGTGTGATTTACTAATGCAATATTTAACTTATATAATTTGACTGAATATTTTACTTAAACTATTAAATACTAACAGTAAAAATGATTTGACAGAAAATATTCCAACAGTTTATATTTTCACTTTTGACTGACGAAATCAAAAGTTTGACTTAATAGCAATTATGTTGTTATCATGACTATCATCTTTTTCACT
Source organism: Ctenopoma multispine (assembly GCA_034779795.1). Classification (NCBI taxonomy): domain Eukaryota; kingdom Metazoa; phylum Chordata; class Actinopteri; order Anabantiformes; family Anabantidae; genus Ctenopoma; species Ctenopoma multispine. Next base: position 9,374,395 of record JAUYWH010000010.1, read on the forward strand.
TGCAGAACTGGACATTCATACAGTGCAACAGAGTCTGAGAAATAGCAGCAAGTTCAAACACAAGAATTAAAAAAAAACTGTTCATTTGCTCCACTTTGAACTTCACTGTGGATAAAACAAATTCTGAGGTTTGAGCAAATACTACAGGATATATTGGATATCAAAGAAAAAAGGCTAGTACTGATAAGCCATTGATTGATAACCCTGTCCTCCTTTGATCTATTTAAACATGCTCCACTTTCAAGTAAGGAGACACTGATATTCTTCAAACGAATGTAGCACTAAGCAAGTATAAAATTTGACTCCTCACTTCCTTTGAAGTGCAGTGATACTTTTCCAGTTTTTTATGTGCTATTGGAATAAACTTCACTGCATCTTCAAGGAAAAAACAAAAAACAAAGTTCAGACATTGAGGCTCTATTCAGAACACTATAAAAGGCGACAGAGTGTTGTCAGTGGGACGGCTGCTCTGTTCAGGGACACCACACAACCTCTCATGCTCAAAATTGCATGTTTTCGTCCCTAGTCAATGGTCCATGGCCCAAACACACTTGCCTGTAACACAGCACTGGTCCCTCCTCTGATGAACCAAACCTTCTTTAGGCGGACGACTTTCATACACACACATGCACAGACACACACTGTTCACTTGTTTGCTTTTTTTTTTGCTCATTTGTGGAATTGTATTGGCATTTCTGTAGTGGAATGGAAAACCTTTGTCATGACAGAAAATTGTAAAGGTGAAAGGAAAAGGGCAGAGTTGGGGTATTGGGCGTGATGACTGACGCTGCAGTCTTTTTCTGGGCTCATGCCCCAAACAGCTCACAGGCCCCACCATCTCCTTTCACTCTCTTCTGCATGATTGGCTGCTTCTCTAACACCATCTTTCTCTATTTGTCCAATCAGGAGTAAATAGTGATAACTTCACTTCCTCCACCTCTGACCAACAGGACACGTTCCAACCCTTCTGTTAAAACCTCAAGGAACTCCATGTCTGGCCAAAAAGTCAAGGTACATATCGGCGCTGAGCACAGAAGATATCACATACTCATCTTAACCTCTTTGAATAAAGATTTAAATGTCATTTGTTGTTTATGTTTAGCCTACGTCTTTTACTTTCCTGACACTTCTTCCTGATGTCTTCCTCTTATTTATTCATTAAAATGAATAAGATTTGTAAACTAGGCTTTTAATTTGTGGCCATTATCTCTGTGGCAAACAAAGGTAAAGTTATCCCACTGTGAACAATCTTCTGTAGCTCAGTGAAACAGCAACATTTTAGTTAGAGCAACTGAAAAAAGTGAATCATTAATGCTGCCTTGTATTTGTGATTTGCCCAGGCGGAGGGAGCCACAGCAAAACCAGTTTTAAAAAATATTAGAGTCACCGTACTTGGTGAAGCTGGTTTCTCAACTGTGAGACAAACTGCTAACAAATCATTAGCTTTATTTTGGTAGAGTTTCAGGCTATGTTAATAAAAATCTCCATTCAACTAATGAATTCACTGTGAAGTTTTTCCCAACTGAAATACAACAGGAATGCTGTCATTTATAGTATTTCCATGTCCTCCACATGGATCATCAACAGGTGATGATCCTGAGATGGTGCAGGGTCAGACACCGTGAGCCTCAGCGTCACTGTACTGTTTAAGACCACAATGAGTATTGCTCATATAAATCTAATGTTTTAACCAACTTAGGGATCTAACATTAGATTTATTGGTTGATTAGATTAATATGACAGAAGCTGCTAGTGACACTTGCCATTTTAGCTAGTAAAGTATGATGATGAATGAAGTAAAATCATCTGGACATGGAGTGGGCTCCTTTAAGTGACACCTTCCTCACAATTTGTTGAATTCTTCTAGATGCTATAACAATAATCTCAAAACTAGCCTCTAACTTCTCATCTATCACTCCTCTGCTGATAAGGATACAGTTCTCGTCTCCCTCAGAGTTCTTGGGGGGTCCTGGCATGTTGAGGAGGACAAGCCGGGCATCGTGGGATTTGTTGACAATGACCTCGTTGAGTTTGACAGCAGTGTGCATCCGCCTCACATTCGAGTGGTCCCTGAAAGAAGAAAAGAAATATTTAACACCCATATTCACGTCTATGTTGAGATGTTAGGGAGGAATATTCCCTCCCTGATGAATATTGTTTTTTCTGCTCACGGCCTGATGCTGAGCATGTCTCTGAAGCCCTCGGGTGTGGAGCAGCCAGAGTGTGTGGCTCTGTACTGCGTGGTCTTCTCTTTAGTCCAGGTCATCTGAACCCGTCGATGGTGCTCAGAGCTTCCGCCAGCGCTCCCCACCCTGTCTCGCTCTCCGCCGTCAGTGTCATCGTCGTCGTCTGAGCCGATGCTCGTCAGACGCAGCATGGAGTTACGGTCTTTCACCAGCTGGGCCTAGTTTGATAGAAGAATAGATAAACAAAATCTTTCTCATCTCTTTCTGCCATGCTTCTGTGTTCTACACCTCCTTACTCTTCTCTCCCTCTCTCTCTTTGTACCTGTCTGTCTCCGTTTCCTTTGCAGGTTTTTGAGGTGTGGACTCCAGTACTCCTGAACCTGGGGGAAAGATACACCTATAGACAACACAACATCATCTAACTCGCTAAAACTGAACACAGGCCAATCTGCTCTAGCAGAAGCACTGGAGGATTGCTACAGGGACACAACAGTGTTAGTGCTGAATTTAAAAAATAGACCCGAGTCAAAAGCCAATAAAATTCTGAAATGAGCTTTAATAATTTAGTAAACAGAGGATTGAAAATAAATTGAGTGAAAGTTATAGTGGAAAAAATAAACACACTTCTGTTTGCTGCTCTTTTTCAGTGTGACACTGTGATATAGAACGAAGCACGTTTGACCCAGGTCTATCTCTTAACTGAATCCTTCAGAGTAAGGATCATTTAAGATCTGAACATGTCAGATGTAAACAGTCTCCTTATGTAAAAGACTGTTACATGTAATTTGAATGTGTAATTTTGACTTTGTCTGAAGGATTCAACTGTTCTCATGGAAGCTAAACTGATCTACATCCGACAACTGATGCTTCACTACTGTGTAACCAGTAAACTTACATCATCAAAACTCCAGCGTACCCGCTGAGGAGACCAGTGGCAAAAGAAGATGACATTAACTTTAATAACAAAGCTGAGCGTGAGATGATGTTGTCCCCACTGTTATTTATTAAAGGTTTCATGAAACAAAAGTATGTTTTCATGTCAGTACTTTCAGGGCACCATTTCACTTGGGTGTAATCCACCTGCCTTTAACAGCCAAATACTTAGCATTATTGAACAAATGTGTCACTTTTCTCATTCCCAATATATCCTACTCTTGGACACACCGATGTACACCAATCAAGTCCTTTCCATTTAAGTTTCTCTGCTATCTGGGTGTTTGCGGAACTGATGAAGAAAAATGCTTTTAGTTTTATTTGCCCAAAACAAGGCTTCTATGGATGTTTCACTTTGACTTCTGATTACATTTAATTTACTATTTTGTTATTAAATTTGCACAAACTAATAACTGAGATTTGCCAAACACCACATTTTATAAGATCCTCTTCAGTTTTATTTCATGAACCCTGTGAATTTACAGCTGGTCATAACCATTGACCTCACCTGAGACCTTGGTGCCTCTTGCCTACTGCGACTGCTACCAGGGTTTCCCTGATAAAATGATGTACGACATTCACAGACAGATCAGATGTAAGAGTGTTATGACTAATCCTGCATACTGTGAATGTTCATGTTAAGAAGGACCCAAACCTTATCACTTAAACTTTTTCCTGTTGATGGACTGCCGAAGAACAACTCCCTGTCACGCATTTGCGAGCTACCTTGCTTTTGTCAGACCACAAATAATTAAAATCATTCATTTGAGATTATTTAATCTACCAGCAGAGGCACTTTATACACTGTATGTCCTAAATGTCATATACAAATCTACAACCATTTTAAAATCAGTGTTCACATGCAAAATACCTGCAACAATCTTTTCTTTCTGCCTAACCTTACCTCTCTTTCTCGGTCTGATTTAGACAGCCGCATCTGTCTAAGCATCTGAGACCTCTGCTCCATCATCAGGGTCCTTTCATAGGTGTACGCACTGATGTCACTGTCGTGCTGTGAGAAGAAAACAAACGGCATGACGAAGAATACCTCATTAAACATTATTGTGATTTATGATTACTACTGGTTAGCAAATAAATCCTTAAAACTACTCGAGCAGTGTAGCTGTTCAACCCCCACAACTTCATTTTAATTTCTACATGAAAACACCAAAGTCTCAAAAGGAGAGGCTATAAACATATTATCAGAATACAAAGATTCAGGCACTCTGTTTATTTTAATTACTTTCACATTTCAGTGAATTTCAATGAAAAAGTCCTGATAAATGAAAACCAGCACTATGAGCAACATACCATTTCAACTACTTCAACCTCAGCCTCAATACGCAGGTGATAAAGGAAAGTTGCCAGATCTTTCTTCATCTGGATTGAATTATCTTCCATCTGGGCCACCGTGAAGATTCGCAACCCACATTTGCGCCACACCTAAAGAGGAGAGACCATTGAGACAAAGCAGTTAAGAACTGAACAATGATCTCAATGTGGGAAAGACGTTTAGAAATTTAAAACACAGGAAAAAACACCTTGTGTTGGCGCAGGAGGAAGGGCAGCAGCATTAGCATCCCGCCGTCATGAACGATCCACCAGATGTCGATGTAGCCGTCTGTGTAGGGCTCACTGTTAGTCGGGAACAGAGATATATTTTTGGGCACCAACAGGGCAAGGTGTGCTGCTGTGGTCACCCGCACTGTGTCTGGAGGGAAGAGAGGTGGCGCTGTTAGCCGGTTCCCTTGTGAACTTAAGTCATGCAATGCTCTAAGCATTTCATCTCCCACATTTAACTCAGTCAACAATTTAGGGTGTTCAGAAATATTTTCTATCCTCTTTGACTCACTGATGAAGGTCTTCCAGGACTGCGGGTCCTCGCTCTGCCTCCAGGCGTGAGGCCAGCCCATCACCACGGTGTTGTGTCTCATTCCTCCCAGGCCACTGGACTGAATCATGTGACTGATGCCCTCACGTGGCTTCTGAGCCACGATGCACTGACAGAAGCCCTTCACACGCTCTTTATCCATCAGGTGCTTCAGAGTCTGATACAAGACAAGTACGGAGGAAAATGTGTGATGATCCAAATGTGTGATGTGTGATGTGTGAGGTGTGATGTGGGATTCCTTCAATCCATGAATTCTCCAGGACCCACTCTATCCATTGAAACGTTCATTTACCCACCTGTTCAGCAGCTAGCGCCTCCCCATAGCTTTGTAGGAAGTTGCCGGAGACAACGGTGCCAACGATGGTCAGGCCCTTTCCCGCCTTCAGCTGGCTGGCAAACGTCAGCAGACGAGGAGACTTGACGTGGGCGTCTTCATCCAGTTTTAGTAACACCAACAGCTGGGGCCTGGTTAGGAAAAGTAAGTGTGTGAGTTAATGGATGTGCATTTTTCAATAAGAGCAGAGATATGAACATGTTCTCCTACACAATCCAGGAAGAAATTGTTGTATACAAACTAAAGGCATCAGTAGAATATTAATAATAAACTTAATCAACAAATTTGTCACTTATACACATTTTTGGTTTGTATATTTTGGACTATATCAATTCTGTTCCACTCAAGCAGCTCAGTACCTCCAATTTTTGGTGTGCGGTGGTCCCTCTTCCAGCCTCAGGAGGGCATAACGGGCAGCACTGAGCGAGAGACCGCGGATCCCATCCCCCCACTCCTTCTCTGCTCTGATCAACAACGGATACATGGAGTATATAAAGATGATACCATAATGTGTAGTGCATATACTGACCTCCCATGACACACAAACTCACAAAAAAAAAAATATTAAAAAATAAAAAATATATATAATGAAAACACACATTTACACACACACACTGTACAATAATGTAGGGGAGATACATCTCCATGGCAACATACCCATGGTACTCAATGTATTTGTAGATCATACCGGCGATCACCATGGCAACAATTGCGTAGTACCAAGAGGATATAAACATGAGGGCCAGACAGATAGTCATCCCCAAAAATGACAAGGACCTGGACACAGACGAGCAGCAGAGGCACAGATCAGAGTGTGTTTACATGTGCAAGTTTGTGTGTGTGTGTGTGTGTGTGTGTGTGTGTGGCAGTACCAGTGGTAGTAAGAAAAGCGTGGCCTCCAGTTAGGCGTCCTTAGGAGGGTCTGGAGAGCACAGGCCAGGTTTACAAATAGATAACACATCAGGAAGAACCTAATAAAAAAAATCTATTAAAACTCAAGTCTGTGAAAGAGAAAGACGCATGTTACAGTAGTGACATAACACACACACAAACACACACAGCTGTGTCTCACATTGTCAGGATGGGAGCCACCAGGTCCAGAGAGGCGATGAGAATTCCCAGCTCAGCAATAAAGGCCGTCAGTAGGAGGGCCCATGTGGGCTCTCCATTCACTTTACCATGACCAAACACCTGGTAGAGACACACAACACATATATACAAAAGAAAATTAGTCTGAAAATGGGTTAAAACAAAAGTTTCCTTCATCTAAAGTATTTTTAAGAACACATTGTAAGCAGTTTCTCACAGTCATAGCGCAAACGAGTGACTAGTAGGGAGACTTGATCTATATTCTGGGCCTACATAAGCAACAGAAAAATTCATGGCTCAACATGGCCATTAATCAGTATGAGTCATAAATGCAGTAGCAATAATATCTTTTTTTGATCTGACGGTGCTGAATCAAACTCCACCTGATGATAATCCTGTTATCATAAAGTCATTGGAAAGGGTCAACAGTCTGAGCACAGCAAAACAAATGCCAGTGAACTTATCGAATCATGTGCCTGCACTTATCTTTCTCTATCCTTATGAAGACACAAGCTAGCATGCTACTTCAGTAACCTCAGGTCTCTCTCTCTTTCCTTTTTTTCCACCTTGTTTCTTTCCTTCAGTCAAAAGCAGACACAGCTACAATCTCGTTGTAGGTTGTTGTCTTAGCTGGACAGTAACAACCATGTCAAAGTAACATGAAAAACGTCTGCACACAGTGTCACTGAGGATGTAGTATTTAACCAGTGGAAAACATTAAATCATTCCACATGGCTTTGTTATGTATAATATATTGACATTTTTGTATGGTCATCTGGTCAACCTAATAAAGGTCCAAGAGACAAATACCGTAACAAATACTAGAACCAAAGAGAGATTCCTGGTATTAAAATATACATATTGTAATTCTAACCCGGAGGAAGGGGATGATGTTGTCTTTGGCTATGGCCTGGAGGAGTCGGGGAGCACCGGTCAACGACTGAAGGCCTGCGCCACATGTTGAGAAGAAAGAACCAATCACAATGACCCAGGGATGAGGCCAAGCCAGAGTCCCCACCACCAGATTCCCTTTCACTGAGTCTCCAAATCTGCAAGAACCAAAAATATATTTAGAGCTTTTATCAAAAACATTACTACTGTAACTACTGTTTTTTTTTTTTAACAGAGCATATGCAATAAAAATGATCTCTTTATCTAATGCATGAGCAAACATAACACAGACAGATACAAGAGCAGATGTACTGACTTGTCTCTGAGGACAACCCCGTCAATGCAGGCTCCAAACAAAACAACGCTGCTCAGGTCTGGATGGACATAACTCAGAAAAACAACACGTGGCAGACGAATGAAATTAAATCCAGTCAAATCCAGTCAAGTGTCTTTTTGATATAATGGTACAATAAAATAAGTAATCAAAGTCATATAATGTTGTATAAAAACCTGGAATAAACTCCACAGCAGTATAACAATAAACTATGTTGTGAAAAAAGGAGACAAGCTGTTACCATAATAATGCAGAGAAAGATCATTTAAAAACTCCTCATCATCATAAAATATTTAGACTTTGCAATACTTTAAAATATACAACAACGTACCTGTAAAGCATGTGGTACTACACACAGAATTTTTCTAACTCTTCTAAAATGTGTGAAAGTTGCTATGAGCTGGTTTTGAATAAGTGTCTCGAAATTCATGTGTTTGTCAAAAGGATACAGACGATGGAGGTGGTGAGGATAGCGAGGATTGTCCCAATGGGGATGGAGCGCTGGGCATCTTTCAGATCCCCGGATCGATTGGATCCTGCCATGATTCCTAAGAAAGAAAAAAAAAACCTTTACAACTACTGCAATTTCAGAAAAATTGGATTTATTTAGATAGATTTTAAAAAGAGTACTGAGTAATCCCTGTTAGACACAAAACAATCCAACTTTTGAGTTAAATATCAAAATCGATTTAAATTCCAGTGTTGAAGTGGAATTAATTTTATTGAACTGAAGACGTAAACTGAAAAGTGTTACTCTTTATCTTTAGGAAGAGTGAGAAAGAAAAGCAGCACGTCTGTACCTGTGACAGAGGGGAAGAAGATGCCCACCAGCATAGTGAAGGAGGTGGTGATGTCAGCAAACACATACGGCTGATGGGTGGATGCTGGATGTGCGGCTTGAACAGAGATGATGGAGCTCTTCTCCACCACATCCCCTTTGCTAAGATAGGAGCTCCACACGTTCTCTACAAAAACGAGATTCAGTATGTGCTAGTGAGCAGAGCGTTAGTATTTGATTCTCATGAAGTGAGCTGTGAGTCTCTGATATACAATGAATTCAGAAAATCTATAAATGTCTTTAAATTATTTGCCAAACTTTCTAAAAACAATAGCAAAGGTATTCAGTGCTCCATCTACACAGGATGCATTCAGACACAGTACTGGGTGTAGTTTTCCTGGGTGTGCCAGCATTTGATGTAGCAGGTCGTGGTAACACATTTGAAGCACAAGTAAACCGCAACTATGTGACTTGTGTAGACAGCTTTTTGTTTCCTGATGTGATGTCAGACTGATGGGACTCAAACGTCTGATTGTTTAATTTGTTTAATTTGTTTAATATGGATGGATTTACACCCTTCGTACTGAAATGGAACATATACATGCCGACACATTCTCCGCACATACTCTACCTGATATGATACCACTGGCCAGACCGGGGATCCCTTCAATCTCAGAAAGATTGTTTGAAGTGAAGTATTCATCACAGGTGGCGTTAAGCTCTGGGCCTTGGCAAAATTGTTTCCAAAGATATGTGGTCTTCACCAGTACAGGATCATGACTGGGGTCAAACGTTGGGCCCAAAGTTTTGTTTTCTGTTAAGAAACAGAAACTGGGTGTTACTATGAAAGCTTGAGTGACTTGACTAAGCTCATACTCCTCATAATTTCCTATTGAAATTAGTAATAATTCACAAATGTGAACCATCATCCCCTGGCACCCACCATTCATAACCGTGAAGTTTATGTCATCTCTTTCCATGGTTTTTGCACACGGCTCGTCATGAATTTCATGTTTGTTGATAGTTCTGTTTCCTAGCATGCACACGCTGCAGATGAAAACCCATTGGTCAGTCAAAACCGTAAGAGTTGAAGGATTGGTCAGCTTTATGTTTTTGGAAATTCGTAATCAAAACTCACGGGAACTGTGGTGGTTTGAAAGCAGAGACCGCCGCACCGATATAGATGGAAACGATGGAGACGATGACGCAGGCCAAGAAGATGGAGGCTAGTTTGTTGACATACTTCACACCCACAAAGACCAGCAAGGACATCAGGAGGAGACAGATGGAGCCGTAGACTCGCATGTTATTCAACATGGCTGCCCCTTCGCCTTCAGGGTACTTTGCCTCAAAAATGGCTGCCTTAGGTGCTATGTACATCTGGAATAGGGAGATGTTAGTGTGATGGCCCTCGTGGCTACATAAAATTGACATTTCAGAGCAATGTCTGGAGAAAATGCAATAATGCTAATAAACTGATAACAAACACGATAGTGTTGAAAGATAAAAATGATGGCGACAAAGTCAGAACCCACCAGAAGGATCTCAATGGCTCCCAATATGTACATGGCTCCAGCGAAGGTGGTGCCCAAGTAGAAACACAGGCCCACTGCCCCCCCAAACTCTGGACCCAGAGAGCGACTTATCATGAAGTAGGAGCCTCCCGCTGTAGAGGGGGAGAATAGAGCAACATAGAGGGAGAGAGAGAGAGAGAGAGAGAGAGAGAGAGAGAGAGAGAGAGAGAGAGAGAGAGAGAGAGAGAGAGAGA
>JAUYWH010000010.1:9385244-9405807 GCA_034779795.1 Ctenopoma multispine
GAGAGAGAGAGAGAGAGAGAGAGAGAGAGAGAGAGAGAGAGAGAGAGAGAGAGAGAGAGAGAGAGAGAGAGAGGATAGGACGTACACAGGGTTTGGAAGAAGAAGAAGAAACAGTGAGGCAAAGTGAAAGGATGGGTGGTAGAAGAATAAGAAATCATATAGAAGAGGGAAGAAAGCACAGAGAGAGACAGACAGATGTTGGACAAGAAGAGAAGATGGGACATAAGAGAGAGACAGAGAGAGAGAGGCATGTGGATGGTTAGTAACGTTATGATGTTAGGAGATAAAGAAGAGAGAAGCACAGCTAATGAGAGACGTCATTCTACGCTTGAAGAAAGCAGAAATATCCAAAGTATGAGTAAGAAGACAGAGCAGATCTTCGGTCAAATAGTAACCACGGTTAAGTTTAAATTGTTTAAAGCTTCACTTGAAGTTCTGGACTGGGTTGAGTTTCCAGCATTTGAAGTCTTAACTGTGTTTAGCCCTTTAACAAACGTACTTTTCTAGTGTTAACTGAAGTTTGTCTTTAGCAAAGATCAACAAGCTGCTTTTGAAAGTCTGGTGAGACTCACATTTATTTTTCTTGTTCTGTGATCTGACTAAATTATTTCTTTCTTTCATTTATGTCTTATCTCTATGTTTTATTTCTACCCTTGATTCAGATAAGTTTATAGTTAACATATAAGCTGTGAAGCACATTCATCAGAGAAATGCAGCGATTCCAGAGATGTTGAATCTATAGGTTAACATGCCCGCTGTTAATCCAGTCAACCCATATTGAATTTGTTTTCTTCAATCAGCATCAATGAGGACAGTGATTTGTGACAACATATTGTTTGAGAAACAGAAACCGTGCCAACTATGTATTACAGCTGGAGGTGGCATTACTCGACTCAGCTGGTACTCCAAGTGAGCTCAAACAAGCAGCACTGACACAATTTGACCCATTTTTATAAACGGACTATATGTATGAATCATACAGAGCAACTAAATCCATTGCTCACTGTAAGTTCAGAGTTCAGTGTTTGGTTCCAAAATGCAACTCTTTATAACAAAAGACACTCACATACACTTCATAAACACAACATAAAGAATGTAACGCATAGGGACATATGAATGTGATGTTGCAGGTAACCTGAAAACACATCTGGTAGATAAACTGAATTACTGATGCGGACACATTTGTCCCTGGAACACTTTCAGGCAGGAACTCAAAGAAACAAACTAAACACCTCTGGCCTCAGCCAGCAATGAAACGACCAGCCTACCCACCTACAGACATATCATTTTTTACTGAGCTGTATTTGGGAAACCAAACATCTTTTATTACTCCTTAAAATTAATCACAGTGAACTACACACACACACACAGTATAAACTACCATCTGAGAGTAGATGGTGAGAGCATAACAGTTGAGAAAGAGAGAGCATGGAATGAAACGCGTGATACCAAACAAGACATGTTAGAAATTAATTATCTAGGTTACCTACCGGGGGTTTTCATTCTACATTTATTTATCGAAATGCCACATGCTAGCAGAAATATCACACTACTTTGACATTTAGGATATTCGTCTAGAGGCGTTTCAGTGAAAGGTAAAGTCAATGGTTGATAAATATCCTGGGTTTTTATGTGTGTACAGACAGAGGAGAAGTAGACAGAGGAGAAGCAGGATAAACAGAAATAACATTCATTAGAAAAACAGATGTACTTCATTAGCACTGCCACACCTGGAAGGAGAAAAGGACAACAACCTGGAGAATTCAAATGGATATCTAGAGAGAGGTCACCTAGCTGGGTAAACTCAAAATGCTCGGCATAAAAATTATTAAGGAAATAAGTATGTGATAGTCAGATTGTAAATAAAATTTACTGCAGCCTACATGCCGGCTGAAACACTCTATCAGCTACGTTTGAGTAATATAATATGTCAAAGATGAAAAGTAAGAGTTAAAGAGGTCAATTCATACCTGGTACAACTCCATTAGTGGCGATGGCACTCATTGATATCGCAGTCAACAGCGTCTAGAGAGGAGAGACAGTCTATTTAGAACTCGACTTACTTTTTCTGTCTCTGGCTACAGACTCAAATACTTACACAGCAACAGCATATGAAGACAATACAGAGGGCCTGCACCACCCCAGCTGTTCCCACCACCCAGGTTAACCGCAGGAACAAGATGACACCAAAGATGTTTTGGAGGCAAGGCAGGTAAACACCCATGAATGTCCCCATCTGTGGTGACTGGAAGACAAACAAAGCTATTATTAGTAACAAAAGGCCAAACACCACATGCAATGATAGTCATTTATAACCTGCTTTTGGATATTCTCTCTTTGTTCCTATGTGTGTATTTACATTTAGGTGCAGTACATAAACACACCTTACAACAGAAAGACAGCATTTAAAATGACAAGATGTCAGTTTATACAGTTGCAGGAAGTGTTTTTATACTAATGAATGGTGACAAACTATTAATTCATTACTTTTAGCTAACTATATGATCTAATTGTACATTACTTTTTCCTAACTACTGTGATGTGTGTAAATTCTTGATTTCCACTACTTTTTTCTAACCGTTATGTTAGTGAAAACCTCTGCTTGCCTGCTCAAGCTGCAATATAAGGTGTCGCGGTGTTACTGCTGCCTCAGATTGGTGGCTGTTGATGGGGGTGTTTAGAGGTTTACTCAAAATCTCGGCTGTATGTAACAGAAAACTTCTTTTAAGTAGCTGATCTACTCTCAGCCTTTTCACATAGCTCCTGCAACTGCAACTGCAGGTGATTAATCCTCCCCACTGGAAATCACTGTACCACACCGCAGGTGTCCCTGCTTAAACTGAACACACTGTGTGATCAGGGGCTGAGATTAACAGTGTTTTGGTTCAACTTTCTTAACCGTGTGCTGATAACTGTGTCTCACCAGGACAGAAATGGTAAGCTACTCTGAAGCACCATACCAGACTTGCTCTTATCTAGGGCAGCCAGTTCTTTATCAGCAGGACTGCAGCACACACAGGGTCACATCCTACTGAACTTTCAGTTGCAGAATAAAGGGGGGGGGGGCAATATCTGAAGATATCGTAAGAGATCACATATCAGTTGTCTAGACAGGCACAACGCTAACCATAGCCATGACTTCTTACTGTGATGGTGATGATCATTTTAAACTTTGCTCTTGTTGGCACCGTCTTTGTACCCATAATCATGATCTCTGTATGACTTACTGTAGCATGGCAACATTGTGCAGCAAGACAAAGTACACTAGGATTACAGACCACAGTATGTGTGCGGTTACGGGCATCAATGTCCAGCAGCTGATTTCAATAGAAAGCAACTGCATATTTTGCTTTGTGCAACTGACACGTTGTTTCATTGAAATTCATGACAATATTTTTGCTTGACTGTTTCACTGCAGTGATGAGTTTGTTTTCCAGGTGTACCTTGTAGGTTTTCTTCTTCTCACCAATGATCTCTGCCTCCTCATGCTCCTTAGCTCCCTGTGTCAGGTTGGTGTAGTTAGCTAGGCGACTGAGCAGTGAAGACACCTTGGGCCGAGTGTCCATCTCCTCCTGTGGGAAAAAAACGGGCAAGTGGAAAAAAGGAGGAGGTAAAAGAAGGAAATAAAAGACAAGTAAAGGCAAATGAAAACAGGAAAAATTGGAGGGAGAGAGATCAAGCATAACATTCAGCAGCAAAAGAAAAGAAGAAAAGAGGGCAGGAATGAGATGAGCCAGAGGAATAGAAAGAAGGAAGGAAAGAAAAAAAAGAATGAAAGAAAGAGCAAGGACATAGCACAGAAATAAGATGAAGCAGGGAGTGAATAAATAACAGAGGTGAAGAAGAAGGAGGATGGAGAGGCGGAATAACAAGCAAGGAGGAAAGACGGGAGCAAATGAGGCATATTGTGCAGCTTGTTAAAGAAAGTGGAGACAGAAATTGAGCCATTTCCAGGGGATTTCATCTATAACAACTGAAGTATGTGCACCCACCAGCAAATTGCTGGTTATTTATGGCTCAAGTTTAGCAGACAATCTGGCAAATGAACAGTCAACGTTTAGAGCAAACATTTTAGGGAACACAACAAATGAGGCTACAAAAAAAAATCTTTTCAACATTTAATCGAAGCCAAACTTTTCATACTATTTATAACATGACTATAATGTGCTTTTTGTAGATAACAGTTTTATCATTATTGCATTTTGTACCTCAAACAGAGCCAAGTTTCTGTCATAGAAGTCATCGTCATCAAGCCCATGAGTGTTGTTGATGTACACACTAGAGATTTTGGAGTTCCCATCACCTAGACACAAAAACAAGAGATTATGAGAGAGGAGAGAGGATGAGAAATAGAGAAGGAGGAAAAGTAAAGACACAGCAGAAAGAACATCTTCAAGGGACTGGACACACTGGCAGCTATTTTCATCACTGTTACCATGGCTTTTGAGGAAGTGCGGCACTCGTTCCAACTTTTCCTCTCACACACACACACACACACTCGCTGACTTTGCTGCAGCGGCCACCATGTCACCAGCTCCGTTCGACCTCACTCAGCACAGACCACAGCGTCAGGAGCACCTGAGTCAGCACCATCGCTTCCCCTCACTTCTCCGCCACACTCACGCAATCAATCGCACACAGTTTTTGTTCTCTTTACACAACAGAGATTTTAGATGAAGCATTTTTTTTTTGAGTGTGTGTGATCTGACTATTAAAAAAGAAAACTTAGGCCAATCTGCCAATCACTTTTTCAATTAATCAATTAACTATTTAGTCAATAAAAAGTCAAATAACTCCACTTTGCTATAAGAGAAAAGTGACATACATAAATTACATGACTTTCTCCATAATACCCTTTTTGGATTAGTACAGTGATGGTTTCATGGACCCCAATGGTCACGTTATACCGAGACTGAAGTGTATCCTACAACTCTGTGTTGCTGTGGTCAAAACTCAAAACAAAAATTACAATATGAAGATCACTGTTATTGTTAGTTCAACAGGTTTGGCTAAAATCTATACGTCCCTGACAAAGGTCACAAGACCTCGATGACCTTCTGTTGACTACAAGTATTACGACTTCTGACCTCTTCAGGTGGTTTTCCCTTCTCCCTGCACCCTGGCTTCCTGTTGTTGAAGCGGACAAAATTCCGCTTGATTCTGTTTTTATTGTAAACAGAAAATCTTTGTGTTTTGAAAGTTGCTCAGACAAACAAACGGGAACGTAGTGTGACAGGTGTGACAGGTCCACGAATGATTCAGTCAGCTTCAATGATCTGAGAGCCTCAGAGCAACAAGTAGTGCGGACCTACGTCTCTACTACTCTTCTCTCTACAAGACTGGGTTTGTAAAGTTAACAAACAGCCACTGTAAACAATGACAATGATTCAACTGACAAAATGCAAAACGACACAAAGGCTTCTTGGCTGATGAGTTTAATCGACTTTTAAAGTCCTGTTGGTGTCAACCGCTAACAGTCCCGGTATCGGTCGGGTTAAAATCTCAAACCGTCCTGTCATCTGTATACAACTCAGCTGTTTCACTGCAACACAAAGGGACACAGCTGCCTGCTCCTGTGTGCTGCACCACAGACTGCCACACCTGAGCATGAAGCCTCTTTAATGCACGTGTGAGTAGACAGTGAAGCAGAAAGCTACCGGGGCCAGGTGTGTGTCTGTGGAATGTGCACACATCAAATTAAATTGCTAACTTTGTCTGTGTCAAACACAATGAACGGCAGAGCTTTTGACCTTTCTGGAAATAACTCCTCCACTCCTTCCATCTCCTTTCCCTACCTTTCAGCAGTTTGACCTGCTGACTTTAACAGGAGCATTTTTCTTGTCAGCATGCTGGTTCTCTACTTCCAGGAGACGACTGCTCTGTTATTTCTGATATTTTGTTTTAGAGCGGGTGACAGACCATTTATAGAATAGCTGTGTAGCTGTGTCTCCAACTGTCTCCGTCTTTGTTTCTCTGTATAAACAGAGCGTGATTGGAACCCAATTGGATTAACAGGCTTGATTTCTATTTATGGAAGCTTATTAAATAACGTGGGGCATCCTTATTACTATGCAACTGCTTAAGTGGATCAATGCAGCTAATGCCGTTATCTCTCTCCACGGTTACAACCCTCATGTTGAGCCTGTGAATCAGCGCAGCTATTCTTTTGTGAAGTGAATTACTGTACTCCACATGAAAACTGCACGGTCACTGCAGTCAGGAGGAACTCTTACTCTTACTTACTTCTTTCCTTCATTTACTTATCTGCATATCTACAAATGAATGTCAAACTAGACGGACTAGGTACATGGCGCAGGTACATCTGCACCTGTTAAAACTTGATTGCATGTGAAAAGTTTCTGCTGTCAGCTACCATTAAGTAAAGAACTGAATCACTCTGTAGGTGGGTTGGCAACGGCAGTGGGGGAAGTGAAACCTACACTTGCAGTGCATATCACTCCTCTTAGTGTTCTCACTTTCTGCTGTGTGCAGGATTTGAGCTGGTGCTGACTGTGCCGTGGATCTACTACGGGAGCTCTCCGAAACAAGTGGAAGCTTAGTAATCCAGAAAACCATAAACTAATTCAAAAAATCATTGCTAAACTCCCATGCATGTGGATGAATCTAAAAATAGCACTTCTCTTTTTACTTCCCATAAAACCAACATTCTGTACTGAAACCTCATGAGCCTAAAAAATCTTTCCTGGGAACCTCTTGGTCCTGCTCACTCCTGGGAGGTTGTTGTGTGGGAATCCAGTCTCAGTACAACACACAATGACTAGACCCCATAAGAATGCACATGAGCAAACATGATAACATGCATGACTGATCAGACGACTATGAGCCACCACAGCCAGAGTACGGAGTGTGCTGCCTGTAAATGAACACAGTTCGACTGACTCATTTTACGGTAGATGTGATTTTAGTCGTGTGAATGGTGGTGAATGAATGATTGAATGAATAGTACACCATGAACGTGACCTGTGAGTGATTTGAGGTGCCATGACACAAATTGATGCAAGGATAGACCCAAACGATGATAAGATGATAATGTCTGAAAAACCCTGTCACCATGAAACATAAGTCGAGAAACTGCACAAAAAATACTAAATAAATAAATTTATAAAAAAAGATGAAGAAAGATTTAACAACAAATGATTTTCTCCCCTCTGTAGGACTAGTTACTATGAAGAGTAAGTGTATGACGTACACAAGTCCATCAGCGTCAACACGTTTTGCAGGATATACAGTGAATGAATAGTTTAAATATGTCAAATGACGCCAGTTGTAGCTTTTCCCCACAGGAACGACACATTATGCATGTGAAGATGTGTGTGTTCTTCACCTTGCTCCACATGGCTGTGATCCGGCGTGTCTCCTCCAGTAGCTGTCACAGCTCCCGACACCTCGCTGAGCGGGTCACTTCGATTGACGCTCTCTCTGGACCCGAAGCACACGCGAGCTCCAGAGCGGGAGCTGATGTCAGGTGATGTGTCGGACATCCCCGGGAGGTCCTCCGCCTTGGTGGGCGTCACTGTGAAGCGCACTGATGCCATGGCGACTCACTTGGAAAAGTTAGAAGGGGGGGTAAAGTGTTGGGCACGGGAGGGAACAGATTAAGTTGGGTCACGGGTTAGCTAGTGGGGTTGTGCTGACCTGAGCTAGGCTACACTATCTCCCAGGAGATGCTGAGGTAATGGAGACCTCTACAATGTCCTCTTCTACAACTGTAGTTCTCCATTGAAGCCAACTGTACGTCTGCCACCAGGCATGTGAAAGTAAATCTACAACAGGCCTCTTCCTGTGCCTGTGAATGTCAAAAACCTGTCTGCACTGGACAAACAATTCCTGTAGTAGAAATGTGTGACTGTGTCACGCAGCTCTCAGAGATGGCAAGTACACAGACACAAAGAGCTGAGGATGCCTGGTTTCTTCTACATCAACCTGGACTGGAATCCTGAATCCTTGTGCAGTATCTTTTCTAACTACACTATGTCTTGATTCCTATGCTTCAGGAAAGCGGTCTTGCCTTGAGCAGCTTCTCAAGTAAACAGCTAAAATTTGTCCTAAAAAATGTCTTTCGACTACTAGCACCCATCAGTGGTCACAGCAAGGGCAGGGGGGCGCCATGGTGGGAAGACAAGGCATCAGTGCAGTGGGGGTGAGGACGGTATTAAAGTGATAATGACAGAGAGAGAGAGAGAAAATAAAGAAGAAGTTAGTGCAACATGCAAATAGGTAACATGTAGTGTGAATTAAAATTAAGAAAAGTGGTGCAATCCTTTTACATTTGTATCTACATGTGGTTTGCGTATCACATTTTATGAGATGATGTGGTAACATGTAGTTATCTTCAATCAGCCTTTGTGTCATATGTAGGATAACACAGTTTAACAGTCCTTCCTCAAGCACTGAAACTAAATTTTGGGAAACTAGATCTGGGGTGTCATTCTTCCACTAAGGCAGGACAGCTCTCTAGATTAAGAAGGTGTAAAAACAATAATTATTATAAGTATGAACTTCCCTGTTGGCTTGTGTGCTTTGCAGGTGTCAATTCAATTGTGTAATTTCCTCGTCTTGAGGGTAAAAAAAAAAAGAGGCAGAGACAGGTGGGTATAGCTGCATAGCTGAATTGTTGTTTTAGCTCGGTTAGAGCGGTTTCAACCGGCTGAGCCTGTAGCTGCTGGCCGTTTTCTCTCACACAGGCATGGCACATTTTCCTGTTTTATAAAGCTGTCTGTCATGCACACTTATAAAAGTGTGTCCCTGGGAAACTTCCAGCTTAGCAGACTCAAGGCATTGAGGCTTATCCCAGCATGCTTTGTATAAAAGGCTGGGAACCCCCCCCCAGGGTTATTAGTCTGGACAAACACATCCACATCTACACACATTAAGCTTCTCCAGTACAACACATGCATGTCTTACATAGATCTGAACAAAACAACCACACTACACTTTTCCCATCATGGCCGCACAAATTAAGGAATACATTTAAGAACGGTCTGCCACAGTCTGTTATCAATACACTGGCACAGACTTCACAATACATCCTTTTGTGATACCAAGGCAGGGGGGGTTCTTTTTTTTTTTTGATCCCTTATTCTTGATACTTTATATGCATATGCAGCAGATTTGGTTTCTACTTTGAGTCTAGTGTTACAGCACCCAAATGTAGCTGAACATTTTGTTCTGCTGTCCAGCAAGTCGACAGTTATTTCTGTTTTTTAAGCTAATTCCAAGTAACTCATAATGTCCTCATAAATGACACTAATGTCACCTTACACTACTATCTACTCGTTGTTAAACATGATCTTTTACTTGACCTATTATTACTAACAGTTAGTGTAATTTTCCGAACTAGATTTGTTTATGTGCATTTTCTTTTTTTTCTGTGAATTAGTTTCTGATCATTTGTGTCCAACAGCGTCGAGATTTCTCAGCCACGTCGTTCTGAACATGTTCATGCCCAAGTATCTCGATTTTTACCTGAGTCCTCAAAGCCTTGATAAGACCTTATCAAAGATTTCTGAAACAAGGATGTTTGCTCGTGCAACTCATAACTGTAATACTAGAGTGCTATTGCTAGTACAGAGCCATAATAATTATGTAATCATTTAACTAAAAGAAAATGTAATAAATTATGTAATTATGTAATAAAATATTAATTGTTTAAACATTTGCACCTGACGTGAGGATTAAATGAACATTGTTATATGTCAGAAAAATAAGACATTTAAACACATCCTAAATGCAGCTGGGAATTTGGTATTTACAGGAGAAAATCCATCAGCAGATTATCAGTTATTAAAATAAGCCTCTAGCAGCTATACTGTTTTATGGTAAATGAAGAATAAATGAGTGTAACGTTACGTTTTTCGGCTCAGACAGGTTCCTGTATGAAACACCAAAAAATGTGTTGTTTGCTGCAAGGACCGCATTGATCTGAAAGCAGTCGATGGATATCATCCAGAACTGCTTCTTTTTCAGTACAATCCCCCTTTTTGTTACCATCCACCCACTGCAACTCAACAGAACAGAGAAACACATGTGGACCCATTTTTCCACAGAAGGAGGACTGCAGATTTAGTCCTCTATCACTTTTGTTGAAAACACTTTAGGAAGGTATCAGTGAACAGAAACAGTGATTACAGTATGTAAATCTTAGCTCAGTGCTCACACTGTTTCCTGAAGAAGTGCTTATTTGTGTGAAAACCCACTTTTAAGTTACAGATTGTTTTCAGCGGGAAGAGCTCATCACCCAACCCTTATTTACAATACCGCATCGGAGCTCATATTCAAAACATTATTTCACATGTTGTAGTTAAACCAGCGTTAAGTAAACTAAACAGTGTCCTGTCTAGGTGTCATGAGGGGGGGTTAGGTTAATGCAGCTGTAATAAATAGGATCCAGGGGTAAGTCTGTAACAAGCTGGCTTTACTCTGTTGAGATAAACATACTCTAACTAGGTAATTATTTAAAACACAGGCTGTATATAGAGGTAATAGTCCCAACCAGTGACTTTACGGACACCCAGTAGCTGGTGATGTTCGCCTATTAGCCGACACACACGTCCAGTTCATTCTAAGCCAATTAAGCTAGCAGTAATAATTCTGGCTTGAACCGGTCTGTCACCTCCCAGTAACATTATCACAGTCAGGACCCGGCGGTGCGGTAAGAGGTTTCAAACCTGACATTAGACAGCATTTTCCACAACGACAGGAGGTATGCGGCATTTGTCAAAATGAAAACTGCGGTTTCTGAAAGGCGTGCAGCTGGTTTACAATAAATCACAATAAAAATAATTTCTAAAAAAAAAGCTTGTTAATGACGAAGCTGTGGTTATCGTTTGAACTGAGCATCTCATAGTGAAGAGCATCACTTCGGCAGATGTAGGTACGAGGGGTGGTTGTAGGAATGAGGTGTCGCTGCTGGCGGCTCAGGTAGCTGGAGCTAGCCTTAGCCTGGAGCTAGTCATGCCGCTGATAACCTGTCAACTCCGCGGACCTCCGGCTATTTCACTGACAGTCACAAAATACCCGCTGTCAAACCCTACAGGTCAGTCACACAAAGTGCATACCTGGCTCTGGTCTCCTTTAAAGAACACTTCCGTCGTATCGCTGTTTTCAGGTACATCTAGGAAGATTTGGCTCCTCTTCCTACGGCTCCCCACAACTTATTTTGTCTCAGCGACCCAACGCGAAAAATGCGAATGTGAGAGGACGCGTCGGGTCCTATTTCACTTGCCGTAGTCCCCACAGCATGCGCATTGCGTGATGACGAATGTGCTGACAAGGCTTCCCGGGAAATGTAGTTAGTAAATACCAGCCAGCAATCGTTAGATAAGACTAAGATAAATAATTTTTCGTCACTTTTGCAAGGAACAACGAAATTGAATGAGCACTGGACTCACTGCAAGTAATAAGGTTAAAACAAAAGACTAGAAGTGAAAATAAAAGTACTCTGCAGATATATGCATATGGCATGTGCAGCATCGGGAGGTGTAAGTTTGTTCCAGGCTGCTCGGGGTACAGCCAGTTGTTCTCTCTGCTGTCCTGATGACCCTGTGGAGCACTTTCCTTTCCAAGAAAGTGCAGCTGCCGTACCACACACACAGTCCTGATGGAGCAATGATAAAAGGCAAGCAGGATTCTCAGAAAATACAGTCTCTGCTGCACCTTCTTCAACAGCTCCTTGGTGTTGGCGCTCTAGGTCAGGTCATGCTCCAGCTCAATGCCCAGAAACCTGAACACGGGTGTTGAGAAGCAGGTCATTGGCTCTGCACCACTCTGACAGCTGCTCCACCTCTCTTATAAGAGTTTTCTATTATTGTCTTACAAAAAACAGAAAATGCCAATATTAGTCTATAAATAATGTTTTTCCCATCAGTTTTATAAGATGTCGACATACACAAATAACATTTTTTTTCCCCCCAAGCAGGAAATATTTGATGTTTTAAAGGTGGATGAAGATGTCTAAAAGCTCCCACTTTCATAATTCTTTAATGCATCACTCGTCTACATTTTATACTCAGAGACAACAGAATACAACAATCAACCAAACATTTATTCAGCACTAAAAGAAAATTATAACAACCTCAAATAAATGTGAATGAATAACAATATGTAAAAAAAACATCCCTGCCATCGCAATTACAATTGATCCAACACATGAACAGTCCCTTAAATTTGGACCAGGAGATTTCTTGTCCTGTTGTTCACAGTTCCATCTTCGCCTTCATCCCTCAGTTTCTTGATCTTCATCCATCCATCGCTTCGTCTCGACTCTCTGTCCTCCACCCTCTCACAGGACAGGTCTGGGCTGCTGGGTAAGCAGAATGCCGAAACGTTTCTTCACTATCACGCGGTGTCTAGAGAACTTGTCGTCTGGGGAGAAGCGGGCCGGGTGGGCCGAGCTGGTGGGCTCTCCATCATCAGGCCTCACCTTCTGTTTGTGACAACAAGAACAGAAGTTAAAATAAGATCCTGAAGAAGGGACGGGTTACAGCAACACAATGACATGCAAAGAGAAGAACAGTAAATAAAATAAAAAAGCACAATAAAAGTGCATTTAAAGTAATAAACAATAAATAAAAACAATAAAAAATTAAAACAGGATATTTACGTTATTTCTATTCCAGAAATCCTGTAGCAACACCTAGACACTAAATGTCTGCTTATTAGTTTTAAAACAGACAACACAATAATACACGGTTGGCAAAAACTGTGTAATCTAGAAAAAGGAAATTAGAATAAGATATAAAAATAGACATCATTGTAACTTGTAAATTAGTCTTGTTTTGGAAAAAGCAAATGTTACAGAAGGAAGATGAATAATTACATTGGGCGTTAATCAAAAGAAAACACGAATATAGAATAAATATAAACTAATAATACTGATGACAGGACACACTTTGACTCTGGTCTTTATGGCTCAAGTTAGCCTGTTTGCTAATGTTTATAACAGCGTCACGTTACGTAATTAAAGCCAGAGAGAAACAAACGAGTCAGTTACTTTTCCATTAAATCTTTCGACATGTCGATAAAGTTAAACTCCTTCGGCGGAGAAGCGAAATGCATTTAACAAGTTATAAAGAATAAAGTGTAGCACGTAAACGTGATTTAACGTTAGCTGACGTTACGTTACCTTCAGCGTGTAGACCCTGTCCCCGTTCTCGTTCAGATAATACTGCAGAAACATCACGACGGAAACGTTGTTGATCAAAAATCAATCGAAATATCTGATTTGTAGCAAAAAAAAACAACAACAAAATCTTTGCTGGTTGCTTCTTCTCAATTCCACGTGCGCAAAAGTTTCTCCTCGCCCGGAGAGCAGAGCGGATATCCGGTTCAAAGCGCTCAGCATGCTGGGAAAATGAGTTCCCAAATATAATACTTTACTCCTAATTGCCCAAAGACAATTTTCTAGTAGACACCTACTTAAGGAAAATACCTTTGAGCTTGAAGCTTTACTCCACTCACTGGACTGCAGCTTTCAGCTATACCTCATGGACTTCATCAGTGCCAGGAGGTTACTTTGCTGTCGTGGAGATTGTCTTTGTTATCAAATTACTTATGGAGGTTTTCATAGACTATAATACAGAGATACATAAAACATCACGTAACATGTTTGATTTTATGATGATTAATTTGATGACAGCCTAATTGTACCTGTGCAAATGGCAAATAAACTCTATTCTATTCACATTTCAAAGTCCTGCCTCTATTTTGTGGTGGCCTACTTCTTAGAAAATATAACGCAGTTCTTCAAAAGGTTTAGTTTAATTCCTGTCTGCTTCTTGTATAATTCTTTGACCGACAGCAAATAGTTTGCTGAGTAGGAATAAAGTGTTGGTTTTCTGGGTGTGCAATTACAAATACCAATAAGCTTTTTAAAGCAGTGCATACAAGATTATAATATATAGAGAAAAATGTAAAAATATATAAATCACTACGAAACTGTAATTTATGTGACTATTAGTTTTGGAATGTTTAAAAATGATCTCTAAGTCATAAATAAACAAAATCAACTTGTATTGAGTTTATTTTTAAAACACAAAACAGATGCAGCCTAATTGTATTGGTTGAAGACTAACAATCATCTCCTACAGTAAAGGTAAGTCTGATGAGAACTATTTAAGAGACTTGTGTAATATTTTTTTAGTCACACAGTTTTCAAATCACAGTGTAAATACAACTGTGAATGAAACTGAGTCCTCTAAGATTGTATTAGTGTGTGTGTAACATTTTTAGCATTAGTTATATTAAGTACTGGGGCTTGTGTTGACTAGTAAATTTTCAATTCAATTCAATTCAATTCAACTTTATTTATATAGCGCCAATTTACAACATAAGTCATCTCAGGAGCATGTTATGACATATGACATATCATGATATTACAATGAGGAGCATGTTATATTTTCATGGTAACAAATAACTCATATTATTTTCTACTATATAAGATTAAAGAGTAGACTACTGGGATTTACATGAAGTAAAACTTCTACTGGGGGCCAAATACTGTATTTTTGCTTGATGATCTGTCATTTTACCATAGAGTAATATATAATTTATAATCTCATTCCCCATATCATCATCATCGCCACCCTTTTTCCACCTATGACTCTCCTTTGCAGGAAGAACTAGACCTCTATGAACTGTCAGAAAGAGGAGCTGGGCAGTTTCGTCCATCAGAGCTTCATCTCATAAGAGCATACGAACCCGTGCCACTGAGAGGTGCCACTGTTACAGAAATGTTCCATCAGATAGCTAATTCTGATCGAACACACACACTGACTTGGACACAAATGGACTTCAACACAAACCAGCAGTTTCCACAATATCTTAGCCCAAGTCTGATGATGGGCCCTACCCAAGCTCAGGAGAGTCCCTTTGGCTTAAATTTCTTGCCAGGTGTTTGTCCCTCTCCACTCCCAGTTTTATCACCAGGTTCCGTGGTCCACCATGAATTTGAACCAGTTTTTCCGGAGCTCATTTTGAGCCCTCGTTCACTCAGAGACTCCAGCTGGCTTGAGACGAGCCCAGTCTCCTCCACACTTAACTTCAAGTGTAGTTTTTTCCCCTACATGTTTGTCCCATGCAGCCAATTTATTCCTCCCCATTCTTTGCTCCTCCTGCCTGAGGTTCATCCCAGCTGGTGCATGTGTCCCCGTGTCGTAGATGTTGATCTAAACTGCAGCCCAGAACTGTAAGGAACATATGGTTTAATGTTGTGATATATTTTCTGCTCCATAGTTGCAAATCCTCATTGTAATATCATGATATGTCACCTGTCTGATCTCAGGTTGCCAAGGCGTGCAGCTGGCTCAGTCAGCCAGAATTTAAAGGCATCACAGAAAGAACAGAGTGAAGAGAAGTCAGAAGATCAGAGGTCAGAGATTTATGTTCATGGACAAACAGGTAAGAAAGTCAAGAAAGCAAAGTTTTATATATATATATATATATATATATATATATATATATATATACTGTAGTTATAGTACAGAGCTATAATTACTAGTCAAATACATCACAGGTTAAACATTTCCTATGTGTAAAGGTTCTAAAATAAAGATATCACATACAAGCAGACTGACTGTAGTGATTAACTGATAAATAATTTCAGCCTGTTTTCAAGCTCAAATGCCAAGCAAGGTGCAACCTCTGGAATGTAAAGACTCGCTGCAAGAATTAGCTTCACCTTAGCCGGTCTCAACAGTAAAGTACTGTTTTCACATTAATACATTAATAAAAATCACAATGTATAATACAATTGTTTTTTTGTGGATGATTTTTTCCATTTATAGTAATTTAGTTTCCAACTTCTTGTGGTAGAGGTACACAAAATCAAGGGTATGCTGTAAAATGTACTTTAAGTTTAAAATTTACTTAACAAGTGCAAGTACTCTACTAAATAAAAAACAATATATTTTGAACAGCATTGAATTTAAAACTTTCAAAACTGAAAATTAGAGTATAAATTTTATTCCTAAATGCGCAACTACTTACTGACTGGTGGTTAATGCTTAATAATCATCATTTGTTAGCAGAGTATAAGAAACGTAACTAGTAACTAAAGCTGTAACATAAATGTAGCGGAGTAAACAGTATAATATTTCTATTTGAATTAAAGTGTAGTTCTCTGAGGAATATTGAGATTTTCGATTAAATGCATAATTAAAAGAAAGCAAACATGACATTTTTATTTTCTTTCACCGTCATTACTCACAGATAAGCAGAAGAATGAAATCCCTGACAAGGACAAACTACAAGCAAACAAAACAACAATATCCAGAAGTTCTCCGCCACTGTTTTTGGATGAAGAAATGCTGGCAGAACGTGCCTTTGAGGAATATATGATGATCATGGACTCTCTCTTTCCCGAGGTCCACTACTGTTTGTATTAATATTTTAAAAAACATGTTCGGTCATTCCTTCTGACATTGTCACCTACTGTAAATCGAGTGTTTCTGACCCTGCTCAGATCCTAGAGAGCTACAAAGAGACTGACAACGAGGAAGATGAGGGCGAAGAGGAGCAGAACCTGGAGACAGAAAATGGCTCATTTCTAGAGTACCTGGACAAACTCTGCAGTGACGTGGACTTTGTGAGAACTGTAAGTTATCAGTGCCATTTCAACTTTTACTTGTACTGGAGTACTTTGAGTAGTAGTTCTGGTACTTTTACTGTTACTAACAATGTGAATGTCTTCCACTGAAAACCACTGTGGTTTACTGTATATGTCTGTGCTTGTCTCTTTCTCTCAGGTGGATACAACTCTTAATATAAACTACTTGGATTCTCTCCTCTCTACAGACCCAGAGCCACTCGACCTTCTTGCACTGGAAAAACAAGACCAACAGGTAACATAAGTAACCGGCTATACACATCGTTACATTTTGTGAGGCTAATCTAGTAGCTTTTATAGAAAGGTCTAATTCATCAAAGGTACTGTGCTGCTGTGTGCAAATAGCCATGAAACTCTTGTGATAGCAGCAGAATGTTAGAGGAAAAAACAAACCTAAAACGTAAAATGGTTCATTAAGGAATTTTATGGTCATTTTCTGTTTCCTTTTCCCTTTTTACAGGTAACATTGCAAGAGCAACCACATCACTTATCTGCAGATTCCAGCAGAGATCCTGTTCCTGATGCATGTCTGGTGTGTTTCCAAGTATTTCCATTCTTAGCTCTGCTCTTTTGCATAATGAGCATATTTAACTGTCTTACTTCCTGCTGGCAGAAGACACTAAAATTCTCCTAAAGGACTGTATGATTGGTGGAACCATTAATAGTAATTTTACTGATTCCTACCAAAATGCTGTCAGCTCAGGCTTCAGATTCATTATAAGTTTAGTCAAGTCAGGTTTATTTATATTGCACTTTAATACACAATGGCAGTTCAAGCTGCTTCACATCTGCATTGCTAAGTATCAACTAAAATTAACATCACAAAATATCAAATCTGAACTTTACCTTATTGGACTTCGGACCATAATCATTTGGGTATTGGGTCTTTAAGTTTTGTAGAGGCAGTATACCACAGGACAGTATTCTCTATTGCCTTAAATTACGCTACAAGCGACAAAAATAAGTAATAGTTTTTACTATTTTTTTTCACAGGAGGACGAGCTGGTCCTGCAGGAGCAGTCACATCCACTTTCAGCTTACCCCAACGGCAATTCTCCAACTGCAGAAACATCTCTGGCAACTGCAGTTGTTGAGGAAAGGGCTCAGTCACCAAACTCAGTTTCTGCAAGCACACAGTCTGACCCAAATCCAAAGCACGATGGACAACATGCACCTCAGAGCTGTTCCCCCCTACTGCCTTCACTGCTTCTAGAGGAAGCACTGCCTACCTCTGCCACACCAGAACACTACAACTCTGCCAATGTGTTGCATCCCGTCTGTCACTATGACTCTTTTTTCATGGACCATCGTTTTGCTCCCTCCCCAGACAGTAGTCTTACTTTTCATTTTGAGGAAAGTGACTTTGATAAATTGTCAGCCATATTATTTACAGCTGACATTGATTTAGATGTGTCAGAAGACACTTTGCTGGCTTCCTTACACCTTGCAGACATACAGTCACATCAGTTATCCCAGAAGATCCAGAGCAGACCTTTACTTGGGGATATACATATTAATGACTCCCCTTCAAACTCCAGTGTTTCAGAGCAAAATGAGAACCCTCCTGCTGGTGACCCAAAGACTCCAGCACCCAGTTTCACAGCTGACTTGTCATCACAGTCAGCTGACCCTCCAGTTCTGAGTGTCACGGCTCGAGAGAGACTTTCTCAACCACTGCCTCAAACATCAGCAAGGACAAGGAAGCTCAAGAAACACTGTGAACCCAAAAACATAAAATCAAAATCGCCTTGCCTCTTCGACAAATCCCTTTCAGTCAAACATGAGCATCGCTGCACAGCGCCTGTGTTGTCCAATACATCTTCTGTGGCAGATTCCCATCCACAATCCTGTTATCGGCAAGTTGATTGCAATTCACCAGGCATGGTGCCCGACAAAAAGATATTAGAGGCACCAAAAGGACTGCAAGTTTCTCAAGAAAGTGCATCCTCTGGCATTTCCTCTAAAATCAGAACAGGAGAGTTCAGCAAGACGGGCAGAAAAAGTCAGAAAAAGGTGGGTAAAGATGCTAGAATTGTGACACCAGAGCCAAGAGCTATACGTGGAAGAGAAATGATGATTGTAAAGAGTATTAACAAGATTAAGGGAAATAAGGAAGGGGACGGGGTAATAAACGTAGTAAACATGAGGAAGGGTCAGAGACCTTCAGCCCAGACTGAGAAAGACAAAGCAATAAAGAGTGTTAAATCCATAGAAGAAACAGCAGAGAACAGGAAACAAACACAAAAGAGCCTTAAAAAAAACGTAAAATTCACAGCAGGGGATGGATTAATTTATGAAAAGCAAAAGAGACAGTCCTCAGGAGAAAGGCAGTTATGTGTAAGAGAGTGGAATAATCTTCAAGAGCAAAGCCAAGGAGCAGAAACAGCAAATACAGTCAGTCACTCTTCAGAGATGGGAAAGAACAAACATCAAAAGCAAGTGAAACTCAAAGCAGAGGCAGGGAAACAGTGTGTGGCCAGTAACACATTAGAAAATGTTCTTTTATTTAAAACAGAAGAGAAGAAAGAGACCTGCGAGAGGAGAGTAAAATCCAAAGATGATGGAAAGATGGGCAGAAGAACTATGAGCCTAACAAAAGACCTGACTGGCTCTAGAGCCACAGAGAGTCTCAAAAATTCAGAGATGAAGAGAAGCAAGATCAAATCCTCACCGAGTACAGACATGCTGGATAAACAAGATAATAATGTGAAGGGAAACAATAATAAGCATCCACTTTGCAGTCCAATTGAAAAAGGCAGGAGAAATGCTATTAAAGATTTGACTGCATGCAAGATCAACAAGGTCAAGGTTTCTGAAAACTGTGGGTCAAGCTCTCAGTCTGAATCTTCTCTGCAGGACACAAACACCATAACAGCTGATCAAGGCAGACACAAAGCAGCAGCACATAAGATACATAAGTCTAAACATCCCACACCGAGCTTGAAGTTGCCATCTTTGAAAATCTCCAAGAAAAGCCTCAAATATTCCCCCCATCCAGAGTCAATTCAGCTGCCCCACAAACAAAGTGAAAGAGTGGCACAAAGTGAAGCCATAGAGGGTCGACATAAATCAGAAACATGGGACCTCGACTGCTTAACGTCATCTACACAGAAACCAAAAGTGTCAAAACAGGTGATTAACAGCAAAGAGATTCACAAAAACAAGCACTCTGAGGTCTCACATCGGTCATCTAGTCCAAGCCAGACAACACAAGTAAGAGCTGAGAATGGAAAAATATCTCAGGAGAGCACAAGGCCTACGTTAAGTCCGTCGAAAAGGTTCTTCCAGGAAAGTGAGTCTTCTCAAGAGAGTGAAACAACGGAGACGTCAGGGAACAAAACAGAAATGCAAAGTCCATCCAAAAAAGCAAAGTTGAAGAGCAAACAGCTGACACCCACAAAGCTGAGGATAAAAAGGTTTTAAAGCTATGAAAGTTGATTGGACAGGAACTTTGTAAAATGTAGAAGAGAAAAACAAACAAACCTCAAACCAAGACATTGTCTCGTGCAATCCAAAAGGAAAATTCTACGAGGTGGGAGAACTTATCAATTCTCAAATGGAAAAGGTGGAATAGTCAAGAAAACAAACAAACAACCAAACCTACTTAAAGTCACTGTTCAATTTATTATTAAATTATCACAAAAAGTAAGAATTTATATAAAATAAACATTTTTAATTACAGTGTTTAGTTCATTTTTCCACCAACCACTGCCCCTAAAAAACATTTAATATACATAAGGAATTTCTATAAATAAGACATTTTTGGGTTCAAAAGGACAAACATGAGTTTTTATAGTACCTGTTAACAAAAACACACACACACACACAAAAACACACACACACACACACACACACACACACACACACACCTTAAAATACAATCCTTTGTCAGTAGTTATTCTCAATCCGTCCCGTTTCTGTACATAATGATGTGAGTAC
>JAUYWH010000010.1:9415638-9434844 GCA_034779795.1 Ctenopoma multispine
GAGCTGTGAAGTGGTGTGCCACAGTACCTCCATCCTGATGGACAAAGAGTCTGGTTTATATACCATAGCAAAACTAACACAGTTAAATCGCTGATTGGCGGCTGGCAGTCATGTGTCTTGGTTACGTGCAGCGTGAGCCGGTCACTACAACTTTACATACTGTCTATTATTAACTCCAGCAAGAGCAGACCTTAGGACTTCAGCCATTCCTTCATTTGTTTATTCAAAAAGACTCATGACCATAAATAAAAACCCTGTACTATGATGTTTTATGTGTTACGATGTCTTTTTTTAAGAACATGTTTCCAGCAGCAGAAAATATCATACAATATCGTATATTAATCTGTATATTAATCTGTAGTGCTTCAAAGCTGAATCACTATCATTATATTCACTTTTGATTTCATTTCTTGACAGAATTCTTCTCAGGATGACAATTTAAGTTACTGAGCAGAGAGAGAGAGAGAGAGCTGAGAAAGTTCAAAGTCCTGGAAGGTGTTCGAATCATTGTCCAGGTTTACTCAACCTCCTGCCTACATAGAACGCCAGAGATTTTACAACCGCCATGCATCGCAAACTTCACCAGCGATGAACCAAACACTGTTATGTGTCGGACAGATATTAAGATGATAAAAAGTGAGGCCCTCACCAGGTTGTTCCTCTATATGTCCAGCGAACAGTATCCTGGGAAAAGTAATAAAAGCTTTAATCAATTCAGAGACAATACAACAGACTGAGTGGAGAGTATTTTACAACATGTGTACTTCTAGTCTTAATCCTCTCTTTACACACCCGAACAGGAACCAGTATGCAAACACTGGCCTGGACAAATATTACATTATGTTCAAAAACATAACTACAGCCCGATAATATGCAGCATACTAATCCCGCTATAATAATAATATTCACTCAGCTCTCACTCTCCTACCTCAGATTGCTTTTCCAAATAATTCCATTTCATTTCCAACACATGTATTCACACTTAAGCTCACATCTGCTTATATCAAGTGCACAAGTTTTACTACCACAGGGCCACAAATGTACTTTTCTCTCCATCATTTTATTTCACAGGTTTAAATTGAGTTTTACTGCATCCTTAATCACCCTTAGATAAAACTAACTTACTCTCATTACCACATGTTGCCACACACTCACTGCACTCACCAGTTTGTTGGGGTAACGCAACAGAACAGGCTGGACCGGGACCCCGGCGAGGAAGGCACCTGACGACAGCGGGATCGGACAAAAAAAAAAAAAAGAAGAAAAATAATGAAACAGGGTAGACATACCAGTATGAAACATTTACTTTTAGAAGACAATCCATCCGATAACAAAAGATTCAGCTGTTAACATGTGGCTGGAATGACCCTCTCATGCCAGTCATTCCAGCTCTAATGTGTTCATACATCAGGAAATACAAGACGCGTCCGGTTTCTCCTTGTGTGCTTAACACATGTTCACTAATTCTTCACAAGGCGTACTGTATAGAAAACGCATTAGGTTACTCACCAGGCTTAAACTTGATGAGTGCGCTGCCATTAGTTGTAGTTCCCTCAGGAAACATCAGCATCTAGCCAAGAATTTAAGGATAATTAAGAATTGTAACGGCACCCAGCAGGTACAATTACAAGTCCTGTTAACTTTAATTGCCTCTTGCAGTCAGGGATCTACAACCTTCAAATGACAATGAGTCTTTGGACCAGTCTATTGGATACAATAACAAATTATATCTATTATAATTATATGCCGTCACGAGCAGGGAAAAACCCAGATGGTCAATCAAGTCAATATATCTTTAAAGATATGTATTTTCTATTCATTTTGTTTGTAGGAGCTTTGCACATCTGCTTCTTTCAACTAGCTAAGATGACAGCAGAAATATGCTTTTCACTTAAATAAATTCAAGGGACAGCAGATAATATTTTGTAAACAGAAGTGAATTATCCGATCTCTCACCTGAGGCCAGTAGCCATTGGAAGTCAGCCTCTCTGTGAGCTGAGAGACTGCCTTCTTCCTCGACTCTGGATCCTTCCGGCTCACCAGAACAGACTGGTTAAAATCGAGCAGAGCTGAAATGCAATCAAAGAAATGAAATAAAAGTCAGACAAGAACAAAGTCAGAACAAGAAGACCAAGACAGGAAGAATCAGAGCAGATTAGAAGCCACAAGCCTGAGTCACTTGTTTATGTTTGAGCTTCCTTGCATATTTTTATTGTGCTCTCAATGCCTCTATTCTAAACATTACTCTTGGTTGTTCTTCTAATAGACGGAAAACCAGTGGCAAGATTTCACATCTATAATCATACTGTACTACGTCTGCCACAGAAAAGAAAATATATATATCAGCAGAGATTAAAAGCAAATCTGATAAACAATTACGTCGTCCAGACAAACTAAGCAACTAACATTAGTGACACGAGTTGTGTCTGACTGAACGCACGAAGGACAAGGAAATGAGGAAAAGATCAAACTAAGTACACGTTTCAAAACCCTATGTTGTAGACGTATGCCAGCTTTTTTGTGTTTATGTTGTGTGAACATGCTGCCCACACAGTTTATGCAAATGCTAATGTTAATGTCTCCCCCCCCCACACGCACACACTCACCCCAGTTATTTAATCATCCATCTAACACAGCAGTGTGCGAGTGGCCACACTTATCACAAGTGGAGCAACAATCATTTACTGTGGCTCTGTAGCAGCAAGCAGAGCAATGGATACACAGACCCGTTTTGGATTGGATTTTCTGTTGCTCAATTAACTGTGCAAGCACCATCATCCCGAGCTCCTCCAGTCCACGTCCCATGTGTCACTGGGCCCTACGTGTCCCTCACTTGGAGGCCGCTTTGGATAAATATAACAACCGACGCAGCAGGATCCTGCATGTGGTCGTCTTAATGACTGCACTCACCTCCTATGACTGGGAGACTGGTGTTCTCCGACCGCGACACCACTGTTGGAAGATGGGTTGGACACAGTACGAGCATGTCCAGAAAAGTACTGTGGGGCGCAACCACCAGCACCGGTGCCTCCTTCAAGTCTGCCCTGCGACCTTTGACCTTCACCCAGAGGAATCCCAGCGAGAAGAAGACGGCACGGCTCAGCAGCTGGATGGCCGGGTGGATAAACCACCTCCGCCATCCCGTGATGGGCCGAGAACGTTCCTCCTTAGACAGGCCGACCAGTCGTAGCGGGGCAATAGGCCACATGATGAGGAAGAAAAGGGCGGCCAGGGTCAAGCGTAAAGGGAAGAGGATGCTGCCCAGGAGGATACCCTGAAAAAAAAACATGAACAAAATGAATGAATGAAATTTATGGACACCTTCTTTTATTCAATACGATTCAGTCATAATGATCAATTCTAAGTAAATTGTTTTTAAAAATTATAGCTATGATGAATTTTCATTGACGCTTAATGTATTGATTCTTTAACCACTTTTGTTTGACCATCACTCTAAAACATATATTTAGATACAAGGATCTGGATGTGGGAAGCTTCAACCAAATTGCCAAATGCAGAAACAGCCATTTCACTGGAACAGTTGACATTGTGCATGTGCTACTGGATACATCTGCCAAACTCTCAGGTGTATGAGCATTAGAAAAAGAAAAAAAACAAAAAAAAAACTTATCAGCAGCATAACAATTTCTTCACGGGGCCCAGCCCTGCTAATGCAGCAGTCACTGTTACGCAACTCCTTGGTAATGTTGTAATCACCTGTCATGTCCATCTATGCCAGAGACATTTACGACTCATCTGTTTTGCTTATGCACCACAGACACAACTGTTGGTCTTTGTTCTCCTGTGGGCAGCATTAAAAGATCGTCTGCAACTAACATTAATATTCGATCAATCTGCTGATTACTTAACCAATAAGTCATTAAAAACTTTCTTTAACTTTAACTTTTTTTAGGCTGTATAGTTAAAAAAAACACATTAACATTTGATGGCATATTGGGTCTAGGATATTGTAAAAACAAGGAAAAGGAAAACAAACCAAGCTGCGAGGGGCTTAACTGATTAGTCACTTTTCTTTCTCATGATTTAACTTAATATTTGGATTCCGGACTAACAACAAACAAACAAATCCGAAAATAGCTAGGCGCTTATTGCGCAATATTAAAAACACTTCCTGACAATATGCTGCACTTTTCCCAACACACTGAACTCGGTCGCAACACACACTGTGCTTAGATGACGAATTCAACTTTTGCCCGTCACAATAAATCACTACCCGATTAGATTGAGGCGGAAGAGTGTGAGAGGAAGGAAGCCCAGCTCATCCAGTTCAACACATCCCACTTTCAACACATCCCACTTTCAACACATCCCACTTTTGTTGGTGACTATTTGTCTTTTTTTTATTTTTGGCACCAGATTTCAGTTTATACTAATAAAGTGTTGAGAGTTAAACAGGACATTACCCTGATCCTCTGCGCCCGGTTCATCTTCACCTCATGAGTGAACGGATGTGTTGCATACCTCTCCATGGCGACGGCTTAAACCTGACTGACCAGTTTTACTAAAAAAATACCTTAAAACAAGATGCAAACACGGAGGCTAAAGGTCCTTATTATTCAGGGGGGAAACAAGTTTTGAAAAGTGAAGGAGCATGTATGTGTTCCTCTGCGATGACGGCTCCCGACTTTCTATTGAGAAGTGTCTCGTCAGCTTTAAAAAAAATACAAAAAAACAAGGTCGTCTGAAAACAGCTGAAAAACTAAAATGGAAAAAAAAAAACACACCCACAACGAAAACTACCTAAAAACAAACTTATAAAGCGTGAACTCCCTCCACATGGTGAAACAAACACGCTGAGACACACACTCGTGGCTCCTTTATTGTCGCCTCTCACCTGTCCCGCCCCTTCAGCTGTAAGCCACGCCCACCGAGGGCTGGACGCGGCAGGTCAGACCAGTCTCTGAAACCCACCCCACCTCTGTAGGACCTTTTGGGGGGCGCATGTAGAAGAGCTTTTTTTTTTCTTTTAAGGAGAAGCACAGTCAGAAGTGTTTATGTGAAAAACGTTCCAACAATAATATTATCATAACTTCACAATAACAAGAAAGCACCGTCCACATTTAATCACTTGTTATGTTTTGGGGTGGCAATCAAACCCTTTGTTAAATGCCATTTTTTTCATAGCTAATCATCATAGATTGATATCTATGCTTAATCAACCATGACTAGCAAATTCTGTACAAGCTTTCTGCTACTTGCCTCTCAGGTTTTACCTCTGCCCTACCTCACTGCTATTGTTCTGTGTGCAGGGTGTTGCTGCTGATACCAATACTAATCTCCCTATGTGGAAACACACGGAACACACACACACATAAAGGAGTGTATTAAAATACAGGAGAAAGGAAAAGTAAGAAAATATAAGGTTAGAGTGAGACAAGGCGCAAAAAAGTTTAAAAAAAAAAGTGCTGTTTCCGCTATAACTTAGTATTTTTTATACATAGTCATAGTGGAAAAAATAAGTGCAACAGTTTTGAATAACTGGTCGAGCCACGCTTGACATTAACCTGAACCTCATGCTTAACCTGTGGCTGTGAATCAGACCCACAGAGTAATATAAATATAATGTTATGTAATGTGATGTAATGTCTGCAATAAAAGCATGAAATATCACAATTGTGGTTTATCAACTCAGAAAAACTGTTTACATTTGTGTGGTGTCCTAGATCAGATTACATTTTATGACCAAACTATGCAGAAAACCATTAAATTGCAAATAGTTCTGACTTTTCTTGCCACTAACATCTCTAATGACCTTTGTGTGAAAAAGATGCCATCACATTTGTGTAGAAATCAGAAATCTAAATTCCAGATCATTGTCCTTCAACAAGTTTATTATCACAGCTGAAAACATCTGAATTCAATAGAAGACTTTCATAAAGCAAATCAGCCAAAATTAAACAGGTCAGTAAGTGTTGCTGGCTAAAACGCTCAAATCATGCTTCACTACAAACTACAAACAAAAAGAAGATGAAGAGTGAGAAAACAATGTGTCTTTATTCTTTTAGAAATTATAGATACATCATTTCCTGTTATTATTATTCTGCCCGTTATAAAACTAGATATAATTCTGCATTATGTAGAATGACTTCATAAATTATCTCCTATTGTGACCTTTTACACGTGCTGTAAAAAAAGAAAACTGAAAGACAGTTACAGTAGTTTGACAGTCGACATGATGATTTTGAATTGATCAGAATATAAAATGAATGGGAAATATCAGAGATCTGGAAGCAGACTGAAGTAAAGTAACGTTAATGTTTCTGGCAAAAAAGGCGAACACAGTGTGCTGAAAACTGCACACCCTGTTGTTGACTAACTCCACGTTGTGGTGTCGTTGTAG
Organism: Ctenopoma multispine; assembly: GCA_034779795.1. Classification (NCBI taxonomy): domain Eukaryota; kingdom Metazoa; phylum Chordata; class Actinopteri; order Anabantiformes; family Anabantidae; genus Ctenopoma; species Ctenopoma multispine. The sequence goes on from JAUYWH010000010.1 coordinate 9,422,000, forward strand.
AGCCTGAATCTATTTGAGACAAGAGCAGAACATCTGGACAGCTGGCTGTGTGGCAGCGGGTGGAGAATGAACAATATATATATAACATCTGTGAATGTCAGAATCCTGCGCTTATGTGCAAGGCCCATCTTCTTCACAACACCATCCCTCCGCCCATAATCTCCATCCTCTGTGGAGAAGACAGAATGAGTAAATTACGTCGTACGTGTTAACATAAAAAAAAAAAAAAAAAGCTCTACCGATTTCACAAAGGTTATTACACCTTTATAAAATAATATAAAAATAAAAGATAAGTCTTCAGGTGAATACAACAAATGAACTGACCTACACAGCAAACAAACTAGAATAGAATAGATATTTAATGACTGTGTCTATTTTATAGGCCATCATCATCCAGTACCTATTTTAATAATGATGTGACTGGATGAGGGTGGTTACCTGACATGGTTAAACAGGACGACTCTGAATCACACCATACTGAGGTGTTCCTGTTGTTTGTCAGAGCAGACGCAGCAGGTTCTGCGTCTTTTAAAGAACTGTTATGAAGACATACGTGCATCAGTTAATGGTGCAGCATGTAAGATTTAGTGAGATCAAGTTGCAGATTGCAAACCATATTTATACCCCCGTCCCCCACACCCCCTTTCCAAATGTGACACAGGTTAATTTTGTGGTCTGCAACTGCAGTGATGAGGTTACTTCAGATATTTGTATATTTCTTTCTTCCCCTTCTTTGTCGCCTTTCAGCAGAAACTTTAGAAACGTGGCAGAGCAACTTGTCAGTGTCCGCGAAAGGGGACCCGCTGTGTAGATTTAAAAGTCTCATTCTCGGTTAAAGAAACTGAAGTGACGCTTACTTTCAGGTGATGAACGATGATGAAAACATAATTACGAGTACCTTATTCCATTTTTGCATATAGAATCCCTCAAACTGTCACGTTACTATTATATGTCATTATTATAGTTTTTAAGATTAAAGACAGCTAAAAATAAAGCAGGTTATGTGACTGTAATTAATGAAAATGAACATATTCTACCCTCTACTGGCTTCAAAGTGTACAACACATGAGACACCGCTCTGAGTCCCCCAAAACTGAAATTTTTAATTAAAATTTTCAGACCAAAACAGCTGATTTTATGTCCCAGAATTGAACTGAGACACGTATTGACTGCCTTAAAAATCAATGGGTAAAAATGAAAACCACAAATGTATTTTTCAAATGTTCTTTAGTAAAATCCCAAATTTAATATTCTAAATTATATGAATTGCAGCTGGTGGTGTGTTTTGTGTTTTAATGGATCTGCTGCTAAAGCATTTATGTCAAACAATCTAACAACAACAACCACAGTAACAAAGACATTCGACTAAATAATGAGCTGATGGAAAGTGTAAAGCGCCACACAAAAACACTGCAAGTGTGTAAAACATGAATCAGCTTGTCTTATACAAACTTGCCAGCACTGATTTGCCTCACCGACTGTCAACATGATTAAATTCTTCTGCTACTGATCAAACTGTTTACCTGAGGAGGTTCTATGAAAGCCAACCAATCTGATGAGTGTGTTGGGAGCAGTCCCATTGACTGACACTTGTAGATGGCCAACGCCGAGCCCAGGAGGTTACCGATCAGGTAGACGAGGCCCTGAAGCCACTGCTGACTGGAGCTCTCCAACAGCTTAAAGGCTGAGACACAACAGGACAAATGAAGACACCTTGATGTCAGATGTTTGATCTTATTGCCATGACAGCCTCTGATGGCTTTAAATTTTCTTCAGCTATTTCCTGAACATTAAGTACAAAAGCACAGGACACTCACTGGCAGACATAGACATGAGTGCCTGTATGGGCCTCCACGCCATCATGCAGACCATCATGATGGGGAAGATGGAGATCGTGTTGCCTGACATGTACATGATGAACAGGTTCATGGGGATCTGCTTCAGGGGTCCGAGTGCCACATCCCAGCAACGCTGTACAACAGAGAAAAAGAAAGAGGATGATGCTCAGAGTGATTGTCGCAAATCAAACATTTATCTAGTATCAAGTACTACACCCTCTATAGAATATTAACGACAAGTGGACCACAAATACTCCTTTAAAACTCAATACAAACCTTCTCCACCAGGTTCTTATCCGTCTCCTGGATGCTTGTGTCGGGGACAGGTTTCTCAGAGTAGCCAATGGGGTAAACGACGTCACCCTGACCGCCCTGCCGGTCACGACTCCTGAAGCACAGAAAAAACACAATAAACTGGGTTTAACCAAAGCATGTATTCCTATTTTTTATCCTTTTTAAATATAGAGAAGAGAAGCGTCTCACTAAGAGCTGTTGTCAGTGTCAGGTACAAAACAAATTTAAAGAAAGTAAGTTAAAGTCCGGCACAAAATGGTGCAGGAACTACACATTTTGAGGAGGTGAAAGCTCTGTCCATTAAAATCTGAACTTGCATGGACCACGTTCTTTGTAACTGTTCTAATACATTTGTCCAGTCATGTTGGTATTTGAGAAGTGGATTAGAAAAACTGGATAAATGCAGATCCTTAAGGTTGTTGTTTAGACTATATATACAGTATGTCACAAAAGTGAGTACACCCCTGTGAATAATGTCCATGTTTTGCCCAAAGTGTCAATATTTTGTGTGGCCACCATTATTTCCCAGCAATGCCTTAAGTCTCTTGGGCAGGCCCGCCGACAGGCCTGGGTGGGCCCAGGACAACGACCCCCTAGTGGAGTTCACTAGAGCTTCACAGGTTGCCACTGGGATCCTCTTCCACTCCTCCATGACGACATCACGGAGCTGGTGGATGTCAGAGACTTTGCGCTCCTTCACCTCCTCCTACTACTTCGGTAGTATTTGAATCTACTGTGTTTGTGTTTACCTGGTGCTGCCCATGCTCAGCTCCAGAGCCCACTTCATTCTCCGGGCCCCGCTGCCTCCTCTGGTCGACAGAGCTCCTCCTCCTTGTCCCCCTGGAGATGCCATGGCAACCGACTGCACTGCTGGACCACAGAGACTAAAAAGCACCTATGGAGATAAAAGACAAAACAAAACACAGGACATCATCAATCTGATGGGTTTTCTCTCGGAAAGTCTCCTTAAAGTTGTCTCTGATGCTTCCGGGTATACTCAGCCACACTGAGTGACTCAGTGGAGCCCAGACAGTCCTCTTCGTTCACGCACTCTCTCAGGGTCACAACCTCCCACTTGTATGCAGGGGTATAAATGTTTGTTACACACCATCTTTTCTTTTTTTTCACTTTGCAGACTGCCCCAGCACTATGCATGACTGGAGGAAATAAACTTAACCTAAAAATACAGATCTGTTGCAGGGTTTTTAATTCATCTACCATCACTGTCAATTAACGTTTGGAGTTTTTTCCATAACACCATCTGGACTATATGGTTATTTTTATTTATTTACTTATTTTATGCCCTGGTCTTGAGTGAACAACAGTCCATTCGGCTGACATATCAAATAAAAAGGATTCAATTTCATTTATTTCTTCTGAAATGCTTCATTTTTTCCTCCGCTGCATTCAAGATTGAAACACTGATTTAAAATAAACTAATAATAATAAGCAGTAATGCGTTCCCCTTATTTAACGCCATATGTATCGGTCACTGCGTTAGTGAAAGTCGCTTTGTTAAACGACAGAAAAAGCTTTAACAAGCAAAGATTATCGATAAAAAAACATTACGCTCCGGGTCTAGCAGCATCGTGCGGTTTTATGTTTTAATAAAAACGATGTCAGTGCAGCGATTTAAAACCAGAAAACCTGAAAATGACAACGACTCCACACGGCGCAAAGCAGCAGGGTGTTACTATCACTTGACGTCGCTGTTGTTAAGCTTTACAAAAATATAGATATACATGTGTAAATAAGCGAACACGCCATCATTTCATATCAGGCCTACCTTACGGAAACATCGAAAGCACTGCTATCAGCTTACTTTAACGTTTTTTTTGATGAGAAGGCGAAAAATCCCTTGTTGTGGTGAGAAACAAAATCGACACCTCGTCGCTCGCTGATTTCTGGGCCCGCAATGATGACGCAGGGACGTTGCTGTCGCGACATTTGCGTCACGGGCGCTTCCTAGTGGCTCTTTAGGAGAAACGCTCGTAACGCTAAATCATACACACAGCTGTTTTTGATGTAGTAAAATATTCTAACAAAAGGGTCAGTGCCCTCAGAGGCATCAGGACACCAATATGGCCACACATAGCCATGGCAAATTTAAGCACAAAGTTCAGCAAAAACGTAAACAGTGAGCATAACTGACCCCCCACAGGGATGGATGACAGGCAGCACGAATAACTGCTAATATACCAATGAAATAGAAGAGAATAAACATGAGAGACTGTCACGTTGCATCTGTTTAGTAAGAATATAAAACAATCAACAGTATTTTTCTGTAATTAATTTATGAATAGTCTTAATAAGTTAAGTCTTCTTGATACAAATTGAGACCACTCGAAGAATTGAAGATTGAGAATTTCCAATTTCAAATATATATATATATATATATATATATATATATATATATGCTTATGAATACCAGAAAAAAATACAACCAATAGAAACACAGAACATGTTAGAAGAATATGGAATCTTTTATTATCGTGGACATCGTCCTCCTCGTTTGTAGCCATATATTTAACAATCCAATGGCAACACACATTTAAACATTTGTGTACAATCTTTACAGTCAGTTCAAGGCAATGTTATTACACACACACACACACACACTGACATGTAAATAAAGCAGTGCAAATTGAATTGTCAAGTGTACATGTTATATGCTACAGGCACAGTGGGTCTGTACAGTGTGAGCAGAGCATTATTAAGTCGCAAGCAGGCAGGTAAACTGTGTAAAGATCAGCATCGCTCTAACCTACCACCAAGTTGTTCTTTAACTAACTACAGGTCGTTTGTTCACTAGGCACTTTAGATGAGATGTGTCATTTGTGTAGATGTTGCTGATGATCACACTTTTATTTGGTCTGAAGAAATTAAAATGTACTTCTGGGGTGTGTTCAGTATTTTTAAAGGGAGCTTGTCTCACCAGAAACATACAGGTCCAAAGGTACACATGGATGGAGAAACAGTCAAATGTACCTCGAGCACCATCAGATTTTTCTTCATGCTCATGTTTGCATTTAACTGAGGGGAAACTACTGCTACAGAGAAAACTAACATTTAATCAATTAAGTTGTTCCTACTTGCTGCTTTGCCATTGGTACAAAAAAGTGTTTCCTATTAAAAGTAAATCACTAATGCAGATATGATCTTGTATCGATCTGCATTAGCATCTGAATAAAACTGAATACCTGAGAACAAATTTTGAGGGTTCACACATAAGCACAAATGAAAATCCTTAAAATTCTGAACAGTCGTTTCCTGTTATCCTACTTATATGAAACATCTGTGACAAACAGGTAACAGCAAATACATGTAGAAATAAATGCATATTATTAGAGTCAATAACATGAATTTATATTATTGTCTCTAATATAAATACCATAAACCTGCATCTGTACTAACACGTCGCTGAAAGTGGGTTAATGCATAATCTCTTTGGATTGTTTATCATCCTGCATAGATGTTTACATAAATCTGTTTCTTAACAACAAAGTCACAGGTTATTTATCTGTTTCATTTTTCTTTTGCAGACACCTATATCTATACCTATATTTTGGAAGTGGATACAACAATGAGGGCTTGAATCACCTAAGGTGCTTTGTGCCCCTTCATGAATGATTTCATTTTAGTAATTAAGTAAGGGGAAAAAAGGCCACTGTTAACCACCACACAGACGTTTAGACTTTGAAAGTGCATGGGTTTAATCTGACACTGGTATAGTAAGAACCTGAGGACAATATGTTTGAGTTCAGCACGAGTCTTCACATCACTTGTACAGGCTGAGCTCGGGGCTGTGGTACAGACACATGTAGGAGTCGCACAGCAGGCGGCGGGGGGGCTCCTGTAAGGAGGTGGGGTCTAATCTCCTCAGCTCCTCCTCTGACAGGCTGAGGTAACGACCCACCTCGGGACATGCCTTCACCTGAGGGATGTTGAAGCCATTCTCGCCACCTGGGTGATAGAAACAGGAAAAAAAATGAGCTCTTTTTCCCGTTACTTTGTTTTGTTGTGTTTATTGTTGTAACCGTTTCCCACAGTATTGAAATGTATCTAAATTAAGATGTCTTACCCTCCCGGTCTGCCATACTGTCAAAAAACAGCCAGTCAGTATTGAGGGGCCCGTGCTTGACGAAGCTCACGTAATGGCTGGTTTCGATGCACGTCACAGCAAAGAGAGACATTCGCTGGCGGGTGCAGTGTAGAGGGCTGGTCCACGGTCCCCCAGGAACAGCAACCTTTGCTGGGTTGTGAGTAGCCCGCTTGCTGTGACTGTGGACCTGATGATCAACAACAAAGGTCAATATGTAGAGACAAGAGAAAACAAGACAGATAATTACAATACTATCATAGTGATAAAACAGTTACTGGTTTCATTTTAAACGGTGGTAAAATTTGAATTATCATTAAAACCATGGTTGAAAACCGCGACAAACTCCCCTGCTGATGGTGAAAAACAGATACTTTCCATAGACTCTTAGCTGCCACCTGTACCTTAAAAAAATTCCGACAGCAGACTTAGTGCTCATTAGCCCGTTAGCTTGTTGATACACTATACCATCGTGATTGTTGGTGTCTGCAGACATTTCGATTAAGGTACTTACACAATGTTTTAGTGTCTGTTAGTGTTAATATTCGTTTCTCATTTTGATTTAAACCTGCTACTGTGAGCACAAGTTAAAAGGTGGTATATTTTTATTTTCTGCAAAAATATAGTTGTCATGTGAACTTAGACTCATTCATTTCTTTCATTATTAGCTTTCTGTAGTTGGCATCTTAAAGAGAATAATGATACAAACAGTCTAATTTCCGCTTGATATATCACATTATCTACATAGTATCCTGCACTCACACACAAAATGTGCAACACCGCTAACTCCTACTCACACCCAATATTACTAGCTTTTTAGAGGTGTGTGTTTAAGATAGAGCATATTAACATGAGTAACAACAACAATAATAATAATAATAACCAAAGACAAATGTGTATCAGTACTTTTTAAACATTTACAGAACCACGATAATACTTATCATTTTGGTAAAATTGCAATATTACATTTTAATATTGTAATATTTCTATACAATCACGCAGGTTTATACCTGCAATCATTGTTTTTGTCAGCCACTAGGGGGCAGTACAAAAGCACTGGCTTTACAAGGCACGTTCTCGTAACTTTTCTTGAATAAAATCAACAGTCCTATTGAGAAGTAGCTACCTGTGTGTTGCAGGTGTTGCAGTACTGCTTGAGACGACCAGGAGTGATGTCTAGATCTTCGTAACACTGCAGACACTCCCACTCAGCCACAGCTTGACAGATGCTGCACTGTCTCAAAGCTAGAAAGACAAAGAGAAACACAAAAACTACACTGCACACACTTCATTAAAACCTAAACTCCCACTAACATATACACAAGTACAGCACAACAAAACTGTAAGAAAAGCTGAGTTTCTGATTTGCCAATTCTCTGAAACCTTCATGCATCTTACAAGAATACATAAGATAAGATGATAAGGAAGGACTTTCAGCATTTTCAAGGAGCAACTTAAATGTACTTTGTAAATGTAAGCAAATTTCAAGTTCTTGTCAGGTGAACTGAATGCTACATCAGCGTGGCTTCATAGATACAGAGTGCATGTGTTTGAGTGGCCTGCACGCAGTCCAGATCTTTCTATTGAAAATGTATGGAGGGAAGATGAGATTAAGACAATGGTAACCACATACTGTTGAGCAATTAAAGTCTTGTATTCGGCAAGAAAACTGTAACAATTAGCATCCTCAGATTCCTAACTATTAAAAATGTGCTTAAAAAGAAAGACGATGACATGTTTAATATGCCACTGTCCCAGCTCAAACTCTATTTGCCTATGGTTACAAAATACAATAACGTTGATCAATCTTTATTTTTTTGTACTTTTGTCACATAAATAAAGGTTCAAGTGAATTAACAAATCACTGATTTTAGTTTTTATTGTTTTTTTAATGGAACTTTTTTCTGGAAAATGTGCTTAAATAAAACTAAAGCCAACTAAAATATGAACTGGATTAAAATAAAATCTGTATTCAACTCAAACTAAACTGTGACTGCAAATACTTGGAAGCTGGAATCAAAGCAATAAGCTTCTAAAATACTGACGACAACACATCTAAATTGTTCTTACTGTCATCCAGCAGGTCTGTGATATCCAGGCTGAGGGTTGGTAAGATGGCATCAAACATTTTGAAGTCCTTCCCAAACCTGGGCATGAGGAGCAAGAGGCAGGAGGGAGCCTGGCGGGATGAGCAATTCACATCATTGTCATTCATTTTAACAACAGGTTGAGTTTTGTTGCAAAACTGGCTCGACTCGAAATAACTTTTGTTACCTCAACAAACTTGAGGCCAGCGTGGAGGAATGAGGTCTCCAGCAGAGCCTGGACGGTGGCGACCCTCATCCGATTGGACGGAGGCGAGGAGAGGGGGATGGGGGAGTCAATTGGTGAATGGGGTACGGGTGAGGAAGGAGAGGGAGGAAGCGTAGGTGGGAAGAGCTGGTAGAGGTGACCCTCCTGAGGTTTCTGCGTCATTGATCTGGAAGGGAGGAAAGAAAAAAAGCAAAGTTTAAATCTGAATAAATTTTAAACCAAGACTTGACTTGTTCTGATAAAGTAGACGAAAATCTGGACTACATGCTGTGTTTTTCTAATTAATTTAATATTATTAGTATTATTATTTTACTTTGATATGTAACCATCACTGAGTGGTATGATTTATGTGCAGAGTGAGCTGACCTGATCTTGAGGAGTGGCTCGACTCGGAGGAGCTGGAATAGTTTGTTGAGGAACTCTTCAGGGTCTGACAGACAGAAGAAAAGCAGCATGACAACATTCCTCAGCCTGATCACACACAAACTGTGTTCATAGCAGGTGAGGACAGGAATCCACACACACAGACACACACAGATACACACAGACACACACCTTTCTCCTGGTTGGTGAAGCCGGTGTCACTGTTCGCAGCCTCCAGCAGTCGTCTCAAGGCCATGGTCTTACTGGCACACACGTAGCCATACCTTAGTAACATACACACACACACATTTGTACAAATACAGCAACTATGAATGATCCATTATACAAAAGTAAAATGGGGAACAACAAATGAATCTTATTTATCTCTTATTAAAGGCAGCGCATATTCATTACACCTTAGTACAGATCTTATGTAAGACTTGTGGCGGATACAACGAAGTTGCATCAAGTCTATTCGGGTGTGTGAGATGCTATTTATCAGAAACAATGTGGAAAAAAAAAAAAATCCCACCGCGTGAGGTTAAATGATTTTACATTTACTTTCTGATCCAGTCGCTGCTAGTTTTTTCTATTTATTTTAATATGTTTGATTTTTGTAACAGGAACCGGCACATGTCATATAAGCAATAGCAGTAGTGGTAAAATTAAGAACATAATTATCAGTATTAGTATTATTAGTAGTAACGCTGTGTTTGCAGAGGTAATGTTTTTACTAGTGGTAGTAAAAACAGTAGTGGATAAAAAAAATCCCTGTCTATAACTATTCTAGCTACAGTCATTTATGAAAGATTTATAGATCCACCCACACATAAACACATTTACAAACCTCCGCAGCGGGTTGACTATCTCACAACGCAGCAAGTCTTGAGCCTCATTGGAGTTTTGGTGGATTTTAGGGTCTGAGGGCCAAAACATAACCCAGTCTGCTGAACTGCAGCAGGAGAACAGACTGGAGAGAGAGAGAGAGAGATGAAAGACATACAATAAGCAACCACACATGTTAACCAACCACAAAATTAAAGGGTAACACATCTGATGTCTATCAGCTGGGGTTTTGAGGGCTTTAAAAATTGAATAAGTAAGTAGGTCTCCAGTGTCACATGCGGATGTCATACACTGTCCCAGATTTCACCTGAACAGTGTAGCATCCAAGTAACAGGAGTTGAGGTGACCCTGAATGCCTCTCTTCCAGCCTTGGTAGAGTTCTCTGGCCTCATCCCCATCCACAGGAGGAGTGTGTTCCTCCACACGCTCACTGCCCCACTCTGCAAAGGCTGGGAACATGACAGTATTAAAAAACGGATACCTATATAGACTGAATGCAGAGATTTGGTCCCTGTGATAGTGGTTAAATGGAACTAAATCTTTCATTTCTACCAAAGGCCAGGTGAGTTTGGACATCTTTTGTCCCTTAATAAATTAAATCATCATATTAAAATTACATTTTGTATTTACTCGAAACATGTGGGACACTACACCCATGTTTTTACTTTTTCTGGTTGACACCATCACCACCTATACCTATAGAGTTGCATCGCTCCACTTGATTGACAGGTGTTTCCGGCGCGGGGAACCTGGAGTCCCTCCTACAGTTGCGTAGCTTGACGAACAACCCCTTGTTTGCTGGACAGCGGAAGTGACGTTCACCAAGGTAACTGCCGTCTGTTCCTGCCGACAGCTCCTGATCCTGACACACACACACACACACAGTGGGTTTGTTTCCATCAGTGCAATATATGCACAGTGATACAGTGTAGTACAGTACAATAAGAGTCACTAAAGTTTGTGTCTACAACTCTACCATTGTACTAATATGGATAAAGGAAAACATTTTTGTCACAGTACACCATCATACTTACAGGAAAATCAACACCATCACGTTTCATAAAAAGAAGCGGCATTGACAATTATCAATCATTGAGAACATGAAAAAATAAAAGTATGTATATATATTTAACAGAAACCAGCTCCTCACCAGTTCAATTCCCGCCACTGGCTCAGAAATCCCAGCGATCCGTCCGATCCAGCGGATCACCCCAAAAAGAGGCGGATCGTTCACTTCAACCATTGAGCCGACCTCCAGATCACCATCCAGTCCCACCTCGCCATTCTCCATGGCAGCTACATCGTTACCAGGCGACATCAGTGGCGAGGGAGGGCCGTGCACGCCATTGATGTGCTGCAGCTGCTCGGTGGCAGTCGTTGACGTTGGGCTGTGTGGTTTGGGAAGTGGCAGAGGGGGCAGGGGCTTGGTGGTGGGTTTCGGTGGTGGCAGTGGTGGAGGTTGAAGTGCTTGTTTGCTGGGGGGCATCAGGGCGACCTTGAGAGCAGTAGGCGAAGTAGGGACTGGTTTGGTTACAGGTGGTGCTAGTGGCTTCAGGATGGCTTTGGACATTTGGTGAGCAGGATTGTGACTGTGGAATTTTGACTCTGAGAACACAGAAATGAAACAAAGGTTTTACTAAACATCACGGTCATGTCTCTACATAGTCCTTTACAGTCTCATAAAACATGTTACATAACAAAATCTGCATTTTTTGTGGGGGATCTGGGAGTTAACTTTAATTCCCCATTTCAAACCAAGACAACATTATGGGACTCGTTTTAATGCTTACTGCATACGTTTTACAACAGCACGATATGAGTTTTAAATGCTTACAATTTGTAATGTGTTTCAAAATAATTAACTCCATTGCCTTTAAGAAACCGTACCTGAGGAAACCTTGTTGACTGGTAGCAGTACTCCATAGTTGGCGGAAGGAATGTGGCAGAGCTTCTCTCCCTTGTAGTGCCCGTTCCAGTTACCAACAGGAGAATCCTGTGACAAACAGCGCACAACACTGTCAAACACACAGCTGCACAAAAAGAAACACGAAAGGGCAACTTCACTGGATTTCAAATTGCTTTTGATGGTTCTTGTTCTGTGTATTCCGGGTAATTAACCACTCGCCTTTCCTATATCAAAATACTGCATCTCTCAGCTTCTTGTTGGAAAACCACAACCACAAACCACTTAAGACTATAAAAAACAAACAAACATACTAATTCATTTCCCCAGTTAGTCCCCTGCATTTTGAGCACGTTTTTCTCCCCCCTCCCCCACATCTTTCCCTCAGAGGAAAAAAAATGGGGAATCTGATTCTTCACAGCTTTATCTCCTGAGTTGTACTGACCAGAAGGACTCCAACGTACATCCCAGATGAGGGCCGGTCAAACAGGAGTCCACAGAAACGCACCTCCCCTCCGTGCACTCCATCGTCCAGGGGGAAGCAAAGACGCTGACCAACATGAAACGGTGGAGGTGATGTGGGCGTTCGGACCTGGTTTTGGACTTGAGCAGTGATTGGCGCAGACTCCGCTGTTCGAGGAATAAAGCCACAAGCGATCGGCTGAGGAGGGCTGCTGGGCCGATTGTGGTGGACACTAATGGGGCGACTGTGCGACTGTTGCTGCCGAGATGGTCGGTCGTTGCTGTGGTGGCCATTGCTGGGGTGGTTATTGTTGTTGCGGAGGTTGCGGTCTCGCTCACGAGACCAGTGCCGGACCCTGATGTGACTGACTGAGGTGAAAAGGGCACAAGCGTCAGGGCAGGTGAAGAAACGCTGGCCCTTAAAAGAACCATTGCTCGTTCCTTTACCCACAGCTGAACCCTAGAGGACGACAGACGGATGAGACGAGAGAACAAGATATTGTATGACAAATTCTTATTCGAGCATGGGGTGATTACACAACCTAACCAATTTAATACACATCACTTTTATCCTTATAAGACTTCTTTGTTTTTTTTCCCTTGGCCTGTCAGTGACAGAGATGACATATGCATATCTCATATATATGTAACTGTGCTGTCATCATTCACGGCCCTTATTTTTTTATTTTATTTTATTTTATTTTTCTTTTAAATAGGTTTGATATAG
>JAUYWH010000010.1:9450806-9480303 GCA_034779795.1 Ctenopoma multispine
CACACACACACACACACACACACACACACACACACACACACACACACACACACACACACACACACACACACCTTACCCTTCCTGTAGCGGGGATAACGATGATGACAGCCACACAGAAGGCCAAAGACAGCACCAGTCCAGACACCATTGCCGGAGTTTCTTCCACACACTGCAGAAAAGCCCTGTGGACGGCCTGATAGCAGCAACACACACCCTCCTTTACACTCCGTCTGGACCGGGTGCTTTGCCTGTCCTCGTCTCTGTTCTCGTCTTGCATCCACCTGACATCAATGCTGTTCCTTGTCTGAGCAACTTGGGATGAGACATTGGACAGAGCGGGTGAACTGCCACTTACATGGTTTCCTGTTTTTGAACCATTTCTGGTGGTTTTGTGAGAACTGTCTAAACTGGGATCAGGATTTGTTGTTTCAATAGAACTTCCATTGAAATCAGATAACGTCACATTACAATGTTCAGTGTTAAAACTAGTGGAAGCGTGACCAGGGCTGGATTTTGTGTTGCTGTAGTCTGAGTCATTGCTGTCATTTGTTTGCGATGAACAGGACTGCAGGGTCATACCTGTTCCCTTCAACAAAGAATTGGCTTTGAGAGGTTCAGGGGCCTGTTCCATTTTCACCACACCAACCTGTACAGAAACCTGGGATTCCTTAAGTCCTGACTGGATCCCAGCAGTGACATTGCTTGAATTTAATATGACACCATTGCTGTTTGTTTTGCTGTTGTTTCCTTGCAAAATGTTCACGTCATCGCTTTGTGTGCTTTGTTTTATGCGATCTGTTGTTTGGCTGAATTCGTTAAGCTCCAAGATACTGCCTCCAGCATTTTTGTGCTCGTCATCAGTGCAGACAAGCACAATCTCCGGCACTAAAGACACTTTGAATGCTTCTTCGCCAGGATTTCCCTCACCCAGAAATCCTTGTGACTCATCTGGCATTGTGACGTGCGTGAGTGTCTGTCGGCTTGTCGCGTTGCTTTTTCTTGATCCCCGTCTCTGTCAACTTCTCTACATGATCAACACAAGCTAGAATACTGTTGCTTGTTTATCTTTTCTTGTCAGGAGGTTTTTTATGTCAGGGAGAACTTCAAATTATGTCTGCCTGCCTAACTAAAGATAAAAACAATGTGTCAATTTCCACAGAGTCCAGCTCCTCTGTTCTGAGTTACATAGATGCCGCACAGTCCCAAAGATCACTGACAGGGACTCTTAAACCACACGGATGCATATTCTCCAATGACGAGCACTAATCTGTATTTGCTGGAAGAATCTTCTCCCTGCCAAGAAACACATTTAAAATTAGAAAGATTCAGTTTACAAGAACAAAAATGAACATAACATTTTATGTTTTAGCCTGGAGACTTGCAAAGTTCAAAAATGGCCCTCAGCTTAGTTCTAACGTCATTTAACACCGTTTTCTACTGATCGCAACAAACTTGTTAGTCAAGCTTCAAGCTCTTGTGCGGCAGCACAGATTCACTATTCAGGTGTGTACTGGAATGACATTTCAGCAACGTGCCCAGTGCACATTAAATAAAAAAATTTTTCAGTCACCACCTACATTCGGTGGGAAACTTTAAACTGCCTCTCTGTTGCGTTCCTCTTTTGCTTCTTGTTCCCTCTCATCTGCCTAAAAAACAACTATTACTTTTGCTAACATACAGGTAATCCACTATCAGTGAGCAAACACCACCGCTGATTTCCTCATATCTGATCTGATTCATTCAGATTCAGGATTTAAATTGTGTTTTTTATCTGTCATCTCTGCTATAGGTACATCTGATCAAACTCCAGAGTCATGGACGGATTACACAGACATTTATTTAATATATTAGTTCACCACAGCTGATTGCTCAGTGTAACATACTGTACCGTTCCCTTTTACATATATAACAATAATCTGGTTTGTCTTGTGCTATTTTACAAGGACAAACTGTTTTCTAAGGCCAAAACACTTCTGTGCCACTAATAACAATACATTTATTGTTCTTCCTTGTGAGAATGGCTGTTCCACTAGTGTCCTTTTCCCCTGCCTGCTGGTTTCACTACTCTGTTCTGGTTGCAAAAAGAAGAAGGGGTTTCCAAAACCAGTACAGTCCCCTTTATGCTTAAATCAAACCCACCTATTTTATTTTAACTGAACACTGCATAAATCATTTTGTATTAAGAGAGGTGAACTTGTCTTTTAAGGATCACAATAATTTAAAGAAAAGAAAGAACAACTAATGTCCACCATTAAATCTACAATAGATGACCAACCATAAGAATACAGAAATATATGTTTGATGTTG
Organism: Ctenopoma multispine; assembly: GCA_034779795.1. Lineage (NCBI taxonomy): Eukaryota > Metazoa > Chordata > Actinopteri > Anabantiformes > Anabantidae > Ctenopoma > Ctenopoma multispine. The sequence continues at coordinate 9,453,114 of JAUYWH010000010.1, forward strand.
GTAATTTATCTATAAAACTTTAGAAAGAAGCAAAATAACATGAATTCCAACAAGTGCCTATACATCATTAACTTTGAGAGGGTGCAACCAGCTAACGTTTGACATTTCTGCTTGATGAAGTAGTTTTCTGTTAAGACACTGATTTGATTGAACTGTTTATGTTGAAAACTACATATGTGAGCCCCTTTCTTCGGTGAGTCCAGTGAAATCATGCATTTCTAATGCAACATGTCTAGTTCACGGTTATTAGTCCCATTGAGTCACACTAAAACCTGTCCAACCACACATTTCACAAGTACAGACCGTGAACGGATGAGTTTAAAAAGGTAAATATGATGTTATCAGTGCTGGGTAAAACTGTGTTAACAAAGCTATCTTAAAGATCTAACCAGCTGTTTCCGTGGTGTTACGAGTGATGGCAGCAGGTATAATCCCAGAAGTCACTTGAATAACCAGCTACTTAGCTAACTAAACAGACAAAAATATTTATGGTCACACTATAGCTTGCAACATTTTGTAATTATATAGCTGCACAACAATAAAATGTCCTCTTATGATTTCAGTTAACTCGTCAATTAACAGAAAGAAACATTCATTCATATCAGCAGAAACACGAAAAGTAGCCTCGTTTAAAGCGAGTTAGCTGAAGATAAACGACACTCTTACCGCACTGATTGTAACATTAACGTGTCTCTGTCGTCGCTCCCTCCGTTTTAACGTTAGTTCGCACACACATTCACACACACTAATTTTCCTCCTGCGTCTTTATCGCTCAACTTTCTCCGTCGGAGCAACAAAAAGCAACTTTACTCATACAGGCGAGTAAAAAGTCAAAAAATATCCTGTAAACATCTCATTTCGTTCTTTTCGGAAAGACGCTGGAAAGTAGAGCGTCTCGCTTTTACGCACGAGCGACTGTGTGAAGTGTCTGCGCGCGCGACGCAGGTGAGTGCGGGACGTGCGCACGCGGGCGCGGGCTCGAGCACGAGCCGTGCTGGTCCAGCTATGCAAACAGGAGGAGAGGTAAACAGAGGGAGAGCGATGGAGAGGAAGGGCCGCGCACGGACACCGACAAAATGGGCCCTTGGGCAGAGACAGGTAGGCCCCGCCCCTTCTGTACAGGCCTTTTCAGCGGTGTAAGGTGTCTTTGTGCTCATTTTGTGTCAGTCTGGAGTAAGGTGGCATCCTCTTGGGATCATTTTGTGTCTTGTTTATTCCATCTTCAACATGCAGGCATAGAAAAGATGAAAAAACAGTAATACATTAGTAGTACTACTGCTGGAGTAGTACAACCCATAGTTAGATTCTTTTGCTTTGGCATTAATCACTATAAAAATTAAAAAAGTACCAGAAATAACAAACTAAACAAAATTAACATAACACTGAATCATGAGAGCTTTATTTAATAGCGTTTTTCTATATGTGTCAAATAACCTTGCACCTGAGCATATACAGAGTGAAGTAAATAATATATGTTGTCTTTAAATAAAAAAGTAGCAGTTGTTCCAGATATTGAAAACAGCAGCACTGATAGCACTTTAATCTTAAAAAAAATATGAAAAATAAGAAAAATCTGTCTGCATTTCTTTTATGCATGGGTCCATATATGACACAATCAACAGGGCATCGCTGTAAACGAGTGTGTGTGCTCATCAAATCTACTTTGTAGAAGCAATTAAATGAACCTCTTACTTCCCCTGCTTAAGACGTCTTTCTGTGTTTGTTTCACTCCTCTCTCTTTGTGCCCTCTTTGTTATTTTTCAAATCAAACAGTTTTATTGGCGTAGTAATATTTACCTATATTGCAAAACAAGCACTTTTACAACGACAGCAAACACACACACACACACACACACATATTGTAGTGTTGATGGCAAAGCTGCAGGCCTTAGTACCATGAAAGCCTTGTGCAGTTCATCACCTGCACCTGGGTTCAGTGATACGGTACGGTACGGTAAATATACTTTTGTGTCACATAATCTGGCAAAGTGTCCAAACTGCTGTGATTTGTCTTGTCAGCTTTCTGTGGACATCTGACTCATAGATATGGGACTCTTTTTCCAATACTTTTGTACTCACTGTACTCTCCATACATCATAAGTAAAACCTACAGCCTGTTTGTGACTTTGCTGCACTGTCTGCTGACCCATGATATCCTTTTTACTATTGCCGGTACTTATCAATTAATGTACAGTATGTGTTAAACTGGTAAAACTAAATAAACCAGACATGCAGCCACCACCCACTGCTTCTGACTGTAATTAAACCTCCTGCAAAGGTGAGACATCACTAGACATGCTGAAGGTTGTACATGGACAAACCCATTGAGCAGCATTTATTTTCTTTCACATGACTGTGTGAAAATATTCTTACTCGTCAGGATGTTCCCAAAATAGATGTGCTGTCTTTGTGCTGTTGTTCAAAACTCACCTAACCGGTTTAAAATGTGTCTATTCTCAGAATGAGGAGAGTTATGCCTTCTGCGCAAAGTACAAAAAAGTAACAACTCATCATACAACAAGCTCCATGCTTTGCTGTGTAAACAAAACTGTACTAGTATATTGTGTAATAATTTATTTTCTGCTCTAAAATAATGTGCATAAACTGCTCTGTAGTCCATTATTTAGCATTTGCAGTGGTCAGTTTCGCATGTCAAAGAGGAAACTTCACAGTAAGCCTTTACTGATTCTGTTTTCAACATGTAGTCCTTTAAAGTTATTTATATCACTGCAGAAAGGTTCCTCCTCATGGGGTTTGAACACGAAACTGTGGTAAAAGACGCAACTGTTAGGAAAAGGGCAGAAACAGGAAGCTAAAAAGACAACCATTGTTTTCATGTGTGGGTTTGCCTTTCTTGGAAATGCAAATGGAAATTTTCTAGTTTCTAAATGATGTCTGCATCACTGAAAACATATTTTTTCATTATTTCTTTCATGCTGACCTCGATTTAATTCTGTTCTTGCCTCACAGTCTTCTCACACTTCCAGATAACTAGTGGTAAAGTGCAACCTCTAGTGGAAATAGTATGAAACTTATTAAGCTGATTATTAAACTTTGACAACTAGACAGATCAAAACAGGTTGAATAAGACTAAACAGTATTTCACTGGATTTCAAAATGTGCTTTCCAGTGAATTTACTGAAATCAACTCATGGCTGTGAGCTAAATATGAGGATCACTTTTATCCATCTTTATCTAAATGTATCCCAGTTTAAATTAAGATGATTAAAGTTGTTGCTTTTAGTCCTATATATACAGTATTTTATTCACAATAATAGTGTTTTAATACTATGAAGAACCAACTCTGAACACCATAGAAACACATCTACATCTTTCTCTTTCCATTAAGAAAAAGGTTTTACGAACTGATTAACTTTTTATTGATTATATTAAAATAATCAAGGTGTAAAATGTACAAATATAAAACCATAGCAAAAATGATAATGCATAAGCCTCTACTTGTTTCCATCTAATCTCTTGTTTTAAGCTCAGACCCCACATCCAGGCACAAATAAACAGTCATGACAACATCAAATCTAAAATAAATAAAAAATAGTTTACAGAATATTTTAAGGACTTGTTTAGTATTTTTTCCACAGCATCTCATATACAGGTTACAATATATTCAGTATAATTACAGAAAAATATGTTTACTATTACTTTTCTTATTCTAAAAACAAGAGGACTGGTGAAATCACAGCTCACATTAAAACAGCCCTGAAGAAGAAGGTCGATTGATACCAGTATGTAGAGGTGGAGGAGGAACACAAACTCAATTCTGAAGTACAAGTGCAAAACTTGCCTAAACAAATACTCCACTAAAGCACAAATTCAAATTCTTCACTCAAGTACATGCTTGAAAATGTACTAAGTTTTAATTAAGTACTCCACTAAGAAAATAATGTAGTTAAAAAGTTCTGAATGTGATGCTGTTATGAACATGAATGTACAAGTCTAGTCCAGCATGGACAAAGTCCCCAAGGTGAACATTATGAAATGTAATAAATGGTTATAGGTTTTTATAAAATTTTGATTTTAATAATAATTAATAAAAAAGTACAATACTAGATCAAATGAACCTGTCATAAATGCTGCTCACAATGACAACGTTAGTATGTCGATGCATAACAGGAATGTTTATTAAAAGTCAATCCATCCTCTAGTAACCATAAATGTGAACCAATCCTCACAGCAATCCATCTAATAGCTTTAATATTAAATGTAAAACCCTGCTTCATAGGTCTCAAATTAAATTTCCCTAGAGCAAAGCTGACCAAGTTAGCGTCATTAGTTGCTTTAGCAAACTTACCTGTCCATTTTCACTTGGGGAAAATAAAAGTATGCACATCAGTCAAACAGCGGAAAGGAGCAAGGTAAAACATTTTCATGCATGAACTTTTAATGTTTTTACAAACACTAGTTTTCAGTAGGCAGAAATAACCAAGAGAGGGAATTTAAAAGGCACCTAACAACTAACTACCTGTGTTGAAATCAAGAATATGGAGTTAAATAAGCCACTCAGTGACAAGCCAGTGTCTTTTGCTGTAGGTTGTTTGGAAGAAAACTCAATTTACATTAAAATGTCTAGTTGTTCTGCTGCTCCAAGATCAGTCCAGACAGCACATTGATGTCCGTCTCATTAGGGTTGCACTGTAGCACCAGCATCACCATGTTGTCCTGATTCTGAAAAACCTGACAGAGCTTCTCTCTTAGGCTGGATGTTTCCTCTGGACTCCTGATCACACCTCCACCTTCATGCTGCCTGTGCTGATGTCCTTTGTCCCGTCCCTTCCCATGTCCTCTCCCTTTACCTCCCCCTGCTGCATCCACAGCGCCGGCCGGTGTTCTGTCGCGGTAGTTCAGGATCTCTGTTTGGGAGCGCGGAGGTTTAGAGGAGTGGAAAGGGGTGGCTACTCCAGCAAAGGAGTGGTTTCCTGGGTCAGGAGTTCTGAGTAAAAACAAATAATTCAGAGAACATGCTGCTTTATATATAGTTATCACAGAGAAAGGATAATCGTCACAAAGGGGCACTTAGAGAAGCAAGCCCCTGACTGGAAGATTTTTTCTTGACATAAATATCTAGGTTTTCAAACTATTTCATTTTAGAATTTCTAGTTCTTATTGTCCGAACTTAATCGTTTTTCTAACTTGACTTCAAATGAAACTGTTACAGTTCTTCAGACAAACTTTGTGTGTAGTTTAAAGAAAACATTTATAGTGGAAACTTCCCGTGTGTCTTTAGACAAGCAGCAAGATCATAGATGTTTATTGTGATAATAATGGAAACAATGCGAACCATGACGAAGAGGTAACTCTCTCTTGACAACTATAAGTACAAAGACACTAGTTTACATCAACAAAGACAGTAGCTTACACACAGTGGCGGGCCGTCGGGGCCAGCAAAGCCTTCTCTGCTGGCCTGGAGATAGTCAGAATCAGAAAATTATATCATTAAAATTTAATATACATTTACATCAATCAATCAATCTTGTCATCTCATTACTGACTTTCTCCCTCGGTTGCACTACTTCCAGCTGCTTCCAGTGCAGTGCATATAACTTTTATACAATCAGATTTCTCCCTTGTGCTGTTGTAATCTCGGTCCTTCAGGATCCTCATCGAATCCTCATTGAATCCCTTGGCTAATATTGTAGACGGGGCCTCGCTGCTTATGTCAGGAGTTTTCATCGTGACCTGATTGGCCGGTCAATTGGCTAACTGAAGTTAAACGAGGTAGCACGTAACGTAAAGTTTACTGTCACTGTTCACTGTCACATTTGGCGTAGTTAAGGCAAATGATGTGAAATAGCCTATAGTCATGCTAAGATCATTCACTTTTAGGAGGATAGCATAGTATATAGTATAAAATACACAGCCCGCCACTGCTTACACAGCATATGATATTTAATCAAGACAACATGTGTTATAAAAATGAATTGCATTATTTGATATGATATAAAATGATTAGGGAGCTGTTTCACAGTTTATGTGTTATGTTTTAGGTGTGTGTGTAAGTATGTGTGATAATACCTGTGCTTTGAACGTAGAAAGTCATCCAGATGAGGCCCTCCTCTACCCAGAGGATCGTCTGGGACCATGAAATGATCCCCAACAAACGTATACTGAAGAAGCCTGGGGAGGCAACATCAGAAAAAGCGTTATAATTAGTGGACTAGCCCTTTACATAGCTTTTCATCTAACAAAATCCTCATTCAGCTTCTGGACAGGTCACATTTGAATGATGTGCAGCCCTGTCATACCTCTTTTTGATGATGTCCCTCCACACAGGAGACTCATCTGAAAGGTCTCTCAGGTTGTCATTAGTCACAATCACTCCATCTGTCTTTTGCGCAAACTGTAGCATTAATCTGTAGAAAACAATGTAAAAGATATTAAGAGACATAAAAAAACAACAACCAGACAACAGAAATCTTGCAAACAGAAATCCTGCAAAGTCACTGTGGAACCTCATAGTGAAAGTCTCCAACAAAATAAATTATGTAGGTTTTAAATAAAAAGCAATATTTGACAGATAAAAAATGAGGCCGTCAGAATTATTTGTCAAATGCGTCTGTATTCATGTGTAAAAATATGACTAGAGAAAGTTTTCAGTAACATAGAGAGCTGTCCTCTGTTGAACATTTGGCAGGTTCACTAAAGCAGTATGCACATTAACAGCCAAATGAAGGAGGGGATGATGGAAGCCCAAGGAGGTGAAAGTGTTTCTCACTTTTGCACAGATTTTACAACTGAAACCAGTAACTTTCTGTTTATACATCGACTTCATTACGTTGCAACAACTACACAGACACAATGCACCGAGTAATAGAAGAGTCTGTCTACCTGTCATCGTACGAGCTGATCCTCTTACCCTCCACCTCCCTGGAGGGAGTGTAGGAAACTAGACCCAACTTCTGCAGCTCCGTCAGATAGTGCTGCTCTGAAAGGCAGGAAAAAACAATACTAAGCGTACAACAGACAAAATGCACACCCACATAATCACATGTTCATTCAACTCTGGTTTGTTTTCCCCTTAAACAGAATCAAATAGAAGCTGCAACTGGGAATTCCCTCTGTTCTTTTTTCATAAGGTTATTCGATACTGACACGCACATGCACGGAAGCACAGAGACCTTTGTAAAATTGTAAAATTACAATATGCATTCCACAGAACCATTTAAAACGTTCAACAAAAAAAAACTTGGTCAGACATCTGATTGATCCTAATCGAAACCCTATGTGGAGGACAGCAAGAGTTACCTTTGATTCGGGGGTTGCTCTTCTGTCTCCACTGTGGCAGGAGGGCGCTGATGTTACGATGGCCTCGATCCCAGAAGTGCTGGACGGCCAGAGCGATCCCTCGACAGGAGAAGAAGTGACCCAACCCGTGGCTGTGGAAGGTGTATTTCATAACAAAATCAGACATCGACGAAGAGGAAACTTACTTTATGAATATAGATTAAATAAAGATTATGTTATGAACCTAGGTTTATATTTTTACAGCATCTTATAAATGTGCCAATTAAGTGACATCTATGATGAGGTGAAAGTGAACAAATATTCTCTGAACAATCATCTTCAGCACTAGCAATTATTTTTTCATTTGTTAGAAACAACCTTCTGTGCTGTATTTAACCACGCACTTTCCTCAAATGGGAAACATTGAGTTTACATGTCAGAGAATATTTAGGGTATAGTTTTTCTTTCTCTTTTATGTAATTTCTGTAATTCCCACCTCATGGCCACATTGCTGCCATCAATTATGATCATCCTTAGATTCGGGTCTCCAGGCTTATCTGTTAGCTGGAGGTCAAAGGGAATCTGAAGTCCCTCCAGGAAACGCTGCTCCCCTGTCACTACCACTGAAGAAGCTGGCATAAAACCCTGTCTTTTCCTCGCTTTGGTGGGAGACGTGTCGGTGAAGACAGGGGGTTCTGGCTTTAGGTCTTTATCTTGACTCGGAGGATTTTGTTTTGAGGTGGATGTACTAGTCCGGTAGATGCTTTGGTCATATTGTTTGCTGGACTGGAAAGTGGTGACTGGAGGATCTAGGATTGAGGCATAAGTAGGCATGGGTGGCCCTTTGACTTGAGGCAGTTCGATTTGGTGTGGAGTTTGCGACTTTGAAGGCTGGTGATGCTTTGGATGTGAAGTGTATTGAGACACAGGGAGGTGCTGGGGTGTGTTAATCTGAAAAGGCAAATGTGGTTCTGCAGTCAGCTTTAGCACATCTACCCAATCTTCATCATCAGATTCTCTCTTTTCAACACCTTCTGTACCTCTATCTTTTGGTCCCTCTTTCTCCAGAACCACATCATCCATCTCTCTCGGTCCCTCCCTGAAGACATCTGTCTTCTTGCCCTGCTCTCTCTGCAGCTCCAGGAGCAGCTGGTGAGTGGATCGCTCAGGCAACATGTTGTAGACTCTGGCTACTTTCTGTTCAGTGTACCCGCAGCTGGCTGCAGCTTTCTTTAGCACTCCAAGGACAAAGTCTTCCTCGGTTCCTTCCTCGTTTTTCTCAGCACTACCTTCTCCCTCCATGTGCTTTATGTTTCCTGTAGCTCCATTACTCACTTCCTCACGAACTACCCCCACTTCTCCATCCCTGCTGATCACCTTATATCCACTTTCAGCTGGTTCTTCATCATCTCTGTGCTCATTCTCGCAGGGTCGGTTCTTCTCGCTTAGTTTCAGGGCAACACTATGTTGATTTCTGGGGGCTGAGGCACCTTGAATTGTCTGCTCCTGCTCACTGCGATCTTGTTCCTGCTGAACCAAGTCCAGTATCTGTGAGGCTTCTTTAGGCCCCGTTTGAGCAAGTACTCGTTTCACAACATCTTCTGTGTACCCCATGGCTGTGAAGAACTTTAAAAGAAGCCAGAACTCCTTGTTTCCCTTCGATAAATGCATCTCCTGTTCTTCCCCATTTTCCAATCCATCTTTACTTTTGGAATCGAATGTTTGCCTCTGCTCTGCCTCCTCTTCTCCCACCTCCTGTGGAGAATGCACGAGTCTTGCCTCAGCGCCCTCTGCCCTTCCTCGAGTGTCTGAGTCCTTGGCTGCAGCTTTTCTTGAACCTGCACTCATCCCTTCAACATGACGGTCAGAAGTGCTGGAAGGATCAGCACTTGTGTACGTAATGGCTGCGGATTCTTCCCTTCTGTCCTCTGATTCATTGTGTACTCTGCCATTTCTGTGCGTCAGTCCTGATTCTTTCACCAAATCCAGCAGGATTTCCTTCACCGACCCCGGTAGCACCAGAAGATCTAGGATATGTCTGTCCTCCCATTTCTCCACCAGAGTTTTGAAGGTCCGGCGTGAATCCAGGGACTCACCTGAGCTTCTGTCCCCAGTCTCAGAGTGTCTGGACTGTATGCCCTCATACCTCTCAACCAAGTCTGTAATAAGGGAGTAGGCCCGCACCACTGGCTCCGCCAGACCAGATATAAGCAGGGATCCTGGAGAACCAACCTGGTTTGGTAAGAGGAAAACAGAATGGCACTATGAGGCTTAGAGGTTTATCGCACCATAAGGTCCCATTGTAACTTATCACAGCTACTTTAACACACAAACCACATTCAAATGAATGTGGGGGCTGTGTTTTCAGTCTGAATGTGGCTAAAGAAATAAAACTTGAAGTTGAGCAACCCTAAAGTGACTAACTTATTATATTCTCGTCTGAGGTTAATCACTCACATTTATTATATAATTATACTTAAGAGTCTAAGGTGGTAATCAGATAACTCAAGTTGAAAAATCCTGCTATTAACTACAATTATCTCATGACAGCACAAGAACACAACAACACAAGAGATTTCCTAAAGATTTATAAGAACACATAACAACTGATAGCGAAAAACAAAGTAGTCAAAAAGTAATAAATTTCCCTGAGTTCTGTATTTGAAAAACATGAAAATAATATATTTAAAAAATTCCAGTGACATCATCCCTGTATCACGTAAATAAGCAGTTGTTACTTCATAAAGGGTGTAACACATTTTAGATTATGTTGTAATAGTAATATTGACTAATAGTGTAATTTTCATTAAAATAACAAGAATGTAATTCCAAGGTATCATATTATTATTAAGTGTCATTACATACTAAGGAACCTAACCTGATTTGTACAAAGAAAGAAGTTGAGTGATGCATGTTAGGGGACAAAATATAAATTTGAATGTACAATTGTCACAAATGATCACATTATTATACTTATTATACAAATATCAGAACATATACCATCCCGATCTCTCTACCGTATGTACTAAAACACACGTTCCTTACAACTCGAGCAATTAAGTCCCTTAATCCACTGCTTACCACCATATGTGCTGACGTGCATTTTATCAGACAGTCCATGAACAGCCCTCTGGCTCCACAGAAGACGCTGTGGAGGACACTGGGATACGAGACCTCCTGCTGCTCCTCCTGGTTCACTACTCCTTTCACAAATAACTAAAAAAACAGGAATATATAATTAAATAATTAGTTAATAATTGTTAAATTGTGACTGTTGAGGTGAAAACAAATCTAAATATTATTTGTGAATTTTGGGGGAGAAAATGATTTATTGACATCTACGCGGATCATGTCCTGTAGTATTGGTTGAATGGGTGGATCAGTTTGAGCTGGGTGTTCATGCTTAACACAGATAATAGAAGTGAAAATTTAAAAAAGCTCAAGGTCCACTTACTTCTTTGGTTTGGAGCTTTCAAATATATCATACAGTCTATGTTATTGTTATACTGTATGTAGTATCATACTTGGTAAACAAGTGAGTGGACCTTTAAAGAGACACTAAGAAACCATAAAGAGACGAAATAACCACAAAGACAATCAAGAGGGAAAAAAAAGAGCAAAGGCAACAAATCGCTTCAAATAGACACGACCACCAAAGAGATGCAAAACTACAAAGAAATTCAGTGATTATTTTGTGTCTCTTTAAAGCTGCAGCTCTTGCTCATCTGTATCATGGCTGGTCTTTTATATGTCGGCACCCTGGCGACCAAAAAAGAGGAAGAACACTGACACGTGATTTGTATATTTATATGTGTACCGTATATACCATACTCATACTCCTATATAATTGTACTGAGATGTGACGATTCGATCGTGATCACCGCTGTTTATTGTCTCGTCTATAAGAAGACATTATTAAGTGGAGCTGCAGTGTTTGCTGAGTTATCAGAAACATGCTGTAATTCAGGTTTAAGCTGTCTACCCTTACATGAGTTAATATATCAGATTTTTATTTTGCGTGGTCAATAATTCTGCATGTTGAGATAAGGAGCATTTGTTTTAAGACATATTAATGTTAAATGGTTTCAGTAATGTGGGAGAAGGTTCATCGCACAAAGAAATAACCCAACTCTTACCTAGTACTACAGAAAAAGAAATTATTTCTTACTTTGGCAGCTTTCACGTCGCCGCTTGGCCCTCGTAGCTTCAGCCATATCTGCCCATTATTGCCATGGGGCAAGTCCTCTGCCCCAATTGTAAACCTCACGCCAAATATCCGCTCCACGGTGCTGTGCAGGGAGGTCAGAGATCCCCGAAGCATTCCAGCACACGCAAACTCATCCTCCACCTCCGCTTCTCCACCTCCATCACTCCTCTCATCGTCCATCCCTTGTTCTTACACCAGTGTCACACAGTCCAACATACTGCATAAACACATTTCATGCACCTGTTAGAATATGTTACACACTGGCATTTTGATCAACATATGTGTACTCTGAAGTATTACCCTCACCTCCGTACCATCGTTAAATTCATTAATGATGCTAATTGCGTTTATAACAATCTTTACAAACTTACTGTTTCTGCTCTAAAACAATACAAAGCCTAAATGCACTTTGTTAGATATTTAATTTTTATCATTCCTTACTAGAGGCACTTATTAATGCAATAATTAAAAGTTTAAATACAACCTTTCTATTCAAAAAGTTTAAATGGTAAATTCCTCTTGGTCCCCTTTTCACGTAAATGTTTATGTGATGTGAGACAACGTAGGTGTGAAGTGTGATAGTGATGTCTCCAACATCAACATCAACATACAGTGAGAAGCAGGTGGGTGACGCTGTCAAATTATGTGAAGTGTTGATGGACATTAGATGTATGTCTGTGTATATGTAGCCTAATGTTACTGCACATATTTCAGGATGTAAGATTAATACTGAAAAAGTTTGACACAGAACTCATCAAACACTGATTAGTATTATAGTGATGCGGTGGCATGTCTACATGTGCGCTGTAACGTGTCTACAAAGGGAACGAACATGGTGGACGTCTGAGAACTGAAGAAATGGCTTCTCTTCATTTGAAAATGCTTCAGCTCAAACATTAGTGATTTGCAAGTTGTGTCAGAAATGTCAACCAACAAATGGAGGAAATATGATTCAGATGAGTTTCATTAACCTTTACACCTTAAACACCCCGAATATGAAGACGAGATCATAGCAGATGTTAAAACAGTAAAAAAATCTCCTCTAATTCAGGAAGGTTGTATTTGCCAGGGGCTCAACTGTGAAGTAAACACTGGAACAAACTGCTCACACTGGCACAAAGACATGATGTCAGTCCAAACTGTTAATGATAAGAAAATTAACCCTTAACATGGCTGTGAAGGAAATACTTCTATTTAAGCTCCTAAACGTATTAACGTGACAGTCTGTGTTTCGCACAGCTCTCACTGCCGGTGTTGCTTGTGAATAGTTGTTCTTGTTCATATTATTATTGCAAAAATGTGGTGAGATAAGGTGATATAGTTTTACGCCTACTTCAAGCTCCATCTGTATGTGTTACACAGCAAACGCGCTCTGCAGATCTCTTGCACTTTGCCCTTTGCACAGAGCCAATTGACCTACACAGATCTCAAGAGAGCCTCCACATCAGAGAAAAAATGCTCCAATACAAATATATATTCAAACTTTTTTTATCAATTGACTGTATTTAAAGTTAAAGTCTAAACATTTTGGATGAATTTTACTTTCCAGGTTGCATTCAGATTTGTATGCAATCATAATGTTAGATGCAGATGTTTATGTTGCTGTACATATGTGTAGTTCAATTACTGCTGGGTATTTGAACATGTTACCTTGGCAACTAAGGAGAATAACCAATGGTTTTTAACTGGTTTTAAGTGAAGCACTGCTCACGCTTATCACATATTTGCACAACAAAATCTTTAATCTGAAAACTAAATATAGGCGTTAAGCAGCTATAAAGCAGACATAATCCAGTGAAGTACGCGCAGGTCCTACAACCTCACCACTTCACACCTGGTGTACAAACAATGCCCAGTTTTGTTTTGTTTTTTCATTTTTATACCCACACCATGACTGCAGATAGTCCAATTGGCTCTCGTGTGTCCAACAACATTCTTACTTCTGCATATTTCCTTCTACAACTTCAACCGCATAAAGAAAAATGAAAGTATAACAAAGCGACGGACTGTTGTGAAACAGTTTTGTAAATAGAGCTATAGTCGACTTTTCACAGCAGTGAACGCAGAAAACATGCTCGATCGGACGACACGATAGGCTACCTGTGCTTTTAACATCACTAAAAGTATAAAAAGACGGTATCTGCGTGTGTCGTCGTCTTACGTGAAGTCGATCGCTGTGCGCCTTCAGAGTTTCGTTTCCAGCAGCAACATCTTGGTGTTTCAGGCTTCCGCAATCATCAAACGGCGTACGATCAGTCCAGAGTTCAACATTTTATGCCGCGTAATGCCACAAAACGATCGCTTCCCACTGGGGAAGTGGAAGGAGCGACACGGCCGCGCCGGTGTGAAGCCCTCCTCCATCTTACCCCGAAGACAAAACCGAAACTAAGGGAGCGCAGTCGGTGTACGTGACGTCTGCGCTGTTGATTTGTGGGTGATGATATCGCTCTGAAACACTGAGAGCCTGTTAGTTATAGGATTACTATAACGCTACTCAGAAACCATGAGAAAATGTATCTTCACCCCCCCCCCCACCCCGATAAAAATGTTTTTCGTGCCTTTTCTCTACATGTTTTTACAAGTAATAAACATAAATGACAGTCATAGTTGTATAAAGGTGTAACTTCATTTTTGACTTTTAGTCTAAGACTAGTTTTTTAAATATTATTTGTTTACCTTTGTCAGAGTTCCACATGAGGTCAAGGGGATTTCCAGTGACGTCAGCTGTGGGTTTTTTTCTGTCTTTTCTTGCTCTTGTTGTTAACCACTGGTTGACTTCTCTGCTCAGTGACAGACAGGCTTCAGAGAGGAGACCTTAAAGCACACGCTTACATCCTTGCACCCAGCAGACATCTCAAAATTAAAATAAGCCTACACTTTTGCAAAACGTCTCTGTCCCTGGTGCTGGGGAGAAAAAAAAAACAGAGTCAGTCTGTGTCTGACAGGAAACAAACTCCTACACTACATCCTGTGCTACTTTTGTGAGGTAAAGATGTAACATCTGACAGATGAAATGAGAAACTGTGTATTTAACAAAGCAAATGTATGCACGTTGTATTTTTCTAGAGCTCAGCTGTTTTTCTAAAACTATATATGAGAAACACCAGTAAGCCTCCAGTTAATATGATAACTTACTTAGGGGAACATGGGTACTGTAGTTTTTTTTTTGTTATTTTGAGTAGCTTCATCCCGTTGACTTACTTCTATAGGGTAACTCACAGTAACAAAAAAAAAAAATAAAGATTTACATCAGCAGGATCACAGGCTTTACCCACTGAAGTGTGTGTGTTTAAGAGGCCATTCCACTGATTTAGAATTTGATCAACATCGATCGTCATACAGATGCAAAAGAATGAGACGTGTTGTCTTTTTCATTGTCAAAACCTGATGTCTACATTAACCTGTTATAAACCACAGCTGTAAACTAAATTCGATGTGTAAAATAAGTGGTATTGCCCTTTAACCTGAATCTGACATTAAAGGTTCTCTCTGTTAGGTCTGAGTGCATTTCTCTATTAATATGAAAATGTATTCTTTAATTGATTATCACACTTTAACTTGTGTAAACCTCTCATTTACTGTGGGTAACTTGACAGACTGTGCCCTCTGCTGGCTAAATTTAAAGTAATCCTCAAAGTCCATTTTAGAGCCATCCTTCCATTATTTTAACTGCATGTCCTCTTAAGGGTCACAGGAGTGCTGGAGGTTAGCCCCGATGTCACTGGGCCAGAGGCGGGCTACACCCTGGAGGTCACCAGTCTAACAAAGTCCCCTTTCTAGATTATTTTTGGTATAATTGTAGCTATAGAACCTTCTGCTCATGCAGTAAGCAGAGGTCTTTCATCCCCGTCTTTCACTTCCACCAATTTAAGACTATCTGCTCCAAACATGGACATAAGAAACGCCACATCAAATTTAAAGGCATTTTAATGCTACATTTTACATTCAAGGTGCTACAGCTCAACTCAAGGTACCCTTATGATGGAATTAAAAAGTCACGTATATATAAACTTCACACAACATTTATAAATCAAGCACGTAAGTAGTCATTGAATCAGACAACAAGGAAAAGTTTTAAAAAGTTCACCCCGCAAGTTAAGACTTGCCTGTTTGCTGAACAACCCAGAAGCAGAAGTAAAAGAGGCACTTATGGGATAGATTTAGGCTGCGTGGTTTCACTTCTGCTTGTTTTGTGTTTAGATCTAAGAAGAGCTGCTGCTGCTGCTGCTGTGAATAGTAAGTCACTTAATGAACAGGAGGGTTTTTACACGTTTGTCTATGTCGGTATGGTTGAATGATGAGGACGAAGGGCCTATCCCTAAGGGTGAGTGGTTCCCCCCTTTAGAAAAAATACCTTAATAGTATTATGAGTGTTTCAATAGCACGCTGTATTGTATTGAGCAGGAAGCTGTCACCCTCTGTGGTGGTTTCTGTCGTGTTACATTTTATTTATGCATTGAGTTTAAGTGAAGTGAGCGTGGTGTTTCAAGTAAACCGGTTCAAGTAAGGGAGACTAGTAGATGTGATTAGTAGAGCTTTTAAAAATATATTTTCAACGGAACTAGAAACTAAAGATTTTAGTTTCCAGGGTGAAGACAAGAAGCAGGTAGATTATTGAGAGTTCATTGAATATTATGATAATATAGTATAATCTTTATAGAGTTGGTTATCATGGCAGGACAGGACAGTCCTTCTTGGGTTTTGTGGCTCCTATCATAAACGACAAAAATGTGGTTTGCTTTAAGTGTGTGGCCTCTAGGTGTACACGCTGTGTGCTCCAGAGTGAAATGTGAAACTGTTGTATATTTTAAAATAGACATTACAAATCTTATCTGTTTAATATGGGTTCGTCACTTTCTGGTGAGTCAAGAGCCAGAAAAGGCAAGAGACAAAATATATTTATTAATCTGATTTTACAACTACAACCGTGGTTCATTTACTTCCTGAAATATACTGACCAGATAACAGAAAGTAAAATACAGCTTCGAGGGGGAGAAAATATTTCCCAACACAAATCTGCAACGACTTTCATTACTGGAAATTCAACAATATATTCCTCCAGTATATGAAATCAGGAAATAGCTCTAACATTAGTGTACATTAGTGTGTTTAGCAGGGGAGAAATACTGTCAACATCAAAATCCTCCATGTCAAACCTGTGGAAGCACAACTTGCCTGTAACCAGTGTGGAGTCTGACACTGATGTCCACTACTTGGATTAAATGTATGGTTTCATCAGCTTTATTTTAGCTTTAAGTTTGAAAAGTGATCAAATATAACAGGTTACATTACTTAATTACTTAAGTAATAACATTACTTAATACATTTCTAACAGGGTGACTAGCTAGAACAATCCTTTATTCCATTATTAATTTACTTGTTTAAGAAGTATATGAATCATTTTGACGAACTGAAATTATTAAATTATTAACTATTTTAATAATTATGTTAAATACTGAAAAATACCCCGAAAACGTACATCAGCTATAGTAAACAGTGGCAGACTGAACTATGAGTTTTATAAATTCTAAAATAATAAAAAAAAAAAAAACAGTGTGAAGGTTTAATTATTCTTAAATAGGGCCTATGGGAAAAATTTGTTACAGACACATCCACAGATTAACCTGTTGGGTGCGCTAAACATAAAAACATAAATGTTTAATTTAAAACATAAAGATCAATAAAGAACAAAAACATGAACTAAAGATTTATAATTGAGCTTAATGTATGTAAAATATATTCCTATAACAACGAGGACTGTCACTTCACAGGTAGGAGCAGTCATAGTTTAGGGGAACGATTCATTTTATTTTTCGAAGCCTGTAATTTTTACAGATAATTTCCCTCTCCAGTGAATTATGGCACTGTCCAGCTGTCCAGCTCCATTGTTGGTTAAAGACACCAGCCTGGGAGGCTGGGAGGTGATTGGCTCTGGGGGGTTTGGCCAAATCTACAAAGCTCGGCATCATCAGTGGTGCTGTGATGTGGCCATTAAACTTCTTCACTATGATGACGGGTGAGTGGTTACAAAGAATTTCTGTCTTCTGCAATTAGGAAAAGTGTAAATTACTGACAGCACAAACAAACACGCACAGGAGCAGTTCATCTTTGCTACGGGAGGTCGAAATGATGCGTCAAGGAAGCAGCCCGCATGTTATTCAGGTTCTTGGGGTCTTCAAGGGTCGACCGCCATCCTCAGGACCTTCAGCAAAGCTCGGTCTGGTCATGGAGTTCATGGAGAGAGGAACTCTGGCCTCCCTACAGGTAACCTACAATATAATCTATTACCTACTGTACCTACTTAGTTAATTATTTCCTCTTAATGTGATGTCCACCACTTTCATCCAGGCTGAATGAAGGCTGTTCTCTCTATTGGTAATATGAGATCGATATTTGAAATTTGTTTTTAGTGAAATGTCTTCACAACCACCTGATCCATTACAACGTTGTTTGGTGCAAATTTTTACAGTGAACCTTAACACCTTCTATGATTATCTGAGTTTTACACAGGACCAAGAAGAAGGACCAGTCGCAAAGGTTCATAAATCTATATATCTTACATTTCTCTAACAGACCAACATTTGCAGAGCTCTGCCTTGGCCACTGGTCTTCAGACTGGCTTACCAAGTAGCTCTGGGTATAAATTTCCTCCACAGTCTCTCCCCTGCCCTGCTCCACATGGACCTGAAGCCCAGCAATGTGCTGCTGGACAACGATCTCAACGCCAAGGTTAGTGTCAGGCTCTCCAGAAAAGCCAGGTCTCATCTTGCTGTGTGTTTACTTTACAGTAAACTGTCATACTAGTTATATGGTAGCAGATTTTAATTGAAGCTGAATGGAGAAGTTGGTGTGTGGTTGCTTCCAGTGGCAACAAAACTGTGTTTTGATAACAAATCATATTTCATAAGCAGAAAATAAACGTTAATATTGTATGAGAGCTATATGAACAAGTGTTGAATAACATATAGTATTTCTCAGCAATTATAACATCTCCTGTGTACTGTACATAACTGTTTCTTACAAACTATTTATTAAATACCTGCTATAAACTGCTTACATGTCAAATACTAAACTTTATGGACCCGCACTTTTTGTGATCCACCATTTTTGTGTTTTCTGTGTTTTTTTTCTCCCTTCCCCAACTCCTTGCTTCCTCTCTGTGCTAACTTCCCTCTCCGTTACCCCTTTTTCTCCAGCTTACAGATTTTGGCCTTGCCCGGTTTTACCAAAGTGTCACACGGGTTTCTAAGAAAGACAGAGGAGAGGAAGTGGGAACAATCAGCTACATGCCACCGGAGGCATTTGAGCTATCATACAATCCTACACAAGCCTCTGATATTTACAGGTACAGGTACACTTTGTACACATACTTGTTAAACACAGGTTCAGTCTTGGCAGTCTTTTAACTCGTAAGGTAAACTGCAGATGTTCCAGGTACAATATAAAGTAAGATGTGCGGTGAGTTAAACAACCACATATGACAAACGCCACCAAAATGCTTAATGCTTATTGTAGCTCATTAAATATTTTGGCACTGACTAGTTGTTTACAAGATTCACTTTCCAGTTAAAAACAATCCGTGAGTCAAATACAAAAATTACCTGGGTGTGATTGCTTTGCTATAATTAGTGATCCCGGAATGCACCCTGTCTCTCTTTCAGCTATGGTATACTGTTGTGGTCCATCGTTACCGGAAAACAACCATATGCGAGTAAGTGACATAGCTACTTTTGTTCATGGCCTCTCTCTCATTGTCTATTTGCTCAAAACATATTTTTTGTCTTTGTCTTTCCTTCTTTGTGAAGTAATTTTTTCACAATGACACATGGTGCAGGAATGGTGGAATTTGTGTGACCACACCTGTTATTACTTTTTGTTCACTGGAAAACCTGATCATAAACAAGTCATGTGGACTAAGAAGAATATTATATGGGAATTTTCTATTAGCAATATCTCATTGTAGCAGAAGAGGGAGTAACCAAAATGAATAGCTTTCCCTTACCTTAAAGCCACTATGCATAAGGTAAGATAACATGTTATTGTGTCACAGCAGCAGAGTAAAACTGAGCAGTCCTAATTAAAATTATATATATTATGTACATCCCAGTGACATGGCTATCATCATTTTAATCGTTTCTCCTCTGTAGATGCTAAGTCCAGCATAGTGCGGTTTCGTATCCCAGAGGGAGACCGGCCATCGATGGAGGAGATCAGGTGCCAGGCTACAGGACTTGCAGGGTTGACAAGCCTGATGGAGCTCATGATGAGATGCTGGGATGCAAAATCCACCAAAAGGCCCTCTTCCTTTGGTGAGAAAACTACCTCATACCTCAACATGTTGGAGATGATCTCCTCTAGCGCTCCTCTAGCAAGGATTGCCATAAAATTGGCAAAGACATTGTGTGCCTCCCTAGCCCTGTTCACAGCACTGTATATGTACATATACGCATTCATTAATATTAGTTTGCTAACATGGTAAACATCACACTTGCTTAAAATCTTCATGTTTAACATTTGACATGAAGTCTGCATTTAGCTTGAAATCCATGGACAGAGTGTGAGAGCTAGCAGTGGTGACCCTAGACTCTCTGGGGTGCCCCAGCCAAAGAAGCCCATCGAGGTCCCCACAGACAGTAATCTAATCATGGTGTATTATAATTCTGTCCACTTACCACTGCCCCAATGTTATTTGTCTTCCTCTTCTAATTTTATTTATAGTTTCTGGTGACCAGTAAAATAAATTGGTAAGAAAAGTTTAATTGTGCTGGCAGTTACCTCAAGTGTTGTATGTAGAGTAGGACAGCTACAAGTAGCTTCTTGACTATACTGATTAGTGGTATCCAGCTGTCAAACAGTAGCTAGAAGGCACCCCATAAGGGGAGGGGTCTCTTAGAGAGGCTTAAGGGGCTTTACAGGCTAGTTGTCATTGCAAAACATGGGATTCCTTGGGGGAATCTAAAGGCGAATATCAAACCCAAAGACAGTGCCTGGTCACTTACTGAGAATTGTGTGCTGACTCATGAGATAAAAAACATATCTTGGTTTCCGGGTTTTCCTCTGTTTGTAATGACTCACCTATATAGTTATTAGCTAGGGGATTAAATACTGTACTAAATTACTTTACATTCATTCATTTTCAACATATTTTCTAATGGTGTCCTAGATTGTACAACTGTAACAGAAGAACTGTACAAAATGCACAAACATGCCATTCTTGATGCTGTCCATCAAGTGCTGAAGAAACTGGTAAGTGTCAAATCTCTCTTGACACAGCAAAACTTTATTTTAATTTGTGATTTACGACACAGTGGTGATACGCTCTTTCTATTCCTCTTTTCTAGGACCAAAAGGAAGAAGAGGGACTAGCAGAGCAGGTTCAGAGGTTTCATATCACTCAAACCTCAGGTTGTTCCACCACTATTAAAGGGGATTTTCTATGACTTAGCTTAATGCGCATAAAAGTACTGATGCCAGTCTCATGTCTGCACACTAAGGATGAGGAAAGTCCAGATGTTTATTAGCTTAGCTTAGCAGAAAAGTGTCTTGATTCCATCCCCAAAATTATTCTGTCAGTACATCTGAATCTTACGAATTAAGAGTTTAAGTTTGTAATGTGTTGTAATAAACTTGGTAAAGTACTAATGGTCCTTGTTAGATAGCAGTAGAAAGAGCTATGGTAATTTGGTTGAAAGTTTGTTGGAACAGATTATAATTAGAATAACAAAAACATGGTTTAGAGCATCAGTTTTTACGTGTCACGTGCTTTGTTGACCTTTTCTGTAGTGTATAACAGAATGGAAGGTGGGAACATTTGTGATAACGTGCCGACAGGACGCCCGCCGATTCAGGTGAGATCAGGAAAACTGAGAATATCTCTTTAACTCACTTTGACTTGTGAAATGTGTTCACTTGTCTGAACATTTGAGGCAGCAAATGCCACAAATTGGTCAATACTGTGGTGTTTTTTTTTTTACATAGATCATTTCCTGCTACACCAAGGGAATTTACACAGGAAAGAGTGTTGATGAACTGCACACAGTTTCCAATCACTTTACACTTTATTTAGTTATTATTGTAGGTTATGTGATATTCTTGAACATCACACTCTGATTCCTAACCCCAACCTCTAAACTAAACCTGACTATCCTGAAACCTAAACCAAAAAGTCAAAAACCTCAAAAAGAAGTCCTTTCAGTACTAGTATGCCAAAACATGGAGCCCATTAAAACCCTAAATTATTAGTAATGTCTTGTAATATCACAGTAGACTATAGAGTATATGATAAACACCCAACAGACAGACCTTTGACTTCCTTTTTTTGCAGGAAATGGCTGGTGACTGGACTGCAAATCAAAGAGATACAACAAGAGACAAAGGTAAAAAGGATGTAGGTTTAGCCTCTTTAAAACCATTTACGAAGAAGGGAAAGAAGGGGGCTTTTTACATCATGATTTTAAACAAATAATCGGTTCATGACTTAATGCTTACGCATAAATTCGTTTCTATTCGTTTCCTTTCAGATGTGCCTTCCCCTCGACTTGCAAATGTTTGTCAAGCAGATCAAATCCGCTCAACAGACTATAACGTGAAAGCATCATCTGTTTATCCCATTGGATCTTCACCACTGTCTTCTTCAACTAGAAAGTCCCCTCACGGCAGAACAGCTCACCAGTTTAGGCAAAACTTCTTTCCAGAGTATCAGGTGGGTGTTTTCTTATGCTTTGCATCATTACATTTGTTCCCCACAGAAAGAGCTCTTTTGTTTCAAAAGTAAAATACACAACAGCAAACTTGAAATATCAGGACTCTGTAAACAGAGTTATATCAGCTTTTTTTTCTTCTTCTTCTTTTCCTGTGTACCCGCAGCGTCAGTTTTCCAGCCCTGAGACATTCTCGTGCAGTCCCCCCGCTGCACGTAAAGTCTGCTTTCACCTCAGCAATGTCACTGGGTTTCAGCAGGGCTTCAACAACACCATGAACATCTACGCCATAGACCCCACTGAGAGGAAACGGCACCCAACAGCACCATCTAGTGTTACCCTCCCACCACCACCACCACCACCACCACATATGGGAAGTTGGAATGACAAATCAGGAGGAGTTAAATGAGATGACATGGAGCTTTATGATTGATGGTTTATCCTGTGTTGCACAACAGGAAGATTGTGTTGTGAAAGTGAAACTCTCTATATGAACTCTTGACTGTTTTTTATTTGCATCTTTGTGTGTTTGCTTTTCAAATCTGGACAGGATTCAGATTGTGTTTTAGTAGAATTCAGGGTTTTAAACGTATGCGTTGCTATTTTTTTAGACCGCCTTTATTTATTCTGCTTATTCTATTTTTTACATCAGTGAGCAGATCTCGCACATCCTTTTTTTTCTGTCAGCCGTGTCTGAGCCAATTCTGATCATATGGTTAAGCTTTTTCTCCAACTGTGGCCTACAAATATTCACAGTTACAGTGCCAGCTCCCAGTTATGTGCCAAAAATCATCTCCACCACAGATTAACGTTTAATCAAGACAGGTTAATATATAGTATAATCTGTTCAAAATCTTTTTTAGCACATATGTTAAGTGACATAAAATTCTTGTAGCATTTTTCTAATGCTTTAATCTTTGGTATGATAGATACTGTAGTATGGTAGTATGCAAGGTAACAAACATGAAGCATAACATTTATGCTTTATCCAGACAACTTCACCTAGATGACTGAGAATCTTAACAGATATGAAGCATAATTTTGTTTTGATTCAGGCCAGACTATGTACATCTGAAATATTTAATGGGTTCATCGAAATGTATTGAGAATATTTTTTTTGGAAAGTGCAGAGCCATGTTTTATGTATTTAATGCAGTGACTCTTTTATAGCTAACTGTGGCATGTTCTTTCATTGAAATTTAAATTAAATGTCTAAAATATCAAACTCAAGGATTTATGCATGAAATGTTGTTCACTCACTCACTCGCTAAAAACATGATGTAGCTTCAGTGAAGTGTTGAAACTAGCAGGAAAATTTATGTAATATACTGTTTTGTAGTATGCAAAAATAGCAGATAAGTCTAATTTTATTTCTTTTTGTTAATTTAAACCAGTCAAATGAATACAACTGCCAAACTGTGCCTCTCTGCCCCAGGCCTATGGACATATTTTATTAATACACATGTAGTGCGGTAGTCATATTTTCCGTATTTCTGGAGGTATTGTCAGAAATGTGTAATATAGATATGGACGTGTAGGCAGAAAAGCAGCTTTATACAGAACACAAGGTGAGGTAGGAGTCCAAGGAGGGGTCACTGTGGTGCAAATGCAAAAAAAATACAGAGGAAGAATTCAAAATGCATGGTTCAAAAACAAGCAAAGTTCAGTTTCAGTAAAGCAGTCCAATGATGTAACACAAGGAAAAACTAGAGCACAAGGAAATGGCTGACACACTAGGACCCTGAAGCATATTATACAATCTGGCAAATGACTAGAATAAAACAAATGAGGAATTTGAGCACATGTGGATGTTATACTTATTCTTATACTTATTCTTGTACTTATACGTATAGCTCATTAGTTGCTTAATTCACCCCACTCCTATGAGTGTTTATTTATTATTCTGGTGACATGTTTGGGGCCATGTCCTGTTTGACCTCAGTCATCTGTATCTAACTTTTCCGTGTGAGTGTCTGTAGGTGGCGCTCCTGTTGTTCTGTTGAGCTATGACGTTCATTACTCACATCTAACAATGACTCTTGCCAGACAAGTCACTTCTGCTTCTGCTGAAAATATTAATAGATACCCTTTGGCTAAGGAAGGAAAATAAGTTTTAACAGGGCAAATACAAATAATAAAGTTCAACATAGTAGTATTAGTATTGTTTAGACCACTTACCATGTGTTGCTGTTAGCATGATTTAATAAGTGAGTTTGATTAATTTTATGGCCAGTTTTTATGACTTCACAGAGACATTTGTTACAAAGTGCTGGAACCAAAGTCTTCGGATAAATGTATACTCCAGACATGAATCTGAGTGCAAGCACTCAGCCTCTGCTGTGCACCGGGGCATTGAGACTAATCGGTTATGACAGTCCAGTGTGAACTCAGCAGGCTTCTGGCACTGGTTTCCTTCCTTCAATGCCAATTCTCCATCTGCCACCGGATCCACCACGGGGAGACGCAGAGTTGGTGAGTGTCAGTGGGGACAGCAATACGTTATATACTGTAGTACCTTAAAGCTGCAGTGTTAATGTCTGACATGATACTGGAACAGTAAAGGCATCAAATGTGTATGGATACTTTTGGGGACAAAATAGAATTAGTTTAAGTAGTGTAAGTCCTCTTTTACTCGTGTGCCCAGTTCTCTCAATCTACAGACATCTGTCTCATTTATAGAGCACATTTAAAGTGTGGAGGTGATTTGGAGGTCACACCGGTGCCTGCAGTTTACCGAGGTCATGTGGTAAGTTTGTCATTGTTGGATATAGTATATTGTTGGAGTATACAGATGTGTGAACCTGTGAGGGAAACATTAATAAACTGTGGCAGTACATTACATTGTAAGGTTTGTTAGGAATAGTTCACAAACAAAACTTTTATTGTTTGCTACAGTTTTGTAGTAAGTGGTAGTAAGATTTGTAGTAAGTTTACAAGCCTCAGTGGATACTGACAAAAGTGTAATGCAACATGTGTGTAATGTAAGGTATATAACAAATAACAAACATGTCTAAGCGTGTCCAGAGCAGCTTGTGAAGTCGTACTGTAGAGGACACTTGTAGGACATTTGCCAGACAGCAACAGGACATCTTTCCCTAAATGTCAAACTGCTGTTGTTCTTACTTGTATCGTCTGCCGATTGTAAACTTTCACAACATGATAGCTGAAGCTGTAGACTCCTTTTCTCGGGGCCACGAAGATACTCCTGGCAGGATCAAAATGGCTGCCAACATTTACCAAGATCTAACAGTAAAAGAAGATGAAGGAAAGAGTGATGAAGAAAGTCAACAATCTATTTAACCTTCAAATTTGTGACTTTATGACTTTACTTATGTTTTTTAACACTTGTTGATCTCTCTCTAAATCTAGTTTTTGCTTGGTTTTCTAAATGTTTTGGTTGAAGTTAATACAATGTTCTGGTAGAATATTTAATACATGATGCAGAATAACTAACGCAATATCAAAACCGGATGTGGCTAATGATTTGTCACGTGCAGTTTCTGTTTAATCAATTTTTGTATTAGATTTCCTCACAGTTAAAGACTTGGCAATTTGAGACTATAATTATAGAGTGATGCACAGTGTGTTTATGACCTGGTTAATTATTGCTGCCAGCTTAAGACACTGACTCACTGGCTGAAAGTTTAATGTCAGTGAAAGCTTTTGTTGACACAAATATTGTTGTCCGGTCAGTAGCTGGGTTTGAATAGTAATAAACCCTGTTTAGTGACAACAGGAAGTAGTGTTTCTATGAACTCAGTCACCTTAAGTCAGACAAAGCTAATAAAACTATCTCACCACTTGTTGGATGATTGCCATGAAATGTTGTATCGATAGGATGGCCCTGTAGAGAATAGATCCTATTGACTTTGATAAACCCTTATGTTTTTCTCACCAATTGATCAAAAGATCACATTTTCCTGGCAGACTGATGAACAGACATTTGGTTAGAGGGTGATTTTAGTATTTCCCTGACTTTTCCTGTGGTGACACCATGATGTTCATGTTTACAAGCCTCAGTGGATACTGATAAAAGCGTAATAGAAGTTGAAATGCAACATGTGTGTAATGTAAGGTAATAATAACAAACATGTCTACGCGTGTCCAGAGCCGCTTGTGTGTGTTTGCCTTTACAATTTTTATTATACAACTACATCAGACAAACAGTGTTCGTAATCAACAGCTCCTTCTCTGCACTATAACTTGGTCAAATTCAAATGCACAGGCACAGTATTATACACATATATTTAGATTCAGTATGACTTGAGGATATCTTGTTTTCTAGCTAACAGACACCATGGGCCAAAACATTAGCTAGCCAGAATAGGTAGATAGAAAGATGGATAGATATGGAGATAGATAGCTTTGGAAAGGAGGAATAGACACGATATTTTTTATTGCCACAGACAATGTTATTCCATATTTCATGCATTAAAGAAAAATCACAAATTTCGGACACACTTGATGTAAGCATAATCAACATGTTACTGCAGTCAGACATTAGACAATACTCCATAAAAGTGCAATGGAAATGGAAATTACATTCAAATAATTCACCCATTCATCTGATATCTGACACAGGAAGATGCATCAAAGCAGTTCAACATCGTTCCCCACTTCATCGTGTATCCACTAATCTTTCCTCATTTCCTTTAAGAACACTGGCCCCAAAAATCTTCATTTTATACCCCGCCCACCCTCAGCTATGACAGGAGTATCATCCACCTTACAGGGGGAAGACCAGAAACCCAGAGAAAGTGGAGTACTTCCACCCTCCCATCAGATTCCCCCTTTCCAGTTTGAGGTAAGCCTTGTCCCCTCTCTCCATCATCACCAGCCCAGAATTTGTGGCAGCTTCTCTGGTCACGTCCTGGTCACCAGCAAAGGCTGAGATCACCGGCCAGCCATTGAGAACCAAACTCACCTGGGAAAGAGAGAGCAGGTGAACAGGCGGTGTTAGGTGAAGAGAAGTCGTACTGTAGAGGACACTTGTAGGACATTTGCCAGACAGCAACAGGACATCTTTCCCTAAATGTCAAACTGC
>JAUYWH010000010.1:9480403-9490660 GCA_034779795.1 Ctenopoma multispine
AAACTATCTCACCACTTGTTGGATGATTGCCATGAAATGTTGTATCGATAGGATGGCCCTGTAGAGAATAGATCCTACTGACTTTAATAAACCCTTATGTTTTTCTCACCAATTAGTGAAAAGATCACATTTTTCTGGCAGACTGATGAACAGACATTTGGTTAGAGGGTGATTTTAGTATTAATGGATTGCTATTAAATGATTAAACCAGCAAACGTCTGACATTCCCATCTTCTCCCCTGTTTAGTGGTTATTAGCAGTTTAGCCATCAAAGATAATCATACCTGCTAAACATCACCATATTATCAGTGACAGCTGTGCTTATTTACAGCATTACAGAGCTGCAAACTCCTGTAAACCTTGCTCTGCATACTTTTATGGATGAAGAAACATCAAAGGCAATAACTATACATAAATAAAAAACTAAAGGTGTCAACGTTTGTCCACTCTTGTTGTAAGTTTGTGTTTATGTAAGATCCTTTAGTTACAGTCTTATTCATAAGACATTTGACATTTTATTTTAGACAACATTGTGCTTTTAAACTCTTTCCAGATTACAATGCTTTCTGCACAATAGGGAGGTAAACTGAGAGTTAGACAGAGCCACATGTAGACTATAGACCTGACCTCATCTGTGGACCAGGCCTCATGGTTCAACATCAGTGTTGTTGTTTTTGCATTTTGTATGTAAAACGACTTGTCTTTTTGCAACAAGGTTTGTTCAGTTTGGTGGTTTGTTTGGGAGGTATTTCCTGTATTAAAGCAGTTTCATATTTCTTATTTCCTTCCTGTCCAATATGGTCACCACCTCTCACCCAAAGACAGCTGGAATCAGCTCCGGCACCCTGCGGTACCCTTAACAGCATTAGTAGTAAGAATAATGGAAAGATGAATGAATGGAAAATCTGAAGCAAAGATAAATCCAATCCAGATGGAGTGAAATGTAGAGGTTAAAGGTTAAATATTGCTTCAAGAGTTGAACACCTGCAGTACATACACACGCACTGCTGAAACCCACCTGGTCAAAGTAGATAGTCATTGTGCGGTTGCTCATCTCTGAAGGTTCATGATTAGTGTTTCGGATGGCTGAAAACGCCACCCGACCGGTTCCTGACCTCACCGACATGCCCAGGGCATTACCTGATGGCTCTGCAGAGGGGGTGGAGTCGCACACCACCAGACATTTTCCCTCCAACACGATGGGCTCTGTATCATTCTGGCACCTGACCTCTGAAGGCCCCCAGCAGACAAGCAGCAGCAGTCCAGCGAACAAGATGCAGCAGGGAGCAGTGTTGGGCAAAGAGGGAGGAGATAGGCAGGGCATAGTTCTAAAACAGGATGTACTGTCGTTGTTGTTGTGTTTGGAGGCTTTGCTGGTGTTTTTATACTCGAAGAATGGCTCTGAGAGATCTTTAGTGAGTATGTGTT
The DNA here is from genome assembly GCA_034779795.1 of Ctenopoma multispine. Taxonomy (NCBI): domain Eukaryota; kingdom Metazoa; phylum Chordata; class Actinopteri; order Anabantiformes; family Anabantidae; genus Ctenopoma; species Ctenopoma multispine. The sequence goes on from JAUYWH010000010.1 coordinate 9,481,832, forward strand.
TTCTTGGAGAGCACCTCACTCAAGCAACAGGGTCATAATCTCACCTGGAAACCACCAAAGACGTCTCACATCTTATGGAGCATTACACAAGGTAAACAGGTGATGCTCAAAAAACAGTTCTGCCAACAGTGGGTGGAGTGTCCACGGAAATCAGTTGGCACCAAAATAACAACTTCCCATAACATCAAACTTCATTAAGTTTATTTAAAGACGCTATTGGTGGAGGTGATTCAGTTCCTTACAGGGAGAATCTGCCAACTTGGCGCTGACGCAAAATCCAAACTGGTTTGGAGAATGTCAAGGCTTCAGGCCTGTGTGAATCACAGAAAAGAATTTTACACTTGAAAATGCTGAATAACATTTACGTGTTTTATTGAAACAATATCATAACTGAAGATGAGGGACTTAAGCTTGTCTGTGGTGTCCATTGTACTGTTCACGAATACAAATTAATTCTGATTTGATCATTTTAGAGAGAGCATAATTAACATTACAGTTACAGGACAATAGTGAACATTGTGAAATTAGGTGTAAACTGCACAGGAACAAGTGTGTAGTAAAGTAAAAATACAGTTCATAACATTTTTGCTGTGGTGGTTTTGGTGGTTTGGTGGATGGAAAATGTACCCAAGATTATATAACATACTACTATCTACGAAGAGATCCCTGTTCTCAAAAATTATGTTTCCAGACAACTTAACTGGAATCACAAGTACATTTGTGTAGGAAGCGTAATTGCAAGAAATGTATTTTTTTGTAAACAGGGTTGGTGTAAGATCTTGTGTGAAATACTGTAGTTTGAATTCTGCAAGGTTTTATTTACAGTGTTTCTAGTAAATGTCCCAGTACACTAAAAGCATATTCACAAACTGTGCACACCTATTTCTGGATGATTTCGGCTTGTTTGCTTCCAACAATTCTTACAATTACCAGTATTAAGATATACTGTTCAAAATGGGAAATGTCTGTTTCCTTCCCTTCATGAAACAAACCTACACAGCTTGAATAACTATGTTCATCGCTTTCATTCTTAAAATAACTCTTAGGCCTCTTGTGGCACTGCCCTTAGGCTTAGGCTTTGCCTGGCTTGGCTATACAGTTACTTATTTACTGGCATGAACTTGCAAACTTACAAAAAAGCCTACATCTGCTGAGATCCAGGTCAAGGCAGGCAGAAAGATAAACACTAACAATAATAAGAGAAAGGTGAGTAAGATAATGGCAGTAAAAACGCACAATAAAATGTTAGAGAAAACAATACGTCAAGGAAGAAGGGATGAGGTAATGCTTTGGCCAGGAGGAGGCCAGCGTGAATACTGCCAGCTGGACCCAGTAGGAGGGACAGTGGACTAACACAATCCCACCACCGAGAAGCCATCTGTGTGTAAACACTCCCACTCTTTCTCCCCTGTTTCTTTCCAATTAAATCCATGTATCTTGCATTCCTTCACTCACACACACACACACACACACACACACACACACACACACACACACACACACACACACGCAATATACACACATATAATTCTATCTGTCTGTCAGTAATCTGGCATTATTTAAGAGGTACTTGAACCTCAAATGAACACCAACTGCCAAAATTCACACAGTAGCTGTCTTCATGATCCTGTGATAAATGATTAAACATATTTTCTGTGCAACAACATTTCTTACAGTGAAGATTAGTCAGAGATGAATGTTTACAGTTAGTGCCTGAAGAACCTATGTAACAATAAAAAAAATTAAAAGTAAAAGTACACGCTTTTTCACAAAATCAACCCTGCAACATTTATAAAGACATCACGTTCTGTTTGCAACCCACCTCAGTCTAAGCGTTGTCTCTGCTGCGCCATACAGAAACGGTTTGCTTCAATAAAGTTGGAACGTCCCAGAAGTCCTGTTCACGTTACCTTCAGCTTTATCTCTGTTCCTCTCTCACCCATGTCTCCATCACTTTCTCTCCCTCTCTCCCTCTCTAACGATCTTTATGTTCCAGGGAACCCCTGTGTTTGAGCAGACGTTAAATCACATCACGATCATTGCGGCCCTTCTGTTCTCACGTCTCTTCAGCCCCCTGCTGGATCTGTTTCCCCTCCCTCTTCATCTTGTGTTTTACCTCAGATATCACACCTCAGATGGTTACACTCAGAAGCATTACAAACAAAAATATCTGGCATTTTTTGCAAGTAAACAACTAATGTTGTCCAACATTATTAGTAATGACATACTGCTAATAAAATAAATTTTGTACACTACTAATTGGCAAACAGCATTTTGTTAAGCAGGGTTGTTTATATCAAGATAAACATTTTTAATTCATGTGTTGATGAAGTTGTGTTTCCTCTGACAACATAATTAAGGCAAAGTAAGTACATTTGGTGCAGACTGTTGTCTTGTTTACATACTGTAAAAGTCAAAACACAGCATCCAACATAATCCAGGCAGCAATTACATCTCTGTACTACAGTCAACCTCCAAAAGTATTAGGTCAGTACCTGCTAACCCCACACTTGTTGCTGCATTGTTTCGATAGTTTGTTATTTGATAGTGTTATATAAAGGAGGTAAAATAAGAAGGGAAGAAATGTAGGTGAAGATATAGAATAAACATCATTGACATCATGATCCAATTTGTGCAAAACTGCCAGTTGCCTTAACGTTTTACTACAAACACATCCTACAAAGACACGTTGAAAAAGTTGAAAAAAAACATAAATGAGTAGTCCGATTCAAGAGAAAATACATATTAAATATACGTTTTACAGTATTGTTGTGCTATAAACAGCTCATAAGTTTTAGCCTGCCACAGGCAAATCAGTAAAAATACTATTACAGTACAATAAATGTGTTTGAACCATATTTGGTTAAAATATATTCTTGTATAAGAATGAAAACATTTGTTGTTTACATTGGTTAACATAAATTTTTATTACATCATACGGCTCACTCGATGATTATGTCCTGTCCCTTCCTGACTCTTCCTTCAAGAGGACAAATCACCAGCGGAGCCATGTTTTTCCCGTTCTCTTGAACACAGGGGTTAAAGTAGGGGTAGAGAGGCTCAGTGAAGGTACACCTGCTGTAAGTGTAAATGTGAGTCTTCGCTTGTGCGTCATAGAAGGACACTGATCCTTCCTCGTAGTCCACGAATATGCCAACTTCTTTAGGGGTTTCCTGGAGGTGGAGGGTGATGGAGGGGCGAGTGCAGGCAGACAGATTGCCACCTTTGCGTCTACAGATTGCCCAGTAACCACTGTCAGGACGCACCACGATAGACCCCTTCCTGTTAATGGACTGCCTGGCCACACCGAGATCCCAGTCGGTTTTATCCCCGACCTGAAAACGTTAACACAGAGAATACTGAATTAAACAGGCAATAAAGTAACAGATACAAATAAAACACTTAGTTTTCTTATGCTATTATTATTATTTTTCATATAATACAGTTGAAAAACAAAACATGCACAACCCTTTTTTATTATCATGAAAACACGCTTGTGCTAGATCATGTTAAACATTACTTAAAAATAACACATTTCAATTGTGCGTTACCACTTCAAAGCTATCGCTGTGACATGGCAGTTCAACATCCTTCACTTTAAGTGTGCTGCTAGTTTAAAAATGTTTTTCATGTTTGCTTGCTCCTACCTCAACCACCCAGTAGAATCTCCCAGATGTGAAGCTTTGCTTCCCCAAAACACAGACGCAGGAGTCAAACCGCTGAGGATTGTGAGGCCGCGGGGTCATCTTCTTCTGGCAGCCAACCTGTGGGTCATTATAATCACCATTATTTCTATAATCTTCATCATATCAAACAGTAGCATAATTTGCAGCACTGTTGTCATCATGTATGATTTTTCACCATAATAGCATTTTTTACTTTTAATTTTTGTGCCATGCTTTTCAATATTAGCTGCACATCAGTCAAAACGAAGGATGTTTCTCAGTGCCTTAAATGTGGGAAATGAGACCATACCTTCTTTCCGTCTGAAGACAGGACCAACCAGCCTGAAGCAGTGTCAGGATCCAAAGTAACATCAACTGCAGAAACACAGAAACAAATCAGTGAGTTGAGTATTAAAATAATATTCTATATTAACAAGCTTATGGAATTAGCCATATTTTTTAAAGCAGTATGATGTTGAACATACCTGCATACTGATTCATCTTGTCTGCCTCTGCAAAAAAACAGAAAGAAGGTTGTTTCATAAACTAACGATCACGATGATACAATTTCAACACGGAACTTGCAAAGTAAATAATCATTCTCTGCTAAAGAATTACTGACCTTCTGCATACAGTTTGTTTTCAATTTCCTGACAGACGTCCATGAACTTAGAGATGGCTTTCCTTACTCTGCCCATGCAGTTATCGGAGTGGACTGCAACTTTTGACCACTCTCTAGTAGATGGGAGTCTACTGAGAGACGGGAAACTCTAAAACAATGAAAGTTTACCATGAGAGCAGTTCTTAAAATTTTGACGGAGCACAGAAATGTTAAAATGTAGTGCTTTTATCTAACCTGCAGGACATGAACAGGGTTCACAGTGAGCTCCAGGTGCTGAAGTTCGTCAGTCCTCTTCTGCAGTTCATTGATTTCCTGCTTCAGCTCTTCGCGCAGCTCTTTGGCTCTCTTCACAGTTTCTACCTGGGTCTGTTTGAGTTCCTCAACAAGCTCCAGCTGGTGTTTCTTGATGGTGGTTATGAGCTGGTCGCAGACCTGATAACTGTTCTGAATCTCTCTTTCTGTGATATTCTGTTGATGAAGATGACAAAATGTGAATTTAGAGAGAATGATGATTAGCCCGACGTCTCTTTAAGAATGTATCCACAAAACAAAGCCAAACATACTTTGCTTAGATCCAATGATTTTTCCATCTCCTCCATTTTTGTCTGTCTGGCCTGGATCATCTTTTGAATTTCAGCCTTCGTTGCCCTCACATTAGTCTGGAAAAGGAAAAAAACACATTAGTTTTGACACTTTAACAAGAGGAAAGCAGGTTGATAAACACTTATTTCTTGTTAAGTAGATGAAAATAAAAATATCTTTACCTTGATTCTATTGCTCTCCTTCATCAAGGGGACGATTTTGTGGTGTTTGTGCTCCCTCTCAGTGCATTTCATACACACAGGTGTGCGATCATTCTTGCAGAACATTGTCAGTGGCTTGTTGTGGTTTCTGCATAAGTGACTGGTGGGGAATGTGGCTGGATCTGTCAACTGTTGTTTTGCCGTGGGAAACAGAGATCTATTGATTTGAAATACATTTAGTTAATTCTCAATATTCAAATATTGTACTTGTTGACATTGTTTACAGGATTCTGATTAAGATTGTATTAAAAACAAACCTTTTTAAAAATTCAATGATATCCGCAAATGCATGGTTGATCCTGAGCTCTGGGCGACGTGGGAAAATCTCTTTGCACAGTGGACATTCACACTGGACCTTTGTATCCCAATAGTCTTCGATACAGTCCAGGCAAAAGTTGTGTCCACATGGGATGGAGACAGGGTCGGTGTAGATTTCTAGACAGATGCAGCACCGGAACTGCTCCTCAAGCTGCACTGAAGTCATGTTGCTGACTGGAAAAATACACATTGTTATAATAAAACATTTCAGTGAAATTCTTACACACATAGTGCACATAGTTTTATGTAGTACACAAAGTGTACAAAGAGTGCTGTATAATGCGGGATCGACTTGCGTCAACGTTAGCTTTAAACAAATAAATTCCATGTGGGCAAAAAAAATGTTCAAACATTAGTTTGACTCCTTGCCAAAGTTATCGCCAGGTTTTTAAATAATAAATAAAATATGACCCACAGTGGAGCATGGTTATTTCTTGTGCCTTACAACATGTTACAAACAGAGATATTTGACTAAATAAATATATGCATGATTAAGAACTTTTAGTTTGAAGTAGGGTACAACTTGGTAATAACTGTCAATCTGTGATTGTTTGTTTTGTACGATGGTGTTCAGCACACTGAAAATGAGTATCTCAATAAACAGACTGTTCATGATATTTAAAATAATTATATAATTATAAAAAAAAACAGGAAAAATATTGTGAAGCTCTCTAACAAAAACTGGAAAACAAAGACAACTCATATATCTTTTCATGATTACATTTTAGACTTACAACACAATTTACAAATCACTGACAAATTTTGTGCTTCATGATTCTAACCACAAAATCAAAAATAATGACTAAACGAAAGTCATTCTAATGGAAACCAATAATTGTAATAAAGTTTGTAATTATTATTATTAATATTAGAAATAATTTCAAAAGTAAGCAAATATTATAAAAACAAATCTGTTATAAATGTGTTATTACCTTCTCATTTATCAACATTTTTTAAATTAATTAAATGATGGTAATGGATGAGTTTTTTCGCACTGAACTGATCTTGTGTTATTTTCTTGTTGTAGAAGTGTAACATTTTCTTACCTGTCTGGGTTGACATGTTGAGTGTTCTGATCAGATGCAACATGCAAAAGGATTAAATATCTTTCATTAGCATTAGTCACGCCTCTTACCGTCAAGCTTCTCCTCTCAGACCAAGTCATTCTGGTATTTCTGGTGACTTTGTTATGTAAACGTTTCCTCGACATCACGCAGATGGAGCAATGTGCAGCAGAGAAGTCTACAATAGTCAGCAAATTAAACTTAAGTCTAGCTGAAACTAGTTAAGCTGGAACGGGAAACCCAAATTTTCCATAGACAAAATTAGATAGATTATTAAGTTGCTCAGCATAGTTGAACAACTATTAATTTATTTATATTAATAACATCACATAAAATAACAACATTAATATACTAAAACATACAAAACATTCATCTTTGTTATTGGGTACTTTGGTTTTTAGAAACCTAATGTTACACATTATGTTAAATAAATAAACATCATGTTACAGTATTGTACTTGCACTAACTCAACTGTTAGTGCAGAGTCAAATTATACGCTTTTAAATAAGTAGAGCGTCACACAATATTCAGGGTCAAATATGTTTTATATGTTTGTTTTTTTATTATGAAGGATGTGTGTCAAAATACTGGATATCTTATCTACATGCAGAAATCACAAAGGTGAGTTGATCGTTTTACCTGCACCAACATTTGAATCGACGTCATGAAAACATAAGCAAAGGATGCAGGAGAACATAATATTCAGGTTGCAGGTCTGCAAGGCTGTTTCACTGTTAAAAGAGATTACAGCATCCATTTTAACAATAATGGTACAGACACCAATGACTTACTGAAACTCTTCTTAGTTTAAAACTATACTCAAAAACACAGAAAAAGTACAAGGAAAACTGCATTTAAAACAGTGCTTACAAACATATATTTTTTTTATTCAAATGTTTCACTAACCTACAAATTTATAACAATTTAGGGCAAGTTTGGCACTAAATAGTTTCTCTTGTTACGTGTATGGGTGATTAACAAAGCACAGGAAGTAAAGTGTGTATTCCTATATTCCGACAAGGTGGAGTACTGGAAACTACAGGTGACTAAGATTGCCAGAAAATGCTGCAAGAAGAAGGCAGCAACTCTTATTTAATCATTCAACTTCTTGAATCTGATTGGTGGATTGGGTCACACACATGTGTAATGTAGGTGAGTCATGCAATACACGTACACATACACATGCATGTGTGTACCCAAGCTCAAGCTCATTTTTCCTACTGCGTAACACGAAAGAAAACAACTCATTAAACCACAACAGTCTTTTGGAGCGATTTCTCTTCTGATAAGAGCAAAATGGAAAATATATAGTTTAAACATATTTGAACACTGTAAGCAGTGTTCAAAATATGTTCAAAATAAATCTGAACTGTCTCTATGGCCTAAACATACAGTAGTTTGTAACAATCTTGGCCAAAGTCACCCAGCCAGCCAGTGGTGGACTGCTTTGGTTAATCAGTTAATTCCCTAATTTTGATATACACACACACCCAGGCTATACTGCAAGTATAACTTGTCTGATGATATTTCTAAAGATTTTCAGTCATCCAGGTCATGGTTCTTCCTGTTTACTGTAGGATGGGATCGGTGGCCTAAGGCCTAATCTATCACCCAATAGCAATGCAGTTCTTTCAACACTACCCAAGCGGTTTCACAGTTGCTCATACTGTGTCTCAGAAGGTCACAGTCATACACGTGAAAGCCAGGTGACCACCAAGTGGATGACTCAATGACTCCACAGGGCTTATAAGCCTGCAAGTCCAACCAGTCATTCAAAAAAGATATAGCCTTTGCAATACGTTTTTTGCATAACATTGCACTAGTTAAGGAAAAAAATGTTTTTTATTCTCATTTGTATTTCACCTACCAGTGGAATTTACTCTTTTTTTTACCCGTGTCTGTGTCTGCACAATATGAATGAATTCTTTACCCATTACATCTTAAATCCTCACTAAGTTCATACCAGCATCATGAAATATAAACTGTGACTAAAACATGAGAGAAATTCAAACTGAGTTTTACCAACTAAATCTCGACTAAAACTTAGATACAATTTATGACTGAAATGTGGAGGAAATGACAATGACTAACACTACATCAAAAAATTGCTGCCAAATATTCACACTGGTAGAACATGGTTTACCATGACCCAGTCATCTAGGTTAAGCCATCACAATCTGGCCCTTGTCTAAGTTGCTAAGATGTTTATGCTGGCCTAAAATCTCTGCTGCGAACAGATCAACATCAAGAACTGACTGCTCGGTTTTAATATTGTGACCAATCAGTGTACAGTACAGGCCAAAAGTTTGGACACACCTTCTCATTCAATGTGTTTTGGGGTGAGCTGGACCGCAGAG
>JAUYWH010000010.1:9503558-9538706 GCA_034779795.1 Ctenopoma multispine
TCTATCTATCTATCTATCTATCTATCTATCTATCTATCTATCTATCTATCTATCTATCTATCTATCTATCTAAACATTTTAATTTCATGTAGCATTTTTTTGTTTGAATTTAAAGCAAGCCAAAAAAGATATGAATTTAAACATATTTTTTATATAATTTGTGTAACTATAGAAGAAAAAATGCATTTAAAAAAACCTCCCAATTCCAAAAGATTTTTCTAGAAAATTACACTGGTGCCTTTTTTTGGTACTGTAGCCTCACCTTTAAAATATATTACGTGTTCAGACATCAGAATGTAAAAGAGAGTGAACTGCTGACACTGGACCATTATAAAAAAAAGCTTTTAATGAATGATTAACTGACCCAATACTGTTTGTTCAGCCTCAGCCTTACTTCCCCAGGCCTCTGTATTTATTAAGAGCTTTACAGTGGATTTCAACAGACATTCCTTCCATTGCTGGTCACCTCACGTGTCCCATCCATATACACAGCTCGGTTCACCTAGTATTTAAATCAACCAGTTCAATCCCCGTCTGCAAAATTGTCCATGCTTTGTTTTCCCTGTTGATGGCACACTTCCTGTTTACTCTGCTCCTGAACTTGATCCTTTTACCTCATGTGCCTCTTTACCTTGGTGCCTTGTCAGCTGCCTGACTCTGTCTGGGTTCTTCTATTGTCGTTATCACCCTCTGTGACAGAATACACTACTGAAATATTAGACACACACGCTTTAAGGAACAAAAAAGTTTTATTTGTATATTTATATATTCATTGTATATTTATATAATATTTATGGTATGTGTACATATATATGTATATATGTATGTATTTGATCACTCACACCTTCAGAAATAATCATGATATTATGATAATTTCTTCATAAGCAAATCTGAGCAAAAGACAATTATAAGCCAACATTATACAAGTACACATGCCTTTTTATACAAATACTGAATATGAGATGTGAAAACATTAATATTCAGTACACTTTTTTATATACAATGAATGTACACTACCAGTGAAAAGTTTGGACACACATAGGAATCACCATATTTTTCATGAAAACATACATGTCTTCAGTTGTGTTCTTGCACATGGTTTTCTAATGATTAGTTCTCCTTTTAAATTAATATGTTTGTTTTAGCAAACATAACATCCTATTGGAAGACAGTACTAATGTTTGCAGAATTTAGGCCTCTGTATGTTTCTGTAAATATTCCTTTAAAAAACAGTTTTTTCAGCTACAATAGTCATTTACAATATGAACAATGTCTACACATTCATTATGATCAATTTGATGTTATGAAATCTGCTTTACTTTCAGAAACATGGTCATTTCTATGTGTGTCCAAACTTCTGACTGTAGTGTACATAACAGAGATATTGCACACATTATGATATGAGCTCAATAATAAACTTTGTGCCAAAGAATACTTCACAGCTATTTAAGATCATTGCCATATAGCAGCATTTATCAACTTTAAATGAAGGCAACCAACAATGTGATGATGACCGTCAACAACTCAGTCTTAAATGGCGACAGATCATCTCCCTGAAATACATTGACTGAAAAACGTCTAATGTATCAAACAGATTAAAGAGAAAAATTACAAAAACATTGATGCTATTTACATTTATAAAATGGTTGAAAAGAAAATGAGACTTTATAAACAGCCTATAAAACAGTTTCACAGCAGTAAACGTAGCTTAGCTTTATAATTTAGTAAAAAATCTAGAGCTTTTGAATATATGGATATATTATAATATATCATATATATATATATATATATATATATATACAGTGTCTATTTGTGCTCCCATGTTTCTTGATGGCTGTCTCATATACAGGGAGTTATGCACAGAAATTATACAAGTTACACAGAACAACATGAAAATACACTGCAGTGAAACACACAATAACACCTATAATAACCAATAACCAATAATCACATCCAGATAAACAATGTGATGTCTACGGTCGGTTAACATTTGACCTGGAAGAGTTTGGTAAAAAAAATGTGATATGCAACTAGTTTTAGCCATTTTCTGCTAGCTAGCTCCAGTTTGGTGCTAATTCCCCCCAAAAAGCTGCCCTAAATTGCATTAAAGCACATGTCCATCAGCAAAATTACTTTACTGCCCTTCTCAGACACATATGTTTATGAAGTAGATTTCTCCATCGTTAGCACAAAAAAAAATTTCCATACCAGAAAAATGAATTTTTTGACCCCACTTTGTCTAGGTTTCTAGGTTATATTTTGTGAGTTCCTGAGTACCATAAAGTTTAAGGGACAGGTGTGTGTATAATAAAAAAACTGGGATGTAAGCAAAAAATACCACACTGTCACTTAATGTTATCTTTTAGTAGTAATGAATTTGCTTCTAATTGATTTAGTCTTTACGGGACCTGAATGATGAGGATTCAGCAATATTAAAATTCATCATGGCAATGTGCATGGACTTTGCCGTCTACACAGGTGTGCTAATTGTCTCGTGTTCATAAAGCTGCAGGCTCTTCGTTGAACGTAACCTCGAGTGGACAGATAACCAGTGGGGCTGTGTTCTTCCCATTGTCATGGCAACAGGGGTTAAAGTAGGGGTAGAGAGGCTCAGTAAAGTTACACTTGCTGTAAGTGTAAATGTGAGTCTTAGCTTCGGCGTCGTAGAACGACACTGATCCTTCCTGGTAGTCCAGGAATACGCCAACTTTCTGAGGGATTTCCTGCAGGTTGAGAGTGAGAGAGGGACTAATACAGGCGATAAGACTTCCACCTTTACGTCGACAGATTGCCCAGTAACCACTGTCAGGACGAACTGTTATAGATCCCTTCCTGTTGATTGACTCCCTGGCCACACCAAGATCCCAGTCTGTTTTATCCCTAACCTGAAACAGAAGAATTACGACACAGAATTAGACAAGTCAGAAAATTGACAAAGATTTTAAATTTGGTCTAAAACAGCAGAAATTTGGACGTAGTGTAGTGTCTTCCAACCATCTTTTTTTCTAACCCTAACCTCAGTACCTTTCTTGACTAAACCCAACCACATGGGGGACTTAGGTGTCGAACTCGGGTCTCTGGCATGTCAGTCCAGCACATGTGACTGACACAGTGAACGCCCTCCAACCACCCCAACCAACTCCTTGCAAATCACTTCGCGTTAATAAATGAAGTGCGTAGGGATGTTTGATATTGGCTTTTTTACCGATATACCAATATTGTTTAACTCTTAATTTCTGATACCAATATAAACCGATACCAATATATGCGGGGTCCTCCCTCATAAAAAAAAAAAAAAAACTAAATCATTTTAGGTAACTAACATCACACATCTCCTATCATGCATACTTAAACTTTAAACATTATTGCAAGGTGTGCCAAACAAACAAAAGTATCTCAAGAACTATACCTTGGTTTTGTCATATTTTGACATTTTGAGAGAGAGGAGAAGTAGCTGAAGAGTTTGTATAATATGTATGTATAATATGTGCATCTTATGTAAAAGTTGTATCATTAAAAGAGTAAAAACCGATACCCATATTTTCAGATTTTAGATTTTATTCCGATCATATTGGACATTCCTAGTAGCGCGTCATTAATTCACAAAAAAAAATTCAGTACAACGTAACAATTACATTCTCTACAAATACATTGGGATTACAGTAACATAATTTTTCGAAGATAGGATTGAAAGTTAAATCTATAATTCAAACTATAATTTGAGATCTGAATTCCTACCTGAACAACCCAGTAACGTTTTCCAGTGGTGAATTTTTGTTCCCCTAGAATGGAGACACAGGAGTCAAACCTGCGGGGGTCGTCAGGGACAGGCCTTCTCTGCTGGCTGCTAACGCTCACCTGTTGATGTTGAGAGGAAAAAAATGGCATGATAAAGGTCAGTTTTGTCAAGTTAGGAAAGTCCGTGAATCCTTGACAACTGGTTAGTTGTTAATTAGCAGCTGGTTAATAACTAGAGATTTTTTAATCTTTAAACAGGTAGGTCAGATAATTACAAACTGTGTTTTATAAAGATGTTGTTTTATAAATACTATATAAATAAATCCGAATATGTGTTTGCTAGCAAATGTATTTATTTAATATATTTACATTAATGAATTAGTTATAGATTGAGTTATATTGTTTGCACTACTTGTTTGCTGCAGAGCATAGTCATTTATGTTACTAAAATGAGCATAGTCATATGTTCACGAGTTATGAAAATGAATGTAATATTTATATTTTCCTTATACAACAGCTTCCAAAGGTACTGTATATAGTGGGTGAATAGTTGAAGGCTATGTAAAAAGTTTTTTTTTTTTTAAATTAAGTCAACTTGGCCTTTTATAATTGACCAAAACGTATGTTGAACACTGAGCCTTCGTTGTTGTGTTGCTGTAAAAAGAACACACAGCACTTCAGTTTGTGGGCACGCAGTCTCACCTTTTTCTTATCTGGGGACAGAATGAGCCAGCCCGCAGCAGTCACAGGATCCAATGTTACATCCACTTGAGACAGAAGAGAGAAGATAACATAGATGTGAGTTAATGTTGTTGTTCATTTATTTGCAGGAATATTTTACCCAAATATGATGTTAGAATATTTCCCTTTAACTACAAACATACACTACATGTTTGTAGTGTATGTTTGAAATCTATTTTATTTGGTCAAAAGTCCAATATTCCTGCTGCTATCTGATAGTTTTTTTAGGTAGAATCCTAAGATCTTCATGTATGTCTTCTAAGCTTTTATTCAGTCATTAACAAAACCAATCAGTGGCCGTCAGAAGTGTGGAAATGTGACTTTTCTTTCAGAATGTCTTAACATAGTACCATGTTTTTGTACTCCTTATGAGGTTGGGGATATGTACAGTTGATGATGACAAAAGTTTTCTTTTGTGGATAATAATTTCCTCATAATTTACACAATGGCATTTATACACTTACGTGCGTATTGACTGATCTTCATCACTTCTGCAACAGAAGACAAATACAGTTGTCATTTGTTAACGAAGTTTCATAAAACTGTCTGATAGGCACATTTGGCAAATTGAAAATATCTAAAATGCTTCTGCTTAGTTATTGTGAGTTTGTCTTGCAGATTAAATGAAACATATGGTATAGCTGGAGTTCTTCAAGCTCTCACTTTAAAAATAAATAATTTCATGACAACAACAAAATCATGAGAGACGTTACTAACCTTTTGCACACAGTTCTTTTTCAATTTCATGGCATTTGTCCACAAGGTCAGAGAACTGTCTCCTCAACTCCCCTATGGGCATGTCTATTGGGACGGTGACCTGGGACCACTCCCTGGTGCATAGTGGAGCACTTAGAGGGAGGTAACTCTAAAACAGGACGACAGTGACACACATTATTCATAACATCTCATAAAGTGCATGACATTCGCATTAACAAACTAAAGTTTAGCATCAGAGATTTCACTGCTGGTATTTCTTTTGCAGTAGGCAAAACAGTTTCCCTCTGGGACTAGTTTTTTGAATCTTGAATAGTAATAGGCAGGACTAACCTCTACGAGGTGGAGAGAGTCCTCTGTGCACTCCAGGTATTGCATCTCATTGCATCTCTTCTGCAGATCATCAATTTCTTGCCCAAGCTCTTTCACAAACTCTTCCGCTCTCTTTTCAGCTGCCTGCTGCTTCTGTTCTATCTCAGCGATGAACGAATCACATTTACCCTGAAAGATGCTCATCACCCTTGTGAAGAGCTCAACACGTGTCTCTATTTCTCTGTCTTTATTTATCTGCAAATATACATAAGTCAATATTAATCAATACATAAAAAACAAAACAAAAAACAAACCACCTAAAATGAAAAATTTACTTTGCTTAGCTCCACTGAATTCTTGATCTCCTCAGTCTTTCTGATTCTGGCATGGATCATCTGTTGAAATTCTTCTTTGGTTACCTTCATCTGAGTCTGTTAGGGGTTAGAAGTGATGAACTCAGAAACTTCTCTTCAAAGATCACTTCGATAAACTACATGAACAGGGAAGTACATTATCTGATTTAAGTAGGAGGTAAATTGAAATGGTATATAACCAATAAATTAGGTGAACAAAGCAGCATAGATTTTCATTCAAACATAAACAATACTCACACTGTATATACCATGTGGTATCATGACACAGTGTACTACAAAGGATTAAATGCACCTCTCTGCCTCACCTCGATCCTTTTGCTCTTGGAATCAATGGTGACGGTCTCATGGTTTTTATGATCACTCCTGGTGCATTTCATGCACACAGGCAACTGATCTTTTTCGCAGAACCTTGTCAGGAACTGGTTGTGTTTTTTGCACACGTGACTGGACGTGAAGGTGGCCGGATCCATCAGCTTGTGATTTCTCATCTCTGGATGATTTAGATGAGGTGTCAAATGATTTTCACAGTACGATATCTTGCAGACCAGACATGATATGACTGCCATTTTGTCATTTCCATTGCAGACGTCACAGGGAACATCAGATGCGGAAGGTTGTCTTATGGGTCGTGGACGTCGTTTACGTGCAGGCTTGTTCCTGAGAGACCTTTTCATTTAAATATATATATCATTCATTTAAGTCAAATACACTATGATGGTAAAGAACACAATGTTAAAACATGTACGCACATTCCACAACACTGTTTAAAAACAAATACAATTTAGATCAACATACCCCTTAAATTTCTCAGTGATCTCTTTTAGGACTAAATTCACACTCAGTTCTTCACATTTTTTGAAGACTTTTTTGCACAGCGGACACTCTGACTTCTGTCTTGTATGCCAGTAACGTTTGAGGCACTCAAGGCAGAAGTTGTGCCCACATGGGATGGACACAGGGTTCTTGAAGATATCCAGACAGATGATGCACAGGAACTGCTCCTCAGACAACTGAGAGGTCATGTTTCTGACAGAAAAGAAAAAATATTGTTACCAGCATTTTACTTTGCAGCTCAGTTATAATAGTCAGATAACAATTAGATAATAACAAGTTAATGCAAGTTAAACTGTTTTTTCTTTATCTAATTGTATGACCTAGGACTTCAGGATGTGAAAATCTGATCACTTTTTAAGTTGGTTTCCTTGTAGTATAGTCATTAACACAACATACAATCTTAGAATCAAAATTACTTTTAATTAATTATAATAATTATAATGTAATTAATTAATACTTTATTGGCAATAAAATTATGAATTATATTTTACTAACTGCACATATAGTTGTTTGTGAATAACCATGCATCTCAATTGAATTCACCAAATTGATTTAATGTTCCTAACACAAGTGCATTATCAACTTGTAGCAGTTTGTGACAGATAATAGAAAAATCTTTTACTTAGTAGATGTAATACTGGGAAGAACCAACAGTGTCACTATTAACTCATAATTGATGGAGTCGGTCTTTGTAGCAGGGCTATTAACAGTGACACGTGACGTACATTACAGCATTAGAGGAGAACAACAACAGACACTGAAGCTATGATTAAAAAGTGTACTTTGGTACTTCTACTTGAGTAGACAATTTAAAGTATACTTCTACTTAGAGCATAGTATTCTTTCTAGACAAACACTTTTTCACTCATCATTTTTACTTTTGTCTCCGTTAAACGCCTCTAAAAGGCAGGATAAACATAGTAACTTCATTGTATGTTTCCTACCTAAAGAGAAAAATATTTACTATACTGCAGTAGTTCAGGCCCCAGTCAACTGAGGAGTATTTAATGTTGTCTGCAGGTTTTATACAACATCTAAATTGTTTACTTGGCTCTGTATTAGTCAGCATTGATATTTACATTCAATTAAATATTTTAAAAAATCTGATACCCTTTTTTTTTTTTTATTCTGTGCTACCTGCCCAGAACTAACAGGACAGAGACACAAACTGGGGACAAAAAAAGGGAAATAGCTGAAGATTAAGTGGACTGAGTGACCAAGGCAGTCAAGCGAGGCTGTACCGTAACTGTTTAAAACTAAGATGTTGTGCTCCACCCTATTTATTTCTATAGCACTGAAAGATCCTTACATTCATTTAAACGGATGTTTTGAAGAGGTCCTGTGCGTCACTCAGCAAATGTCACCCAAATTCACACATATTTAGCATTTCTGCAAACTTTGAGATATATAATATTTTTAGATCAAAGTTGAAGGCACTGCACACTCTCTGGCCACTTTATTAGGTACACCTGTACACTCTAATGCAATCCAATACAGCCGCTCTGCAATGAATTATACTTGGCTATAATTTCTCAGTTGGTGAGTCGGTAGACTGTCGGGGATAATTCTACTATTGCTACCGAAAGTGATATTCTACCATGCAACTGTACTCGTACTGGAGTGAATTATATCTAATGTTTTGGCCAAACTGTTAATGTAATACAGTTTAGTATGACTTAGTTGATGTTAAGAACACATACACGTGAGAGGTTTTAAAGAATGCTGCTACGCAGAGATTGTGTTTGAAACGTGATCACTAAGGGAAGAATGAACTAAAAAGTAGGAGTGCCATAATGTTCCTGCTGTGCATGTCAATCTAGTCATGGCCAAGTAATTAGAAAATAATAGCTCTGACTTAGATATAGGAATGTTGCATGTTGCTTTCACATGTTTGTGACCAACATTCTGTTCATAAACTCAAACAAAACCATAAGAATACATTTAAAATTAGGAAACTTGCATGTACAAACAAAAAAAACACAAAACAGATTAAATGTGATAATGTTTAATGTAGTTACAATTCTGTACAGACTGTTTGTCTCAACATATTAAAGTTAAAGTGTGTTTCATTTAAAAGTTGGTGTCTCACATACACTAACATCAGTGTTTGCATTTCATATTATCTTGAAGCAAATGCCACATTATAAATAATGTCTTACCTGCCCTGGTTTGATCGAGCAGATGCGTTGACTGTAGCTGTACGAGTGTCACAATCAGCTTCCTGAAGTAAATGAAGGCAGAAGTTACATGTTCCACCTCACTTAAATGAATGGAAGAGTTTAAACTGGTATTTCTGGTTCCACATCTTTGTCCTCAATTGGATTCACTTTACGTCGGGATTGTACTTAACTGTAGCCGATGTTACTTGGGTCAAAACCAAGTCTTCTTTGGAAAGGGAAGAAAGGGAGCTGCAAACAACAGCCGCCTTATGATTACGTTATATTATTCGGTATGTCTGGTACATCGAGTGTTATGAGTTCACTGTCTGGCCACTTGTTCCAGAGTTGTTTGCATCGGAACGCAAATGTAAAAGTTTAGTGAATTAACACATCCGGATAATGTTAACAGAATTCACCTGGATAGAAAAGCGTTTTTAGGAGATTGTGGAAATGTTGCAGCAGAAAAAAAAACACCCTGCCTGACATGATTAGACAAGGTAACGTTTTTACCAGTGAATCCTCATGTTCAATGGAATTCTCATTTTCTCCAATACTGCTTACATTTTTATCAACCAGGGGACATTTACAGAGAGGTAACATGTCTCTTTATAGGAATCTGTTCTCTCTCTTGTCCCATCCAGATTTTAACCCATGTGTGCAGAGGCTAAACCAGCAGACTTCCAATCACAGAGTTACGTCTCTAAGCTTTAGGCCATTACTACCCCACAAGTACTATATGGTTAGAATTTGTTTTAAAAAAAAGACTCTTTGTGTTAACTATAGTAGCACATTTCTAAGCAACTTGAGGGGAACAAGTGCAAGTGGAAACTATTTACTCCGGTCTGATGACTTCTTTTCTGACTGACCTGACCTAGATACCATGTGAACCTCCTGCGTGATGTTTTAGATCTATATAAAAAATGTTTCTTTGTTGTGTTATCCATCCATTCATCATCTTTTCTACCATGTATCCTGTTAAGCATCTCTTCCAGTTGACACTAAACAAATCACCAACCTGTAGAGACAGACAACCATTCATACTTACTTAAGAGCAACCTTATCTCCTAAAAAAATTATTTGTGTGCATTTAAACTGCAATCTTGATTATATTTTTGAGGTAAACGTATTAACTCTGATACAATACATCTTTTTAATGACTGAAGCATTACACTTATTAGTAAAACGTGTGTCAGCTCTCGTATCCTGTGTGTGGTTAGGTTTAGGCAAGAAAATCACTGTGGACAAGGTTAAAGAAATATAAGAGTTAAAAAAATTATTTAACATGTTGTGCATGAAATGACTTTTGTATACTCCCTTTATGAAACCAGTTCACAATCTTCCTCTAACTTTAACCAAGTTAAACCAAATTATGTGAAGAGAAAACTCGTAATTCAGTTGAAGTTCTGTTACCTACAAGACATGTTTGTGATTGCAGTTGCTGTTAGTTGTATAGAAATTTAGATTTTACGAGATAGTCTGGTTTACTCTCACGAGTTATGTCTTTGGGCTGCAGGAGGTTCTGGTTTCTACAGAGAAAGGGATCAGCCAGGTGGTGAGTTCAAACCCAAGACAATGTAGGTCAAGATTGCAACACCTGATTGTTCCCTTTAACATTCCTCCACACTACAAACATAAACTCTGAAATGATTTTGAACTCAGGTATTGGTCGCAATTTCATTGTTTTGGGACAGTTAAGATAAACTTTGAAAATATGTAGTAAAACCAAAAACATTGCTGCCGCACATTAGGAGGGATGTCATACCTCATGACCACCACTCATGCTTTAGTTGTTCTAGATGACTTGTGTTTTGTGAATATCCGCATTATTCTCTTCACCAGAAAAACAACAACACTGTTTGATTGTTCACAACAGTTCAAACATCCTCTGTTTTTATATTACTAAAAATTCTCTCTCTCTTTTACTTTAATATTTATGTCTATGTCTATGTCTCATTGGACACAGCCAAATGGTGGAGTCAGAAATGTGAACAGCTGAGGACATGAAAGGCTGTCAAACAGCAAACGCAGTGGTATTTTAAACACTTTTTTGATGTTCCTCTCTGGGACGGGAGGTAATTGACACTGTGTATCTGTGTAAGAACAGTAGGTGTTGACACATCAGTTCAAACACACCCTGTGCCAGACTAATCTTATAATGACATCAAAACCTTCAACAGATTGGCAGTTTGCAGGTTTTTACTGCACCACACCCTGTGCTGAACTCAAAACAACTTCTAAATTATCTAGAGCGGCAAGAAAAGGGAAAGAAAATCAGGTCAGAAAGGAAATAATCCTGTGTCCTGTGACAGTCTGTAACTGAACAGCTGTTTTCACTAAAATATTTAAATATACTGTACATCAATATTATGTTTTGCCCTAATCTTGGCTACAAGATTGTTATTGGAAGTTCGTCCACAGAAGTACTAAATGCTAACAAAGATTTCACTCTTGTTTTGGTTTTTTTCAAGTTATTCTTCAGGGTTCAGAGAGGTGTTAATTGATTCGTTGGGCAACAAGAAAAACTGAAAGTCCTTACCGTACGTTACAAAATTGATTGTGTATGTAACGTAATGTCAGTCTCCACACCGCCTTGTGCTATAGTTAACCTGTTTACACCAAATACATCAGAAAGATTGCAGCAGAGCCTCATGTCACCTTCTAGCAATAACACTGCTACCACTCCTGCTCCTCCACCTATCATACAAACAATACTTAATTACAGTGCGTATTCTGTCCTGTAGCCTAAACTGCAGTGTTAGAGTACAATAAGTTTATTGTTTAAAACTTATTTACACTTCTGCGAGGATGTTCTTGTGGGTGATGCGTGAAGTCTTGTTGTGTGGTTGAAATGTTTTTTTGTTTTAACGTCTGTCTAGTTTCGACCGCACCTGCTCTGGTGAAGCGCATTCCAGCAAATGTTTTAATGTGTAATGATCACTGAAAAAAATATCCCCCTTAAATGTCCCATATTGGTTCCAAGATAGTTCTAAAATGAAAACAGGTACAATAAATCACTGAGCTTTTCAATGGCAGGATAAACACACTAATGCCACTGATGCCCTCCTTACCTCAGCTAAAACACTAAACGTTTTATGAACAAGTGTTATATAACATAATTACTAATTACTATTACATAATGTAATATAAAATTACTTAAATACAGCTGCAGGAATTTCACATCCAAAATCAGCTGACGTCACAATTATGAAGATATTTCATATTTTTATGGTGGTACACATATGAAGAATATATACATTGTTTTATTCTAAATAAGTAGCCATGATGCCATGATGTTTGTTCAGGAGGACATGTTTAGGAATGAACCAATTCGACAAAGGTTTTGTATGAAAACATCACTAAATACATAAAGCATCTGTATTGCATTGAGACATTCTAATAAGTGTTTTTATGTTTTTTTTTGTGGTCTGGGCAAGGAAGACTATAATTGGACATGAAGAAGATGACACCTTGCGACTGTCTGCTTTCTAACCAAAACTGGACAGTGATCAGTGATTAAAAGGGAGAAACTGTCCAGCTGCTTTGTAGAACAAATTGCTGTAAAAAATAGGAGGTTACTGGTGTTACCATGTCAGTGAACGGCAAGATCATGTATTGTACATATAATTAATTAAAATGTGAATACAGCTATTTGAACTGTTCACCATAGCTACATCCGATCAACTTGGCATCCGGATGAAGCTGCCAGATGCTGACTCAGTTCCTTGCTGGACTTCTTCCAGTGTCTCTATATGCCTCAGTGTCCTTGACCTCACACAGAGATCACACTCAATATTTGTTACTTTAGCCCAAGTACGTTTCAATTATTCTTTTTATTTTTAATACTCTACACCTAAGACTTCCGCACAGTGCTGTACTTGTCATCCATTGAGTTATTTGCGGCGAAAGGGAAAACACCTGTTTGATATCACATCTGATTCACATTTTAATTCCTTCTTCCTGTATTTAATTATCATTCACTTTCACAAATACAACCAAACTGCCTACAGTGGCTGTATTTGTGATGACTGTTGTTTTATATGACTGTGAAAAGACAAATCATACATTTCTAGTCAATTAGGATTAGGCTTTGTGTATTTTTTTTACTTATACAATAATAATTAAACAAGTGTAAATGTGTTTGTTTATGCACAATAAAAACAAATCACTTGAGCAATTTTTCACACTTAGATCAGTATAATTGATTAAATCAATATAATGTAAATCTTTCATGTCATCTGAAATCAAACTACAAAACCTGTGTATCTGACGTTTGAATAGATGTTTGAGTAGAATGATGTCAACACAGTTTAAATATTGTCGCCTCTTGTTCTGATGATGCACAATCTCTTTATGGACCTGAAAACCACAATTAAATACAGCTGAAAAACTGAAAGCTGTGTGGTACTTGTTAGACATTAGAGTATTCCTTATAATAACCTAACAAATCTTTAGTATTTTAATCTAAAATAATGGGATTAGAACCACAAACTCGTCCATTCTCACATCTAATGTAATTATTTAGAATTATATGACTATTTCTATTACTTAAACAGTAATAATCCAGTGGCTGTAAAGATAATATCTGTACCTGTGGCTGCATCTGGATTCACATTACTGTAGTCTGTACCCCCATGTCTCCCTGTTAAAGGTGGTTGTATACAGTAAATTCATTTAAATACACAAGATTATTTTTTTATTTATAATTAAAGATTGCAGTTTATTTCATATTTTCATACTTACTGCTCTTGTCAAGACCTTCAACTTGAATAGAAGATGTAATATTACTGTATTTGTCTGTTGGTCCACCTGAAATAACAATGTCACATTAATTTTGATCATTGAGTTACAATCGCATAATCTCTGACAACTCCACGTTAATCAAACTTTATACTGCACCAGTTTCAGAGGCTCTGATCAATTCATAGACGGCAACATCACCTGCAGGATATAAAAAAACAAAGACAATTGTTTTGAAAAAAACATTTTTTTCCAGTTTCTGGTGAAAAAAGTAAGTGTCTGAAAAAGTAAAGATGTTAATGCTGACCATAGAGAAGAGGGGAGTAAACTTGAGTTTCATTCTGGTTAACTGTTTGCTGCGCAGCAGAGCCTTGACTGACCCTCTGGGACTGACTTGGCCTAAAACACATAAAACAGTAATAAAAATCAGGAACATGTAAAGCATTGTCATACTTAAAATCAGAAAAAAAAGAGTGTTACCAACCTACTACAACACGAATCTGTCAAAAAGACAAAAATATTTACATGGTTTGGTGTTGAAATTGTTTCAGATGTATCAGAGATTTTTTAAAGAAACGTTCTCACCTTTTATTTTTCTGCATAAACAGAGCACCAGTAGCAGGAAAACCATCAAAGATATTCCACTGATCAGCCCAATAACAAAGGGGGCAGTAAATAAAGAGTATTCAGGGCTGGAACCTGTAAAAAGAACAATGATCAGTGGCAGATGGACATTTAGGTAACATTTAAGCACTAATCAACTGAGGCTGATGTCCATTCATCTGTTATCTTAACTGCTTTTCCTCTTAATGGTTGTGGATGTGCTGGAGCCAATCCCAGCTGTCACCAGGTGAGAGGTGGGGTACACCCTGGACCAATTAACCTAACCCTAACTGCATTTAGTCTTTGACTTCAGACTCATTCATCTAATACACTGCAGACTCTTTAATCTCAGTTTGTAACAGATGTGAAAAATCTAATTCACTAGAGACGGTGTCACAAGCAACAGCTTGGCCCACTTGGACTGTGAGGTACACATTGAGGAGGACGGGAGCCTCAAAATTAAAGTGTACAGGAAACCCACACATAGAGATCAGTATTTGCTGTTTGACTCTCCCCACTCTTTGAAACACAAACTGGGAATAATCAGCTGTACAATAATAAAAAGCAGCAAAAAATTAAAAATAGAATAAAAACTGTCATTCCTTTTGTTGCAGGGGATTTTCAACAAACACAACATCCCTGTTCATTTCAAACCAGGCATCACATTGAGACATAAACTGGTCCACCCCAAGGACAAAACACCCAGACACAAACAGAGCAATGTAGTATATGCAGTTCAATGCAGTGAGGAATGTACAGATCTGTACATAGGAGAAACCAAACAGCAGCTCCAGAAATGCATAGCACAACACAGAAGGGATAGCTCATCAGAACAGGACTCAGCAGTTCACTTACATATGCCCTATTTTAACATTTAACAAATAGACAGGATATACGATTAAGATATCTGCAATGTCTTTCCGCCAATTCGAAAGTGTAATTTCAGATATCTACTACGTCATCTTGACTATCCGTAATGTGAATTCCAGATATCTTGAACTACATTGTGACTAGTAAAAAGTCTAGTTACAATGTAGTTCAAGATGTCTGTAATTAACATTTCAGACATTCTGACTAGTCAAAATGACATATTAGATATCTTTAATTGGACTTTTGACTAGGAGGAATCTACTGCATGTACTAACTAAGGTGGTTAATCCATATTTATGCATCATAATTTTTTGTTGAATCTATCCAGTAGTTTCTCAAAATTGTTCTTAGGTTCAGTACTTGAGTAATTTAACCAGTACAGTACTTACAATTATTTATCAATTCTGAATTTACTGACATCCAGCTCTACATTGATGTCAAACCCAGTACTGTTTACCTTCACCTGACTTTGATGAAAATCAAAATCAACCAAAAATACTTAACTCCATGCTTATGCAAAAACACATTTCTGACTCAACTTACAGCCACGAGTAACACAAGTTTCCTCAGTCACAGGAAGGGCAGGACTCACCAGGATATAGATATCTATATCTATATCTATATCTATATCTATATCTATCTATATATATATATATAAATATATACATATATATATATAATTCTAATTTAGTTTGAGTGCAACATCAGGTGTGTAGAACTTAACAAACAAAACAAGATACTGTATGTTGTGTTGAATCCCTTTCTTTTATTTTATACCTATTGCAAATATTTTACAGATCCAGCTGCTGGCTACTTGACTAAGACCTCATATTTGGTTTGTTTAAATATTGCATTAATGTGTTTTACTGTAAACATACCTTTCTATCGTGTTTACAGCAGGAACCTAATAATAAACCAAAAAGATTATAGTGATTGTTTGTATGCAATGATTGTACCTGGAATAGCACATGTTATCTTTGTAAGTCAAAATGTTGTATTATCTTACATTTATCTAAAAAAACATTAAAAAATTTGGGAAAACTAAATGATAACGAAAGAAAATTTCACTGTAAAGACATCACATTATCAGTGGTGGATCTAGAAATTTTTGCATGGTAGGGCAAAGGAGGTCTAGGCAGGGTGGCAATGCTGGGCCACCTGAGTGAAGTATGTGAAAATCCCGTATATGTAAATGGAGTCAACAAAATATAATAATAAATACAAATATCCAGAAAAAAACTTTAAAAGTATTGTATCATTATCTCTGCTAATAAAACAAAGACAATTTTTAGGTATACATGAGTGGGGGGGCTGCTGGAGGGGCAGTTGCCCCCCTCACCCCCTGTAGATTCGCCCCTGTCTGATGACAAAATATATCTAATCTTATATTCACTTTGTTTGGTGGTTCTTTAATCTTATTCCCAACAATCACCAACAAGAAAAAAAACGTAGAACAGGGTAAATCAACATTAAACTAAATATATTTTAGTGTAACTTCATGTAATGATGTAAGTATTCATCATTACACAATATCATCAGCTCTTTTTACACCCACATTCACCATTTTTGTTGATTGTCACTGGGTCACTGCCCTCTGTGTAGTAAACTGTTTTTCCTCTTCCTCCTCTGCACCAGTAGTTTCCTTCCTGTGAGACACTGATTTGTCCAGATGAGTGAAAAACATCATGATGTCTGATCAGGAGTTCAGAGGATTTATCACCCCTGTACCAGTAATATTTCCATCCAGATGATAGATTCACAGAGCAAGTCAGGATCACTCTGCCCCCTACTGGAATGTGTCTGTCATCAGCTTTCAGCTCAGCTTTTATCTGCTGTTGAATTAAAAAATGATTAATTATTGTCCCTGTGATTTAATTTAATAATACTATAGTAACCTGCTAAAACTCAACTTTCTTACAACTAATTATGTCATGATCAGAGAAAACAAATAGTTTGTATGAAATAATATATTTTTAAAAGTTAATTTAAAAGTAATTAAAATGTAGTTTTAGGCTAATTCATTTCTGCTGTTATTTATATATATAAATATATAAATTATATGGTGTAAAATATATAACTTACATGATACAGTCAGTGTGATGGTTTTACTCCACTGTGTTAAAGAATATGAGTCCTCCTTGTTTTTGCCTCTACACATGTAGTCCCCACTGCTGGACTCAGAAACACTGAAAGTCCAGTAACTATTCAGTGTACGGTATGTGGTTGAGCTGGTTGTTTTCCATTCATACAGCCACTCAGTGTCTCCACCTCCCTGAATCTCACATCTGACACTGATCATCTCACCACTGAAGATCTGAGACCAGTTATGTTGCAAAGTCATGTTGACAGAAATGGAAACTGTTCACATCAAAATCATCCAGTTGGGAGATAAAGAGAAACAGAAAATTAACTATTGTAGTGATGACAAATAAATGCATATTAAACACAATAACTAAACGCACAAGTTATCTCAATGGTGACCTCATGGCTTAAATGACTGTAGTAAACGGGTTCTCCTCTTCTTCCCCTGCACACGTAGACGCCGCCTTGTGAGACACTGGTAACTCTGTTGTCTTCACCACTGTTGTCAGTTGTTGTGATCTGAGCTTCAAATGAGTCTAAGATCCATCTGAACCATTCATATTTCCAGCCATCAGAGTCGTCCACAGAGCAGGTCAGTGTCACTCTGCCTCCTACTGGTACAGTTGTTGTACCTGGTGTCAGTTTGGCTTTGGGCTTATCTGTTGTTATAAAAATAAAGCATGTAGATTATAAATTACATGTTGAAGTATTTATCACAAAATGACAACCATCGGTTTTCTTTTTAGTTTATAACCAAATATCAGAAATTGCAAATTTAAAAATCTGCACAGCCTATGACACCCTCTGTCTTTATATCCCTTCCACATGCGTCTTTCTGAGTTATTCACTCTTGTGCAGTCTTTTATATGTTTTGTTTTGTTTGTATGTTTTCCTTATTTGTTCTATGAAAGACAATTACAGTCACAAGAAAAAGTAAGTGAAAAATTCAGTTCCATGGTTATAAAATGTGATCTGATCTTCACCAAAGTCACAAATATCAACGATCACAAAATTTTCAAGCTGTTAAAAACAAAGAGTGATGATATTTAATTTCTTTACTGACTACGCCTATTTAACATACATAGTGATAGTGTAACACCTTAAACCACCTTTGAGCTGGAATAACCTCAAGCGCTTCCTATAGCTGTGGTTTAGACACTGGACTATTCTTCTTTACAGAACTGTTTTTGTGTTAATGATTTAACTTTTGTTGTTTTATTTTCTGGTTCTCACTGTGTTCTCTAATTTTGTCTCACTCCCCTTTAGTTCAGACCTTTTGTCCACATTGCTTAGTTTTTTCCCCATGTTTCAAGAATATGTGAACAACTAACACTAGATTCTAAGAGAAATGACGTGGTTCTGGTCAAATCTTCAGGCTACTAGTCAGACAAAAAAAGTCTAAAATTACAACAGCTAGCTTAACCAGCTGTTTTCAGACTGCTAGAAAGATATGTCGATGTTTTAAAAAACATTTGAAAACTCACTTGTTTACAAAGTATTTCAAATTAGTCTTACACACACACATACACAAAGAAGAGTTGTCTAGCACTTAACAATTCCTAGACTCTTATCTTCCATGTTTTATTTTCTTGAAAAGTTGGGTCTTATCAGGGCTCTTTGTTTGTAGTAACTCAGTAACTCTATCTAAATGCAATGCACGGTAATAGCAGGTTTTACAATAAGGCAAATCGCACTAACATAATATGCAATGTTAGTTGATTAGTTACGTGCCGTATTAACGGGAGAGCACATGCAAACGTGAGATTCACTAGTTCGGAGCGGATCAAAAACACAACATTCATTTAAGGTTATCATGTGTTTTGTGAGCAAATACTTTTGCATATTCGTAGTGTTTCCTCCCTTTGATGAAACATCTACAAGCTGCCCTGTTGTCATCCTTTCTCATAAAGTATAACCAAACTTTTGAGCGTTTGCACCGCTTAGGCGCCATGTTTCCTGCTGGGTAAATGACGCTACGCAACGTGCGAGGTGATGTCATTTGAGGCGACTGGAATCGATAGGGGAATCGTTTGCAAAAATGGCAAACAATACCAAGGAAATGAAACAGTGGGAACCGGTTCTCAACAAGCAAAGACCAAAGCACCGGTATAGACCACTATTGTCTTTAGTTAGACGTTGTAATGTGTAGCTTTTATGTGAATGGTACTGAACATATTCTCAACCATACTTGATAAAGCTGTATTTCCAATCAGGATCTTTTCTTTCCTTGTCACAGACTCTCCAGCAAAAAAACTGGACCAGTTAGGATCAAAGGTCAGCACAGCATCTAAAACCCAAAAAATCCACACAACACTACACAATTAACAATATATATATATATTTTTGTTATGTTTAACAGTGAAATGATGACCAAACAGATATACTCAAAGGACAGAAATAGGACTGCTTTAAGTGCTTTAAATTGATACAGAAGGTGGAGATTCCTCTTAATTAATAAAAAAAAAAAGAATAAAACTGTACATTTACCTTGACAGTGTCCACAGTAGAAAAGCGTGTTCAGCACTAAAATAAAAACTGAAACTTAGCACATCATGAATAACCACAGCAAACAACTGGGCTTTCATTAATAGCAAAAAATAACAAATGAACACTAACAACAACAAAATCAAAACCTTCGCTGATAATTTGACTCAGTCCTTCTCAAAAGATCCTTTCTACAAAACAACCAAGCTGATAACAACTCTGCTCTGTTCAAACTGAAGAAATCTCTGATACACTTGACAACATTTTGTATTTTTTGTTACAATAATCAGTGATTTACTCACAGTAAAACTTCGTTTGTCCCATCCTCACATCCGCTGACTCTTTGTGTCTCAGAAATTCTTTGTTGTGTAAAGAGAAAACTTCAAACTGCAGCATATGAAGAGAAATTATAGAAAAAGAAGTTACATTTCATCTAACTATATCTAAATTTAACTTTCCTTTTTGTTTTGTTTCCTCCCCTTTTACTAGACATAGTTTAGTCAGTGCACTTTATCATATTTATACTTCCTCTCCTGCAATGGTTTGTACTTTATTCCTAATAAACAACAAACTAAACAGACAAATATCAAACATAAAACCATTGAATTAAAACGTCTCATACAAATACAGTATTTACCTGTAACTTTTCCCATATTCTTACATCCATGGTGCTTTATAAAATGTATGATTTGTAGGCAAAGTAAATACATGTGTTGGTCAACAGTTATTATTTTCATTATTTTAACTGAGATTTTTATTTTCTAAAAGAAAACTTTCTCTGGTGTGGTGCAAGTTCAGTGACTCAAATTTGCAATAACAATAAAACTGGATACTGTGATGGTGAAATCACAGGGCCTAGCAGTAATGAAACAGTAAATGTGAAACATAAAAGAAGATTATATTGACAGCTCTTTCACACCAGCAGGCTCGATGCATTTCCAGCCTCTGCACCAGAAATGTAGAAACTATTTCCAAATGTGATTTTAATGTGAGCACGGAAATAAGAGAAATACATTTAAATGTGGATAAACCATTAACTACAATGTTCTCTGTATCGTGTTTAAGCTTGTTTAAATCCATAAACAAACAGGGTCAACGACCCCACTGACACACTCACACTTTCTATTAGTTTTCTATTTCATCAAAACCAACTTCTTGTGGTGACATAAAACAAAACTAAAAATGATGGATAAATTTGTTCTAAAGTGCTATAAAACGTTTTCCTTTGTCTTTAGATAACTAATACAACTATACTGTTATAACTATACTATTTGAAAGCCTAAATCTCTGCTTCCTTCTCTTTTTCACTAAACTGAAACCTCTGTACTCGGTTTCACCACAGAAAATGTTGATGTTCACACTTCCTGCCCAGCTACTGCTAACAGGAATTGTTTTTTAAAAAGAGAGAGAGGAAAATAATTAAATAAAACAAAAATGAAATCAGACAATGAGACATAATTATCAATATTATTTACTGTGCAAATGCACAATAATGGATGGATGTTTTCTATTCTTCAGAAAAGAGTTTTGTTTTATCATTAGTATGTTTGAATTAGCTTTATATTTAATTTACTTAATGATATTCAAATAGTTACATTTCCGTTGAATGATGCTAGATTTAGCTATTCATTGTTTTTATAGGCACACTGATGATCCATACTGAAATACTAAAAGGAAGACTCTTGTAACTCTAACATAAAGTTTATGCAGTTTTGTATCTATGATTCACCTTCAACAATACATTTTATCAAATCACGTGCATGTTCATTTTGCTTAAGAACTTCTCGGTTCGACATATAATTTGCATTAGAAAACTCCACAGCTTTGCATCTGTTTTACATCTATGAAACCCTTTAGGGATCATGGAAAATGTTTCAAATCCACCATGCTCCATTTAAGCACGCACTGATATTTATTTTAAAGACAATGTAGGATTCGATTATGATGAGGTTTTGATTACTGTGATGTATTAGTATATGAGTGGTAGATTATAATTATGTAGAAATGCTAACTTGTTTTTCAAACCTAATTTCTTAATGACTATTCTTCGCATGGTGCATTAGCAAAAAAAAAAAAACGTTGAATATGTGAATGCTCGTACATGCAAACTTATTCTGTACTGACTGATATTTAAGGCACATTTGGTACTTTTGCTATTTCACTCCTCCTGCAGTTGCTTAGTATATAAACCACTGTCATCAATACCACCATCCCCTCACAAGCCCCTTCCATGTTTAGTAATCGCTTAGTGATTTAATTTAATAATCAAAGAGGCTGAGAAGCTGAAGGAAGCCAGGATAAGAGGAAGAGAGAGTGACCCTGGATGGACATTAGACAAGACGTCTATTCTCGTGGCTATACAGTAAGGGCTAAAAATGAAGTACAGTACATTTTACAAGTACATTACTCACTTGATCCACAGTACAGATAGATAGATAAATAAAAACAAACTATTAGAACTTTAACACTCTAAATCTCCAGTCTTCTCTTCTTTGTGGAAGACGTCATTGTCAGGTTTTGTTTTCCATGAAATTGTGAAATCTCTCGTAAAACCCATGTTGTTCATCTTCTTCTCCATCTGAAAAAAAAAACATTTAAAACCGTGCTAAAAGTGTGAAAAGGTAATTAATGTAGTACACAGGTTTCATGCAAAGCAATATGTATTTCTATAAATAGAGCTGGAAATGGAGAGAGTTAGTTATTGTTGTTATTGTATTACTGACTTTGCAGGACAGAAATTCCCAGCATTTGATCCATGGACCTTTGCTGGGCTTTGGAATAATGTGCACTGGGACATGAGTAAAATATGACAAAAAACACCAAAAAAAAAGCAGAACAACGATGTCTGCACTTGCCTCATCATTACTGTGTATGTGGTCTGGTACAGCAGCTCTGCCAAGATGAAACTAGCAAGAACAAATGACTTGCATGGTATTTGGAACTGCACAGTAAGAAAGACCCAACAGACACCAAACTGACCTGCACTGTGTTTTTCAGATCTCTCTCCCTCTTTCCCTCTCTCAACCTCTTGGACGGTCCTGGACCTTCTCCTACGACCTGAATTATGTTCCTGACCTTTGTCCCCCCCCTTCTCCAAAACCTGATCTTCCTTCCACTCTGTCTTTTCCCTCCTCATCAAGTGTTCAGAATCAAGTGTTTCTGATCTGTTTCCTGAACTCGTTCCCTGCACCGTGCGACTGGAAATTTGTACATAAAATCTACGGCAAACTCTCTCTGGCTCTAACTCTGATTCTGCTCCTGGCTTCCCCTGCAAGTTTGGGTTGCAGAACTCTCTAGGATATTTTTTAATTCCCCTTCTCCCCAGCTCTGTATTCACTGGACTCCATTACCTATCAACCCCCCCTTCCATCAGGATTGCTTCCTTGTATTGCACTGACTCCATTTCTCATTCTCACCTATCTTCCCTCCACTGGATAACCAGTCCATACTTCACATACTGCCCTTCCAAACATTTTTAGGTGATGCTTGCAGGTGTATGTATTTAAAAAAAGTATTCATATTCATATTCATATTATTACATATTCTTAAATAATGTATAATGAGTTATATTATAATATATTATATATACAGTATTATATTAGATACAAATTATTACTTACATTAAGAAGTATTGCAAAACGTTTTATTCCTTATGATATACATGGCAATAAACACTGTGATTTAGACACAAAGATAATTCCATAAATCCATGTGTGATAACTTACCAGTTTCAGGATGGCCTCCAACACATACGGTTCATTCAGGTCGACTGAGGATTTCACTGCTTTAAGCTTCAAATAAAACAACTGCTTCTTCTCTAGTAATGAAACAGACATTTATTCATTTGGGAAATTATATTGCTACACAATCAATCTGAAGTAATTAGGAAGATAACTCACTGTTGTGGCACACAAAATTCAACTGTATGCTACAGTTGTTTTCCACCCACTGTCCAAGATAAGTAGCATTGATCACACTGGCAGCACAGTTCCCGGTATTAGCTAATGGGTGTCCGTCTACCCAGTTTCTGAAATTGGGCTGACTGCCATCAGACCACCAGATCCAGGTGAATCTGTACAGGCCAATAGAGGCCGGCTGAGATGCTGGTACAATGTTCTGAATTACCATGTTCTCAGTTTCGTTTCTCACACTGGCCAGGTCTATGTAGTTCCGTCTGCAGTAGGCCTGAGCGTCATACCATAACATCTTTTCATTTATAAAGAAATAATTCTCAGTGGAAATGTTTTGTTTATCTCAAACGATTTTTAAAATTCAGTTTTCAGTGGAGATATATGAAAATAATTCACCTTACAATAACTCTGTGACTAAAAGTTATTTTCATTATCAACTATGCAGGTAATTACTGTATTTCTAATGTCACAAGGCTAAGGTTAATATTTTGTCTTACAAAGTGTCAGACAATTGTATGTATATAAAAAAAACAAGTATGGGAATGTTTTGGTTGTACCAAAGTTGAATTGTCATTGTCAGGTTGTATGGTAATCAATATAATCACAAATACAACCAAATATTTGTAAATGTAAAAATAAATAATTTTTTAATTATTACTTGATATAAGTATAATAATAGCTGTTTTCATTAATTGTAATAATTTTTTATTTTTATTTTTTTGATAAATAACAAGACAAAAATAAAAAAAATTGTAATGTTACTCACCATGTATGTTTGTGTTGTTGTAGCAGACAAAAGTGTTTGGGTTATTGCAGAACTCATCTTCAAACCAAAAACCCTGCTGGATAACAACACACAGCTGCTCTTGTGTTCTGGAGTTATTGGGTTGATCTTTGTACCACCTGCCAAAGTTCATCTTATTCTCCCTATAGAACGAACTATCTACCAGAGACCAAATCCAGTCAATGTACAAGTCATATAGGCCTATCCACACTTCTCCCTCGTAATCACTGCCAGCAGCTGTGATCAGCTGCTCTATGTCATCCATGCTGTCCAGAGTGGCCGGGTCAGTGTATTTTTCTCTGCAGTAGTTTTGCGCCTCTTGCCATGTCTTCGCTTCATCAATAAAGTGGTACTCATGGAGGCATGAACAGAGCCCTGCAAGGGACAGACATTTATCAAAGTAAGCAGAGGCAGGAAGACACAATTTGACTGTGTGTTACAAAACCTATATGTCTGTAAAGATTCTCAGTTATCCAGGTCTTCAAGAAACTAAAACAAGTTCGGGATACGAAACCTACAAATTACAGCTGCACTAAAAAATATACCCTACTCTTTATCTTACTAATTCAACTCACAGTTTCCAGTTCGTATTAGTATTTTCAGAACTTTGAGGTTGCATTCACTTTAGCACAAAATAAAATATAAAATATCTTGAGAACTGTGGATCACAAATCCCTAGTCGGCGATGTCGTTGAATCTAATACATACTGCCAGTTGAGATTTTGGATTCATTTATTGGATTGTGATGACAAGTGATACAGGCAGGATGCATTTTGAATAATAACTTTTGTAATCACTTAACATCATCTCCCTTAGTATCAACAGGTCATAGTAACCATGTTATCAGAGCAGCCGCTGCAATTTTTACATTTTGGTCCAGTACAAGACAAATATTCATACACACTGACCTGTTGAAAAGAGGAGACACAGCATTGCCCTTAAAATACCTGCAGATAAGAAAGATTATTCACAAACTGTAAAAAATTTAATGTACATAAACAGGATACCTTGTGTAATCACACATATAATTAAATTAAGCTTATTTTTGGAGAAAAAGAAAAAGAAATTCTAGTCTAGTGTCTGACCTGGACAAGCTGGACAGCCGGGTGGAGACAT
This sequence comes from Ctenopoma multispine, assembly GCA_034779795.1. NCBI lineage: Eukaryota > Metazoa > Chordata > Actinopteri > Anabantiformes > Anabantidae > Ctenopoma > Ctenopoma multispine. Next base: position 9,529,018 of record JAUYWH010000010.1, read on the forward strand.
ATCCAAGCTCTTCAGTTCTTGTCCTTTATCTAAATCTCACAGAGCTTTTTAATATTACTGCAACAAATGCTCACAAGAAGCTTCTTGTGTTTTTGAAGTCTTCTTCACATCTGTGTTTCCTCTCCTTACGGCAAATCCTGTTTCATTTATATGCAAAGCTTTTGACGATCTCACGTTCATGTGATCTCTTTAAGACACTAACCCTGAACACAGCCTTTGAGATGTAGGACTATTGTTTTTGGTATGAACTTTTAAAACACCTGAAACGACATTTAAAAATCAAATAATACCTTAAAGTTCTCTTCTCTTAAGACTTTAGTTATTTGGATTTATTTACAAAAGAAAAAAAGATTTTTATTTTAATAGGGGTGACATCATTATATCATCCAGAACTGTAATTTTATCTACTGTGTATATATTTAAATGAGACACTGAACCACAGTTGGAAAATGTTGAAGTGAAGGTGATACTTCTGCAATGAAACTACAGTGTAAGGTCATGGATGATTTAGAAAATGTTTTGCAGTGGTTCTGTTTTCAGCCATGCAAAACAGATGTAAAGCCACACGGCCTCACCTGATGCAAACATTATGCTAACACGGTGTGATGTGTGGTTTCTCGTTTGGTTAAGTGAACATAGACCAAAAAACATCCAGACTTTCAGTTTTTCACATATATTTGTATCGCTTACACCAGATAACACTAACACCCCACTAACCTCCTTTTTTTTTTGCAAATACTGGTAAAACTTGGTCTTTGATGTCTAGCTGTCAACAACATGCATCTAATAAAGGCTGTGTGTGTTGTGCAGAAGTTCATATTTATGGGACTGCCACTAAAATGCTTCATATGTTCCTCTTTGGTAACAGAGAGGAAGTAATAATTTATTTACATCACAACGTCACGCGGACACAGTTACAGCTCTCTCAGTTGATCAACATGCATTATAAAAGCATCAAATAAATATATGGATGAATATAACCTTTGTATGCCTCAGGGTCAAAGGTCAAGGTCACAGTCCCCTTATGTTAATCAAATTCTTGTTGTGAATTTTATGTATACGGAAGGTCTTGAGGAAATTTCTTCAAATCTGGCACAAATTGTCACTTGGGGTCAACGATGAACTGATTTATTTTTGTCACTGTGACCTCATGCATGTCCCATTCTCACCAATGCTGAGTGCTACATCAGCCACAAACATCTGGACATCCTGGACTCATGGACAAACTTGTAACAATACAGTATGAATCTGGACAGACAAGCATAGTTAGACACGCTAGTTCACATTACTAGAAGGTAAATGACAGAATAATTCTGCGTACATTTACGGTGTCTCCCTTTCTAAAGCAAGATAATGTTCACATTGAACGAAGCATTGCCTCAATCATTAGATCAAATGGAAGAGTTCTTGTGGTCTTTTATTTAATTTTTTTTGGGACATTCCCTGAAAATATATTCCTGCAAATGTTACCCAGCCTGGCTTGAATTCATTTAATGTACAAACAGGCACAGAATGGCCATCAGGCGTACCTGTACTTACCCAGTGTGATATCATACTTTCTCTTTTTAGCTAGCTAAATCTTCATGATAACTATCCACTTTGTTCATCTACTAATACAGCTGCTGAGAGAGATTGTTTTCTGTGTCGCTGTGCTATGCACTACTGATGCATACTGCAAACGCAGCCTATATTTGTTTTTAGATATGGTGGTGGTTTCATTGCGTCATGTAAGTGAAGGTTTTATCAGCAGCAAAAGAGAGAGGTTGTGGGATACATTTAAATAATAAAATAATTTATTGATTTCGTTTTACTGAAACATTGAATGAATGAAGCGCTACATTTATCAAGAGAAGAGGGTCACAAAGAGGTGGCTGGGGTGGATGGTGAGTGTATATTGACAGGCAGGACCAAAATGCCACATGATGAAAATCTGTTAGATTCACACACACTAGATAAATAGTAAAGATTAATTAGGAGGGATGATGCACCAGCAAAGAGGTGTGTGTAACTCCTCCAACCCTAAATGATGAGTAATGGGAACAACATTGTTTTATCAGCAGTAAGCAGCCAATGCATTCTTTCCTCTGATGTGCTTAATGTATAAGTTTAAAGCGTGTGAAAATAAACAAGTGTAAAAAGTCCAGTCACACACCCATCACATGATCTCTAATCTGAAAATGAGCCACAGGTTTAGCTGGTGTGGTTCCAGACATTAAGTCCCCTAATGAATTCTATGTGTCTATGCGTGAACAACTTAAAGTTTGTTCACGCATCCATATAAGTCAAATGTGTCACAATAGCCAGGTCATGTATGTGTGTCCGTAATGCAGCGTAGAGCTGCAGCATTCCTCAGGTCAGGTGTCTGCAGTAACAACCCCCGCTGTGTTGTTAGTGGAAAATTAACTATTGGATTCAAACACCACACCCATGCACTAAACACATTATTTCCTTGTGTGAGAGTTAGTATTATGTACTCTATATCATGAGACAGGCTCGAAGGCACACAAACTTTGAGTCACTATTAAAAACACAGTAATAAATAGCAGGTTGTGCTGTAAATACTGTTATTTTAAGATCAGGTAGTTGAAGAGAAGCAGACACAGAGAAAGAGAAACCAATGGCGCACTGAAGAGAGGGAGGGCCGATGAATAACTGTGCTGACGTTACATTTTCCAGTTTTACAGCTCACACTGTATTCATAGTCCTACTTATTCATACTGCAGGAGAATTAACTGTTTTTTCCTCCACCAAGGACGGGAGTGTGCCCAGCTTAAGAGAAGAAGCTGTGAGTATGAGCAATGTCTAGTGAGATCTAAAAATATGATCTGCTGTGTTTTGAAAAAGATTGTGGAGGTGTATGAAAGTGAAGTTCAGTGTAAACAGCTCAGATGTGGTTTACACAGAGAAAGATAGCATTTTAGTTGTCAGCACAGTTACCCCGCTGGAGATTTGTGTAGATTTCTGACCTGCTGTGCAACAAAACAAATTGTAGACTAACTCATTTCAGTTCACGGAGACTCACTGGGTTGTAATGTATTCTGTGAAATGTGTTGCTTAAAAGTTGCTGTTGTGTTATGTTGTAATTCTGTGTTGTTTTGCATTTTAGTATTTACACGGATAAACATATTATGTACAAAAATTTTTTGTGAGCTTCAGAGGTGCAAAGGTTAAGTTATTTTAACGATGCTAGCTTTTTCCCTTAGTTTCCAGTATTTATGCTAAGCTAAGCTAACTGTCTACAGGCTGTAATATTAGCTACATATGTAACAGAAGACTATGAAACTGTTGGGAAAAAAAGAGAAATAAGGAATAGATGAATTAAGGAAACCCAATCTAGTAAGTGAGTACAAAATAAAGTACTAAAATAGTAATAAAGTAAAACCTAACTTAAACACAAGCAGCCCAATTCAGATTTATTTTATTGTTAGGATTACTTTTTGCAGAAAGGAATTGTAATAATATATGTGATATTATCAGTGGAAAGTATGGGTGTGTCTGTGTGATTAGTTGAGAATGACCATGTCTATGACAACCATGAATAATACACCAAGAAAACACAAAACAGTGCAGAGTGCAGGTGTATTTTTTTAGACATGTACGATTTCCAGTCAACCGTGTTTATTTGTGTACTTTGTTTATCTCCACGTGTCTGTTTGCCTTTGCTTAAAGGTATTTTCATTTGGGTTTTGGTAAATATTAGTCATGATTTTTAGAAAACAAACAATATGTAAAATTAACTAGAATGCTTCAGTATTTTTTTCCCCCTTCTGGTTTTTTTGTGTGTTTATTTGCATATACATTTTTGCATTTATTTCCTCTACCAAAGGTTTTTATGTGCAACCAATCACCTAACATCCTTTTACCATCTTGATGTGTTGTACAGATAATGGCCTCCTCAGGTATCATATTACCAGAAAAACAGCTCCAGTGCACCATCTGTCAGCAGGTGTTAACCAATCCAGTAACCACTCCCTGCGGACACAACTTCTGCCAATCCTGCATCGAGAATGTGTGGGACAGTAGCGATGTTTGCCAGTGCCCCAACTGTGACAGATCATTCGCCCCTCGGCCTGAAATAAGCATCAACGCTGCTTTTAAAGAGCTGGCGGACACGTTTAGAAAGATGATAGCCTGCTCGTCAGCTTTGCCGCTGCACGCAGCCAGGCCAGGTGAGGTGGTGTGTGATGTCTGTGCCACCACGTCCCTGCTGGTGAGGGCCCAGAAGTCCTGCTTGGTGTGTCTGACCTCATACTGTGATGCTCACCTGGAGCCTCACCAGAGAGTCGCCGCCTTGAAGCTGCATAAGCTGATCGATCCGGTGAAGAACCTGCAGGACAGGATGTGTAAGAAGCACGAGAGGCTCCTGGAGATGTTCTGCAGGGACGAACAGAAGTGTGTGTGTCGTTTCTGCATCGAGACGGAGCATAAAGATCACAAAGCTGTGACGATAGAGGCTGAGAGTTTGGAGAGGAAGGTATATAGTGTACGCTCTGTACTATAGGGAACATGGGTTTCTAAAGACCAGGCTTCTGTTCTTTTCTCAAATTAATCAAATGCATTTAATAAAAGGTAATTTAATAAAACTGAGGTTAAGATTTGAACACAAAATGTTCCCACACACAAACATCACAACAAACCCAAACATAGATTTTATGTTGAAATAGTAAATCTGCAAACTGTTTTGCAGCAGGCAATGCACAATAATTATTGAATATTTCTACATATGTACAGTTTCTGTTCTGTCTGTTAAGGAGAAAATTGAGAAAACCGAGGCTGATTTTCAGCAGATGATCCAAGAGCGACTGAAGAAGGTGGAGGAGATCAAAAACTGTCTAAAGCTCAGCATGGTGAGTCCAAAGGGACGAGGTAATTATTGCCATAAAGTTGTTTCCAGAGTGTCACATATTTATATTTATATATGTTGTTAATGTCAGATCCCTGCTGTGTGTGTAGAAAATAAAGGGCTCTGACTAATATTTAAAATGTAGGTGGAACAGGAAATGTTTTTACTTTCTAATTGTTTCATTTGACTCTGACGCTCAGTATCATCTTTTTTTTTTTACCCTTGTCCAGATGAGTGCAGAGAAGGAGGTGAGAGAGAGCGACCAACTCTTCACATCACTGATTCGCTCCCTTGAGGAGAGACAAACCGAAGTCAACAAAAAGATCAAGGAGAAGCAGGACGCAGCTGAGAGGAGGGCGGAGGAGCTCGTCGATGAGCTGCAGCAGGAGATTACTGAGCTGCAGAGGAGAAACACCGAGCTGGAGGAGCTGAGGAACACTGATGACCACCTGCGCGTTTTACAGGTTACTGTCCGCTCCACGCTGTGCATGCAGCAATAGAAGGGATGAGGTTAAAGCTCATTTTCTAGTTTACTGTGGGTGTGTCTTTCTTTTGGAGTAAAGTCCAGGTTTAGTGTCACAAAATACTTTTTTTTTCCACAATAAAACAGATTAGAGTCACGAGAAACACAACAAATTAAAAATTAACACATTTTAGTGTCCAACATATTGGTAGGGTCTTTAAATGTTTTATATCGGTTAAACAATATAATTCACAAATATTTATCACTAATATGCTGTACAAATGTAATTTAAAAAAGGTCATCGTTTTGTCATTATCTCTTCTTTATGGCAGACATTTTCATCTCTTACATCACCTCCACCCACCAGAGAGTGGATGGAGATTGGCCTTCACCCTGAACTCTGCGTGGGGACTGTGAGGAGAGCATGGTCTAAAGTGGACAGCACCTTGCAGAGTGAGCTGGACACCCTGAAGAAAGATGGTAAAGAGAACCGACGCTTGACGACACTTGTATATCTAAGTTTTGCTTAATTTTTTTAATAAAATGTAAAAAAAAATAAAAGTGAGACAAAACTGATGTGATGTGTTTTTATCCCTGACAGAGATGAGAAGGATGCAGAAGTACGCAGGTATTATAACAACAACTCAAACAGACCTTTAGTGGATTTTATTAAAATCTGCACTATGGTTGTAGAACAGTTGATCAGATCACATGATGCAGCCTGAGTTGGGTTTTCTATATTAAAGTGTTGGCTTTACTAGTTTACACCACTGGGTTGGACTACGGCAGCATTAACCGGACTTCTCTACTTTATTAACTTAGCTGATGTGGTGTTAGATCCGGACACTGCTCATCCAAACATCGTCCTGTCAGCTGACGGGAAGCAGGCAGGCCGCGGCGAGTTGCTGCACATTGTTCCCGACAACCCTCAACGTTTCGACCCCGTCATCTGCGTTCTGGGCAGAAGAGGCTTCCTGTCTGGGAGGTTCTACTTCCAGGTCAGTGTCTTTTCTGATGACTTTGATTTGTACTTGCAGTAAAATACAGTTTTTTAAACATTTGTTTCATCTTAAAAACTCTAAAGACTACAGCACACTGAGTGCATACTGTAGCCTGCAGTAAATACTGCTAAATCAGATCTCATGGTGTTAAGTGTTGATAATTTAAATTTCATCATTGTCATTCAGGTTGCAGTGGGGTCAAAGACCTTCTGGGACCTTGGCATAGTCAAAGAGTCTGTCAACAGGAAGGGGATGATCACCTCCAAGCCAGAAAATGGCTTTTGGACAGTGCGGCTGAGGAATGGGCACGAGTATCGTGCTTTGGACTCCCCCTCAGTCCTTCTTACTCTCAAGGAGAAGCCGCATGTTGTCGGGGTGTTTACGGATTACGAGGAGGGAACGGTGTCGTTCTTTAATGTGGGAAACAGGTCTCACATCTACACCTTTACTGGATGTTTGTTCTCTGAGAGGATCTACCCCTTCCTCAGCCCGGGTGTTTGTGATGAAGGAAGGAACACTGCACCGCTGGTTGTCACAGCCGTCAATCATAAGAGTTGATGGAAAATCTCTGACAACATCACCCAGCTGCTGCAATATTTAATAACTTTAGTTTTATCTATGTCTAGGTTTTTACTCTATATGTCTGTTTTTTTGTGTTTTCCAGCCTTAATGCAAACCATTACCGCCTTTAACCTTTTGCGGGTGATTTTGTATTGCAACACAAGTAGTTAGTTTAGCTGTGATGTACTAAACCTGTGCAGTATATACCTCTACTGAGATGATGACCAATTTAACCTAGATCATAAATAGATTTTTTTTTTTTAAATATGGGTTTTCTGATAAAAACATATTCTGAGAATAGCACCTTGGCTAGTGTGTTTTGATCAGTATTTTTATAGTGATTTGCCATTTAAAATAAAATATTCATTGTTTAATTCTTGGCCCAGAATCACTTTATGTTTGGCAAAAAGGATCTCGCTGATCTGTTGAGAGAACAAGACTGGATTTGATTGTTTTGCCCTCTTGTGGTTGCATTTTAAAATTGCCTTCCTACAAACACCAGAATAATTTTAATAAACACGCTATAATCACATAAAACTTGTATACATATTGAAACATGGACAGAATATTTTTTGGAATATACATAAGCAAAATCATAAACAGTAAATCTTTGGTGCACTGACAAGTTAATTTGTAAGTAAACTGTGATATGAAATGTTGCATGTTTGAGAGGTTTGTTCCATTTCTCCTTCTCTTTTTTTTCCTTCTATCTTTAGGAATGATCCCAAAACTAAAGCCCGGGATCACTGTAGAAACTGGTGCCTCTGTGAATGCGTCTAAGAATCTTTCTTTGTGTGTGTGTGGCTCTGTGAAATGGGCTACAGCTGAGTGTTTTGATTGGTTAATGAGTGTGAATGAGAGTAGGTTGTCCTAGGAGCTGATTGGTGGAAGCCTTCATCAGCTCCTCTTCACTGCTACCTGCCCAGCACCTTGTGACCCACTTTATTATTCAGCATGTTGATATACATAAGTACTGTGTTTAAATCTTAACAGCGCTGAGATCTTGGGATCTTTGTAGGGGTAAAGTTAGCTACTTTAAATTGTTTCATTAAATTAAAATCAGGTTTGATTTATTTAGCTTTGTTTTGCTGGACCCACCCTGAAGATCAATTATCTTCAGGGTGGAAAACTGCCACTTGTTGTTTTACTTGTTAACATCTTGTCATTATGTATAATAATAAAAAAACATGCTTTATGGAAGCAGTTATTAACTCAGATGCCTTGATTATATAATATAAAATTCTAAAAACAACAAGCATATTTCTAAAAAAGGTTCAACTAGTCCTTTTTGAGTTATTAGAATTAATTATTAATTATTTCCTTTTAGGCTCCACTGAGGAAGCACGTGGTGAGACTGAGGCTGACTGCTGAGGGGTCCTCTGTGCACACAAGGGACCCTGCTGTGATCAAGTCAATTTTGAAGCATGTAACGCACACATTTTACCTGGAAGGGGGTCTGTCTAATTCCTGACAGCTTGTATGGAGTCAGAAAATCACACACAATCAGAATGACAATCATGGTGCCAACATTTGAGGTGTGTTTGCTAGAGGAGCTTTATTACAATAGCACATTTAACCAAACTGTCCTAACGTCTTTTTCTTTAGCACAGATGAACGACACAACTGCAAAGAGACTCTTCAAAAATATAGTTCACACACATTTATTTAAACACTGCTTTGAAGCTGCATTAAAATTTTGTTACAGCATATTTCTGCATAGTTTAAAGTACTAAATGAAAAACATGTATCATTCAGTGGTTCATGAGTTAGTGGTTATTTAACATGATCACATTAATAACATTGCAATTATATTTAATATATTTTTTGAGTTGAGATCAAGGAGAGTAAATTATTTAGAGAATTTTTCTAATGTAATTAGAAGAAGCATTTGTTTTGTAGTATGTTTTTCTAAAGTTTAAGTTGATTCATTTTTGTCACTTTAATGAGATGCAACAGTAAATGAAACATTCAGTAGACTAATATTTTAAGGATTTAGTTTTTTGATTAAATACAACACATTTTTTATATAAATTTAAATGTGTTTTATATAGTAGATGCATCTCTGATCTCAGATGGATTCACCCTTCATCAGTTCTGTCACATCTGATGGACCAGATACCCACTGAACGTGGTGTGGAACTCAGATGCCCATATATGACTATTTGCGGCCTGTCGTACGCACACCTGGTCTCTTTCGTTCAGCTGCAGGAATGCTGCATTTCCCCCGTTGTGAGCTGTGACGTAGTTTGAGCGGTGATCAGAACTCCTAACAACGGTGTAGCTGTTCTTGCACAGTAGCAGAACTGTTCTCTGTTCTCCTCCAGCATGATAGAAGAAGGTAAAATAATATATACCTGCAACAGGTGCAACAAAGATACCTGTGGAAACAAGAGTTTTATGAACAAACAAAAGCTCTTAACAATACTCAGTAATAAACAGTCAACACACTGTAGCTCAATATGAATGAGGCTGCAAATGAGTAATGATAATTACCTGTACAATTATTGTAGCCACCACCAATGTTTGTAATCACAAGGTTCAAAGGCCAAAGTGCTCTCTGAGTCGAAGGGTCCATACGCCCCACCTTTTTGTATCATTGCACTGAATGCCACCACTTTTTTCTCTGTGTAGAACAAAACATTATCATCAAGTGATCGTGTTAAATCATTTCATTTCTATTTGAATATGAATAGGTCTTTTCAACCTAATTAGTCAGGAGGATCCTCCCCATCAGGAAGATGGGGACGAACAGGAACAATGAGTCTGACTAGACATAAACTTTTATTTTTACTTGTGCAATAACCCAGGACAATAATGTGCA
>JAUYWH010000010.1:9538806-9600021 GCA_034779795.1 Ctenopoma multispine
TCTATCTATCTATCTATCTATCTATCTATCTATCTATCTATCTATCTATCTATCTATCTATCTATCTATCTATCAATCTAGTCATCACTGTTTATTAACATGAATTTATTATTTAATGCACACTGTTGCTTTTACTTACTAAATGCACTTTCTACATAATTTTCTGACACATGAACCTTGAAGAAAGTCTTGAAGTACCACATTAAGTAGAAACAAATTCAGCATGAACAAGCCTGTGGCCTGAAAACAGACATAATACATTTTTGATGCATTAACTGTTCTGTTCTCAGTTTTCTGTCAGCATAGTGAACAGAATGATTTTACAGACTACAGATTACGGACTTGTTTTTTTCACGTGTAGCATCACTAACATTTACTTGATCGATAGTGTCACACTCTAAACAGCTAAAAACAGCACGAACATTAGTGAACAATAGGCAACAATTGTTCATCGGTTAACATATATTGTTACCACAGAGATTTTATGAAGAGTAAAACATGATGAGTAACAGTCTGCTATCTTTCCTCAGCTATCTGAAAGCTCAAATAAACACAGCATTACTAATACATGCATACCTGAGGGTATTACCCTTAATGTTACTCTTCACTACATTTTTTATAAAAGTCTTTAATGGAAAGTTTTCATTCTACCTTTTCTCTTCAGTTCCTCAATTTGTTTTTCAGTGGCATTCAGCCTGCTTTCCAAAACTCTCATTTTTTTTTCCATCTCCATCATTTGTTCACTCATGTTGGTTCGACAGATAGACTGTAGATTGTCTTTGCTGGATCTCTGAAGCTGAAGGAAAATGCAGATTTCTGTTAAGTTTTTAAAGAGTTTTCTCTGAAGAAAAGTAGGAAGTGGAGAACTAGTAAACCGTACGTCATCTGGTTTATAAATGATTGATAAATACTCTTTATTATCACACTTTGCATGTAGATGCTGATTTATGCCATCAAACTGTTTAACTCCTCACTGGGGGGAAGAGAGGGGATGAACAGGAGGATGGGGACGAACACGAACACGAACAATGAGTCTGACTAGACATAAACTTTTATTTTTACTTGTGCAATAACCCAGGACAATAATGTGCAATTTAATTTTTTATTTTTATACCACCACCAACTATTTTATTTCTACATTCTTAAGTTAGTTTTCTTTTGTATTTCGACAGTGTTAAGTTAGTTTTTGATATTTATTAGCAATTAGTCTGTTTTGATTTAGTAGTATTATCTATCTATCTATCTTATAGCCTTGCTCCTGAATTCTTGTGTGACTGTGCTGTTCTGTGTTTGTCAGGAAGAGGCACTACACAAACTTCAGGAAGTAAAGTAAAACTTCTGCCAAATTTAGATTAGTCAACAAAATGGCCAAGTGTCGTAAAAAAAACACTAAATAACGCACATTAAAAAATAGCGTGGTAGGAGGAAACTACAGAAATTCAGAGGGTACAGAAAGAGATGATGTGCAGAAAGATACACTGCAAATAAATAAACACTTAAATCACACTATCGTCTAGAGGGCTGTATTTAAAAGCGGCATTCGTAGTGGTCAGAGCACATATTGCTTTCTACTGTTCTCAACGAGCAGCGGGTGCTGCCGGAGGCACCTCCCCCGTCACAAAGCCCTCCCAGGCGGACAGTCCTCACGCTGCGGTCCCTCCCAGCTGCTGACAGTCAGAGCAGATGTTCAATCCAGAGTGACAGCAAGTGAATCGCGCATGCGCAAAGCCGCCGCTGGCGGTGCACTCATGAGTGCGGATCACAAGGTTAAAAACCAAACTAGACATAAGAAAACTAAACAAAAAAAAATAATACATGAATTAATAAACTAATAGATAGATAGAATAAACTTCTCCAAAGTGTCTCTTTTGGGTCACTTTTTCTAGCTCCAAGCCCGGATAAAAAACGAGAGTTTGAATTGTGACATTTAAAAAAAAAAGAAAAAAGAAAGAACCTTTATGATGCTTTTTTTCCTCACTATTCCTCGCTCCCTTCCTCTCCTTATTTTCTCACCGCGTCCATTACATCACATTGTAAATTAAGCGATGGCGTCATTTGCGACTTTTAGGACCGACAATAGTGATTTACCTTTCTGACGAGTTGGCAACACTGGTCCTGGGGGATTTCCTCCCAGACCTGGATCACAGCATCAGTGAGCTCCTGGAAATCTGTTGTACTTGGTGGTGTTGGATGCACCAGTACATAAAGTCTTATAATACTAATCGAGGTGCATGGTGCTGGGTTGTGAGCACAGGTCGTACTAGAGGATGTTGGGCCCTCATGCCACGCTTGTACAATCTAATTCTGGCAGTTTGGTCAGAAACATGCACACCAGTACTTGCTGGCGGTCATTTTGTGGCTTTTGCCTCTTCCTCCTTTTCCAGAGAAGAGAAGATACTGGTTCTGTTGCTGTTAGCATAAATGGACAGATTGATATCCCTGGAGGGCAGAAAGTTTTGTGTAGTGTAGCACTTCACAGCAAGAAGGACCCGGAAATCCTCAGAATGACAGGTTGAGATGCACTTTGTTAAGAATAACTTCTTAACAAAGTGCAATTTTAATCATTTTTATAATGGGAGGGCTGATCAAATATAAGATTATAATACCAATCAAGATATAACAATTATAAGTTATTGAAAAAGAATGGAAAGGGGAAAACAAAGGTTTCATAAAGGAATTAATTCAAATGTTGTTATCGGTTGTGTGCTCTCCCACGTTACAGTATATTCTGCATTAGGATTTTGTTAAATCAATAAAATAACGTAAATAACCTCTTGGTGGCAGCAATACGCCTTCGCTGTGTGTCGTCTGCCGCAAATGTCACCAGACGAAGAAGAAGAGCAGCCTCTCTCCAAGATGGCGACGACCATAGACAACAGCAATGCCGTACAGGCGACAAAGAAAAAGCACCTCGGGATCCCCGAAGCAGTGTTTGTGGTGCGTAAACTCTGACATTTCATACTGTTTCACGTACCTACAACAGGACCGGTTTGTTGAAAACGCACTTCTATGGCTGTAGCCGGCGTGTGGGCGCGTCTCGCTGACTATGAGCTAGTGAGCTAAGCTAGCGAGAGAGCTAACAGAGCTAACCGTTAATCCTGCTGTGTGTGCAGGCTGGGCGGCTGCTCACCTCCATCTATGGACATTACACTGTCTGCATGACTCGTTTCCTCTTTAGGTTTAATGTCTTTTAGTTAGTTACACGCTACCCAGTCATTTGACACAGCATTGGGTGTCTACGGTGTTTGCCGTCGGTCGTTAGGCAGGAGTAATACCGACCCAGCCCAACTTTAAAAGCACGCTGTTACACACAATTTAATAATGCAGGGACTGCAGCCAGAGAGGATACTCAAACATCCGCAGCTCACAGATACCTAAAAATGAACCCGGTCACATAATTATTAGCGTTCTGGTAGAAACTAATTATTATTTTCACGTATTTTCTTTCTTTCTTTTCTAATTGATGATGAAAGGCGCATTTATTTTTACAAAGTGGTGTCTTTAAGCTACTTTCAGCCAGATAGAGTTGATTGAGTCGATAATAATGCTGCAACAAACTTTTAATTTTCTCCTTAAATCATTTCGTGAATAAGGTTGAAAGAGCATGGTGTTTAATGGCTGCTTTGTTTTCATTTTTAAGAAAGCATTTGCTGCATTTCTTCTGTGATGATGAACTGAATCGGTTTGGGGTTTTGGTCACCTTGGGCTTGTTTTCTTGGAAATATCCCTCGTAGGACATACATTTGTCACGATTGTTTATAAAATAAATTTAAAATTTAGTTTAAAAAAATGCATGCCAACTGTCGATGCTAGGAAAAACAACAGCTTATGTTTTTGTTAGTCTTGATAAGACGTCATTCATTATTTAACATCTTCACTCTCTCTTTGACCACTCTTCTTATACTTTTTCAGGAGGATGTCGACTCTTTTATGAAGCAGCCTGGCAACGAGACGGCAGATGCGGCACTGAGGAAGCTGGATGAACAGTACCAAAAATATAAATACATGGAGCTCAACCTGTCTCAGAAGAAGCTCAGGTAGCACGCACACAGAGACGATGTAATACTTTGCTGAATGCCTTTGCGTTTACACTTAATAATTTTATTTGTCCTTGCGTAAAGGTTGAAAAACCAGATCCCACAAATCACACAGACGCTAGAAATCCTCCGACACATGCAGAAGAAAAAGGTGTGTATGTTGTTTCTTTCTTTTTCTTAGTCAGGAACCTGACTGCATTTAGTGTTGCTTTAAGAGTCTGATGCAGTGGGAATGTTGATTTTTAGTATTTAATAACCAGACAAAAAAAATTATTTATTATTAATTTATTTGCAGATTTGTCATTGGCACTAAAAGCCAAAACAATACATTTGATGTGTCATTTCAGTAGAAGTGCATGCAGTTTACTGGAGATTTAAAAATACAGAGATTTAATGCTTTTATTTTTCAGCTATACTCTCTACACCCACCTTTGTCCACCTCCGTAATTTTTTTCTAGATTAAAAAAATAGTTTAACAGCAACTTCTTTCATAGGAATTGATAATGTTGCAATATAAATCAAGACAATATTTGTGTTAAACTTAGAAATTCTCTTGTGCTGAAGTAAATACAGGAATTAAAAACACTACTTGTCATATAATTTACTGTGGGTTTTTCAGTGGCCTAATGTCTTTAGATAGCAGAAGGACAGATGGTTGATATATTGTAAAATACAACAATTGAATATTGACTTATTAGTATGTATTTATAGTGCTTGTTGTTTTATCCACAACAATCAAAAAACTAAAATCTATTATTCTGTTTACATTACAGTTTTTGTAAACCAGCAATCTAAACATAGACATCAGCTAATGGCCATTAATTAGAGTCAGAGATCAGCCTGATCAATCGGCCAACCAGTCATTATCAGTGGTGTAGTGGTGTCTGGAGAAGTGGGTATATTGTAAATTTAGCCCCCAAATTTTTTAGTGGCCTACACAGTAAAAGAAAAAAAGGGCCCCATTATTAATAGTGACAGTCTTATATAGTTCCCACTATAAAGGGACAGTACTACCTACATCTGTTGCCTGACTTCATTCATTAAGGACAAGGATCATTATGAGATTAACAAACTAGAGATGCAGATTCTGCAGATCTGTCAGGTTCATAGATTACAGAGTGATATGCATAGATTTTCTTAGTTCATGGGGAAAGCAGATTCTTTTGTGTCTTATAATATCTAATCTGTAACAGATAGTAAAGCCAGAGAGTGACACAATTATAAAATTAAAATGATTTGTCAGTGGCTGTATGCAAAAAAATTACTTGTGGTACAGAAGCCCATTTCATTAATAGTAGATACTTATAACATGAAGCCAACGGCTTTTCAGTCAGAGAAAAAAATATTTTTACAAAATGTAAACAGCTACACTACTGGTCATTATGTTGACCACTAATATAAACCACAGACATTTCCTTATGTTTGACTCATTTGTAGTTGTTGAACTGTCGTTTCCGTTGTCGATGCTTTTCTCTGACAGAGTGTTCATGTTTTCTGTGTCTGACAATAAAACGTATCCAAACACTGTTCTAGTTGAAAGAAAATGTCTTTATTGTAAATAAAACTGGAAGGTGTGACTGAGTGTGCTCGTGTGTTTGTTTTGCCAGGAAACAACAGAGCCCATGGAGACACACTTTCTATTGGCTGACAATGTTCACTGCAAGGCCACAGTGCCGCCCACCGACAAAGTCTGTCTATGGTTAGGGGTAAGTAAAGGTTAAAGATTAAAAGTGGTTTTATTTAATAGCACATTGTCATTGAAACTGTGTTTGAGAGCAATTGTACAAACATGGATTAAAAACACAAAATGGAATGGGACCTAGTCATCAAACAAGAAAAGTAAATAACGAAGTAGCACAATTCTCAGGAGAGTTAGTATTTTAGTTATTCATATGTGCTCCTACACTTTCCCCCTGAAAGGCTAACGTCATGTTAGAGTATGACATCGATGAAGCCCAAGCTCTGCTAGAGAAGAACCTATCTACAGCATCTCGTAACCTAGAGACACTCGTGGATGACCTGGATTTCCTGAGAGACCAATTCACTACCATCGAAGTCAGTATCCTTCCACTGTGTAGTCCACACCAGTTGGGCTCAGTGATTGCTCTCTAGAGCAATTTCTCTATTTTGTACAATAGTTTATTTTCTCCAGCGATGGGGAGAAAAACTAATTCTGAAGCACAGAATCACTGTGAAGCATTTGTGTTTAATGGTTCTTGAATCTTAAGCTTTTGACACTGTCCAACAGTGACATCTACTGGATGAATTGTGTGGTTGCCTTAGTTTGCTGATTTTTATTAATATATTGAATTCAGTAAAGCTTGTAAGGCATAAAAGATCACACTTAAACTTAATTATCTTGTTTTAAATAAGATAATAGTTCTAGATAAACGCCCATTAAGGTCTTTTAAAATTAGTTATTTTGTATTTGTTTAATAAATGTGTAAATAAGATGATACTTCATACATTAACTGGTTAATGATTAGGGACGTGATAATACATTTAGTTCAAGTGATGAGACTATACACAATATTAGGATTGACAAACCAAGAAATCTTCAGTGATAAAATACATGCGACTGAGAGTTGAATAAAACAGAAAGACTGCACCTACATCATTTTTGCTTTTTGAAAAGCTTTAACTAATAATGTCACTTCAGTTCTTCTTTTCTGAGTAGGAATTGTCATATGCAGTAAATTACATTTTGCACACACTGTAAAAGATATTACCACAGACTCAACTGGCTTCTCTCCTGTGTGATTTCACATCAGTTCCTTCGGATCTTATAACTATACCTGAGCTGTGAATGAGCCTCTAAATTCTAATTGAAGTCTAGGAGTTGGGAACTGGATCAAAAATGGAACCCGCTGTCGAAACTCTTCCCTACGTCCAAAACGGGAACCTAGAATACTTTTAACAGTTGGTACAATTCAAATATGAAGCTAATCCTGCGGCTACTGTTGTTCCTTAAGTCATTGCTCTCCTCAGATATGGCACGAGTCTACAACTGGGACGTGAAGAGAAGGAGCAGGGAAAACCTCCTGAAATCAGCAGAAAAGTCTTAATATCAACAAGCGTCCACATCTCCATCTGCTAACTATCTTCTCCTTTAGTCAAGAAAAGAAAAAAACAGACCCCGTCTCCCCAGTCATGTGTATGTTGACCCCCGTGCTCGGCAGATAGAGGGCATGTTTAAGTATTTACAGTATGATGAATGAATTCAGATTGTTTTGAAGACGTCTGCAGGTGACGCATGTAATTCAATGTCAATTTTTTGTGGGATTTTAAATGTGTCCTCTATCTAGTCGAGCGTTAAACTTTCACCACTACTGTTTTCTGTTGATTTGTTACTTTTTAAAGTATTTTTTCAAGTAAAAAACTAACAAAACAAAGGCAACAAAGCAATTTTTTGTATTCTTTTTAATGATTTAAGTATGTTCCTGATATTTTTGGCAGATTACGAGTGAGGGTTCTCTTGCATCGTCTTTTTCTTCCTGCATTTTTCCTTCTTACTTGACCTGCCACTTCTGTTTTTTCAGCCTGCAGCAGTGCTCACGTGTGAGGTTTTTACTTGAGTTGATGTAGAAACACAGTCGTCATTGTACTCAGTAGAATCGGGCTAGTAGGATGACAAAGGTCACAACAGAGGAAGAAAACACAATAAAACTAGTTCTGCTTTTATGGATCTGGTTTTCACTTCCTACAGGATTTCAGAAGGATCAGCCGTCGTCGTCCTCCGTCCTTTGACTTTCAGCACCGTCTCTTCTCATCTTTGTCTTTCTCCTGCACTCCTTTTTGCCACTGGTCTGTCTGTATTTATTTGTCTCTCACTGTACTCATTAAACAATGAATGAAGTAAATGAAGATCATTTGGGCAAAGAGTTGAGACCTTGAACTGGTGCTGTGTGTTTATTGCCTCAGAAGAACAGACTGTTATAAAAAGATCTTGTATAATTCTATTCAGCTCCCCCTACTGTTAACATTAATAATCATAATACTGAACAGAAAGTGAAATGTGTCCTGTCCTCTCCTGCAAGATATGGCTAAATAGTTCGGTCTTTTTTTTCAGATGCTAATATTGCAAATAGCCTTAATTCAGGCCTAATCTAAAAGTGCTTCTGTATGCAATTTAAACAAGCAAGAATCTCAGCAGACATTCAGCGATCTTTTAATGACACACTATTTTATTTACTAATTTTGTTCTCTTCTCAAAGTATTGATGTGATATAAGTATATGCTGTATGTAAAACAACCTCTGTTGACATTTCTAACCAGAAAGATTAGCTGATCCCCACTGTCTGATTTATAATTCTAATTTCAGAGAATTAGAAGTTATAAATGCTGCCTATAGTATAAATGTATTATTAACAAGTATCAGTGCTGGGATGAGATTGGTTAGTTAAAAAAAAACACCTTTTCATTTATTGGATAAATATGTTACAGAATCACAATGGTCTGCTGTTCTATATGTTTCCAAATCTCCCAAATGTAATTTAATAATGGTCAATTTCAGTTATCATTGTGAGTTGTTTTTTTTTAGCATATAACACATAGAGCAGTGAGAATATATATCCTTTTTGCAGTCACACGTTATTTCAGTTTACTCAGCGATAACTAGAGCAGAGGACGAGACTGTCCACTTTTACCTGGAAGAATGAAGTACAGTGAAACACAGTATTGTCTGTACAGCTAAGAGGGTTGAAAAGTGAAATATTTTTATCGTACCACAGCTTGAAGCGATGTACTGGGGGCAGAATAGCTGTTTTCACCCAACAGTTACATGCTTTTGAATGCGCAGCTGACACATTGATCCTGCTGAAAGTTAAATACATGACAGACCAACAATGGCTTTTCATTTCCTACCTCCTTTTCTCAGAATCACTGGGTTTTTATTTGCGTTCTGTGCGTATGTGTGTGTGTGTATTCACAGTAAAAGGACAGTTTAGAAAGAGTTATGTCCATTAGCTAGACACAGAGTAATAATTGTCACTAAAATCAGGTTTTGCCCATCTCAGTCAATATAAATTTAAGAACTTCAAATAGCAGATCAATAAGAAGCTCCAATGACAAAGCTGTACCAAAATGTAGCATATGTCAGCAAAACTCACCCAACACCTCTAAAACTTATTAATAATTAGTAACCTTTAGTTTAGTGTCCTGTCATTTCATATCATTTGACTCATTTGTTCAAACAGCAGAGACAGGCTGCATGTTTCTCCCCTTTTTTAGAATTAGACATTGAGCTAAATTAACATACCTGACTGTCAGCTGCAGCTCTTTATTTACACCCCCAGAGATAGAAAACTGGTTTAGTTTAGGTTTAAATTTTTATTTCAGCAGATGCTTTTTTCATCCAGATAGTGAAAAGGTTTTCTTACGATTGTGGTAATGTCCTCAAGCATCAAGCCTTTTTCTGTTTACATCTCAGTAGTTGTAACAAAACTCTAAGAATTAACTATCTTTGGCCAAGAAATATTGCATGCAATGTAAACCACAATTTAGCACTGTTAAATTTGGCTTGAAAGACAAATGAGCAGATTTTTTTCATCTAATGCACTGCAGGAAAGTGAAAGGTTGTTTCCCAAAATGTTGAACTATTCCTTTTATTATGAAGTGACACTATCAGTACAGTAGTAACTAAAGTCAGCATGTGTAAGGTTACAGCTGTGTGCATAACACCCTGTTTACTAACAGTTGAGCAGTGTTATGTATTCTTCGTGTAAAAGTCTTAATGCTACCAAAGATCCTGGCAGAGAATTGTGCAGAACCAGTAAATCAGCTTGTACATTTCCCTGGAAGAAAGCCCAAAGGCAGTCTGCTTTGCTGTCAAACGTGAAACTGCTTTCTGTCATACAAGAGGTTCTCTTCAAGAAAGCCCTTCTTTAATCCCATCATGTCTCCGGAGTTGACTTTATCAGCATCTCTACATGTTCATATATGTGATTACAACAAGCATCAAGTGTCAAGTCAAAAGCAAATGAAACAGCTTCTATGGAAAAGGGACAAACGAGAAATGCTGCAGTTCAGTAATACTATGTGAGTTACTGCAAAACCTGTCCAAAAATCTAACTTATGTAATTTTATCTAAATCATTACTCACAGTTCAGAGCAGGAAATTAAGCTTGTCCATTAACTGCCACCACCAAACTGTTGTCCAAAGAGTACTCTCCAATGTAGGACATCTTTAGTGTTTAACTGCATGGTTTATTGTGGTTACTGGAGTTTTTTACGTTTAGTAGGTTCCGAATTAGACATGACAAATGAAATCCATGAAAGCATGAATCAACGGGAAAGGTAAATACTGCGTTATGGGAACACAATTGTTATAGTGAAGAAATGCAAACTGAGAGCAAAAAATGTATAACGAAGCACAACATTAGTTTGGAAATAATGATAAAGGAACTTCCAAATCTGACCTTTTAAAGAATTTGTATTTTATTTTAGCTATTTACAGTATATGTAAAGTTTGTCATTTTTCACTTGCTGAGAGATAGATGAGAAGATTCAGACCACTCTCGTGCCCACTGAATAAGAAGCTACAGCCAGAAGCTGTTTAGCTTCATTAGCATAAAGACTGGAAACAAGGGAAAAACAGCTTGCCAGGTTCTGTCCAAAGGTAATAAATCCACCTACTAGCAGCTCTTAAGCTCACTAATTAACACATAATATTTCCTATATTTAATCAGTAGAAAACCAGCATTTCAAAATGTCTTTCTGTGTTTTTATGAGGAGTCATAAAGTCTTGTATTGATTGTGTCATTTTCTGAACAAATTAAATCGACACAATGTATTGTGTTGATTTGTGGGGGGCAGATTTTTTTTTGGACGAAGTCCCAGTTTCCAGTGCTAAGCTAGGCTAACCAGCTGCTGGCTGTAGCTTCACATTTACCCTACGGACATGACAATGGCTTCACTTTTCTCACCCAATGCTTGTTAGAGTGTTAAACAGTTTATCTCCCAACACGTGACTTGTTGTTTTTATTGAAAACAATATCACACGAGTGAGAAAGGTGAGATATTACAGAGCTCCCCGACAGACTGCTGCATAGCAGAGCGGTCTACCCGCTTGCTGACATCTTGGCGACCAATATGCTGCACATGCAGGAGACTGAATCCACACAGGCCTTAACACTCCTGAAATGTCTAATCCATGGTGGCCACTGGGGAGTGTTTAAAAGTGCTTCAGTAGAAAGCACTGGTGATGATACAGCAAGTCGGAGAAAGGGAAACAGACTGTTGTGAGATACAACACAACACATCAGGGTATACTCAGGGTTGTTTTTTTTATAACTTCCTGAAAGGACTGTTCTGGTCTGGGAGCATTTCACTCACTTCAGTAAGTAATATTGCAGTGTATAAAGGATTTTCATTTTAACAATTTCCAACCCAAAAACATTAATGTCGTCTTTGTCAGAGCTTTCGGAGGAGAAAAAGGGTATGTTTCATTCACACACTTCTTATATGACACCTTGGTGTAACATCTCACCCTTTCCTCTCTGATACATTCACGTAAAAATAAAACAACACAAACAAAACTCTTTGGAAACACATAAAAAGAAGGCATACTGTGTGAGAAAATGCACTTACAGTATCCTCACCGGTCTACACAGAACTGCACCGATTATTGTATAAATAAAAATGTGATAATAGTAATGGAATCGCACTAAAAACCTTAACTACATCTACAGTAGTATCTCAATCAAGCAAATTCATTTGTTTGTACTGAGAGAAGGAGAAAACACTAAAATCGGTGCAAACCAGGTAATTAAGATTAATAATTTAAAGTACATTTAACTGTTAATGCTACTAATTTGCTAACTTTTCTTACATTTATATGGTTATATACTATATAACCATGTTTGAACAGCCTTACAATGATAGTAGTTTAGACAGGTGCTGGCTACACCAAGAAATATAGTCAGTTAACTGATTAGTTTATAGTTGAAATCAATTAGCAACTTTTTTATTTATTGTTTTAATCATTATTTCAATTAAAAATACCAAACATTTTCTAATCCCTGCTCCTCAAATATTCAGATGTCGAAGAGAATATCTTTGGACTGTTGGTCAGGCAGGACAAGACAGCTGAAGACTGCACAGCTGAAACTGGCAATTTTTGATGGAACAACTAATCGAGTAATTGGGAAAATAAACACCAGATGAATCAACAGTGAAAATAAGTGTTAGTCGTAGCCCTGGATTTGTCTCAAAAACTTTCTGAAAAACAAGTTATCATCAAGATGTTTGATGCATCCAATCAGTGATACCACAGCCAGTGTTTTCCCTTTCATTGCTGATTCAGTGCAGCTCTAATTATTTAATTTCCCAACTGGTACATTAACCTGTGGCATTGGTGTATTAAACTAAAATTAGTTTGGTGTTATATTACACATGCACACACACACACACACACACACACACACACACACACACACACACACACACACACACACACACAAAAAAAAGCATGTAAGCCACAGAACAAAAATTAACACTGTAGTGTCCCTGTGCCTGTATCTGTACTAGGTTGCTTTTGTCCCTCCCAAATGAACCATCTTTGCTTGATTACGCTGCGGTACAGTTCTGTCCATATGAGCGCCTTGTGGGTAATGCGGTTCTTTTGTGGAGTCCATTCTTCAAGACTGCCTGTTTGTGGTCTGATCCCTCTATGTGTGTTTTGCTGTAAAGAAATAAATGATCACCTGCTTAATGGTACCCTTCAAATGTCCCAAATGAAGCTCCACAGTTAAGGTGGACTTGGCTAGTAAGGTGCTTTCTGGCTCCAACAGTCCTATTAGTCCACCTAGTTAAAGACAGACAGTTAGAAGTCGTTAAGCTGGTCCAACAAGCCCATCTTAGTCAGTTAAGCTGTACACGTTGCACTGCCCTGCTTAAGAAGTCCATTAGGAACTGGATGGATGAAAGTGTTTGGTTTTAGTGTGGTATTTAGCAGAATCATAGATATAACAATGCTGTCAGTGTCACTGAGCTCCCTGAAGGCCAAAACTGCAAACGTGTGGGAAGGAGATCTGTCTTCCCTTGTTACATTTAGGACCTCCAGGACTCCTCCATTGAGCTCTGATTGTGAAGCGTGGAACAAGATGTCAACAAAAGAGAAACACAACACTTCTAAATGAAGGAATTGAATCTAAGGGTGCAAACTAAATTTCTTTGAAAGACACGTACTAGGATGATCTTGCACATCAGTGCAAGTGTCCAAGTGTATGTGATTATGTAATTGCATACTGGAGGAGAGGAGAAATAAATAGAAGTATGTGAAAGAGAAGAGAGGGATGTTATGATGGCAGAAACAAAGATGAATTAAGTTAGGAGTCATCATATTTTGGCAAAGAACCAAAATGGATCCTCTTTCTAAGGCCTTCTAAAACTTCAGGGTGGGATTTACAGGTAGGAATCCCATAACAAAACCAAAGGAATTCAATCATGGGAGCCCTCACACGTAAATTGGCATCTGTGATCACTCCTCTCCAAGAAATAAAACTTATTTGGAAATGGGCTCAACCCATCAGCTATCCAACTATTCATCCACATTCAAGGTGTTCTTCATCACCTTCTGCCATCCTTTTGAAAGAAATTCCTCAGAAATCTCCTCCTGTATCCAGTCTGAAGAAGGAACAACAGAGGGTTACCAGCAGTTCAAATCAGAGGGCGAACACCTCAGTCCGTCAGCCACTCCCCTCTGAATGCTTCTTTTCTTCCTTTTCACCTTCAGACCCATCGTCCAGAACCCCTCCCAGATCAACAAAGACAGCGGCGGTCGCTCTTGGTCACTTCTTCTGAGGAGTGAACCACGTTGGGCACAAACCCGCTCTTCACACCCTCCCAGCCCTCCTGGATTGTGATGTCACCAGATCGCACCAGGGCGAAGATGTCTCTGGTCAGCTCAGTGAAGGCGTGCTCCACGTTGATGGCGTCACGGGCTGATGTCTCGACGTAACGCATCCCATAGGCTCCTGCCAGTTTCTCTGCCTCCTGGCGGGTTACCTAGAAGATCAAATGAGATGAGATGAAATGTCCCCATGTGGGAACTGGATCATGCAGATGTAACATACCCTCTGAAAACCAAAGTAGCACTATAAGGTCTTAAATCCAGCTCACAAGTGTTGCCATAATGCATCAGTAGCAGCTACGTGACATGTTTTAGCTGTAAAAGCAAGTAAATAAACACAACATAGGAATCATTTACCCAAATTAAAGTTGGATCAGATGACGGTCAGATCACATTTTCACCACAATCATCTCAAATCTCCTTGTGATCAGACTGAACAAGGCAGTTAATGCTGTCCATACCCTTACTTCCAACTTTTTTCTATTTTGCTTTTTGTCACTCTGAGACTGTTTACACTAGTTTAAACAGTTGAATTTACACTAGACCAAAACAATACATCTAAGTCTCAAATTACTAGATTTGATTGAGCATTTAACTGTTCCCATGTATGTGGAAAATTAGATATGAATATTAGAATTCTTATATTTTTCAATTAAATAAAACTACGATGTCTCCCTCACCCCTTTGATTGGTCCCTGTCAATTACAGAAGGTTTCACCCAAAGATTTTGCCCTTCAGATCAAGTTCTCGGTGGAAGTTTTTTGCCGTGGACTGGAGTTTGGCCCATTGTGGTCAGGTCTGTGCAAATCAAGTAGACTGAACAAGGGCATTTTCAAAGCACCTGAAATCGGGAACGTTTTGTACATTTGTGATTGTGTCTGCATCTTTAATCAGATGTGGACTTTACCATTAGGTCGACAATTTCTCGGAATCAAACTATCATTATAATCCCTATCAGGGATTATGCAATAGACTTATGGTTAGGCATATTGTTTTACTCTTCATTACGTAATAGCATCTCCATAAAACTCAATATACTAAAATGGCAACAGAATGACAATGAATCAAGATTAACTAGTGTCTAAGCAGTACACCATATTAACTAATACATTTCACTTGAAAATGAACCAAAGAGCTGACAGACAAACAGCACTCCTTAATTGTGAGGACCAGTTCAGGAAAAGGACATAATTTTTCATAAATATCAAGAGGAGGACAGATTTACAAGCAGTGAGTATTACATGCAAATGAGGAATTGAGAAAAGATAACCAGGTCCTGGCTTTCTAGATAACTACGTTTTGGCAAATTTGATAAAATTGTATCTCTGCATTTAATTTTTTACTAAAATAAGCCCAACTTAGAGGTAGATAAACATTATCTCTCACCATTTCCAAACCACATCAGACTGAACAAAAACATCAAATTATCTGCACTGACTAGCTTTACTTTAATTCCTGAGATTATCCCGGTTTTATTTGATTTTAATCCTGCAATTTACAGTATGAGTGTTTTGCAGAGTCATGCTGCAACGTCTGATTTTCACTGGTGATATTTTTTGCTTTCTGTCAACCACATGTCCCAAGAGAATTAAACAAAAAGTGACGACTCTCTTCTGATCCAAATATCTGCTGATCTAAATGTGAACACAAGGTTATTTTTAAAACTGCAGACTTTTGATAAACTGTATATTATGTAACATTTAAAATAGCCACTATTCCCAGCAACACAGCCTTATCACGAATTTCTGGTTTAACATTTCACTTTTATACACTACACACCTGGCGCTGTGCCTCCAGGTCACACTTGTGGCCAACCAATAGGAAGACAATGCTGTGTGGTTGGACGTGGCTGCGAGCCTCCTCCAGCCAATCATGAACGTTCTGGAAGGAGCGGCGATTGGTGATGTCAAACAGGAGGAGCCCGCCCACAGAGTTACGGTAGTATGCCCTCGTGATGGACCTGCAGAGAGAATGAAAAGAGGGGAAAACTGAAGATAAGAGCAAGACAATATCACAAACAATAAACACACAGTATATTAGGTAAATTAAAATGTACCGCGTGAGGCTTTTTGTGAACAAATGAGTTTACATTCAGTATCACGCACCACAAAACACACAGTTAATTGTGGGTTCGGTTACTACAGTAAACTAGTTAGCCACGCATGCTAAAGTTTGTAGCAATCATTAAGACAGACAAACAAATTTATTCCTTACACTTTTGCTCAGGACATACTCAGTAAAAGGGAAAATAACAGATATACATCTGAGGGTAACCTGCAGTTGAGAGCAGCTGAGATGTTGGGAACAAATTAGACATAGTTAAGTGTTTTACAAAATTATAATCTTAATCATTTTGCTTGTGCTGCTGTTTGCTGTATGGTGATTTAACAAGCAAAAGTGTATTCATGCTGGAACAAGTAATTCATTAATTATTCCTTTGTGTGATTAGCAAAGAAAAAAACAATGAAAACATTTAATTAACAAAACAAACAACAAATGGTCCTTGGATTATATATAGCATAACCCTATTAACACAATGTGAGGTACAACACTGGGTCTGATATTTAGGGTTTCCTGTCTAAAAGCACCACATTCCTTGATTAATTTAAAGGACATATAATATATACCAGCATTATCATTAATCTATAATAATAACTTTATGAACTAGACAATTAATGTGAACATTCTTTGCTTTGTTTAACCTTCTGTAATAGCGAACTGAGTATTTTGGGGCTTTTGACTCTTTTGAAACATTTGTGATGACATTTTTCATAAATATCTGACATTTAATATGCCAAACATTAAATTAATCCATAATGAAGATAATCATTAGCTGCAGCTCTTCAATAAAAATGTGCCTTTGATACCATAATATCAATATCAGCCTTTATAAACCAAAGTAGGTTGAGTACAAGTCCAAACTAGAATCATGTTGTTTGATTTTACATAACTCGTCACTGCAGCCTGACTGGGAGGAGAAGGATGGCAGGATTTTGACAAGATGTGACAGTCTGCGTGCACACAAACACGCAGGAAGCCGCTTACAATGCATCTCTCTTCCCACAGTATCCTCACCGAGAGAATGTCAGCATAAATATAAGGAGAAGAAAAATTACAGGCTTGAGGTGGAGACGGAAAGAGGAAGGAGGTGATGATTTATCGACTGAGGGGACACAGTTACGGAAAGAGGAGTAGGTGCCAAAATATCTGAGCTAGCAAGTGATTCACTTGATTCAACACACATGAATTTCTATATATATTTATGGAAGGGATGCAAACAGATGAAACAACAGTGACAAAAACAAGATGCGTCAACGACAGAGAACTAACAGAAAAGGATTCTTGGTTTCGTATGCTAGAGTTTTTTAAAGAGACGAGTGATCAGATCACAGGTTTATTTAAAAGAAAACACTGTGACTTATCTTCAAAATGGCCTCTTGATGTTTACCGTTCCGATAAAAAAGACTCTCATTTGTCCTTCGCTCTCCGAGGGACGTGTCACAGTTGCCATGGAGACACTAATCATGCTGACAGGTGAGACCAGTCCCCTTCTGTTAAGATGATGACTCCAGCTGAATGTGTATGTGTGTGTGTGTCCCTATAGGGAAACATTTGCATCTTAAGTCTTTTCTTTTACAGAGCATGTTGCTGCATAGCTCTGCCCTCTGTCAACCTGAACAGAGACATAATGGACATTGGACATTTTCAGATGTCATAGCAAGTAAGGTTTTAGTGTTGTGTGTGGATTAGCTTACTTAATGTAACTGAGCCATTGTTAATGATATGAATAATAATGCTATGTGAATAGTATATAACGTTATATAAATTATATGTATATATGTTTTTAAAAAGTGCAGCACAGAGAGAGATTCTTCTTCCCATTAAAGACGTATATGTACACTGCTCAAAATGTATCCCAGGCTGACATTGTAAACAGGCTTGGTCCTTAGACCAAGTTGTCCTTAGACCCATCTGATGCTGCCTCAAGTAAAATTAGGTTTCACATACCTCCAGAGACTAAATGTTTGACTTATGACTCTCCATAACAGACTTTTACTTTTTGAAATACATGTTTGTCAGTGTCATGGCCTAAGAACACTAGCAGTAATTTAGCCACTTGTTAGAAACAACCTCTGGTCATGTATCAGCTCAAACCTCATTTAAATATGTGGTGCTTGTTCTAAGAAGGCAAACAAATTAGTTTCAGGTAGTAAGTCGAGTTGTATGACCTCCAGGCTATGTTGTTAAGTTCTGTGTACTTAACGAGCGTTCACAACTTGATGTCCAATTTCCTGAATATAATGTACACAACCCCAGAATCAGACATATCAGGACAAAAAAAAGTAGTAAACCACATGTCCCTTGTTTTCATTCACACTGGGAATATCTGTGGTGCTGACGCAGCCATGTTCCTGTACTGTGCTTTGCAGAAATCACCTCTGGGAAATATCAGCCAGTAGACTATATAACGTGACATGTTTTCTTTCACCAGTCAGCTACTCATACTGACCACACAGTTACTGTTCTGTGTACAGATAAACTGCTTTTGTACGTACATACAGTACAGTACAGTTCTCCTCTTATTGTGAAGGACTCCATGTTCAAATTGGAATAACAGAGGCTTTCAGAACTGAGTTAATTATTAATAAGAAATATAATAATAATATTTATAATAATTATTATTCAGTATTATTACAAAGTTGTTGTTGAGTATTGTTACACAATGATATTGATATTTTTACTTAAGAAAGTATGAACACCTCTACCTACTACAAATAATCTGACACACTGGTGCTGGTTTATAAGCACCAGTCCTGTACTGGTTTATACACTGTGATCAAATATGCAATACAACGTAATGCAATAAAACTCCAGGAAATAATCTCGGGTGTTTGCACACATGGCTTAATGATCCATATAAAAATGCAGGGTATGAAAAAACTCTAGACTAATCCATAAGTCTCACACTGGCAAACTCACCATAAAGCTACACGCACTGTTCTGCTGGTGAAATATAATCATTTCACACTCTTTGATACACAGACAGCTGCTCTCACCTGAAGCGCTCCTGGCCCGCGGTGTCCCAGATCTGCAGCTTGATCCGTTTGCCCGGCTCGATCTCCACCAGCCGCGAGAAGAAGTCCACGCCGACGGTGGGATCGGACACCTGGGCGAAGCGGCCCTCCGTGAACCTCCGAATCAGACACGACTTGCCCACCGTCGAGTCCCCGATGACGATCAGTCGGAACTGATAGAGCCATATCGCCTCCATGACTGGGCTTTTCCTCACACTGCCGCTCTGCTGGTCTGCTCGGTGCGTCTGAGCGGCGCGTGCGCGAGCGCGTGCGCGTCGAAAAGGAGAGAAAGAGAGAGAGAGAAAATGAGTTTAGATTATCACTATAGTTTATTAGAATAACATTTATTTAATAGCGTTTTCCTGTTAACTGTAGAAAAGTGGGTTTCAAGCTTTGAAAACTCATATAATAATATTAATACAATACTCTCCTCCCAAATTATTATCCAACACGCATCCTAAGTCTAACAGAGGAGTTATCAGATACAGACTTCATCAAATTCATCGAGGTTTCGAGCAAAATAACATAAACTCATGTTTCCCCATGTTAAGAGAAAGCTTGATTTCTTATCTTAATAAATACACATCACTTAAGATGAACTTTGTTCTCATCATTATGTGAAAACAAAACTGCTGTGTCATCCGTTTATATGAATAATCGGAACAAGCTAAACCCCAAACTGTTCATATACGTGGAAAATAAAAGAGGAAGGTGCACCTAGATGTACAAATGTCTGATAATGCATTAATACCTGCACTCACTAGCAAATGAAGCTATGTCAGGCCACACTACCACCTAACCAATCAATTTGAAGGCATTCAGGTAAACAGGAAGTGTCAAACAGTTCTCAAATTACTAGGATAAATGTACCTCAACACGACTGCCTACTACATAGTGATCTTTCAGGAATTTACCCCTGTACCGAGACTAATATAACTAGTTTTGTGTCTGCAGATCTGAGTGTATATATATTAGTTATGGTTACTGTTTTATTATGAAAATCTCCTATAAATCACTCCAGTCTTTCTATGACAATAGGGGCTAAACTGCAGCCTTTGAAAAAGTCCCAGGGGACACAAAATATATTAAAACAATACATATTCCTAACTCGCCCTTGATTCAGTTAGTAAAATATAACCTTTAATTGGATTTTTGCCCACATATCCCCCTCCCACACACACACACACACACACAAATAACTGGCTCACTGTGCTTCAATGCATCCAATGCCTGATTCAATTAAAACCACGAGATATACGAGTAAATCCTCTTATGCTTTTCTAGTCACTTGATGGCGTCAGTTGATGTTTTAATAAGCCTGATTTTGGGATTTTTGGCCGTAGCCTATAATGCGCTTTAGCATTTGGATGTGAGACCTTCCAAACAATTAGACCTACAGTACAGTGGAGCCTGCAGGCATGTTTACACGTTAGGAGAACAGCAGCATTGTTTTGCATAGTAGCACTCAAGTACAGTAAAAATACTATTTCACCTTCAATCTACTTTCTGTTTCTACTCGCCTACATTCGACAATAACATACCGTACTTTTTATATGACTGTTTATATCTAGTTACTATAAATACTATGTAATCTAGTAACAATTATTCAATCACTTTTGTCGTCTTATGCATATTTTCCCAATATTACCTTTGTACTTATCCCTCCATTGGCTTTAGAATATATTTTATAACTTCATTAGCAATTTGCACATAAATCTCTCGTCAAACAAGTGTTACTGGATTTTTATAACTGCAGTTTGGTCTAACACTGCTTTTTGGCTGCGAATGACGTTTTCACATTAGTGGTGTTTGTTGGCCCCTAAACAACAAGGAAGTAAAACAATGTGGATTAAGGAGACTGATATTTTGATGCAAAGAGCTTGTGCAGCCATGACAGGCCATCTGACAGACAAACAGCCAGACAGACACATGCAGCCTCCCATCACCCCCCTGGTGTCTGTCGGGTTGCGTAGCTCAGTTGGTATGCAAACATTAGTGACCGAATCCCCGGTGAATAGCAGCCTTATGGGCTCTCACACCGGATGTGTGCGGGCATCGTGGAGGCTCACCACCCCACACAGCACGTCACATCATCACAACATTATAAGAATGGACGAGCGTCCGAAACCCGTCACATCTGAGTATAAATACACTTATGTGCATGTGGGCTGTTACTGACTGGACCGTGGTTGTTTACATTATCATTATGGTGTTTTTAAGCACCAGGCAGCAACATAAAAATCCTCCAACATGACACTTCCCGTAACATTGGATACGCACATAAACGAGGCTTTTAAACACGCGAAATGATCAGAGTTTAAACTTATTTGCATATCTCATGTCAAATCTGTCATTGACATTAACTTATACAACGTGTTATTGCACTGCTTGACTTTATTTTTATTATTATTAGACTAGTCTACACCACTCCTATTTCTTACTGGACGGAGCGTTAAACCATTAGGCTGCGTGATAAATAACAACCAGGCTGTGATAGCGTACTTGCAGGAGAAGTGGAGTCGTCTTTAGGCCGGAGTGGTTGCTCTTCTTATGCTGTTCAGGGCCAGGCTAATGTGGGCTCCATGGCACCGACTGGTCTGTCTGGATCGATCCTCACGACGCCGCAAATCCACCGAAATAGCGACAAAGACTTCCGGAGTGGATGTTTGTCTTTAAGCCTGGTGACAGAGGCAGGAGAAAAGCAGGCCCCGGAGTCAGAGCTGATTTCCTTGTTAGAATCGGGCCCGATGGAGAGCTGCAAGAAAAAAACGCATCCAGAGCAGGTGCAACTAAAAACCGGATCTTGTGCTTTCACCCGAAGGCAAACCGCGAACGAATCTCGGTTCTCTGTTTCGACACAGAGAAGAGAAGATAACTACGAAGGCAGGATGCTGACTGTCACAGGGGAATCCCGCGGTATCATTTCTGTGTTTGTTGTGTGTTTGTAGGCTTTCGCTGCTGATGAAATGGCAGCAGTAGCAGCAGCATCATATAGCCTGACTCATCCCGCATCAGTACCACTACCGTAAAGGACCCTGGTGAGGCGCAACACTAAAGTAAAACATGGAGTCTCTTGTAGGCGACAGATTTCAGTTACAGGAAATAAAAGACAAACAGGTTTTACATTTTTGTTGTAGATTGTTTTACGTAGATATGCGTTTAACATGATCGTCATATAAAATAATATATATATATATATATATATATATATATAATAAAAGTGTGATGTTTGGGACATGATAGGTATAAAAAGAGGCAAGGGTATGAAATGGTTCAATAGGACTTTAGTAGTCTAGGTAAATAACGTAAATAACGAGATTTTAAGTAATGCATACATCAGAAACAAACTGTCCAGCTGTGATTATAAGATATAGTTTGGGAAGTTTGGAAAATAATATAATATTTTTTTTATTCTCTATCGCTATTTATTCCAAGCGTAACCGTATGTTGCACAGTCACTTATTGCAACGAAAGGGAAGCTGCACGGCCACTGTGCAGTTCATACGCGCACTTGTCAGGGCGCAAACACGGAAGTGGACGCGCTGCATGGTAGTTGTAGTTTTTTTTTTTACACACGTAAACAAGACGTGTGTTTTGGTTACAACTTCAAATGGGTTCACCAGACTCCTCTACAATCGCATTAGTTTGTAGTTAAGAACGTTTCTTTTGTTAGTATTAATAGTTTCTTTTTCAATTGTTGATCTTGAGTTGGGTTTTTATTAACTTATCAGCAGACACTGAAGTACAGCTGTACACAAATATACTGAATCAACAATAAATGAACATAAGAATGAACGAACAAGAAATAAACAACAACTAAAGACATTTATGATCAACTCAAAAATAAGGCTGAAAGTATACTGCAAGTAAACTAATAGTATGCTTGTACGTTTAGTATTTGTACAGGTATACAAAACAGACTAGTATACTAGTAGGTCTTTAGTGAACTAAAAGTATGTATAAAGGTTTATTTGTAGTACACTTAAAGTATACTCTGCACTGCTGGCAGAGCTCTGCATTAAGATAAGTTGAAACATATTTCTTGAAAAAAAAATATTTAAAAAAAAGTTACATATTGTAGCTTCAAGGCAGGAAAAACAGAAATCCACCATAATCTATTTGCTTAAGGTATCGTCTAAGTGTTTTCATTGATTCCTAAACAAACAAATTCAAATGTTGCAGAAGCTCAATTCACCAGTCATTATATTGCGCGGTGCTTCTGTTACTGTGTCCATCCGCTGACTGCGCATCACACAACTACAGTATATTGTCCTGAACGCAACACCAACACGGTGTTAGGCATTAAATGGGTAACACACACACACACGCAGGCGGGGGCGTGGTCGATCCCACAGCACAAAAAAAAAATGCTGACATGCATCTCGCTGCAGTTTCTTCTTCAGCGGACCAGACAGGAGGAGATGTGCAAACAAACCTGAGGCCAAACTGTCAAGACGTTTCCTTTTGTTTACCTTGACTCTACTTGTACAGCGTACAGCGTTTTACATCTAACAACTTCCTCTCCTTTTTTTTTCTTCACACTTCGAGGGGAAGTTTTGCGCGGCGCAGAGTGAGACGGTACAGACGAAGATAACGCGACATCTCGAGCATTGTTGTCACAGCAGATGATTCCTGTGAGCGTGTTTCTCACTAGCTGCTATAAAATATTTACACGCTTATTGTAAATAGCGTATCTCTTATGTCGTTATGCGTAATTAGTCATTTTGTTTGTGTAAACGTTGCTTTACATTCTCATTCGTCACTGACAGAGTTTAGGATTAGTGTCAACAGCTGCAAGTAGCCTATTCCAAGTATTCCTACATGACTTCAAAAACTGCTGTCACTGGCCAAACTCTAGTTATTGTGCAACTCTTTTTCATGCCGAGTCTATAATTGGAGACCTCACTGTGCCATCTCATTAACGCGCGCTCTCCGTTGGAGCAGTAACAGCAGGAATGCAACAGGAGCGTCTGCTTAAAGTTTTAGTCATCGGCGACCTGGGAGTCGGGAAAACGTCCATCATAAAGCGCTACGTCCACCAGGTCTTCTCTCAGCACTACCGGGCCACCATCGGAGTGGACTTCGCCCTCAAAGTGCTCAAGTGGGATCACAAGACAGTGGTGCGGCTGCAGCTGTGGGACATCGCCGGTGCGTAAAAGTTGTATAGTTGTAAGCAGTGCGGGGCTGTGTGGTGGTGGAGTGAATGCGCTGTTCTGCGGGTTGTTGTCCCGAAAAGCCATAAAACTATCTGACGTTAAAAGGGCAGCGTGTTACTGGCGCCTTATTTTGCATAGTCAAACACCGCTTCACGTAATCTCATTTGGAAGCTCACTGTCTGTTTAAATTAACCCGTGATTCTGTTTTTTGTATGGCAGCAAGGGTAGATTTCAGATATGTTTATCAAATTTTTTATTTACATTACAGAAATATGATACCAAACATAACATCTAGTGAACTCTCTGAGGTCAGAATTGTTAGACATAAGTCAAATATGATCACAATCCTAAACTGAAATATGTGAGGTTACTGCAACATGAGTTGGGTTTAAAGATGCACTTATTTTCATTATAAGACATTCTGTTGATTTTCTTTTGATTTCTTTGATCAGGATTGCTCGTAAAATTACTAAAACTAGTGATAAAATTAGTTACATAATATGTCTATGCACAGTTTGTGGATTTTGTATTTCTGTAATGTCATGTTCTGTTTTAGAAACTACATACATATCTGTATGACTGTGATTCTGTTTGGATTTAGATGCAGAAAACATGACATTGCGGATATTTCTACCCCAGCAGCCTTGTGTTGTTTGAGTACAGTGTAACCAGGAAGGAACAGTGATCTGCATTTTCTCACTTGCTGATTGCATGATATGAAAAATGGCTACGAAATGTGGTTGATGAAAAGTTGAGTTTACCCTCCAATATATTTCATTAAGTATTGTAAAACAAAATGCTCTTTATATTCAGTGCGTATGGAATTTGTTGACTCTGTCGGTCACACACATTAACACACACTGTCGTTTATCACTTTCTAAGTATACTGTATGTGTGTTGAGCAACAGCTGATAAGAGCCGTTATTTACATAAAGATGTCCGGCTTTGGACACGATGACTTCATACTGGGGACACTGTATACTGCATGTTGGCTTTTAAACTGGGTCAATGGATCTATGTCATATAAACAGTTGACTGAGTA
Source organism: Ctenopoma multispine (assembly GCA_034779795.1). Lineage (NCBI taxonomy): Eukaryota > Metazoa > Chordata > Actinopteri > Anabantiformes > Anabantidae > Ctenopoma > Ctenopoma multispine. The sequence continues at coordinate 9,563,967 of JAUYWH010000010.1, forward strand.
TCCTCATCTGTGTGTGAAAGTTATAATCACATCATTGATTATGTGAGTGAATTGGTGCTTATCTGTATGAAGCGAAGAGCTTCAGGAGGAGTTTTATGAGAAATTGCCTTTTCACACTGTAACATTTGCAATTCTTTATCAGCTAAGAATGCTATTTAGATAAAATCTAAATTTTAGAGAGAGCATTAGAAAGTTCTACACAAATACTTCAATTCAATTCAAGGCCTACCTGTCTGTACAACCATGTTTTAAGATCCTGTTTAAACCATTTACAAAATAATGTTTATTTGTGGATGAAGATGGACGTTTGCTTCATTTACATAAGTCATAAATATGCACATTTCCAACAGAAGGTTTGTACTGGATCTGTCAATTACCAATTTGTTGGCATGTATTGATATAAAACAGTCTGTGGTCAAGCTGACGTAGTCATTTAACGTACCTATTCGCATTCCTATAATTGCGTAGTTAAAATTGAGATGAGCTTGTGTTTATATCCAACTAAATATGTAAATATTGTACTTTAAGTGTTTTATTGGTGAAAATCTAATTCAGATCTTCCACTGGAAATCTACCAATTCACTAGACTTATAAAAAAATTCTTTCAAAAAATGATTGTAGTCGATCATTCAGTCGTCAAACTGAAAATCAAAGCTTTACATGCTTCAAACCGACACTAATAGTGCTAATGAAAGCTGATCAAATATAGCAAAGGTCATGATGCCAAGACCTTACAGGTTTTTTGTACAATGTTGGGAAATTTGCAGGTTCTTCATGAGCTAAACCTTGTGGAGAAAATGGAAGCCCACTGCTCAAATGTTTCCAAGTTGTAGATACGTGAATGTTAAGTTTGTTGTGGAGTAAAACCTTGACTGATCTTTTGGCCTCAGACTCTCACTCTGATCAGATCTCTGCGAGTGAAAGACAAAGATAAAATCTGCTGTTAGGAGACAACTATATGACTGCTTCAGTGTCTGTGTGTGTTCAGCAAGCCAGAGTTTTTTTTCAGCTGTTGTCTTGCTGCGTTCGTCATGTGCACTGTGTTTGTGTGTGTGTCAGATGCTGACTTGCTGATTCACCACCATATCGGGATCATGCGGAGGAAGTTAGCTTCCACGATAGAGACTTAATCATATATTCGGTTAATCACACACACACACACACACACACACACATACAGTCATTTACACAACTGCATAAAAAATGTCTAATAAGGGAAAAATTATTCTGCAGGCACACACTCAAACTTCATTTCATTCAGTTAAAGACTCTTGTAGATGTATTTACTCAATTACTATGTCATTGCTATTTTCCCTTAAATTAACCACACACAAATTGTGACAGCTGAAAATCCGTAGTAGTAATAAGGATGCAAGTCAGCACTTCAGCTCTCCATCAGAAAGCACGCTCTATTACGCTCTACTTATGTTTTCCAAAATGCCACTTGTGAGTTAGAAGTAAATTATAGATACATATAGTCAATTTAAGTAAACAACTGCTACAAAAATTGTGAGCTACTTTGATAATTTAATGACTAAGTAAATTTTCAGTAGTTTGATGCTTTATTTGGGATCTCACTTTAGAGAGACTGACGTTTAATTCAGTTTTATATAAAATCCCTAGTCAACTCACTTTGAAGTCAGGCCAGAATAACATCTCACTATAAGACAACTCTGCTGTGTTTCTATTTTAGGTTTGTCTGTAATCCAGTTTAGCTTCAATCAAACAACACTTTGAGGTACCTAATGAAGTTTCATGAAGTCTCAGATGGCTTCTGTTGCAACACAGCCACAAAGTGACAACGTGACTTTTTGAAAAGGATCAGTGAAACTCTGAAACTGTTGAACTCAGTTCCTTCTTTGCTGACCTGATGCTACTGTGTAAATCCACTTTCTTTTGAAATTTTGACAGCTAGTCACAAATAAATGTTTTGAAAAAGTATTTTCTCTGTTGTATCTTCTCAAAGGACAAGAACGGTACGGCAACATGACGCGCGTTTACTACAGAGAGGCTGTGGGGGCTCTTGTTGTCTTTGACATGACCAGGCTTTCCACGTTTCAGGCCATCCTCAAGTGGAAAGGAGACCTAGACTCAAAGGTAAATCTGCTGGGGGGAGAGAATATTAAAGATGAAAGAGGCAGACAAGAGAAGATGGGAGATTGAGAAATGAAAGAAGGAAGGTTGACTGAATCAAAAAAAAGTAAAGAGGCAAGGTATGTCTAGGGCAGCGGTTCCCAAACCGTGTCCTCAAGCCCCCCCTGCTCTGGTTGTTTTCCAGCAATCCCTGCCCTACCCACCTGGGTCAGGTGTGTTCAGTGCATCAAAAGCTGGAAGATACCAATTTATTTAGTCTTCCCCCACTCCACACTCATCTGAGATGATATCTAGGTTTTAAGTGATTTTACATTATGAATAAAGGAATATTACACCTAAAGCATGTTGTACATATCCAACACTCATTTAATCTATTGTTGTCACATACATAATTATACTTCAGTACAGACAAATGGCACCTACCAGTAGGACAGAAGGTGCTTATCATTAATTCGTGGTGCAATTAGGTGACCTCTAGTGGCTGTAATAATAATAGCCAGAGAGTATGTGAACATTGGTGATGTATAAGCTTAGGTCAGGGTGGTTGGAGCAGCTGTTTGTTTCCCTTTTTATACTTCACTATTAAGTAAAAACATAAAAAAAATACTACTTCGTCTTTGTCACAACAACACACAATGTCTCAATCTGGATTGCAACATCTGTCTCCTTTGGGGCACTCCTGCATGTTGTTAACCCATCTTGTTGCCTATCCTCCTATCCTCATCCCTTTGTGGACATTTCGACTGACATCCACATACGTCTAATAATAATGCAAACGAGAACCTTTAGCACAAGTATGACATGCCAGAGGACTGGACAAAGTTTCATTATCTGACACTCTTGAAATTAGAGTTTATTGGGACCATTATGAAGAAGGCCTCATCCATGATGAACATCCTGCTGAGCTGAGGACAAATGTATAGACCTTGGAGTCTCTAGTGCTGGTTGAATTCTTATAGTTATTTTGTGTCACTCTTCATTTGTTATGCCTACTTCTGCTTCAGTAATGACACATCGCATTACCTAAAGTCTCAACGGGCAGAGTATGAACTTGTTTCATTGTACAGTATATTAGAGCGGAACAGAGTAAAGTAAGCTCTCGTGACTTGCATTGTTTGGATACATTTCCTCTTACAGTCCAGTTATGTTTTTCATGTTTTCAAATGGTACCAGTCAGAATGAAATATAAATGTGAAAAGACAAATACTGTATTATCCAAGTATCTGCTCTCAAAGTGTTTTTAGCGTCATTTGTAATATATGCAGCAGCTATTTAAAACACACAGAAAACATGCACTTCATAAATGCATGTGCAGCAAAGGCATGAACTGTAACCATTAAAACAAACAAGCTAGACACCATGAAGAAGAAGATACTGACAGCTGTAGCAGGACAAATACATCAAAAAGTATTTGTATTTCTCGACCTTTGCACATGCACCATAATGGTCAGGACTTAGCCGTTATGATGCATTTGGCCTAGAATGTGGTAGCCATCACATTTCAGATAATGGCACAAACAGAACTTCTTGTGGACAGCACCACAGTGGAATTGAAGCTTGATGCACAAAATACAATACAATACAATTGTAATTCAAGGAGGAGACGTCTTCAGGCAAATACTCAGCCGAACAGTGTAAGGGATTCACTGCAAATGGACCACAGTCATCTAATTACATTTATTATACAGTTGTTTTTTTGTATGTTTGTCACATTTAAATGTTTCAGATCATCTGTATGTGTCAAGAGAGATATAAATATTTTGTATGAACAGACAAACAGGTCTTGTGAGTCTTGTCTGAACAGGCCATAGGTCACAATAAAAACATAACAAGTAGTGTAATTTAAGTACTTACCTGGGTGACACACGCCATGTCAAACATGCATTGTTCCCAAAACACTTTGCTGTTTCGCTAAGCAGTGTACTGTTGGCATAAACAGCAGAAGAAAGTGAAATCAAGTAAAACCCAGCCCGCATGCTGTACAGCGGAATATATAGTTCACATACAGACAGTGTACGGCGGCCTACAGAATTGATGACCTGTAGTGTATATGTCACCTGCAGTAAGATCTTTATATTGTGACCACTCCATCTAGATATTTTTCATACAATATCAATGCCCAGGCAATAGATCTCATTATATTTCTTCATGTCTCGTTTCTGGCTCCACCAGGTTGCTCTGAGTAATGGGAAGCCAGTCCCAGCTGTCCTATTGGCTAATAAGTGTGATCAGCGGCGTCACAGTTTATGTCCCAGACTGCCCAAACTGGAGAACTTCTCCAAAGAGTACGGATTCCTTGGCTGGTATGAAACCTCTGCCAAAGTAAGAGATCTTTTTGTTCTGTGTGTCCTCAAGCTCGCTTTATGCAGTGCGAATATAGGTTCAAACGGTGATCTACGTCTGTGAGCAAATGTCATTGCATATTTTCTCAGTGCATTGCTAATTTAACATTCAGTTTCACACACACCTCCACTTTAATTAGTTTTTCTTCTTCTTGTAAACTTACCTCAGTCTCTCTTTCTTTCTCTCTCCTCTTTACAGCTTTGCACTTCTTTGCCTAAGATAGCATCAGTATTAAAAAAAAGAACTTGCCTTACCTGCCAAAATGGCATTATTGTCTGTTATGGCCACAAGAAGTAGCTTAAAAATCATATCTGTCTTTGGTTAAGAAACAAATGTATACATTCACATATATGTGCTGTATATATAAATGTATAGTCAAACATCTCCCTCTAGTTGCCATTTGTAGCGACCAGCGTGCAAGAAGAGTAGTCATGGTAGTAGTAGTCCCTCTCGGTTGCAAAGAGCATATTAACACCTTCCCCACGTCTCTCCAGGACAACACCAACATCGATGCAGCCATCACGTGCTTGGTGAAAAACATAATGTCCGTGGAAGAGGAAAGAGCCTTGGTTGGTGCCAAGTCTGAACCAGAAGGTAGCGTTATCGTTTTGCCTCACTTCGACTACAGTGTGAAGCAGAAAGGACTCAGTGGATGTTCAGGCTGTGACAGTTTTAAACCAAGAGACAGAGACAACAACTAAAGAAAAAATGTCTCTGAACAGAGACCAAAAGGAAACATGGACAGAGAATGGTGAAGGTTACTTTGTTGAATACTATGTTTTAAGGTGAGTAGACATTAGTTGGGGCACTATAACATCTTTAAGACATCGAAAGTTAACAGAAATGTTGAATTTCAACTTTTTATTCGGATAAGTGCACTTTTAAATCTGTCATATATATCTCTATCGCTTGAAGGATGTAATACAGATGGCAAAAATAGCATCTTAAAAAAAAACAACTTACAGAAAATGTCTAGTACTAGTAAATGTTATGGTATAACTATCAGTTGTTGCTGTGTCAAAGTGATATGCCAGCAGCTAAATACTGATGCAGGGTCTTTGGTTTGTATGTAGAGTCTAAGTGAGCAATATTAATGGTCATGCAATGGAGTTTCACACCCTCTAAGCTTCCTAATGTAAGGTGTTAAGTTTGTCAAAGTGCACAGTACAGAGGTGTTATGTAACCAAGTACATTCACTCAAGTACTGCTAAGTATTTAAGTACTTTTACTGGAGTCTTTCTACTTTCTGTTACTTTTATTCCACTACATACACTACCAGTCAAACGTTTGGACACACATAGAATTGGAACATGTTTTTTAATAGAAGAGCAGATTTCATAATTTGAAATTGATCAGAAATACAGTGTAGACATTAAACTTTAAAATGACTATTGTACAGTAGCAGAAAACAACTGTTTTTAAAAATATTATATCAATATTAATAAATGAACTATCCTATCATCAGCAAACATTAGTACTGTCTTCTAGTACATTGTTTTCTAGCGTAAATGTATTAATTTAAAAGGAGAAGTGATCATTAGAAACCCTCCTACAATGATAACACATGAATGTTTTCTATGAAAACATGGTATTTCCTGTGTGTGTCTTTTTACTTTGTAGTATACAAGTGGAAAATATTGTACTTTTACTCCACTACATTAATTTTACCATCATTAGTAGCTAGTTATATTTTGAAAGATTTGATTCTTATAAAAACCATTATATATTAATAGCGCTGATGGATTCACCTCCTGTCGCTCTGTAAGCTGGTTAAAAGCAGCGTCATCTTTACCGACTGCTGTTTTTGTTCCACAGTCGGTAGGTAACAACACATTTTAGTCTTTAAAACATTTTTCTGGACTAGACTTCTTCATTTGTGGTATTAAAAGCATCAAATGCAACATTATTTAAAATACACAGTTTTCTTGATGGAGTACTTTTACTTTTGTACTTTAAATAACATTTAGAGGTTATCTTTTAATACTTTTACTTGACTAGAAATATTTATAAATATTTTATAATATACTTGTACTTGTAGTAGAGTATTTTTCTGTACCAGAACTTGCACTTTTTCTTGGGTTTTGAGTTTATTTTGAACACCTCTGGTACTGTATCTGCGGGGCTAACAAACACTGTATAAAGCTTCACATTGATGTTAGGATGATCATGACTGACAGTTGTCTTTGGTGCAAGTCAGTATTTATCAGCATTACTCTCTTACTGTTGTAGTATCATTAAAAATACAAAATAGCTATTTGCATAATGTTTAGGTTTTAGTTTCTGTTCACTTACAGAAGAACAGCTGTGGGGTTTAAAGGCCCCATTTGATGTTTGTGGCCACTAGTGGCACTATGAAGCAATGTTTTCATGGATGGATCCACATTTTTGTTTACATTTGGAGTACACTTTACAGTTTACAGTAATTAAAATGTGTTATACAGGAAAAACACATTAAGAGACCCAGGCACATACCAATGTAAGATTCAGTGTCACTTTGTCTTTAACTGGACAGAACTGATTTGGGTTTTTTATTAAATCAGACAACCATTTGTGCCATAAATACATTTTCCATTTAAAAAATATTAGAGTATAATTCAGTAGTTTCTAAACTGTAACAAAGTGTGCCAGTGATAGCAGCCGTCCATTGTTCATTAAAGCTGGCTTTGCAGCCCAGTACCCCCCGCAGAGCATGACAGATTCAACAGGACGCCACCTACACTACGGAGAAACTACAGACACAGTATTGATATAATGAATTGTTTTGTAACTTGTCTTTAACACATTATGTAACTTTCTCTAAATTACTGGGAAAAAGGAAAGAAAACACAGACATGTTACACATATTTAAATTCAGTGCGACGTACAGACTTATATCGACTTATCGATATAATTTGGTCATAGATAGCAAAACTATTTTGCACAAACATGTTTCTGGTTAGATCTTTTTAGAATTACCTGTTTTTTAATATTATTATTTTTGTTGTTCTTTCGGGCTGAAAGAGTTTTCATGAAGTGAAATGTAAGTAGGCTACCTTAAGTGTGTCATTCTGTATTTATTCATTATTTTATTATACACTCATCTCAGCTATAAAACAGGAAAGTCATGTACAATGACTATACAATAAAAAATATTCATTTTCACTTCCAGTACATTTACTCCCATTGTCTCTGTTCTCAAAATCAAACGTACTTACACTGAACAAAAATATAATCGCAACACTTTTGTTTTTGCTCCCGTTTTTCATGAGCTGAACTCAAAACATCTGAAAATTTTACTACATACACAAAAGACCCATGACTCTCAAATATTGTTCTCAAATCTGTCTACGTGTGTTAGTGAGCACTTCTCCTTTGCCGAGATAATTCATCCCACCTCACAGGTGTGCCTTAGACTGTCTCCAAATGCCACTTGTATGATAAACAGACTGATTGATTTTAATATGTACTTTTTTGTCTACTTAATAAATGGCATGTCACATGTTATGTGGAGTGTTTTCTACCACTAGATGGGGCAATAAGCTGCTATTTTTCTTATTTAAATAGGGGAACCTGTGGACAGATGCAATTGGTGTTGGAGATGGTGTTTTTATGTTTTAAACTAGTCATTCATCTCTTTGCTGTTGCATCTTCCTCCTTTCCTCTGCCTCTGCTCCACCATCACTCCTACAATTGTATGAGTGAAACCCATTTCTCTCTTCTCTCTTCTGTTTCTGGAGATGCACCCCTTTCCTCATTGTCCTTTCATCCCTCTCACTCTCTCTCTCTCACATCCCTGCTGTTACTATGGTGCTCCTCTTTGTCATTATCACACAGGTGCACAGCAATGTTGATCTAAATAGATTAAAAAGAGAAAGAAAGAAAGAAGGATAAACCCGGAGTGAAAGACGAGGGATCTTCCTAGGTCTGCTTACAGTTTTCTGCTTTAGTAATAGAGATCGCTGCAGATTCTTCCAGACATTCGTCGACTGTGCGGATGCTGGCTGCAAAACCTTGCACTGAACTGGTTTGTTTTTCTTCAGTCCTCATGAAAAGAAATGGATTATGGGCATGTTGACAAGAGGAAAATGGGTATTTCACAATTTGTTCTGTGAGTGTTGGCAAAAGAAGAAATTAATATCTGTCTTTACACAAGTATATTCCTGTTCCATAGTCTACTCAGATATCCACTTGGCTTAGTTGTAATCATATGTTGTTTGAAATGTTCAATAGATGAAAATAAGTAGGTTGTGTTTTCCGAGTTGAACATCATAAGAATTAGAATAATTAAATTTTTGGTGTTGTTTGCTGCTAATAATAAGATGACTTTAGTTGTTTTCTAGTGTAAAGCAAATCATCACTTTGAGACCAAATATAAGACTAATGTTTTGAATTGTATTTGCACTTCACAGTTGCACTTGCTGTTTATATCTTGGCCACATATCCTGTATTTATGAAGGCAATTTTTTTACAAAGAGTTCTCACAATACTTTTATTTATGTTTTTGTCTTTATTGAATCTATGCTAGTTCAATACTGCATTGTCTGGATTAATAACTAGGTCTAAACTTACCTAAGCATGTTTAAATGAAATGTTTATTGTGTTTCACATTGTGTTTGCTACTGTATAGTCACTCATTAAACTAAACTAATCAGCTTGAGTTTAAATAACCATGAATTCTTGTGTACACATATCATGTATTTATAGTGAATTCAGTGCACCCTGGAGATGGCCGCTGCTCTTAGGATCCTCATCAGTCTGCTGCTGATCCTTCATTTTAGCAGAGGTAAGTGCCTCTTAGTGTAGCCAGCTACTGGTGGATATAGCAGTCTTGACTACAAGAAAGCCTACGACTCAATGCCTCACACATGGACACTTGAAAGCTTGGAACTGTACAAGACCCTAAGAGCCTTCATCAGGAATTCAGTGGTGCTGTGGAAAACAACTATAGAGGCCAACTTCAAGCCGATTGCACAGGTTACCATCAAGTGCGGGATTTACCTAGGAGATGCCTTGTCCCTACTGCTGTTCTGCATAGGCCTAAACCCCCTCAGCCAGATCACCAACAAGACTGGCTACGGATACCGACTACGGAATGGGGCGGAACATCAGCCACCTCCTCTACATGGATGACATCAAGCTGTATGCCAAGAGTGAACGAGACATCGATTCACTGATCCACACCACCAGGATCTACAGCAATGACATCGGAATGTCATTCAGACTTGATAAGTGTAGTCGGATGGTAACAAAGAGGGGGAAAGTAGTCAGAACTAAGGAGATCATACTTCCAGAGGGCAGCATAGCAGACATTGAGGATAGATACAAGTACCTTGGAATCCCGCAGGCAAACCATGAAGGAACCATGAAGAGGCCACAAGGAAAGCAGCAACAACCAAATACCTACAACGAGTAAAGCAAGTCCTGAGAAGTCAGCTGAATGGGAAGAACAAGAGCCAGGCAATCAATACCTACGCCCTGCAAGTCATCAGACACCCTGCTGGCGTTATAAGCTGGCCAAAGGAGGAGATGGAAGCCACTGACATCAAGACAAGGAAGCTCCTTCCACAATGCATGGAGAGTTTCACCCCAAATCCAGCACACTGAGACACTAAGCGGAAAGAAGGCGGTCGAGGACTAGTGAGCGTCAAAGCCACTATCCAGGATAAAACATTGAAGATTCATGAATACATCAGGAAGATGGCCCCGACTGAAGACATGCTCAGTGAATACGTCAGGCAACAGAAACCCAAGAAGGAAGAGGAGCAAGAACAGGAACCATCATGGAAAGACAAACCCCTGCACGGCATGTACCACCGGCAGATAGAGGAAGTGGCTGACATCGAAAAATCCTACCAGTGGCTGGACAAAGCTGGACTGAAAGACAGCACAGAGGCACTAATCATGGCAGCACAGGAACAAGCTCTAAGTACAAGATCAATAGAGGCTGGGGTCTACCACACCAGGCAGGACCCCAGGTGCAGGCTGTGCAAATATAATTAATAATTAATTAATAATATTGATATTATAAATGTCTATTGTACAGTAGCTGGAAACTGTTTTTAATAATATTTGTATTAATATTATATATGGGCAGCATGACAGCTCAGTGGGTAGAGCAGTCGTCTTCCATTCTCAGTTCCAGCAGGCTACATCTCCGAGGTGACCTTGGACAAGACACTGAAACCGCATAGTAATGCTGACACTTATTATATTAGTAAATAAATCAATAAATGTACTATCCTATCATCAGCAAACATTAATACTGTCTTCTAGCACATTATGTTTACTAGTGCAAATGTATTAATTTAAAAGGAGAAGTGATCATTAGAAACCATCTTGCAATGATAACACATGGATGTTTTTTATGAAAACATGGTATTTCCTGTGTGTGTCCAAACGTTTGACTGGTAGTGTATATGACAAGTATATTAGTAGAAATGCAAAAGATTCTGTAGTCCTAGCTTTTCAAATGTCCGAATTTGCAAATGATTAATCACTTAATTGAGAATACAGAATAATCAGCAGATTGAAAATAAATATTAGTATTATTCCTGTAGTTCATATTAGTCCCTACTAAAGTCTATTTTTTGTGTTTCTTTTTATAGCCCAGAAACCCAGTGATGACTCCATCCACACACCTTTTATCAAGCTGTTTAACTTGAACCCTCAGTCCCTCATCAGCCTCCTGCTACTGGGCCTCTCCGTTGTCCTGTCTAGCAGCATCTACCTATGGGTCCTCAGATATGTCTGCATCGGCTGCTGCCAGCCTTTGGCTGTCAGCACTGAATCAGAGGCCCTGGTTGGGTTGGTGTGAAGCCATCGGCTCCTGTCTCAGTGAGTTAGAGTACCGCTTGCTGACAAGATTGCTAACAAGTCTCACAGAATAGCTCCTTTTCTTCACAGGTAAAAATGAAATTCCTGCACTTGTGAATTGGCTCCATTCCCCAGAGAGCTGTGACTTTGATATAACAAATAACAGGTCTCACCTGTGAAATGTCAGCCTGCAATGTGTGACCAAGGATTTGCCAAAGGTTGATACGTGTTTTTTAATACTTCACAAGACATACATTATGTAAAATTCGCACTTGTATATGTGGCAGATATTTTTAAGTGTTTGAAATTTAAAGAGTGTGAATGAAAATAAATCTAATCAATGAGCACAAATAACTACTGTAAATACTAACTCTACAGTGATTCCAGATTTCTCTATCCCTGCCTGCTACTGTTTTTTTTCCAGCCAAGAAAATGTTTTTTTATATATATCATTTCTAAATGTTACCTTTCTTTGCAAAAGTCAGAGTACTTACAGAAGAAAATGGGATGAATTTGACACTTTAATTTTGTCTAAGTTAATAATTAATGGTTAGATCAAATAAATATGTTAGGTTTATTTTAAAGTGTTGACTTAATGCAATAAGATTAATATGCAGGAATAGAGTCAGTATTTGTGGGCACATCAGTACAAAAACATGCCTGCTTGCTTTTTTTAATACGTCCCCCAAACCTTAATTCAATTCACTTCAATTCAGATCAATTTTATTTACTGTATTTAGCACCAAATCACAACAGAACCATGTCAAGACAATTCACTTAATAAGGTCAAAACCTTAAAGAGAGTTAGATAAATGCAGTGATTTTCAATATAAATAACATGATCTCGTTAGCAGGACTAAAAGCCACAACGAAATGCAGGGTTTATTAATTAATTGAATCTGAAACCAACCCACCAAGCAAGGACTGGTAACAGGTATGAATCTCTGCCACTAATTGAAAGAGGAGGGAAGCTAAAACCGGTGTAACATGAGGAAATTTCCTGGATTTGGACATAATCCTAGCAGCAGCATTCTGATGTTGGCCTGGGGCAAACCTGAGAACAGAACGCTATAATAACTGAGCCTGGATGACACAAATACATGAATTAAGGTCTCTGCTTCTGCTGTTCAAAAGAGAGTAAAGATAAAATGTGAGAAATTGATCAATATTGTGATGGTGTAATGAGGTAACATCCAGCTTTTCAAAGCAGACAAGCAGGACTCTGGTTTAGTAAAACGGGTAAATGGGTCTACATATCCTTAGCCTAAGAATGGACACAGTTTTTACCAAAAAAAAATCATCTTCTATTTTAACTGAGCATGTACAAAATTTATCATACGAAGACATGTCCCTGGAAAGTTTATGTAATTAAATAAATACAAACAAGATTAAACTTATTTTCTTTATTTCTGTTTTGATTGTTGCACTTTTTCTGTTGGTCGTCTTTCAATTCATTTGCAAATAAATCATCTATCTCACAAACGGCACTCTCTGACTCTCAGTTCGGTCTCTATCTGTCTCTGAATGAACAAAAAACTACATTTCAGCAAAACGGAGGGTATCTAGTTCACATCCAATGGATCCAATTAAATTTGATCAGTCTCATAATTTAACAGCTTCATATGTCTTAAAGATGTGATGAATGAATAAGTGATCTGAGAAAACCTAGAGCAGGAACAAGTCCTCACAGCCGCAGCAGCATTTAATATTTGAGCCCTTATCTGCGACTGCTTACGCTGATACACACTATCACACACATGACATGCATGTTCATGAACACACTAATTAAAGAATACATCCGAATGCTGTGCAGCAGAACATGAATTAGTAAAGTTTTTGATTTATTACATTTTCAATGTTATAACTCAGACTGGTCTGAAATCTTGTTTTCCGCTTGACTTATCCTTCCAAGGACAAGAAAAATTGACAAAAAAAACTCTCGTACTGCATTTTTACTGCTATGTTTGGTATGTAGCTGGTGATATCTAGACCTTATCTCTGTTTACTTTATTCATCTCCTGAGAAATCCACCAGGAAAATAACTACAGCCTTCCAGCTTTCTCAAACTTAAATGATGTCTCAATAATGAACTGTTGAGATTTTGATGGCCAAAGGTCAAAGGTCACGGTCCCAGTTTAAATATATGCACCCGCTAGAAACTGACAGATGTCTTAAGTCAGACAGTATATGATGTATGATGATGAGGATGGAGGCGGATACTGGCAACCAATTGGACACGACGCAGAACAGTCATACAGGCTCATGTGGGAAGCAGAGTTGGGGAGTTATTATCTGTAAGGTCCAAATGTTTCTTAACTGTCTCGATCACCCACTTCATAAGGAGTGTGACCTCCTTCTTTCAGGCTGCTGCTAAAGGAGGCTAAAAATAAAGACACTGCACTTTAGACTCTCAGTATGAAACTCTTAGCGTTACACAGACTGTCACAGTTGCATTTTAATGTTCCACGAACTGTACTTAATTTTACCCTTTATATATGGTGGTGTTGTTAATCCTATCTTTCACTTTTTCTTTAGTGTCTCGTTTGTTGGATTAATCCGCTACTATTTTAAGTTTTTATTTGTATACTGTTTAAAATGATGTGTTATTCATGTTTAGCTTTATATGTACTGTATGCTATTGCTTTTATATGTGTATTGTTGTCATAGGAAGATTGTGAGACGAAAGACTCCTGTGCACAGACTGATAAAAAGGCCCTCGCCTCATCTATACAGGCCCTAGCTAGATTAAAATAATTTAATTTTAATAATTTAATATTATCATTATGGTCATTTAGCAATTTTTTGGGTTGTTTTCTTGCTAATATTTGTGGTCGTTCCTTGTCTATTTTTGTCGTGTTTCGTTTTATTTTCAACAGTTTTGCGTCATTTTGTGTCTATTTATGGTTGTCACATGTCTTCGTATGGGCCACTTCTGTCTCTTTGTGTGAATTTTCTGTCTCTTAACTGGCTTCTGTAAGTTTTATGTCATACTGCGCCCAGTTGTCCTCTTTGGTAATCTCTACGTGATCAATGTCATCACTGACAACAAATGTCATTTGTGATAATAATCAAGAAGCAGTGAAACTAAAACATTTACTCTCAGTATGTTAGTTTAGCTGTGATGAGACCATTGCATTGTAGAATATCTTGCGTATTACATTAAATGTCAGCCCGTTTGCGTGGAATGCTGCATTAATGTCACCACTGTACCTGGAAACCTGCATACTACCTGTTAAAGATGCAGCATGTTGTGTACATTACCTCTTATTAGATTATGTGTATCCAGTCATGCTGATACTGACAGTTATACAACATACAGTAATTTGTTCACTCTGAGTCATTAGAAACTATATAAATGATTATGTGTACTGTGCTTTTCTCTTCCTTACAAAATGAGAAAGGTCAATACAGAAAAGTCTGATTTTACAGCACGTGGAGGTAGACATAGTAACAAGGATAGATCACAGAGCAAGCGTGTGAGGCACAGAACCATGGAGCCTTACTGTCAACTCACTGTTTTTAACATTCATTGCTGGAAATACATCGGTGCCTGCTATACACACTTATGTAATGATATTAATAAAGAATAAGGTTACACTACTTTTGGAGGACACTTCTATAAGTTCACATTTGTTGGTAATTGTAGTGTAAAGGTCGAGTCAACCGTGATCCTCATCTAGCACACTCGCCTCAACCTGATCCTGAGATGCTCCACCGATCGATTCGTAACCATGGTAATCTCAGTGAAAACTACCATCCGTGACATACCATAGCTTATTTACTCATTATGGATGAGGTGTGTGTGTCTGGCTCCTGCTTTCTCTGTCTTTGTCTCGGCGAGTGTCTCCAGCTGACCCCATCAAGTTCAGTAGCCTCATAATGGATTTATTCCTATCTCTGTGAGCACATTGGCCTTGGGCAAAGCAGCGGCTCATCCTGTGATTGACAGCTGCTGATAGGACTCCAATCCCAGCCTGGAGCCTGTTGCCAGGGGCTACGGGGGCTCCCCACATCCACGCACGCAGTTGCCATGGAAATAGGGAGTTCAGCCCTTCTGCCTGCAGATGGCAACACTGCACTCCAAGTCAGGTGGGAGCGATGAAAGGTGAAATGGGTACGAGGACAGCACACCAAATTAGTGACTGACACTGATGCTTCATAAAGAGCAGAGTGCACGTTTGATTTCCTGGTTTGCATGTTCACCCTGATTTCACCTCAACCTCCTCTGGGTGCTGCAGCTCTCTTCAATTATATGCAAGTCAGGTGGAGATGCTACACTCCCTGTAGACATCGGTGTGGCTGCCTGCCTGCCAATCTTTGTGCTGCTGTATGCAACAGCTCTTTATATTTTCATTTTCACATGATTTGATAAAGTAAAGTTTGTATTTTTTTGTTCATATCTCAGGAGACTCAAGGTGAGAATGCACTAAAAGCAGTAGCTGCTCCAAGAACATAACTGCAAATAGACTTTGATTATGAAAAACAGCTGATTTACTCCAGCATGTTGGTGCATCGAAGTGAAAGAAAGCATAAGAAAATGGGAACTGAACCCTCTTTGGTGGTCTGTGCAGCTCTAACCACTTCCATCTCTAGAGCTGCATTTCTTATTTCCCCTTTTGCTGCAGCATGCACATTTTTTAACACACTTCATTAGGTTTGGCAGAAATTAGGCTGACTGTTGCTTATAGGTGGATTACACATGGAGGAGCACGCTTTAAGCTCCCAAGTGCTAATTCTGGCGGGTTGTGCGGGTAAACGTGTGTTTCTTATCACAAGCGCTCGACAGCTCACCATATCAATCATCAGCATCTTGGAGAGTCTTCTCTCTTCTGATGGGAAGAAGTAGAAAAGAGAAGAGAGGTCACGGCAGGTCAAAGCAGCAGCGGATTCCAGGAATTCACCTGCTGCTGCTGGGGTCACTTTGCAGTATTTCTCACGCAGGCAGGAAATACTGCAAACTGCAGCTGGTTCTCTGCAACTGAAAAGAAAGTGTCTGCAAGACGGAGACACACACCCTACAGGAAAATCACAAACAGACATCAGGCACCACATCTGTAAATTATGGTATCGCTTTCCACTCTTTATTGTTCTCAAACACACCTCTCACACTCTGATCCAGTCCCAGTCACAGGTAACGTGCACCCACATCTCAACAAAATCAGATCTGATAGATATCTGATAGATTTACTGCATAATTACAGACTGCTTACATGCATGCAGCTGTGATCAATGTGAACCACTTATAATGACTGGAAACAGCAGCCTGGCATCTAATTACATCCTATGCTAGTTGTGAAATACAGTCGACTCCTGCCAGATAGCCCATTTGATTTATTCAGCTCTCAGATGTGATACCCACTGGACTGTGCGCTGTGCAGCATGAGCTATTCCCACTGATTTTTCAGCACACCATGTTCCATATAGTCTGGAGTCAAACAAGGACACGGTGTCTGAGGAATAATTTAATACGACCTTAAATTTGAATTAGTAGGGCGCGAAAAATGCATTTGTGTAAGAGAGAGTACGAAGGTAAAAGTCGGTTTTGTTGTTGTATTGTTACAAAAAAACCTTTGTGCTGCAAAAATATCCGAAATTTGACACATTTGTTTCACAAATTCCGCTACAATTTAATCCCGGATACCTTAAAGGTTACACTCATTCCTCAGTTCTTGTCCAATGGACTATGGAGGCGTTCACTGCTTGTCGGAAATATTTCGAACGATATAAAGAATTGATAAAATGCTGTTTTTCCCCCCACTTGTAAAAAATAACAATATATTACTATAAACAAAGTATATGTTTGTTTGTTTTACCACTGAAGCACAGGGTCGTTTTATCAACAACAAAAGTTTAATCAGATTTGACTATTCATAGCACTTCTATGGAATGACAGAAAAAGATGGAAAATGTATGTGGCAGCAAGAGGACAAAGTGCTTATTTTTATTTAAATTCAAACAGCCTTATGAACCAACTATGTCCACAAAAATTACCCTCAGCTTTACCACAATCAATACTAGCATATAGGAAAAATCTAAAGGTTACATTCAGCATCACACACAGACAAAATAAGTCTGGGTACGCTGCTTTAGTGGATCTAGTCAAATGAAGAGATTTAAAAATAGTTTGTGCTTAGTTAGGACAGTTTGAGGAGTAAAATGCAGGTGCACAAAGCTCAGATCAAAGACTGTGGGTCAAATATAAGATGTTCCGAGTGAGCTAAAACAAAGAAAATGATCCAATCATATCTGAGAACATGGACTCAAAGCAAAGCAAAGTAAAGCAAAGCGAAAAGGGAAGAGTACTTGAACACGGGACCGCAGGTGTGTAGATCCCGAGCCCAGCACGGGTTCCTGAACGCAGCACAGTTGTGAGATCAGCTGATTTTTTACGCTGCCATTTTGTCCGGCAGAGCAGTCAGCAGCCAGCCAGCCAGCCAGTCAGTCAGTCCGTGAAGAGAGAGCAGCGGCGAGACTTTCCTCACAGCGGCACCGCACAGCACGGGACTGTCGGTGAAACGATACGAGCCTGTAACGCGGAGTCGGCAGCCGGAGGACAGCACCGACTGACGGTGAGGACCGTGAGGGGAAACTACGGAGCTAAGGGCGCTGTCGTTTTTTTTTTAACTTCTCGGGTCCACCGGCTCGGCTCCTCGGTCACAGACTTAACAGGCACTCGCCAGCTCTCTGGCTGCCTGGCAGCTTAGCTAACCCCTGCTAGCTCCTCGGCTAACACCCACCGTCTCTCCTTCACCTGGAGAAACCGCGGCTGTCCCGTCCTGTCAGCGTTCACACTGTCCGCTTAGAAACTTCAAACGATGTGCTGCTCGATTCTGACTGACTTTTTGTGCCCGAGGGGGGGTTTGACACACACTTTGCCGAGCGACGAGTAACAGCTAAACAGTCCCAAGCTAACAAGTTGACGTGGAGGAGGAACTCAAGATTTTTTTCTGGGGGGGGATAGTCGAGATTGTCGTTGGTGTTCTCCGATTTGTGATTTCAAACGGATTACTTTTTTTTTGTTGCTTCCCCCTCACCCCCCACCTTGAGGTGGACTTTTCTCTCTTTGGTGATCCCAAACAAATCGTCCAGGTTGTAAACCATCCAGTTAGCTATGTTTATTTGTGGCCAGAAAGTAATTTCAAGTGTTTGCGGATTAAACAGCGGGACTCTTTCCTGGTTCGAGTACTGCAACGGAAACATTAGCTAACACAGACTAGCTCAGATTAGTGTCGTCGTGTCTTTGTTTCTTAGCTAGATAGATAGTCGGAATAAACTGTTGCCAAACAATTTAAGTACAAAGAAAAAAACACAGATCGGCTGTTGATTGCGGTTTCTACTATAAAGCCAATCAACAACCGGTGATCTGACATTACTGCAGACTGCACAGGTTTTGTACGCACCTGGGGAGGAAAGAAAAAAAAAACCCACAACACAAGAGTGGGTGTCAGATCACATTTACATTCACTTGACAGTGAAGTCACGTTGAGTTGTATCCCGCGGGGAGTTGATCCATTGATCGGATCGTTATTGTGCTATTTTAGCTGATTGAGAGAGAGAGAGGGAAAAAAAGGAGAGACACAGAGAAACAGACGCGATGTCGGGCCAGTCTATCACGGATCGGATCGCAGCAGCACAGCACAGCATGACCGGGTCGGCTATCAGCAAGGCTGTGTGCAAAGCCACCACACATGAAGTCAGCGGACCTAAGAAGAAACACCTTGATTGTGAGTATATGCTTTTTTTTATGTCTCTCTCTCTATATATATATGTGTGTGTGTGTGTGTGTGTGTGTGTGTGTCAGGCAGCTGCAGGGTGTAAATGCAGACATACTGGTCTTCTGGGCTGAAGGTGTTGAACCCGTGATGCACACATTCCTTCACTCTACCTGGCTGGTTGGACGGCATCAGTGAGCCCTGCAGAAAAAGACTGTCTGGCAGAAGATTATAGAAGCCGGGGTTGGGGAGTAAAGATTTTACCTGGATACCTCTGTGCAACTGCACAGATCTAAATGCTAATTTGTAGAAGCATACACAACATTAGCACCACCACATGGTGTTGGTGTTGTGGCTGATGTGTATTAATCAGTTATGTTTTTCGTATTCGTCAGCATTTGGTCCTAAAATTACTCAACCAACAGTGCTGGAAGTTTTTTTCCCTTCATTTTAAAAACACAATATCACAGAAACACACTGAACAGATTTCTTGAAATTTGCCACAAACTACCACTTTGACTCAAGGTTACACTGATTAGAGTTTGAAGGTCAAAGGTCAAAGTTGCTGTGACATCACAGCCGGTCCAATTCTCCTCAAAACAATACGTCCAAAGTGCCTGGAATAAACTTCAAACGTCCACTTTCACTCAAGGGCGGCCGGATTAGAAAATGAGTTTGGACAGACGTGCATGTAAACTGTAACTTGACTGGTTGGTTCAGTCATATAATTAAATTTAGTTAATTGTTGAGACTTAAATTACAGTGATATATAACAACCAGAATGTCTCAGTGCCCAAAGTGCCATCTTCAATTAAGTCTGCATCTATTGATTATATTTATTATTAATTCATCTGCACATAGTTTTCTAAATCGTTTTGTCTATAAAATGCTGAAAAATGTCCATTATAGTTACTCAGGACTCAGAACTCAATGTAATTTATCCAGCATACAGTCTAGTAGTCAAATATTCTACGTTTTCTGTTAGAAAAAACATCAAATCCTCATATTTCACAAGCTGGGAAGAGAAATGCTTGCTTGAAAAATGAGTGAAACAATGAAAAGTCGCAGTTATATTCTGTCAGTAAACTAATTACTTATATTCTATGTGTTTATTTTGTTTAATGTAGATTTTATGTGATAAAAGTCATAAATCAGCAAATTCTCTAACTGAGATGTTGAAGCTAGTAGATAATCATTGCATTTGCTTGATAAATGGCTTAATTTAATCTCTTTTTTGATTAACTTTGTTTTAACGAATTTGCCCAGTAACGAACTACTATAATTATTTCACCTCTAATTCACTTTATATTAAAATGGAACTAAATAAAAACAACCATTTTGCCTTTGTTGGGCTGTAACCATCAGCTGTTTACTTCTCGTGAATGAATTTGTGACGGCACTTGTATTAAGGCACAAAACTCTTACAGCAGGTACCTGTTGTACAGAATTCAAGGCGAGTCGCAGAGATAACAGAACAAGTGACAGAAGAAACAGAAAGCAGGTCTTTCATCAGACCTGCAGCCCACTGAGGACACGCTGTGCTCACCTTGTTTACAAAGAGAGACAAAATGACAGCATTGTATAAAAGCTCACAGATTGTGTTAGAAAACAGTCACAGAAACATCATATTTTCTCATAAGGCAGCTTAAGAGGCATTTATTTTGTCAGGCGGTGTGTGGGAAATCTCGCACAAAACGTTCTGATGAGTGTCAGTGGAGAGCACAATGTAGTCTGCAAAATCACGCCACACCAGTTTGATTTTTTTTTTTGAAGTCAGCTAATTCCTGATTGTCTTTAGTTTTATTTAGTAAAGGATTGATTGAGTGGTTTATGTTCTTCTCCTCTGCCGGTAAAGCCCACTGAAATTAGTCATGTTGAAGGTGGCAGTGATGCAAGTGGGACCACACGAAAGAAAGAATGAATGAATATATATAAAAAACAACTAAGAATGAGTCATGCATATTGCAAATGCTCGTGTCAGACATTACTGGGACTAAATGTGCTGAAGATCAGTTTCTGGGAACTGCCTTTGTCGGCATGGGATGTTCATGTTTGATCGATGCTTCAGCTCAGCTGCCTCACATCTGTCAACTCCTCCTCACTCACAGGACTCAGCTGCTGACGTTCAACAAAAGTCATGTATTGTCTCTGCTCCTTTTGTGAACTTGGCCAGACCTTTACAGCCAATACGCCACGTCAAGCTTAATCATTGTGGGATATTGATTTCTTTGTGAGAGCAACAACCTCAGTGCTGTAGGGGGAACGGTCAGTGAGTGGTGCATTGCATGACCTCCTTAGTCTCGTGTTATTTGGCCATTTGATGAATTTTTTTTTTTTTTACCATTAATGTGACATCCAGTGTGTTCAGGCTGTCGGGTTCATTGTGTTGTTGGTGAACAGATGCCAGCAGGCAGGAATAAAAGTTGGGTTAGGTTGTCATTCGGTTAAGCAGGCTGTCAATTTGTGAGTTGGTTAGAAACGTAGGGAGGCTCAGGGGCAGCATGTTTGATCATTACTCATTTATCTGGCCAGCAAGCTGATCCAATCACTCAGTAAAATAGTGAATACAACCATCCAGGTAAGATAGTTTTGCTGTATTCATTGTTATTAAAATATATCTTAAGTGAACTCATCATTCATTTTCAACATGTGACGGAGGATGGAGCAGGATCTAATGAGTCAGTTCACATGTAAAGATGCTAATGGACAAGTGTGGATTTATATAAATAAAGGCAAATAACATATGTAATTAGCACTGACAACACAGAACTCAGGACATTACTACTTAATTAGGCCATGTTGTGTTCCTTATGCGATATTCAAAGCTATTGCTGCCCATGACAAAATGCCACAGCCAAAGATGACATATTCCCTTTCATTTGATCTAACAGTGCAAACCCAGAGATATTTAGTTTCCATTTATGTATGTCAAGGAAAAGAAGCAAATCCTCTCATGAGAGAGGAAAATTAGGCGTTGCTATTTTTGTGTGCAAAAAACAGTTAATAAGAAATGTTTGTGAAGATAAGGGTAAATGTCTAATCAGAAATATTTAAGATGCATCTGGAAGCTTTGGCTGTGCTTCACTTGTTGACTGAGTTTAGGCACAATCCAGATATCAAAAGGTGAGATGCTACAGGTATAATCAATGTCTGGGAAGGCGATGGGGGCAGTTGGTAATTCAGGCTGCAAATTCACCAGTCAGTTAACTGTATAACAGTTTATCAGTGGGCAAAGAGGAAAAAAAACTTCCTATTGTTTAGAGTCCTCATCCACCTACATGCACTCAAATAAACACATACAATAATTTTATTTCACACTCCTCCCTGACACGTAACTCACCACAGGAAGCTGCGACTGTCTGACAGCAAGCTGTGAATGATGTCACCGGCATATTTGCATGTAGACCCAATAACCGAATGACCCTGCTAGAAACCTTTCATTTCTGCCAGCAGTGAACGCAAGCAGTGAAAGGTTCAGGGGGCCGCTGTTGGCTGGGGCAGCTATGACATTCACGCACCACTGGCAGAAATAAGTGCTGCTTTAAAGCTATTTAGTGTCATGATTGGGGCTGTCTGCTTCAATTAACCCTGGCTTGTGAGGCAAAAAACATGTCATTCCCATCACTAGAAACACTATTTATGGTGATTATTGTCATACAAATCGGTGAGGGAGGCAAACAAAATGTTGGATAATGTCTGTCTGCTTGTACACCTCATCGGTGTTTGCAGGTTGTAAACAGGAAAGATATTGTGAGTTGAATCCAGCTTTAGCCGCCAAGTGATGGCCGTGACACAAACACATATGCACTCCAAGGGCACTGAAATGCTGATTGTTTGACCAATCCTATAGCGGTTAGAGAGAAGTTGTGATATTTAAACTCAAATCTAGTTTCCCCTTCACTGGTACTCTGTTGTCATGGCAGCAAACCAGGTGACTTGCTTGTGTTAAATGGACTTCAGTTGACAGCGGAAATTAGATGGTGAAATCAGCTGCAGGCGCGGTAATGGTGCTGGTTTTACAACCTTTGTTAATGCAGTTGAGCAGGATATTTGTTTAGCATTCCCTAAAAACATTGGACACGATTCTAATGACAGTCCCTTAAAACCCAGGTAATAGAATATCTAATAATTGTAGATAAAAGACAACTGAGTGAATGGCTTTGCTCTCTTGCCATTTAACTGCTCTTAATGATTGGTGAGAAGTTTCCTCAGCACTTAACCTTTGTGAGCAAGTCACACATTGACATCACATGAGAGGCACTTGGCAAACGTGTGAATAATTAGTCATGTGAATGATGGATAAACTGAAGTAATACATCAGCCATACCACAGATTTGTTCAGAGATGGTTGTTCAGGTTTGATGTATTGTCAGTGTCCTTCGACATGCCTCCTCTAAACCATCTGTCAGCTCTGTCCAGATTGCGTCCTTCTCGTCTTCAAAGGAGTGCATGAAAGAAAGTGTAGAAGATAAGAGATGCTAAATAAAAACTTTGCTGTGAATAAGTATTTGCCCCTTCCTGATTTCTTTTTTATTTGTTACACAAATGATTCAGATCATCAACAAGTAAATACGAAATTTCCAAATGATGATTCCATTTATTAAAGAAGTTCCAAGGCAAAGCCAAAAATGTGATGGTAGTGTGATGGTCTAGTGCAGCTTCAGAACCTGGATGACACCATAATTAATGGAACCATGAATTCTGTTCTCCACCAGAAAATCCTGAATGAGAAAGTCTGGCCATCAGTTTGTAACCTCAAGCTGAAGCGCACTTGGGTTATGCAAAAACACACCAGCAGGTCCACGTCTGAAGGGGTTAAAAATACAAAATGAAGGTTTTGGAGTGGAGTAGTCAAAGTCCGGACTTAAATCTGATTGAAATGCTGTGTCAAGACCTTTAAAAGGCCATTAATGCTGAACCCCCCCCCCAGTGCTGTTGCATTAAAACAATTCTGCTAAGATGAGGCGGCCAGTGAAGTGAAAGACTCTTTGGCAGTTATCACAAATGTTTGCAGTTGTTGACAATGAAGTTTTGACCCACCTTTGAATTTGTTTGGAAAAGCAATTGGATGACATGTCATACGCACAGTTTGTTTCAAGCATACCTTGTCTTAAATTCCTGCAGCTCTGTAGTAAGTAAACTGCAGCCCGGTCCTATTTTATATTTTTTACCCTCACCCTTTGTTTTATAGTGTTTGAAGTTACCGCATTGCCCTAGCCCTCAGTGCAAAAGAGAATTAGGACATTTCTGTCCCTACACGTGAACCTGGAAAACAGAGGTTTAGGGATAAGGTGGTGAACTAATAGTGGCACTTAATGGCCAAGCCAGTAAATCAATTTGTCTTTATGCACTTATGCAGGCACCTCCCTGCTGGAGTGCCTTTTATCAACACGGCTATGATAGAGGTTTCTACACAAAGGACTCTGATAATCACTTTAGCAACTACCTTTGACCTTTGATTTCTCAGGAATTCATGCAAATGCAACAGCCATGTGCATTGCTTGTAGGGCTCTTAATGGTGCAGGTAGTCCTCATTTAAAACTGCTGAAGCGCCAGTACTATTCTGAAACAGATGTGGACAAGGACCAATTTACTGTTACTTTGGTGCTGACTTCTTGTCCTGGTCAGTCAGTGTAGGTCAGTTCTGTAAGCCTCAAGTCTTAATCAGGTGTCCAGCTTTTAAGTCAGTAGCAGCAAAAGTTAGGGAAGCTTAATACAACATGCCGCATCATTTTTATCAGCTGGCTGTGCTGCTGGCCCACATGTTGTGTTGGGCCATTTTTAGACAAATGTTAAAACTAGGCTACACTTGCATGACAAATGAATGTGGTGCTCGAGTAGTCTTCGACACCAGCACTTGGAGTGGATCTGTTCTCGGGGGTTAGTTCAGGAGATGAATAGAACCACTGTGTATACAATAAGTCATTGAGCTTAAGTTTAAATGGTTTGTCTGAAGAGGCACCAACTCTAGTGAGTTGGCACATTTTCAGACTTTAGAGCTCTATTTCAAATGGGAACTAATGCATACTGTACATGCACACCAGTGGTTGACAGATATAGGTTTTTCAATCGCTGAAGCCAATCTTCAGAGAGCACGGATGGAGATATGTTGTAGTTTTTCTTAATAAAGAATGACCACTGGTCAAACTGAATAAATTCAGGACCAGATTGGTAATCCTAAATACACGCATTTGACAGTTTATTAGGCACACATATCTTAAAGTAGTCCAGTTTAATAAATCCTCACTTTAATAAAATACATGATAGTCCTGGAATTAAGAACTGAGTGAAGTTTGAAAATACATAGTACAAGTACATAGCAATCAGTTATTATTGCTCACTGATCCTCCTCTACTGTTGATGTGATTCACTGCTGAGCAGGTAGCCTACAACTGGCAGAGGGAGGGGCTGATTTGAGTGTTTTGAGTTAAGTTGTTGGGCAGAGACCAGACTTTTTCAGTTTTGAGTTATGTATCAAGTAGACTGATCAGTTACCATCAGTTGTACATAGATTCAACTTGCGCTTTGCAGACTGAATGGAGACCACGGGCAGAGCAGAGACTTTATGCTTGTTTAGCAATTGTTTTGATAAACCAGTTGTATTGGCTTTTTAATCAGGTTTATCACATGTGCAGTAACAAGTCAGGTATAATGAACTGAAGTCTCACTTCAACTGGCCTCCTTCTGTTTGGCTGCCTGCTCTCCATAATGTATGGTCTTTGGCACGTCAAAATGCAAAGAACGGGTTCAAAATTAACCCGAACACAAATTATCTCTGAACCAGCCCTGTAACTGGCTTGGTGGAAGAGGGGTAAGAGAGGAGAGACTGCAGAAGAAGCACCGTAACTGTATTTTCACATCAGCTAATCTCACTTATTGCTCTTTTAATAAAATGCATCCAAAGGAGTCCCTCACACCGTGCACACCAGTACGTCAAGAGTGGGATAAAATGAAAACTTAAAAGATGATGACACTGCTGAAAAGAAGGTCAGAGGAATTTGGTAGTGTGGAGATGTTTTGGCTATTGAAAGAAGCAGAGTAGCGTACAGTGCAAACTGTGTTGAAAGCCTATTCCTACAAAGACTTAAGGTAACACTATGAATATTTTTTTTATCTTTAATCTTTAGTTTAGATAATGACTGTAAACATGGTTGAAATCTTTGCACTTTAGTGGCTAAATTAACCTTTTGGACTATGGAATCTTTAAACTTGAAACCAATAGGGATTTGGTTTATATGGCATTATTTATTGATAACAACTCATATAGTTATACTTTTTCTATATTGCCCAGCCCTAATTGCATAACATAATTGTTAATGTTAGCAGAGTTCTAAATTAATGCTAGCTACTTACTCAGTGGAATACAAACTTAATACCACGATGTTGCCTCCATGATGTTGAAAAATAGTTTAAAAATATATCTTAATAGGCAAGGCTATGTGGGCTTGTTAAAAATGAAAAAAAAAAAATCCTGTTCACTCCTGTCAGCAGCAAGCACAGAAGTTAGCAGCATGTTTCCTAGTAGTGCTGGCTCTTAAATGTTAGTCAAACACTATCATGGGAAGTGCCCACTAAAAGCCCTGATGCTTAGACACTGTTTCCACAAATATGTCCAAAAATGGTTTTATCCTCTATTGAAAAATGGAAAATGCTAGTGCTTAAGGTGCACTAATATATCATTTTTTCCATAGACAAAATTGTGGCGAGTTTTTATTCTGCAACATATTTTGTTTCTTTTACATTCGTTCACTCTACGTGTTTCTGTTCTTTACTTTTCTCTCTTGTTACACAATATACACACATGGAGTGATTTATCGCTATCCACCAAATACCACTAGAGAAAACATTTAGGGAATTGAATTCAGTGTGGTTTAAGGACATTTAAGGATACAAATAGTTCAGCCTATTTCCCCTTGTTTGTGTTGCATTGATTCCAGCCTTGATAGACCTGCTACAGGGTGTAGCTGGTTAGTAAGATGGTGGGGACGCCTGTGTCTTAAGTGATTGTAGGTGAGCCTAATGCTATCTAAACAGCCCCTCCCTGGCTGCAGTGCCAAGATATGCCTGGTTTAGACTACCAGACAGGAAAAAGGCTTAACTGATGACTATCTAGATATGTCTTGTTTCAAGTGAAGCTCAAGGGAAAGCATGTGAAGTGTTGAGTGTTTCAGACATTGTGTGTCTATTTGTGTCGTGGGAGAACTTTCAGTGCTTTCAGTTTCTGAGTATGTATGGGATCAGTTGCAAACATGTCACCCACTGCACACGCTGCATAATAAGTGAATATGTAATACCCGATGTAATGCAAATATCACTTCTCTATTCACATTGAAGTGCATTCAGCAAGAGTTTGTGTGACTACATCATGCTATAAAAAACTCACAGGAAGTACACTATTGGTCTGTTTTTCATTTAGAGTGTAATACGTAAATCACTATCTATAAAATATTTGTTGTTAATTAAAATTTTTGTTGCCTTTTAATTGGCTCTCAACATTTCATTGCAGTATAATTAGTTTTCTTTTCCTGCATAAGTCCACAGTTACCCCTCATATACTCATTTATTATTGCAAAAAAACATAATAACCTATTCTTCAGGTAGCTCCCAAATAACCTCCTGCTCCTTTAGCCATGCCACTTGTCACTTAATGCACAGCCACTAAGGTGGATTTGCACTTTAGGTCACAGGTCTATACAATACACCTAAATTATAAATGTTCGATACATTTTCAATAATTTATGAGCAAGTGGAAAGCTTCTGCACATATCTTAGTGTAGTTAATCAGAAGTTCTACTGTAAGTTTGTTATGCAGAAATTATACTCTGCACTTATTAATATATTTTCAAAAAAAAGTGACAAACTCAGAGGGCATTATTACTGATCTATGCATGTTCCTGCAGGCTTGTTGTTGCTCTCTTAGCTTATTCTTTTGGTTTTCTGTTATTAGGTTATTTTACTGTTTCTGATTTTGCTTTCATCTCTCTCAACAGTCTTGTTTCTAACTGCACCAGGCAGCCATCTATAGTATGAAAAGTCTGATAAACTCACTATATTCTCCGCCCAGCACCAACTGGCAGGCAACATTAGCAAATGGGTAGTGTACACAGTGCAGCATTTTGCAACTAAAGGCATAAACCGTTTCTCAGGAGATGGTGGACACAGAATTAAAAGGAAGTAGTAGTTTCATTCTACAGTTGGCCAGTAACACAAATTCAAAATACTGATGTTTGTCTGTTTAAGCTGGCTGTGTATTTTTTTCACACTAACGACTTTAAAAGGCTGTGTTTTCAACTTGTTCTTTTTCTCCAATTGCTCTAAATCAATTAGTGAAACAACTAAGTTGGTGATTAGTTTTCAGATGACTGAAATGCTTCCCCACTGGTTGTGTCTCCCACTTCTTCGTCTCAGAACACTAAACACAATGCATGAGCGCTATGGCCACATTTCTCAAATTAATCTGAGCATTAACAATGATGATAAAAGCAGCTACAAGCTAGTTCTTTGCTAATTTATGCGTTAAATTACTGCAAGTGGGCTAACACGCTCGTGTCCTCGTAGGGCTGTAATTTATTATTTAGCATCTGCTGTCACAGATCTCAAAGTGCAATTATGAGCATACTTAGAATTACTCTGTTTTATTTATTTAACCTCTGTTTATGAAGGGAAACTTCGCAGGATTTGGGGTTAAGTTTCCTCCTCAAGGGCATTCTTGCTGTCCTTTTGTCTTCGTCTACACACATGCAACTGTATGGAGGGAACACTACGTCCTCACTTTACATTAAATTTAGTGTATTAGATAATGATAGTACATGGATTTAAATAGGCTTCGTCTGTGTGTGTGTCTGTGTGTGTATGTGTGTGTGTGTGTTTGTTTGGGAACAGTCAGTGCTTCTGTTCTCGTCCCGTTCTGTTGTCAGTTTATTTTTAGCAGTGTTCCCTCAAGAGCTTTTTGGCTCGGTTCAACTTCTTCTTTTTTTTCGTTCCCCTACTCTACCTGTTTGCATGTGGGTCTGCCTGATGTTCTCCCTGTTGGTGTCACTCTCTTTCTCTGACAGAAACCGGTAGACGTTCCCCCAAGATGTTTTTACAAAGATACATTCTGTGAGACGAGATGAACATGCAGAGACTTCAGTCCCATTCACTTCATAAGATTTCCCGAATCCTCCCATGAAAAAAGTGCAGTTGGAGATGAGAAGGAGTCTGTCTCTTTCTCTCTATCTTGTGTCTGTGACTAAGAGAGACAGGGGCACAAAAGAGAGGAAGAACGTATTTAAGACCTCTAGCGGGGAATTAAAGCTATAGAGCTGGTCTATTAATAGACCAACTTCTGGTGTCACCCTTTATACCCTCTCCTTAATTTTTTCCTCTCTGTTTCTCCTTTCCCACTTCCTGGTTTATCATGCCATCCTTTCTCCCATTTTCCTCTGTCTGCCACTTCTGTATTGAATCTTCTTTTTCTTACTGAATGCAGATTCTGATGCCAAAATGCTGAGCTTTTGCACATATTGAGCTCTGATTCGATACCAGTGATCCTTTTTTCTGCTTTACTCCTCCACTGCTTTAATTATGCTGTTGTTAACTGTAACTGATTATTCTTCCAGTTCATTGACTTCTTTGGTCTATAAAATGTCCAGTTACATCATCAGATTGCTTGTTTTTCAGCACAAAAATGTGATGTTGTTCAGTTTACAGTGACATAAGACTGGAGCCAAAGTAATGTGACAGATCAACAGTAAAAAAAAAATTAAAATAAAAGGATGATGTGATGAAAGGTCATTTTAAAATAAATTCTCTAAGACTCCAATCTGAAGGAGCAATACTATGGGCTGTACTACAGCGAGTACAAAATTCTTTATTTATTTTGTGGGCGTTTTAGCAGGTGATCTACTATGAAAAACTGTGTGATTGACAAGAGGTGCCGGGATTTTGCCATTTGTCAGTTTTGTCGCCAGTTTTGAGAATGACCAGCATAAACGCAGGAGGAAATTTTATCCAGGGAAACTGAAGCTGTTAGTGTAGAGGTTAATAGTCACTATGATGAGCTACAGCAACAAAATGCCAGTGTTATGGGAAGAAACACTTTATGAAAAGATCGCTCCTGTAACTCTCGGGGAAACCAGTAGCTGCATAAAAGTCACATTTGGCCTTATTCGGTGCGACCTGGGTGCGCAGAAATCAGAGTTGTGTGGTGGAGTTAAGTCCTCAACAACTAGCTGATCCAAATAGTGGATAGGTTTATCAGAGTCAAAATTTATCCTTGCATTTTGCTGTGGATGCGCCCAATGTTAAGGCATGAGGATGTGTTGTAATTAATGCTCAGCCTGTGGTTGAGGGGACACAGTAACTCATCTGGGAGGTATGGTCTGCAAAATCTCCCTCATAGCTCGTAGCTCTCCAACCAATTCCAAAATTAGATCATTAGGCAGACGATATGTTTGTATTTTTTTTTTCTTAATTTTCCAAATATAGTAACACAAGTGATAACTGTGTTTTGGATGCATTCTTTCATTTCCCATGTGCATCCTAACACCAGCCTTCCCTGCTCAAGCGCATATAACTTTCAGGCTTGATAAATCACATTGCATGTGTATTAGGGTTTTCTCCTCACTGTATTTTGCACACTTGGACAAAAAACACATGAAGGCAAAGGTGCAAAATCCATAGAGCTTCATTGCGCACTCTTAGATCAGCTTGTGTATTTTTTGCGGGTTCAAGTTTGCACACGGTTCAGTACATGCAAACCTTTTTTAAATCAGACCTTTAAAGTTCAACTTCAGCAGAGACTGAAACAATTCAGGTCTGTTATGTCATCTCTGTCATTTAATCATAATATATTATAACATGGCAGAAAACTAAATTTGTTGTCATTGGCATTCTTCTCTTTTCAGTTATCTGACAATTGCACAGGAATAAGATAATGATTTGTTTTGGCTCACAAATGTACACTTGTTAACTGAGTTTAACTGTAACTGCTGTGTTGCTGCACTGAGGCAGTCAGTCATATCATCATTTTATTCTCAAGATGTTGACTTAAACATAAATAGAGATCAATGACAGAACCCCTTTTGTGTGATTGGCTATGAAGTGAGCAATCATCGAAAGAATTGGATGCGACAAAAAGTCTGAAGGTGTACTTCATCATGTTGTAAAAGGTTTGTTTCTCCTGTCAGTGCAACAAACCAAGACTGGCATTTTCATATTCATCCGTTCTTTTGAGCCAAACGGCACCGTTTGGGGTTTTAAAACTGGCTTAGTATGATTGTAAAGCTCCAGAAAGAAAGGAAAAGAAGCATTTTCAAATTTCAGCAGGCTTACAATTCTCTTACAGTTCTTCCACATCTCTTCTCCTCCTATCAGGAGGATTTGAGAGGGAAAGACAGACAGAGGGAGGGGTGGACAGGGAATCCTCTTTTGAGGCAAACCCTTTTCTGCAGTCCCTAACACATAGACAGACAGAAGAGAGAAGGAGATTAGGAGTACAAGCCAGACAAGGTGCTGATACTGCGGAGTGTTAATCTTTAACAGATTGGGGCTGCACTCCTCCCGGTGCCTTATGTGTCTGGCTTTTCATCTGTGTGATGTCTGTAGTGTGTGCATCTCCCTGTTACTGAGTACCTGTGCAGATTTTGAATGAAGGTCAGTCAACTCTGCAGCAGTGCCCTTGTTCATTTAGCATTATTATTAAACCTTGACAATCTCAATTCCCTGTGGAGTGATTGGAACTGCAGGGTGGCAGAGTAGTTAGAAACATTGTCCTTCAAATGGGCGACCAACATTCAAGCCTTCCTGTTGGCGAGCATCCACTCTGCAGAAGAGTGCAAGACATTGGATCCATGTCATGTGATTGATCTCTGACCTCCTTGGTAATAATAAAACACAAAGACAAATCTCCTTTGAGATCAAAGCTATAGCCTTTTTTTACATTGGTTTGCCAGTTAAGCTGCAAAGCATTGAAAACACGCCAACACAGCAAAACACCAGTGGTTTTGAAGGTTCAGACATCAGCAGTCACATTATTAAATTTTTATTTTTTTCATTTGACATAAACTCCAGCACAATGCGTCAAAATTCTGACCATTATGGCTATGGGTATCTTTAACTGATCCTGTATATAAAAGGAGTTCTGCGTTTTTTTATTTTTAATTG
Source organism: Ctenopoma multispine (assembly GCA_034779795.1). Classification (NCBI taxonomy): domain Eukaryota; kingdom Metazoa; phylum Chordata; class Actinopteri; order Anabantiformes; family Anabantidae; genus Ctenopoma; species Ctenopoma multispine. The sequence goes on from JAUYWH010000010.1 coordinate 9,596,054, forward strand.
ATTTAATTGTCGCCAAAGGTTTTATGAGATGAAACTATAGGAGTCAAGTGACAGCGTTTTTATGGTCATTGCCTTACTATCTTGCACAAGGCATCCTAAAAATCATCGATAAAACATCAACCATGATTAGTCTAATGTTTTGAACAGAAAAAAAACCCATTTTTGAATCACTCTGATATCGAGCTGTTTTTCAACTGGATTACCAAGTCTTAACGTAAGATATTCTAGCATCTCCAGATGATAGTGTAACCTGTGCATTTGTGTGTGTGTGTGTAGTTTGGTTGAAGAGGTATGCTGCTGTGTTTATGGTGTTGAAATCATGTTTTTAGGCCATGCAGTGTGAAAATTAAGAAAGTAGATGATGAAAGTAACTGACAATGTGGTAGCTACTTGGACAATCAGAAGCTGGTAGGGCAGTTATGTTTTCAGAGAGGTCATGTTCAGTTTCCCTTTAGAGAAAGATACTGGCATTTATTTATAAGAACCTCAGTAAAAAGCCTGAACTCAGAGATTTTTCCGCATAGAAACACTAGTCATAATTAGGACACTTTTTATTTTCAATCAGTAGCAATTGTCAACTGCAAAATGGCAAGTCTGTCTGAAGTGGGGAAGGTTGCGTCAGGAATGGCATCCAGCGTAAAATCCTTGTTAATTCAACATGTAGAGTGATGCGCTGTGGTGACCCTGAACAGACAGCATCCTAAAGAACCTTACTATTTTTATTTTCAATCAATTCGTTACTTAACTAGCGTTTCATATTTAGACATTGATTTTTTTTTTTACGTGCATCTTGCGGTTCTAATTTATAGTGCATGTGTATGATGGTGTACAGTGTTTCCCACAGAGTTCAATTTTACATGTGGCAGTAGCGGAGCTGTGAAAGGGCAGTGGTTAAATAATTACAAAAACGTTATCCACATGATTAAGCACTTGATAGCCTACGTCAGGGGTGGACAATTCCACTCTTTGAGGGCCAGCTATCCCTCCCCTATCCACTACTGACAATATTGGTTAGGTGTGTTCAGTCCATCTGAAGCTGGTATTTTCCAACCTCTGATTGACTGAACACACTTAATACAGGTAATCAGTGGCCCTTGAGGACCGGACCTGCCCACCCCTGACCTGCATACATGCTAGGTACAGCTTATTAACCTCGACAAACCAGCTGTATTAAAACGCTAGCTTAGCTATGCTTACTAGCTAGACTTCATACGTGTTTGGTATTAATTTTATTTGAAAGTTCTCCACAGAAACAGTATTGACAGTGTAGTCACAGGCAAGGCAGTTGTCTGTGTGTATGTGTGTGAAACGGAAAACTCCTCTGGATGAGATTTCAGTTCTTACGATGTCCTCCTTCAGATCGATCCTCTAGAAGATGTCGTCTGTAGGCGTTAGTCCAGCTAGAAGTAGAGAGATATTTTTAACGGAGAGATATTTAAGTTTTATACTGTTCATGTACAGATACTAGTCAAAATAGAAGCACTGAAGCAAGTTGGAAATTGGCAAAGTCACACTTTAATCTGCATATAAGCATATTAATTAAAAATAAAATTGATTAATAAACATAAAGCTTATTATAGATTATAATACAAAAAACATGCTTTTGCAACAGAATTATATTTACAATCATAAATCAATCATTACGTTGCCTATACTAAAATATAATAAAGTGTTAGAGATTCTAGTGCATTTTCTCAATTATTTATTTTTTTCGGGTTTACATTGCAAAGGACACTATTGGGATTCTTTATCCATTTCTTTAGCCATCATCGTGTCATCTCATAGCATAGCAGCTGATCCCTTTTGGCTGAAATGGATTAAGTAAGAGGGACAGAGAGCAAAAATGACAACTAGAAATAGAAAAGGCAGACAGGGACAGGTAATTAGTGAGCACGTTAAAATAGTAACACACAAATGACAAAGATGCCCTAGACTGAGAAATGGAAAGAGATTCAGTGAGAGGAGACAAGTTTGTCTGAGGATCAGAAGAGATAAAAGTGAGTAGAGAAGCAGGATTTAGTGTGTGTTTGTGTGTTTTTCTTGCCTGGGAAAGGGTGGATATGGTAGGAATTAAATGTGGCTGAAGAGACGAAAGGAGAGCACAGATAGAAGGTAGCCAGATGTGATCTCTGTCTCCTCTTTCCTGCTTTTCTTCCTCTGCTTGATCTGACCACCTGCTTTTTCTCTCTCTCTTACAAATACACACAAACGGGCAGGTTTGTAGATGCTTACTGTCACTACTGAAAAATAACTTAACAGAAACGGCAATTGTGTAGGAGAAAACCGATAAATATCTGTGTTATTTATCTGTGCACACATAACATGGCATTTTCTTATCAGATCCAGAGTCTGGCTCCTCTGGCTCTCGCCCTCGTCCCTTGGTACCAGGAAGTTTACGACCTATTGTGGTTCAATCAAAGGCCACAGAGGTCAGCGAGTGACCAGTAACAATGGAGCTCAGATCAGATGGGAACAGAGAAGTTCACTGTTAGGAATGAGGCTACTCAGCAGTCACTCCTCCCACGTGTTCCTCCTCTCCATGTTTTTGTAGGATGTCCTATAGCTGATTTTTTTTCATGAGGTAGCAACAGTCATCTGGAGAGGACAGATCGGCACAGGAGGAAATGTAAGCAAGGAGAAGGTTTATGTCAGAGGCAGACAGCAATTTGAATTGAGTGTCTTATGGTGATATCTCCAGTTTAGAATGAGCAGAGGATTTTCTGAGACGTCTTCTGCGTATCTTGCCCACGGACGGGTTAAGTTAGCCTAAGATATACACAAAGACTTTGTAACTGTACTTCAGTGTAACCCTTTTTCCTCATCAAAAGAAAAGAAAATTTCTATTTCCGTTGTCGTCCCTGTGATTTGGTTACAACGTTAACGTTAATTGTAATCATAAAGACATCAAATTAAAATAAGGGACTGTTTGGCTGTCCATATTTGAAGAACGGGAAACGGGTCGATTTAACTTCCTTCTCAGTGCCCCACGTGCTGTGTCAGCACACTTCCACATTTAGATCAATGACAAAGGCTGCATGTTTTTGTCCAGAGTGAAAGTCTGGCTGAACACGGCCTTTGTTTATCTGCCATTTTGCTGAGTTCTATATACAAATAATACTAGATAAACCGTATGTTCAATAATTATATCCACTTGACACTATACTTTCTGTATAGTATCTGTATCTTGTATACTTGGATAGTTCAGACTTTTGATGTGTTATGCTTCTCCCTTCACCAGCAGCTTCACTCCTGTGTTGTTTAAGTGTTGATGTGTCGGCGACAGTTGGCCTGATCAGATTCCTTGTGCAGCTGTTGTGCAGGTAATTCCTCACAAGATGGTGGGGTGTTTGTCAGAGTGCAGTTGAGGTCTGTTCGATTGAATCTGATGTATTTTTCCATTTGTGGTCGGAATAATTGCACATGGGTGTACTAGGGGGATAAAGATTCTCAGACCTGTTTTTGCTGGGGACCACGTCAGGAAAAAGAGGAGAGATCAAGAGAAGCGAGCAGGCTTGTTCTGCTGTGTGTGGATTCCTGCAAATTGTCTGGATGAAGAGACACTCATGTCTCTCGTGTCTCATATCTCTCCTCAGTTTTTCTCATGGTCCTTTCCTACACTCTTCCTCGCACATTTTCTCTCTGTTACTGCCTCTCCCTTCTCTTTTACCCTTTTTTTTTTTTTTCTGTGCCATATGTTCGCCTCAGTTGCCTAACCTTCCTTTTCCACCCACTGGTCTGGGATCAGTGGCATCTAATGCTTTCCACTCTGATAAAGTCAGCACATGTACCCTCTTTACATTATCACACATACACACCCATGCACGAGCGTCCCCACAGACCTAATCAGTCCTTCTCTTAGTTCTCTCACTCTCTCACTCTCTCACTCTCTCACTCTCTCACTCACTCACTCACTCACTCACTCACTCACTCACTCACTCACTCACTCACTCACTCACTCACTCACTCAC
>JAUYWH010000010.1:9600121-9692949 GCA_034779795.1 Ctenopoma multispine
CTCACTCACTCACTCACTCACTCACTCACTCACTCACTCACTCACTCACTCACTCACTCACTCACTCACTCTCACACCACTCGAGACTTAATGAAAAAACATGACCTCTGTTAAAAAGAAGGCAAGACGGACATGCAGAAAAGAGAGACAAAGGTAGTAGCAGAAATGGAGAGATTGATTGGATAGATTGAAAACGGATCAGTAGTCTCATGGCTGGTTCATTTACAAAGCTACCACTCGCTTTTTTTAATGCCTGTTTGCAGCTCAGGGATACAAATAGTTTCTAATCAGCAGTAGTAGTAAAATCATGCAGGGATGCAGAGGGAGAAAAAAAGAGTAGCAGAGAGGCAGAAAGACGAGGAGAGGCTAACAATCCAGCAAGGCTGGAACCTGCTAATGCTTTCATATTGCTGGAACAATTCCCATGAAATAGGCATGAAATCCTGTGATTTATCCTCCCGCCACTCTGTGTCAAACTGCAATTTAGATTCACTCTGTTAGCTTGGAAAGCCTGCTCTGATTGGCTGTCATTCACGCCACTAAATGCAGCTAAATGGATGTATTGTGCTGTAATGTACCTTTGTATTACATTAATCCACACACGTTTGTATTGACTAAGTAGCCTGGCTCTTAATGTGTGTGTGTGTGTCAGGCGAGAAGGGGGAGAAGTACTATGTTGATTGAGACTAATTGCGTGTGTGTGTGCGCATGCGTTGCGTGCTCGAGGGACATAATGTGTTAAGTGAGTGAAGGAAAGAGCAAAGATTGGGCTTTATTGAATAAGTATGTGCACCTGCGCGTGCTTATATATGTGTGTGCGCACCTGATTATTATGATGTCTCCCAACGGGACTCACCCGCAACAGTCCTCCAGTAGTCTAATGAGAAGCTGTTTCCGTAGTTACCAGGTGTGAGAGCTGGCAGCACATAAAGTCCTGTGGTGAAAAACAAAGGATGGGGAGAGGAGGTGGATGAAGGGAGCGAGAGCAAGGATCGAAGTAAACCTAAAGGAATGAGAGGGGTGGAAGTGAGGTGAGAGCGCTAGAGAAATGTTAAAAAAAACTGATATCTGGTGTGAATGATTAATTTAACCATGAGTCTGCTTTGACGTTCGTGCTGGAGAGATCACTGTGTCTTATGAGTGAAGACACTGAATCCTTATAATAAGCTAAGGGACCTGAACTGAAAGCTCTTCAAATCAATCTCAGCTGAAGTGGTGTGGACAGTGTGTCAGAGACGAGCTGTTCTGTATCTGGTCACATCATGTCAGGCACCTCCAAAATTAAGTTGACTTGCAGTAAATTTAAATATTTTTTTTTTTATACATTGATTTAACATCAACAGAGCAAAAAGATGTTGGATTTTTGATTCATTTTCAAAAGAAAGAGGACTGATGTTGAACACTTGAGGTTCATTTATTAATACCTGATCTCAGCAGGTCATCTAATACAAGATTGGATTTTACTACGTCTTTCAATTTTTGTCATATATCTTAGATGTAAAATAGGCTGAGGTGAATGTAAATGACATTATCCAAGGTGCACCCTGTTTCTAGCTAAGCTAGCAAGACAGCTGGAATTGGCTCCAGCAGAGGATGGATGAATGAATGTAAATCTACATGTGAGTCAGATTATGTATTTGTACATGTTTTAGCATTTGTGTGTTTAATAATGCTTTTTGTGTAATGTTTTAGATGCATTTTAGCATTTGTATATGTGTTTGTTTAAACACAGTATAGCATTTTTCAGTCTGATCATTTTGCCTTCAAGTGATTCAGATCTGGTTTTCCTCATTAAAGTGCGAACAGACCAAATCAGATTTTTGTCCGCTGTCTGACAGTCCAGCTGCTGCCAGGACTTTTTGTTGTTGTTGTTTCTCCTATGTTTGTGTGCACATACTGTAGTCATCGGTCAGCATCTGCACCTCACAGTGCTGCAAGAATAAACATACATTAAAGATGGAGATGATATTCTAGATTTTCATTTGATGCCGGTGCAGAAATTATGCAGCTTTTAAAATTACCAGTTTAACTAGAAAGATGAAAGATGACTGGGGCACATAACACTACTGTATACCCTCTTATATGATATATTTTAGGGTAACAGCAGCTATAATGATGTGTATGTGACATCATTACGGCATCTTTGGGAACCATATCTATAGTTTCCAACCTTACCTTGAATTTTAGATGCTACAAGTTGTGTTACTTGATATTCCTGCGCCTCCAGGTTCAGTAGATGAATGAACTTCTGCTAACATGTCTCAAAAGAACATGGAGAGTGAGATGCTGAGTGAAAGTCAGGAGAGGAGGAGGTTAGATAAAGTTCTGCAGCTAGTAGCTGTCCTTCACTATTTTTTATTTAACAATATGATGTGTGTGTGATGTGTTTTTCTGCCTTTGGTATGTTGGCATTTCTGTTTTTGTTTTTTTGTTTTTTGTTTCGTTCTGTGAAAAGCAATTTACCGTTGTTCTCCATCAGGGTTATCAAACCTTCAAAACCCTTTCTCATTATTGGTGTTTGTTTTCTGCTGCAGAGTAGTGCTTTATGTATCTTTTTTGTTTTTGCTTTTTTTTTTTCCTTTGTCAGATCTGATCCACTGCACCAATGAGATGAACGTGAACATTCCCCAGCTGGCGGACACACTGTTTGAGCGCACGGCCAACTCCAGCTGGGTGGTGGTCTTCAAAGCCCTTATCACTACCCACCACCTCATGATGTATGGCAATGAGGTAGGAGGCTCACACACACATTCACACAAACCCTCCAGGGCAATCGATGGAGGTTGTATCAATAAGTTATATTGTTATCCAAGAATGTCACACGTTCATAAATACAAACATGCTTTATGTAGACATTTTGATAATTTATTCATGTCTATATCACCATTTGGATCAAAAGTGGTGGTTGGGAGACCTACTAATGCATATGGGATACAAACAGTGTGTGCAGCTACTGAGGACTTACACATTGGACACATGAATGAGTAATCGAAATAGCTGTGGAGTGCTAGGTGAATAATTAGCTCAGTATGAGCTGGAAGCAAAATGGGGGACAAGGATAGAAGCAAATGAATAATCAAATAAATTAACATGGTTGAAAGCTAGAAGTATAACACAGTCCCTCCATGAATCTGCAGACTTCCAAGCATAGTAATTGGAAATTGAAATTCAAGCTATCCCTGCTGTGTTCAGAATAACTTTTTATTAATTGTGATTTTTGACCAAACCTTCTGATCAAACCCAATGTCAGCAAAATGTCCGTGTCAATTTATATTCAACAGCGCAGTGCGACTTTGAAAGGAGGAGGACGACAGATTTATTCACAGAGTTGTAGTTTTCATTCTGTGTAGATTTATTAAATTCTTACATGATAGAAGTAGAGCACTGAATTAATATTGGAGATAAATGATTTCAGAGTTAGATTTTTAATAATTTTGCAAATGTTTTGTTTTTCTTGTTCAGTTTTAGATGAGGACATTAATAACTTTCTTATGCCCATACAATAAATATGCTAGCAGCCAGCAGATGGTTAGCTTAGCCTGTTCGCTGTGCTAAGCTAAGCTAACTGGCTTTATAATAGCAAATAATTATTCATAAAAAAATAATTTCTGATCTCATTAACTATAAATCAATAACAAGTCAATAATGACATATGTACATACTACCTTGATTCCTAATATTGTGCTGCATTAAATTAGAAACGAATAGTATCTTCTTGTATAAAAACATACCTGCACAACATTCCTTTGGATATCCTTTAAATTAGGAAGGTGTTCATTTCTTGTTTAGTCACTTGACATTACCCATTGCTTCCTTTTGTTGGTCCTTTGTTTATTGTGTTACTCTAAACTTCCCCAGAAAAGAGAAGGAGACAGGTGTGAGATACTTGTGTTTTGGGATACAAAATAAGTCTCTAAACGCATTGACACCCAAACACTGATGCTAAAATAGTATCATGCAGTAGGTGTGGATTTATTGGTCAAAGCACTCTAAAGTTAAGTATTATGTTTACGCTATAGATGCATTAGAAACTATGTTTATTAGTAAGATACCTGCATTAGCCAAGACTTCACAAATCACGTTATTACATGAGTCCATGTTAAATTCTTGCTGAAGTTCTGGAAATTCCTGCAACACATTTGATAAACCAAATCATAGGTCACTATAGAGAACCAGGAAGTGGTTTAAAGATTTTCCTCAGCTGTAGGGTGATCCTATATTTGAGCTGTCACTGTCAGTTTTGACCTTTGTGATGAGAAAATAAGAATGATTTCTAATTTCTGCACTATCAACATCTATGGCTCATTCATCACAATTACTGAGCCATAGGTTTATTTTTGTTTCATAACAAAAAATGTAATTCTAGTAAGCAATAAATAAGGGGTATTTTTACATTAATATTGCTTCATGTTATTTTTTTATAAATTATTAGGTTTATTATTAGGTTTGACATATTTTTTGTCTTTTGCAATTCAGATCAGAATCAACATCAAGACCCTTAATACACTGTATTTTTTTCCTATTGCCCTGGAGCAATTAGGTAAAGCTGTGTATATACCATTTGTATGGAGCTACATAGTAATCTTGTTAGTTAAATGAATAACACAGCTATACAAACATTAAAGTTCAAAATAATTCAAGTGCAATGGGATGTTTGAAGTGCAGTGTTTTATTATCAATATGCTGCTGTTTTATTGGTTATTAATCATGTAAACTACAAATGTGACATACAGTAATTGAAAAATCTGGTTACAAACACACCCACGGTGCACTGCAGCACTGTATTTCTGGTCTAGTCTCACAGAGTGAGGTTACAGGATGTAGTAGAGCGAGTGTGTGTGTACTCTTCAGCCTGCATTCATCAGGCCTGTCAGGACAGTGGTGCTGACTGAGACTCAGCAACCAGGTGTCCCTGCTCCCTCATGGCCGTCCCATCCATTACAGTCAGAGCTGAGAGAAAACTGGCCGTAAAATTAGAAACCACAGACCCACAGAATTGGGGTCAATAGACTGTACATTCCTTTTCAGATCAACATGTTGACTGGTTGCAGTTTGGCTGGCACAATGAAGAACAGCCTTGTACAATGTCTGACAAATGCACTGATGAACATTTGCATTGAATTAAATAGTAGGTGCTTGCACAGCACAGGCAGCTTTCTCTACACAATGAGTAGCAACTGGTGTATAAGACTTTTTCTGTGACATAAAATTACTGTTTGTCACAGTTTAATTTTACCCTTGAGTTGTTGATAATATGGTGAATATAAACATATACATATCTGACTCATGCCACATTGCATATTTTAACCCTTTAACTGTCATCAACCTCTAATAGGAGAAAGGTTTCTCACTGAACTATATTTTCTTGGGTCACACTGCCTAAAGAGCTTTCCAAACTTGAAATAATTTTATTTCTCTGGGTTTCATTGATAGTGTGGAATTGTATTCCAAATTCAGTTATGAGCCAATTTAAAGAATTTGTGTTGCATGTTCTTCCTTTGTTGACAATGTGGTCAATAGCTTAGGAGAAGTATTTGGATCACTTGCAAATGACGTAGAGATGTTTTGCTAAGACAAGGGAAGATGGTTACAGTAATGTAGGCGGGATGAAATAAAAGCTTATGTACATAGAAGATTTTAAAATGTTTTTATTATGTCCCCAGCCATGTACAATAAAAACGGTATGGGACCCAGTACAGAACCTTTTGGGACACCACGTGATTGAGGTTCACATGAGCAAGCATTATTACCAACAGTAATAGAAATGTTATATCAGAGAGGTAGGATAAAAACCAATGCGAGAGTGACACAGAGTACCCACCCATCTTAGTCTGTCAATGATGATGCTGTGTTCCACAGTGTCAGAGGCTATACTGAGATCTAACATTACCAAAACAGTCTTCTGGATCACCATGAATTAATACACCAAGTCATATGAGACTATAAGAAGTGCTGTTTCAGTAAGGTGTCATTTATGGAAACCAGATTGGGACATATCAAGAATGTTGCATGCATTTAAAGCATTTGTGAGCTTGTTTTTGACTACTTTTGTTTGGCTATTAAGGACAACATGGGGATGCCCCTATTATTGGGGGTACAGAGGATGATCCACCTTCATTTTTTGTTCGAATATTAGCGTGTTTTAAATAAGCATACATACTACCTGATCACGTTTTAAATCTGGTCACTTTATCCAAAACTGACAGTATTCATTAAAAGACTGCAAGATAAACACGTGTCATTGTAAGATGACTGGAGGATGTGGAGTTAACGCCTCACTGTTTCTAATTTTGCTCATGAGTACAAGTGGATGAAAATATCGCTCTGATACATACTTTGCAGAGTAACATGAAGTTTGCATTTGAAATATACAATGCACAAAGAGATATGACGTTTAGTCCTGACTCCTTGTTTAAGCATTCTCTCAGTTGTTAACATTTGTCAGCATGTACCTCTACTTCCGAGCCTTTGGACGATAGGCCAATAAGTACCAAAACAATTCAGCAGGAAACCCAAAACAATGGCTGGGTGAGCCATTTCCCACCTCTTTGCTCCTAACCACAGTGTCTCTCTCCTATCCCACTGGCTCTCTCTCCTGGGACTGCTTGATACTTTGAACACTAAAGACCTGAACTAGGCCATAGAAAGATGGAGAGGAAGTGAGGACACTGGAGAAAAAGAGGTTGGGGCGTCTGTTTCTGGAATTAAAAGAATGCAGAAGATAAAACGGAATCAGTGGATGACAGCGTGTGTAGAAGTGAAAGTTAATGACCGATTTAGGCTGAAAGTAATTATTCAAATGGGTATTGGACACATAATCCACCTGATTTTCTTTTCTTTTCTAGCATTATCCTGCAGCTGATTTTTCAACACTGATTTATCCCTAGGTTTACTTTATGTAATGAAACATTTAGTGGTAAAGCTTTGGCTTCAAATAAGCATTATTCATTTAACATCAGCTGCAAAAAAAAAATCCTCAATTAAAATTAAAAAAAAGTCAAATTATATTTTCTTAACAACATTAAAGCATTTAAGGTATGGTTAGTTTTTAAACTATTGTTATGCAGGAGTGTGCACATTGTCTGTGTTTCCATGATAAAGCAGCACTGCAGCCCTAAACTTATCTACAGTACCTGGATGTGCTGTATGTGAGAACACAAATGTCCAAATCAGTTGGAATAGATATTAAGTGGACTTTAAACTGCCAGCTCCCTAGTAGAAAGTCTTTGTAACAGAAGAATAGAATAGAGCAAGTAATTGTCCAGAGCAGTCACTATGAGTGAGTGGAATGTTTCAAAAATTCAAAATTATACAATGCTAGTGAGACTTTACTTGTCATCATGGTTATATTTAGGCAACTCTTGAGCTTTAAAATGATGTAATTAATAATTGCTTTTGCCATTGAAACACAGCAAAAAAAATCGAACCTCTGAAACGCTTGCCTCTCAATTTAATATGTTTTATATTATTTTAATAGCCTTCATAGCTTTCTGTTTGTATTCAGTCTACTGTGACTTCGACAAATGTCACAGCCTCAACATTTGACGATTCACAAGGTACAGTATAACACAGCCCTGTGAAATCTTTTTTAGGAGTTTGTTTTCAAGGACGCCAAAGTGCTCAAAAATACTACCATCATCCTTTCTTCTTCAGGACAAGATGGTTGTAAGCGTCAGTTGAGGAAAATTACAGTCTGATTGATTGCACCTCAGTGAGTCAGGAAATAGGATAGAGAGCTGTGACTGTGTACATCAAACTGAATACTGCAATAGGATGTGCATTTCAAAGAATGAAAGACAGGTGGTAGGGTGAGGGATGGAGAAGCTGGAGCAAAGGAGAGAAAAAGAGAATGACAGGAAGAGTGTAGGCAGAGTATGAGAGTCATTAAGGACATGAGAGGGGACAGGGACGGTCTGGTGAGGACATTTGTGAAACTGCTGATTGTAGCAGGTGTGTGTGTGTGTTTGTGTGTGTGTGTGTGTGTGTGTGTGTGTGTGTGCGCTTTACAGCAGTGTAAAGTTGCAGTGTGAGCCACCACCCCCCCAACCCACAACACTGCCTGCTACCAGCGTCCCGGATAGTGAAGGGCCCATTTGTTTCAGGGACGTCACAGAAGCCCACTCATCTCTCCTCCTCTGGGAGAGTGAGGACACAGATGGTGGCAGAGATTTAAGCAAACATAGGGCGTGCAAGATGTTATGAAAGACAGACTTTTGACCAGACAAGAGAAGGAAAGAAAAAGGGATAACTGGAGAGATGAAAAAAAGGTAGAAAAGTGCTGACTTAAGCACTTAGCTCCCTCTGAGAGTCAGAGGGAGCTATGTCAGGGAGGATGTTATTTGTGTGTATGTGTCTTCGAGGTCACCCTGACTCAAATAGGGGTCATTGGTGATAATGTGAAAAGCTTTAATATACACACAGATACACACACACAGTCACTGTCACAATACTTGTGCTTCCTATCAGCTGCTGGTGTGGCGAACATAAAGATGATTAGCAAGAGGGCAGACACTGCAGTGCATCGACTCCAGGCGTGCGCGTGTGTATGTGTGTGCGTGCGTATGCATGTTCCAGACAGACTCCTGCTTGTCTCTGAAACCCAAACATCCTATCTAAAACGTAAAAACTCCAGGGCGACCCACGAGGAGCCAAGTCACTCACCACACACTTCCTTATTCTCTTTCAGGCAGAGAAACAAGTTTTTCCCAACTCAAGTAAATTGGCTCTATCTGTGTGATCAATAGATGAAACGTGTGTGTGTGTGTGTGTGCGTGCGTGGGGCCATCTTACTGGTCTCAGCAGGCTCAGCCATCGAGAAACTTGCAGGGTACAACTAGTTCAATGGAGATTTTCCAATTTAGGGATGTCTACATCTATTCTTGTTACTTTATTTGCCTTAAATACTGAGAAATTATTGATTTGCAGTATCTGCTAAAACACTTGTTGATTTTTAATCTGCAGAACAACATAACAAAATATTAGCTTGGCCATGATAACTAGGCACAGCAGGGCTATTGGTCTTTGGATTCTCCATATATTGACAGGTGGTGCATAGGGTTGGGGTAAGAAAAACATTTTTCTGGAGTACAATGTCTGATTTTCTCAACTGTATGAATGCATGTCCTCAATGGTTTCAGAGTGTTTGCAACATTTAACTTCTCTCTCCTGGTCATTGCATCTGGGAAAGATTCTGTTGCATTTTCCAAACACAATTGTACAATTTTGTAAGCAAAAAAGTAAAAAGTTTACACACTGTAGTATTTATTTCTAACTTTAATAGCATAGAGGGAAATTCAGAAACACAAATTAAATGCCTTTTTTTTTTTCTCTCTCTCTCTCTCTCTCTGTGTCACAATGGGGGCAGCTAAACAGCCAAACAGGGTTATGAGAGACGGTAGTAACAGGCTGATTCTACATGTTTTGTGATCAAATTTATAATACTACAACTAACTACTTAGTACTAATACCAGGGACAACTTGGTTGTTTTTCTTCTCTCTCCTCATTCCACCAACCGGTTGAGGCAGATGGCCACCCACTGTGAGCCTGGTTCTGCTGGAGGTTCCTCCTGTTAAATGGAGTTTTTCCTCTTCACTCTTAGCTCCAGTGGGATGGTATTAATATGTGTACCTCTATATACTGATATTCTGTAAGGTCTTAAACCTTACACTGTAAAGTGCCTTGAGATGACGTCTGTTGTGATTTGTTGCTATATGAATGAACAGATTGAACTAAATATGCACGCTGTAATGCTAGAACGGTCCTGTTTTTTTTATTTTTGTTACTACTTCCTAGTTCAATAGCTGCTGAGGATGCAAACTTTCTTTCCAGAAACATGATATATCCAGCTTCAGCTTTTTATCACAATATCATGTTCTGTATTTAGCCATCAAGTATGGTATTTCGTACACATTATATGGGATCTTTGCTTTATACCAACTTGCATAGAAATAGTCAGCCTGTGACCTTCATTTCAACTAGTTTAAGGAATAGCCCTCATTGTAGTGTTAAATCAATGACACGTTGCTAAAATACATAATTATAATTATAATATATTCTAATTAAGAGTTTTGACTGATGAAGTCAACTTTAGCAGCGGAAACTTCCTAAATGTCTTTTTGAGCACACACTCAACAGACAGTGAACAAAGTGGGTGCGTAGCTTAGCAGGAAATATAGCCATTAGAAAATAAAAAAATAAAACTACAGTTATTGCAGTGAGATAGCTCTACAGTTTATGGTCAAGTATGTGCCATCATACTTAGCCACGCATTTGTTTGCGGTCATGTTTGGAGCAGGGGTAGTCAACCCTGGTCCTTGAGGGCTACTATCCTGATTGTTTTCCAACCATTCCTGCATTTACAGCTTCTGACTGGCTGAACACCCCCGATCCAGGTAATCAGTAGAGGGCAGGGATAGCTGGAGAACAAGCAGGATAGTAGCCCTCGAGGACCAGGGTTGGCTACCCCTGGTTTAGAGGGTAAACTATAATATTTGTCATTGGAAAGTTAAGTCAGGGCAACTGGACTTCTTTCCTGTAAGGTAGAACAAGAAACCTACCTTACAAGAAACAAGTCTAGTTGCCCTGACTGAATGTTCAGACAACTTCACCTGGATGACTGAGAATCTTCAGACATATATGTGTCTTAATGGTCAATGAAATGTCAAAACTCGCATTTTACACCCATGTAAGTTTCATGCAAGACAGCATACTGTATGGTACTGCTCTTATTTTGTTTTTAGCTTTCTTCATGTAGCTGTTAGGAAGTAATCTTGCTTTTACAGCATCTCTTCTAATGATTGCTCCCAAGTCACAGTGTAATTCTAAAAAATACTGCCTGTGAGAAGCTGTTTTACTCCTTCCACTAGTCTCTCTTCAAGTGCCAGGTTTAATTAGTAGAACTGTAATTAGCTTTGCTGCTGCCAACCCTTGATACAATTACTTTACATTACACAAATAGTTGGTTGTTTCACTGCATTTAATCTTCAGTTAAAAGTGATATAATATAAAAGTTACAGAACTCCTGTGAACACAGTCCTCCCCACTGTCTTTACATTTAAGAAAAAAATCATAAAATACTATACTAATGACAAACGCTTTGATTTTCACCATTGTATACATGTTTAGCAAGATCTACTTTTGTTAATGAACAAAAGAGAAATACCTGCACCCTGTCATCATACATGTAAGCCTAATGACTCCTGCTCTACCAGTTCAAACACCCTGATGTTTTTAATGGCACACCCAAGGTGGTACTTTCATTTAGGAATGTGTTTCTGGTTGGTCATTAGGTTGTCCTTTTGGAGTACAATAGATATAGTCACATATGGTTAGAGAAGCAGCGAATTACTAAGTGTTTCCACCATTGTCAGTTTCCACTTGAATTTTTTTTCTCTAGTTTTGTGTTTTAGTTTCGTGTTGTGGCCATTAGTTTTCATTATTTAATCTTTGTTTCTGGGAATGTATGATTTATCTGCAACATTGGCATGGTGGATGGAATACTTTGCTTCAATACCCATGCACATCTGCTGCTGTTGCTGTGAAAAAAGCCAGACCGAAGCACAAACCAGAACTGTAGCAAATTCAGAGTACTTCAGAGTTGAGACAAAAAAAGTAAACACTGCAACACAGTTTCTGAATTAATCAAAAAATGTCCTAGAATTTCAAAGTGAACTTGATTTACAACTGTAAATATTTTATTGTTTCTCTACAAACTGTAATATTTTGCTTTAGAAAAGACATTCAAGTGCTTTGATTAGATGCTTCTTAGTGAAATGCTTAGTTTTTGATGGAAATAGACTTCTTTTTCTTTTTTTTATCAAAGAAGTGGCAACACATTTACCATTCCAAGCTTTGTAAGAGCTCTGAGTGCGGTTCCATAACTTGTTGTAACATTTCCTAACACTAGATCAAATGTTTATGCTGGACGAAGCACTGTAGTTTCCCTGAATTATACACAGGTAAAAATAGGCAACATTGCATTGTATTGAGAAAACTACTAATACCCTCTCTGCATGTGTTTGTGAGCATTACTGTTTCATGTAGTGACTCATGTTGCTTGGCTGCATCATTGACCTCGCAGACACACTCATCCACCAGCAAGGCACAACTGCTCCCCCGTGAGTGGGAGCCCACACTCTATTAGCCTTGTCACCTTGTAGGCACACACAACACACTTGGGTATTGACAAAGCCAGATTTACACACACACACACACACACACACACACACACACACACACACACACACACATTTAAATGTAGGCATATTCTTTTGATCCCGTCATTCTCAGCCCTCACACAGTGTCTCTTTTTGACTCTGTCTCCTTCACACTTTGATTGGATTCACCGGTTAAATGTTTGATTGTGTAATAGGAGGAAAAAACACTACGTAGGAGAAAGGAGGAAGGAGAAATTCAAGAAGAAGGGGAGAATCCCAGGCAGGATTTAGGTTTGGCAGTTTGTGTGTGCACATGTGCATGTATCTGTCCGTGTGTGTGTGTGTGTGTGTGTGCTTACTCTGCTTGCATAAGAGCTGCTTCCATTCAAGGCAGCCTGATCACGACTCATTCTTCTTGTGTGAGTCATCATCTTTCAGTGGAAATCGCTTTGCAGTCAGTTCTGACAATTTTGTTCATGTGTGTTTTTGAGAGAAAGTAAAGTTGAGCAGCGGAGCCAAAAATGAATTCCCCTCTGGACTCACTGACCCCCATGGACTCTCTGACCCCTGTCTGTGGTTAAATTGGTCTAACTGATCCATTTATTCCCCTTTAAACAGTTCATTCTCCTTGTTGAAGTATCCTTGAGCAAGACAGTGAATCCCAAAAAGCTTTGAGCTATTTGTACAGACTGTGAAGACTAACAGAGAATATCACTAGCAGGATCAATAATATCTCTGCCAGGAGAAGATGTGGTTATTCATTGGCTCTGTGTACACATTGGCAGGTCCAGAGTGGTAACTGTTTCAACTTCCCAGATATGAAGTAATATGACGTCAGTAAGCTGCACACAGCTCATGTTTACCAACCAGGCTGGTCTGTGATTTTTATTTCCATGCCATGGGGAGGAGAGATAAAAAAGATCTCAAGTAATCGAGTGCTGCTGTCTGTGGGTATATAATATACCTTTTGGAAGTTAATCAAACATTTCAGAAACACATCCACTAAAAATCCTGATTATTATTACCATATCATTGTAAAGGTTAATCTCATAATTTATGCTAGTAAAGCATATGGACACCCAGTCAAAGTATAATGGACCTGCAAAGTTCTCTGTAAACTAAGGACATTTGATTTTAAGATCAAAAGATAATTGAGACTGAAGTTTACAATACCAGCCTTTATTTCCTGGTTTTTACAACTTGATATATTTAAAGCTACAGTATGCACATTTTAGAATATTTTTTTTAAGTTGAAGATTCTGTTGTCCAGGTCATGGTTATCCTAAAAAACACTAGGCATACCCGTTCTAATTATACAGAGAAGGTCAAACCTTGTGCATCATATACTAATGCTGAAGACTACCTCACACGTATGTACAAGTATGGTTTTGACGCAGCATCAGTAACTAACGCCCTGTGTGGATTGATTTCCCTTTTCAACAAGCTTAGATAAAACTTAATTGGCTGCATATTCCTTGTTAGAATTTACCTTTAGTCATTTGGTAGAAGC
Source organism: Ctenopoma multispine (assembly GCA_034779795.1). Lineage (NCBI taxonomy): Eukaryota > Metazoa > Chordata > Actinopteri > Anabantiformes > Anabantidae > Ctenopoma > Ctenopoma multispine. Next base: position 9,613,788 of record JAUYWH010000010.1, read on the forward strand.
TTTAATTCAAAATTACTCTTTACACACAGTGAACCGTTTAAGTCATTGAAATCAGTGAGTAGATTATTGGTTTGTTCTTTTGATATGCCTTTCCAGGCTTTTACTGCAGTTTCCTTCAGTTTTTGTTAGTTTTGGGAATGATCTCCCTTCACCCTCAGTTGGGTTAAGGGCTGATAATTACTTGGTCAGTCTAAAACCACTTTTCCCCTTGTAGTCCTTTGTTTATTTGGTGGTGTGTTTTGGGTTATTGTCTTGTTGCATGGTGAAGCTCCTGTCAGTTACTAAATGTTTCTGTAAATCGACTACCATCTTGAATTATATCATCTATGAAGATTATTGAACCTGTCCAAGAAGTAGACATGCAAGCCCAAACCAATGCAGTGCGCCTTCACACAGCTTCACTGACAAGCTTGTGTGGTTTGGATCTTCTCCCACAATTTGGTCTTTTCATCAGGTCAGTAGAGATTAATCTTAGTCTCATCAGCCCATAAAACTATATTTTAGTACTTTTGTTGCTCATGTCTGTACTTTTTTCTGTCTTTTTTTTTTTTTTTTAGCAAATTCCTGCCTGACTTTCTGATTCTGGTGCTGATAAGGAATTAATAGATTTTTTCCTTTTTTTTCCCTCAGAGTCACAAAGGCTGGCTTTTATCCTATTACAGAATCAACTTTGTCGAATCATTTTAAACAACAAACACAGTCTGCATAGGTAAAACCCAAGGCTAAAACAAGAATCAATTGGAACAATATATTTTTTAACAATCATTTCCTCAGGACACATGTTGGCTAACAATTTACTCTTGTTTGTCACAACTAGATGTTGGTTGAGTATTTCTAACTTAATATCATATCATAATAATCTAATATATCATAATAATATAAAATTTTTTGCTAATATCTACCCATAAGTGATTGTTGAGGATCTTGTTTCAAAACCATAGACGTTGATCTGCTGCTGCAACATGTCCATTCCTCTGATAAGGCTTTCCACGTGCTTGTGGAACATGACGACAGGGCTCCTATTCAGGCGCCAAATAGTTCCAATACATCCCAAAGGTGTTAAGAGGATCACCAAACCAGATATACTATTTAACACAATTCTGCCACAAAACTCAAAGTACCCTATTGTCCACAGACAATATCATTGTATGCTCTAGCACTGGTTGATAAAGTGACAATTTCCTGTAGAAATTCTGCCTCTGTCTCCAGAGCTCCAGTCTTCTTCTCTACATAACCTGGTGACACAATAAAAAAAAAAGAAAGGCAGAAAACACTTCAGGTCAATGCAGAGGACATGGTGTTTGGTTACTACGGAAACCACCAACATATGCACTTTTGAGAGAAAGATGTGGAAGGAAGGAGGTGGAGAACGAGAATGAACAAGACGGCAGAAAATGGGTGAAAGCTGGATACTGGTTACTCTATGTATAGCTATGTTTCACTGTTGAGGTTGAGAGGTGGGGATCTAAATGTTTCAATAATGCATGAGGCTGTTCTCCGATATGCTAACATGAATTATTTGACAAGCCAAGCCGACCTGCTTCTGCATCTCACTTTCTGTATCTCTGTGAATCTCCTCATTCTCTCGTGCTTTCACTCCTCTCTATCCTTGCACCTTTTCGCAAAATCTGAATCTCCTCTCAAAACTGCGTCTTTTCTTGGAACTATCTTTGCTGAATAATCTAGGGCTCAGCGGGTTTCAGAGTCTCCCCCTTTGTGTCTTTCTGTGCCGAGTGTTTCTGCCCCTTTATAGATTTTCTCCTTTTTAACTATATCCATTCACTTTGTGTGGGTTCTCTCTGCCTCCGCCTTTGTATTTGAGGCTGCGGGAGAAATGCAGGCTCTTGTCAGATGGACTTTTGATGAGGAAGAGAGCAGTCGGCAAAGAAAGAGAGCTTGTGAAGTTTATGAGCTCTTTCTCTTCCTGCTTCTCCTTCTTTTCATGTGTGTATCTGTGACCATCTTGTGCTAAGTTTCTCTATCTTAGCCTGCATTCATTCTAACAGGAAGGATGTTAAATCTGTCATACCATTCTCAATTTATAAGGCTTTTTTTTTTTTTTTTTTTCTTTTTTCTTGAACTTGTCCAGACAGCTTCCCATTTCTCATTTTTACTTAGTCATGGTCTTAGAGAGCAAACACTGCACCTTTGAGGACATTCTGCCCACTGAAATGGTAAATTAATTCGTTGATTGGCAGAAAATCATTTATAATTTATAAATTTTTCAATTGAGTTATGGCTGAAATAACAAGCATTTGCTTATTCCAGCTCCTAAACTGTGAAAAGCCATGGTTATATCTGTTGTTGCTTTGTGTCCAAAGCCATCAACATGAGCTCAGAAAATGTGTGATCTGCACTTATCTGACTGATCAGCTAATCAAAAAAGAGATTTACGGTAATAATTCAGTCAGCTGTTAGTTTTTTGTTAATTTGTTTTGACAACATGTTCGACTGTCCAAGATCAGACAATAAAGTCCTCGACTTATAGTAATTTCTTCATTATTAAAGTTGCCAGCCTACTGACTAAATGTTCTGGAGGCTTTTTTGCACCTAAGCTTTAACCGAACCCCAAACTCTGCATCAACCTTAACGTTGTCGTAACTCTAACCATGACTCTGACTCAGAAAGTCTTAAACATAAAACCAGAGATTTTTTTGTCTAAATTTTCTGTCCAGATGGAAGCTGAGCCTCATCGTGTGACGGTGTGAACAGAGTTTTGTCCCCAGAGCATGAGCATACAGACAAAAAAGGACAAGAACAAAATCTAATTCTTTATGCCTTTTTAAACACTCCCAGAACTCTTGGAAATGTGTCAGTGCAGCTGAATTCAACACACATGCCCGCAAGCATATTTGTGCGTTCAAACAGACACACACACACATTCTTAGATGCTACAACCAGCTATTGAGAACTGGTTCTCTTCCAGATCGGGAATTGGCAAACTGGCAAATCTCAGATCATTCTAAGTCAGTTGGACAGACACAGCCTTAAAGTTAAGATGCTTTTGGGAAGCCTGAGGCCTGAGATCCCAAAACCGTGGATGATGGCCAAGACTTATTCCATTTAACTTATTCTGCAATGTGAGAAAGGCGAGATGGCAGACGTGTTCATGAGGGACAAAAAGCAAGTTTAGACCTAGTCTTTTCAGTCCAGAGTTAACATCTCCAAGGAGATCTGATGGTAGAAACTATATTTTACTGTAGAAATAACTAACTAGTCATATTATCATGTTGTTAGGGAACACGTGTCGGAGCACTTCAAGTATAATATACAAAAGAACAATGTAAAACATAAACCTTGTGTTTTCCAAGTATAAATTCTTATGTTTTGGTGTATTCTTTACACCTTCAGATGAATTATTAAGAAGACACAATAATTGAAATAGTGCAGGACCAACAAAAAACCTAAAATATTAGTCAGTGTGTTCAATCGAGGTGACCAAAGGCAGATTCCTAGATGGCAGCTAATGTTGCTCTGTTCACTACTTGTTTCTGTTTCCTCAAATTCACCAAAAAAATAAAGGTTTTTGCAGGTTTATGTCAAGTCTAAAGATTGATGAATTAGAAATCATGTCAAAAGTTCTCTCAAGTCAGTTAGTTGAAAAATAAATGAGCTACCAGCACTTGCTGCAGAACTGAAGTCCTCCCAAATATCTGAATTTATTTTGAATATTCAGATCCAGCCAGAAAAATCTGGGCTTCTGGAGAGACTGAATAAGTGAAGGTCTGGTTGTCATTAATATCTTGACACTGATACTCTCAAACAAAGCCCAAAAAATAGAAAACTATCTCAAAAGTAGGCAAAAAAGTTATGGGAGATGCTAAAGGCCCTGGAACACATGACAAAGATGTCCTACATGACTTCCAGGTATGACAGTATGAAGATATGTAAATGTGAGGAAAGGTGGTGCTGGAAAAAGAGCAGACACACTGAGTAAACCTCCCCTGGAAAATGGGAAGTAAAGAGCTTCTAGTACACACTTAATGACATCAAATCTGTCAAAATGAACAAGTAACTAATGTTTAAGAAAAGGACAGGAAGGGATACATGGATAAAGTTTCTGTTATCTGACACAGCAGCAGAAAATGTTGAAATATAAACAGGAATATCTAAAAGTCTGTAAATGATAGCAGTGACATGATTTATCATTTTCTGTAGTAAAGTTTAAGCTTTAGATGTGAACTTATTAACATTTACAAAGTGTTATTACATAATACCTCATTATTTTCTGCTGCCAATCTTCAGCTTCTTCCCAAAGGTTAATTAATTTTTTTCCGACTGCTTCTTCTCGCCATTTGTCCTCCCTCACCAGTATTGTGTGAGCTACTCAAAAGGAGTCTTAATAAATGACTGAGACAAGCAGTGGGAGAAAAGTTCATTTTCAAACATAGACTGCGCAGCCTGAGGTAATGCGAGTGGTAGAGGTTAAACCATCTAAAGCAGTAAGAGAAACATGGGTTAAATCCTCCTTCCTGCTGCTGCCTTTGACAAGAAACTGAATCCCCACCAGCTCCGAGGCTGCTGCTCTGTAGCTGACTTCTGACCTCGCTGCAGGAAGGCAAACAGACAAATAACAAGAAAAGACAATTACTGCATTATCACAGACATGTAGAGAGAGTATTTTCAGTCATAGCAGAGGCTGTAGGCTCATGAGCACAAGCTATCGCCATATATCAGACACTGAGCATGTGTGTTCCTGTACATACATTTGACCTTTTCGGTTGTTTAAATCATATTTTTTAAAAAGTAAATAAACAATGGTTTGCGTCAACAGTATACTACCAAAAATGTGGGCCAGTGATTGCAAGCAAGAGTTGTTAATTTGCTCACACTAAAATGTAAATATCCTGACAAATTCATTCAGGACCATGTGCACAAACGAATACACTCCATTAAAAGGTTTAGGAACAAAGCTAAATTTTAGACCTTAATTAAATTTCAAGTTACATTCTTTCAGCATGAATTGCAGGCAGGGAAATCTGATAATAAATAAGTAGAACCAATTAAAAGATTTTGTTTAATGAACTTTTTTTTTATTTTTTATTTTTTACAGCGTTTCATCCAGTACCTGGCCTCCAGAAACACCTTGTTTAACCTGAACAACTTCCTGGATAAAGGAGCTCTGCAAGGTAAGTCTCACAAACACAGATTCAACTCTCCAGAAGCCCTTATAATAATGATGGTGATACTTCACAGCCTGATTTGCTTTTAATTCGTTTGTTAAGCGCCCGGTGAGCAGGATTTGCCTGACAGGACATTAAGTACCAGAGTGTATTCACACATTGTAATTGGCACTTTAATGTGGTTGATAATTTGGTTCAAATTCTTCCACAAATATGTAAAACAAATAGACAACGTTAAATAGTACAGATAATTTGTAGCTGCGTCGCATAGCAGAACCAGTATATTTCCCTCTTTCCGACTCTCTCCTCTTCTTTTCTCTCCCAGGTTACGACATGTCAACCTTCATCAGACGATACAGCCGTTACCTGAACGAGAAGGCCATGTCCTACAGACTGGTGGCTGTGGATTTCACCAAGATGAAGAGGGGGTAGGAGGAGGTCGCACACAAATTCACAACCTCACTCATCATTTCAAACTTATCTTGTCACACACCAGGAGATGGAGTTTGTGAGAGAATAACAAAAGATTGCTGTTGTTCTCAATACAATCTCTCCTAGAAAATTGTGTAAAAATGTTCCATACAATACTGGGATAATTTAATTTGCATTTATATGTTTCTTATTTGTCGTCCTCGTCAAATATGTGAAATATTTGAAAAGTGAAATGTTTTAGTCTGCTTAGTTCAACAGAGAAATAATCTGATTCAGTGTGTGAAAATATTTAGAAAAATCTTACTCGGGTGAATATTGGTTTCAGTGGAGCTACGCTTTTTAAATTGTATTTACTTTTATTTGCTGAGGTATAGATGAAAAGATTGCTACCAGTAGTCAATCAGCATATCTTTGCAGCTTGCTTTTGTGGCTCTGTCAAAAGGTTCAAAAAAGGATAAAAAGTTAAAGTGACTAAAATGTGATTCTGTTGTAGTTACGTTCTGGACTATTTCTGGGCTGCAGTGACCTTCCCGAAGTCTCTCAGTCATCTGCTGCCACTTAGCTAAGCTAACCATCTGCTGGCTGTAGCTTTAAATTTACCACACAGGCATTAGATTGGTTTCCATCTTCTTATGTAACTCTCGGCAAGACAGTGTAAAAGCCTTTTTCAAAAATTCAAACATGTCTTTTAATATAGACATCGTGGGCTACGTGTTATCATGCATGTAGTAATGACATTGTCGCATTGCTGGAGACGTTTGTACGAAAGTGACAGTGGGTGCATCTTCTCTGGAAGCAATGTAGGAACGATCATTTCAGTTTCAGAAAATCCAACTGAAATAATACTAAATCCTTTGTCATGCTGATCGTGCCGAGTGGAGTCTCATTATTTATTGGAAAACGTGATTTAGTCACCATTCTTTGCGAAGCTTTCACCCCAAGTAGCTTGTGTATGCAAAACATTTTTTTGTGCTTTGCATAGTTTCTCATCATTTCTTCATTCCTTTTTTTTTTTTTGGTGTATTTCCTAATTTGCATCAACATTAGCATAATATATTTTATCAACAAGGTGCCCGCTACAGCTGGGTCTGTGTGTGTTTCTTGTTTTGTTAGAATTGACGGAGTGATGCGTACGATGAACACGGAGAAGCTGATCAAGACGCTGCCCATCATTCAGAACCAGCTGGATGCCCTGCTGGATTTCCAGGTACTAAGCATGTGTGCGTCTTTATGCATGTGTCTTGTCAAAATTGTGGTCGATTCACTTTCCAATCAAAATGCAAATTGAATTGACAAAGTTTGGAGACTCTCTTTATTGATGGTGTGTAAAAAGCATATTATGGTGGCATATTTAATGTTATAATGTGTTTGAGTGAGTGCGCGCTGAGGAGAGAAGGGGATCGGGCTGAGATTTTGCTGAAATTGGTGGGTGCATTGTGCTTTATGCCAGCGAGCTTCAAGAGTGACAGAAATGGATGGTGTGGTTTCTCATTGGAATGCATGCTGTATGTATGTGTGCGCTGCTTGAGTGTTTGTGTTTGTATGTGATGTTTTTCTCCCACCTAAACTAAATCGACAGCTGCTCTGTATGTGGTGATGCGTTTGCTTCGTGCCAAAAGGGAAGAGGAGCTAGTAGCTGGGAAAAGATGTTTTTGGATATCTAAAAGAGATGTTCTATCTGTGAAAATGTTTTTTGAAAGATTTGTGATGTCTTCTTTACCTTCCTCTCCTCTCTCTCTCTCTCTCTCTCTCTCACGCACACTCTTTTTTTCCACACTCTCACTACCTCTCTCCACCTCTCTCTCCCCTCCAGGCCAACCCTAATGAGCTCACCAACGGAGTGATCAACTCAGCCTTCATGCTGCTCTTCAAAGACTCCATAAGGCTGTTTGCCGCTTACAATGAAGGGGTCATCAACCTATTGGGTAACACACACACACACACACACACACACACACACACACACACACACACACACACACACACACACACACACACACACATATACTCTCATATGAACCCACACTCACAGTCTACAGCGAGCTAGCACGATCATGTCATGGCAAATATGTCCAGCATATGTTTGACAGAACTTGTCAAACATCTTGCATGGAGAATAGGTTTTGACAAACTGTCACTTAGTTGCTAGGTGCTTACGTTACATACACTGATTGTTCCCACCTCCTTTTGCCTTTCCTCCCCTCCTTCCCTTCCTCGCCTTTTGCTTTTAAATCTCTCCTTTGTGTTTCTATCCTCCTCCTTTTCTGTCTCTGCAGAAAAGTACTTTGACATGAAGAAGAACCAGTGTAAAGAAGCCCTGGACATCTACAAGAAGTTTCTTTACAGGATGACAAAACTGTCAGAGTTTCTTAAAGTGGCTGAGGTATATGCACCCACACAAACGTACATGGATTTGCTCACACGCGCACACACACTCGTCCAGAATAAGTTTTTCCAAGGCATTTTTGTCAAATGTTACCCTTAGATTTTTTTTCTTTGTGTCTCTGTCTTTTACTCTATTACTCATAGTTTCTTCCCTGTTTTGATTACGTCCCCTGATGAGCGTACCTGACGTACCCTGACTGCCCCACACTTTACACACACAGTGTATTCATTCAGTGACCTCTTTATTAGGTAGAGCTGTGCAATCAAATGCAATTTAATCATTTATGTAAGTTTGGTGTAGATAGGGTAGCCAAAATGTTAGAAATGCCTCCTATTATAATGCCCTCCAGTGTATAACCACCAACCACCAACCATCCACTATGACCCCAGTGATAAGATTTGGTATTATCATGTTTCTTACACTTTAAAACGAAAACTGAGAAATTATAATCTTGTAAAAGCAGAGTGTGTGCGGCTGCTGTCTTGGACTGCTTCAGATTGTACTGGTGTACCTAATAAAGTGGATAGGGAATGTACGTATATACAACCCCCCCCAAAAAAAACTAAGATGGAGGATGTGGTTAGGTGCTCTGTTAGCTCCCTCTCCCTCTGCTCCCCACACTCCTTCATCTTATCCTTTCTTCTCCCTCGCTCTTCCCTCTTGCCCCCTGACAAAGAAAAATACTCTTGTGGCTCTCCTTCGCCCTGTGCCCACAGATCATTCCTCTTTCTATCCGTCCTCTCTCTATCCCTCCCTCTTTTGTTTCAGCACAGTAGAAACAATGCGAATCAGCTAGTGTAACGTCAGCAGAAGAAGCTACACTGGTGGTTCACTTTCTTTTCATTAATGCACATTCAAATCACTGGCCCCAGTCAAAATTCTTTGTCTTTCATAATTAGGTTTTGAAGAGCTCCCTGTAAAAAGTATTGCATTTTTTTATAGATAGAATTTTAAAAACAGTGACGAACAATTAAACAAAAGGAAGATATTAAAAAAACAACAACAAATTAATCAGTTTTTCTCTCAATCAGGGTCTTTAATGTGTCAAGACCTTGTAATACTGTAATAAGAAACATTTAATATCCATAATTTGACACCTTTCTCCGCAGATGTTACATTATTTTGTACAGTGCTGCTGATAAACAGACTGTGTACATGTGACCTTTAACTTTCCACCCACTGTTCACAGCACAGAACTTTCACAGACTGCTGGGCGCTATGTAAATTTAGTGCTGTGAAAATTTAAATGAACATGAACATTAAATACAGATTTAGTTTCACATCTTTATGATATTGTGGCCTTGTGTAGAAATAATGGCTGTACAAAGCACAGTAGAGCATATTATGTGGCCATAAAAATATGCCGTGTCCATAACCTCACCCGGTCTGACCATCCAACAAATGAATACATTAAAATTTATATTAAGGGAATAATGATCAAAAATATTTGTCATAATTTATATGGACTAACTGCAACACAGTCGGATGTTTTGGCTAAAGACGTTTTCTTTGCCACTTGTTCATTTGTGAATATTTCATCCTACAGAGATGCAAAATTGCACATAAATCAAACTAGGTTAGCTTGTTTAAGACTTGCAACTACTGGTGAAAGAAAAGATCCTGTTGCATCAAAAACTAGATTTTCCTTATTTTTTAATGATAATCAAAGAATAATTTTTAATTGACTTGACATAGAAGGAAAAATAACAAATGTCCACTAATTCCACTTACAGGTCATGAACAGTTTTCTCCGGTGAAAACTATTTTCTGATTTTTCTTAATGTTAATCACTGAAAATCAAATATTAGCCTGCTTCATGCTTTTAATAAATAATACCTAAACATGTTGATTGACTTTGATCTGTGCTTTTCCTGCTCCTCAAGATCTAATATGGCATCTTGAAAGTAACAGAAGTGCCATTATTTATATTGTTTACTGATAAGTTTAGAGGGAAAACAGAGGTCATGTTGATGATTATTAAAGACTCAAAGACTTGGTGTGCTTTATCTGTGTTTAAAAGAAGTCAACGTGTTCACCCAAATGTTATTTGTCTAACTTGTAAGTCAGTTTGGAGACGATTCTGATTTAGCTGTCTTTTTTTTTTTTTTTTTTTATAACTGTTTATTGTTGTCACATCATCATCCATGAGTTGCCATGCCTGCTCTCCTTCATTGTTCAGACACATTTATTACTGTGGGAGCATCATTGTCATTCACTGTGAGGATTGGATGGTCTATTAGCCAATCCAAATGTCAAACGTTTTCTTGTTTGTTTCTGTCGTTGTTTTATGTTGACACTGCCACTGCATGAAGTAATGATTCCCTTTTTTTATTTTCTCATCTTTTTTTTTCTCAAATGGACCCTGCCCTTCTCCCTGTTTTTTTTTTCTTCTCCATTTTATCCCACCTACCTTCCCCCTTTTATTTTGTTGATTTGTTTTTTTTGAGGACAGCAAATTGGAATAGATCAGGGTGACATCCCAGATCTCTCACAGGTCAGTGTACATCTCACCTCCCTCTCTCTCTTTCTCCTCTCCTCCAACTTTTCTTACATTCTCTTTCCTTCTCACCTTTTTTCAACCTTGAGCACCACATGCGGTTTCATTGCTTCCTCTGTGCTTTAATCCGTCAACACACCTTATTTCATCCCTACATTTCTCTCCCGTCCACTCTCCATCCACAAATTTTTATTTCAAACCACAATCTTGTCTGACCTGATCTTAGTCTAGGCAGCTCCCCTCTGGTTTGATTTTGCTTTCCTACTTTCCTTTTCATTTCTAAATGCTTATTAAAGAACAACTAACATGCTGAGGTGATTTACGTCTGCTCAAACGCTGTACCATCAGCCCAATGCAGGTTCCATCACCTGTATTTGAAATCACTAAGCAACTACAAACAGAAAACATAGGCTTTGAATCTACAAAAATAATAACAGCAGCAACAAAGGTCTTGAAAAACAAGATTGAGTAACTCTACAAGGAAATGCATTTTCTGTTTTTAATCATCGAGGCGAAGCTTGCCTTTTTACCTCAGTGTTTAAATCTAGGCACAGTGCTGTTATTATAAATGTTTTCATATTATCAACAGTGACTTGTATATTTGTTTGTTTTATCGTTCTAATCATATTCATATCAAATAAATACTATGTCCTTTCATCATAATAATAGTGTTGCGTTTAGAGTTTATTAAAGATTATCACAACACTCCGTTTGCAAAAATATAAAACATACAAAAGTTACAAATCTTTTTAAAAAAAAATAAACTAACCTTTTAATCTCATTTAATCTCAAGAACGACTTCACAGATTTTTAACTCGCTTCCCGGTGGTTCTACGTTGAGATGTAAGAATATGAATGTTATCTCCTCCAGATGATGTAATCCAGAGGAGTATTTAGCTCCACGTGTCACAGATTAATCAATAATGAAATTTTTTTTTTATACTTCGCTAAACTACAGGTACTTTGACACATATACATAAGTTGGCGACATGGGTTCTGTTCTGCCTCAAGACATCTTTTAAAATTCCTCACACACAGACTTACAATTGTAAGGCTTTACAGCCCCAGTGAAACATGACCTTGGTCGTGCATTAGTAAAAAATCGTTAGAGTGTAAAGCTAGAAGTTAACAGCATGAGGATTGACTGTGTGGGTGTCGAACTCATAGTAAAAGTTCACAGTTTATTGTCATCGTTAAACAGACGTTTTTCTTCTCCCTCCTCTGTCGCAGAAAACAAAAGGATCATACATTGTAGGTGGTGGGTTGCATACTGTACTGCTTACCCCCCCCCCCAACCTGCTGAACACCCTGCATGAACAACATACTTGCTCGTATTTGTGTGTGGAGCCTCAGGTGGCTTGCTTGTAGCTCTCAAACACACACACGCGCACACAGAGCTCTGGCACGAGAAGCAAAAGGCCATGAAACCTCATGAATAGAAAATGAGGCATCACCCCTCCGACCCTCCCTCTTCATCTGCATGAAAGAATCCCTGTGCCAGGTTTTTGAGCTCACTCATTTAAATTCCATTCCCCTCCTTAGATGTTGTTTATTTCATATTTGTCATTCACGACGTGATTGCTTCAACATGCATGGCAGAGGTGCTTTAATAGTGACCGACCCAAGCGTTGCCGTGTAATAATTGTAAACATGAGAGAGGAGAAAGAGCGGGGAGGGGTTTCTCTCGTCTTACTTTTTTTATTCCTGTGATGAGAAGTTGGCGCGTTTACTAAATTCCTTTAGATAAGATTTATGCAAGAGAAAGACAGTCAAAAGATGAAGAGAAACAGTCTCCCCACCTTCCCAGCATTTGTCTGTGTCAGAGCTAATATTGACTTGGCATACACAAGGTCTTCTTTTCACCTATTCAAACATACTGACAGTAAACGACGGCCCGTCTTTCTTCTGCGAGACGCTGTTTCTTTAACAGCCAGACGGCAGATTGGCAAGAATCCACCATTTAGCCAGCCGCAAAGGACACAGAAGCCAAAACACACTCCCAAATGTGTGTGTTTGCATGCATGTCTGGAGCACAACTGATGGCACATTGTGCATTTTTGTGGATGGAGACGCAGACATGACGTTGCCATATTTTCACAGTGGAAGAATTTCCTTCCCTCAGCCAAATGAAAGCTGAACTTTTTCTTTTTCTCGCGGGTGTTAAGTTGTAGATGTGTGTATGAGAACCACTGATTGTACACTCGATAATGCAGCTGTTTTGCTCGCTCGCTCTCACCCTCTTGTTTCTTGTGGTTTTTGAGCATTAATGAGGCACCTTATGAGAACACGCAAGATATTGTGCTGTGCAACACACACACACACACACACACACAACTGGAGTCTGACTTGAATTGCGTTTTCTTTAGTAACGTAGCAACAACCCCCAAGTAACCTGCTCACTAAGTTGTACTCCAGAACTGTTGAGCTCAAATTTAATGCTGCTGCCTTATGTCACTGTACAACAAAGAACATTTTAGAGACTCTTAGCCTCACTCAGTTTTCTGTTTAAGTAATTAAGGAAAGGTTAAAAGATTAAAGCATAATCTCTATCCCCAAGTGGAACAAATGTGCAGATATTTGCGTAAACAGTAGGAGAGACGTACTGACGAGTCAGATGTTCAGAGTGCATCCTGACACTCATTGTGCTGCGATAACAGGACCTCACGATGAGAGAGACGGCGCGGAATAAGCAAAACAGAAAAGCAAAACAAAGGGAAATTGAGTGGAGGGGGGGTGGGACGATAGAAGCTATAGAGAAATTATTACCCTTTACTCGTGAAATTAGGGAAGAAGAGGAACGACCTCTCCTCTGCTCTCCACCTTTTTCCTTGCTCTTTGTTTTTCAATCTCCTCCTTTGTTCTGTCTCTCCTTTGAGTCTCCTGCTAACAGTGTGAGTGTATGCTGCATGTTGCCATGGCTATTCTTGGAGCCTGATGCACTGTGTTACCTTCCTGTGAGACCAACTAACTCTGGGTGCAGTGTATGTGTGTGTTACTGTATCTGTGGGTGGGTCTTTTTCGTGCACATGAAACAGAAAATTACTTTGGAAAAGTTGAGAGGGGATAGTGATTTTTTTTGTTTAGTTGTTTGTTTGATTTTTTTTTATCATCCTAATTTCTCTCTCAGGCTCCCAGCAGCCTCTTGGAGGCTTTAGAGCAGCACCTGGCCTCTCTGGAGGGCAAGAAGACCAAGGAATTGAATGCAGACGCCAGGTAGACGTCTTAATTGCCTGGTAGTTACATCAGGTTTTCTTGAAACATCACTCCCAAACACAGTTGAAAATATGAAATTTATAAATTTGTGTCCTGCTTTCAGAGCATCTACTCTGTCCAGCGCCGTCTCATCTCTCTCCTCCACCGGCATGTCCTTCAGCCGCATGGACGAGAAAGAGAAGCAGCAGGCCTTGGAGGAGGAGCAGGCCAGACTGCAGGCTCTCAAGGTAACTGAAGTAATACTTTGTAATACCAAATCACCTCTGAATCAGGGGGTCAGACTCAGCACTGTAGCAGCAGAAAGACAAGCACCAGCAGGTCTAATAGTTACTGTGGTTACTTTTTTCCTTCCCCTCTTACTCCCACTCAAGCTGCTCTCTGTAGCTACGAAGTTCTGAATGTAACTGGGTTTATAAGGAATTCATGTTAGACATGTGATAGGATTTGTATCTGTACAGTATTGTTTGTATTACAATAAATAAAGCTTGGTTCCGTCTTGGTAAAGCTAGCAGTGAGAGGTGAAGTTGGATGTTTCAAATAGCTGCACAGATTATTATTATTATTTTGTTGAGAATCTGGTGACACTGTACAGTTAGCCTCTAGCAGAGATGAGCAGCGGGTTATGAGCTTGTGTCTTCTCAAAGTTATAGTCTTCAGACCCCGCGATGCTGACTTGAGAGACAACACTTGAGGGAATTTATCAGATTTTGTACAGCTCTCTGTGGAACCACGAAAGACTTTATACATTTTTTCCACATAATACAGCAGTAACTCCCCAAGACTTGTAAACAGACTTTGATGTATAAAATTGAGATCCTATCCGTTTGCATGTGCGTTTCCTTATCCAGATAGGCTATCCAATAGAATTTATTTTACTACCAGGTTGTTTGTAGTGTCTTATCTTTGTTTTAACTGTATGTCTGTGCAAATACTAATATCTCTGTGTCTAAGTACACAGAGAGAGAGCTACTGAGAGTCAAGGTCAAATGTATTGTTTGCGTCAGACCAATAACAGGGAATCTTCTGTTAATTCTAAAATGTCTGATGTGTGGCTCATGTGGTTGATTTCTATGTCAAGTCACGATGAAGAGACAACAAGTCTCAATACACTAGATTCAGATTTTGGTTGTACTGCAAACATGGTTACAGATTTAGACATGGTAGCTGTCAAATACTGAAAATAAGCTAGTTCAGATTACATTGTATACAGAAAAGATGTGCAGACTTTGAGGTTAAATGTGCACATACAGGAATTTGATCTTCTGAACTAAAGAATCCCATCACAAAAGAAAATTGCTCAAAATGATAAGCATGAATGCAGTTATTGCTCTAGATTTAAGGCTGTTCTCACACCGAGAGAGAAAAAAGACGCAGCAGCTACATAGCACTTGAGCACTGACAAATGGTACAAATACAAAAATCTATATATATAGCGCTCAACTTTGCTGTGCTGTAGAAATGACTGACTGGTTTGTTGTTGATAGATTTGCACAGCAATTTTGCTGTTTGGCGAGATTGAACTCCAGCTGAGGATAAAGACCAAAAGTCTCAGTGGTGAGCTGAGCAATAGAAAAGTCAAGTGTAAAATGTGTTGACATTTCTTGTTCCAGCCCTGGGAGTCCTGGCTTACAGCAAACTGTAATTGAGTAAGAGCAGTGAAGCTATGAAACAGGCACACAACAGCTCAGTGTGACTGTGTGTGTGTGTGTTTAGCTGTACATGTTTATGTTTACTGTACATCCTGGCAGAGAAGATACAGTATGTGTCTCGCCGTGTTTCTAATATCTCTTTGAGCTTGGTTGATATATGAAGCATGTGTATATCCTGGAAGATTAGGTGCAGTATGTGCTGCCAGTGTGTTTCTCAGTGTGTTTGTTTGTGTGCGCGCCTGATTGGATTTTAGTGCGCTGTTTACTCTGTGCCCTTGGTTGCCCTGTTTCTGCCAAAGTCCACTGATTACCTTTGGGTTTAGTTAGAAAGGAGAGGGACGATAAAGTGTGAGTGAGAACATAACAGAGTAAGAAAGAGAATGAGAGAGCTGGGGGTTAGCAGGGGTCATCCAAATACTCTTGTCCAGCTGTCTGAGGGCTCCGGTGTCCATATGGACTCAGCACACACATGCACTCACATAGAAAAACACTTACACACTCAGCTACTGTCCAGCTGGGGCTATAGCCCAAACAATAACAGCAGTTCCCATTTGTTCCTTGCTACAGTGTCAGAATATAAATGAACCGGGCTAAGGATGGTATGGAAGGAGATTCTGTTTATTAATCTACTCAAAGTTCAGATTCCTTTAAAGGCAGAGGAGGCTGTAAAGTGAAACGGATCATTTCCATACTTTTAAGTCACCTGTGTGTCCACGTGTAAATAAAATGGACAACAGCAGTGAAAGGCACAACTTCAACAACACTCCAAATTGCTTTCCTTGTCTACCAAACACTACAAAACACTGTATATAGTCTCATAAGATAAGACACAAATGTATTGATCCCTGTGGAGAAGTTAGGTCATTGCAGCAGCAAAAGTAATAAGATCCAGTGGGAAATACAAGCAGATGGAATATAAGCATAAGAAATAAGCAATGCAATGGCAAGAAGGATAAAATCAATCAAAGAAGCTATAAAAATGTATATACTCATAACTAGGAATATACAAGCAATCCAAGCACACTATACTGAAAAACAGTATGGGTTTGTTATAGTACTGCAGTACATTTTATTAGATTTATAGATTTAGACTCACTGTCATTTCACATTAAAAACTTGTAATACAGAATCATTTTAAATCACAGAGTGGCAGGAAGTTGTTGACAGTCAGATTTCCCTGCTTTTACCCTCATGCATCAAACTGACCCAGAGGCAAAATGTTCAAATTCATGCAAGAAATGAAAGTCTGGAGGTGGCAAGAAGATTTTTAAAACTCGAAATGTGTAGGAGCACCTTCAATCTTGGATCAGAAATTAAAATAACCTCTGGTAGCTTTGCTGTGTTGTCCAGTTTTCTGAGAGCAGTCTGAAAAAAAAATCAAAAACGTTATACAGTTAACTAGTAATCACGCAGATATTGGCAGTTAGTCTGTTTTTAGATAACTGAAAACAAAGCAAAATTTAAAACCTATTGTTTTGTTTTGGACTTTTTTCGCTTTAGTGGCTGGGGTTGGGGTTTTATATATCAATCACCAGGATCAGCTTCACCTAAAACTCTGTTTGAGCTGGAGGCTGGAACACGACGAAAAAAATGTATATGTGCATTTCTTTGTCACTAGGAACCAATATAATGAGTTTTAGAACACTTTAAGCTAATTGTCTGTCATTATATTGTTGTGTTTGCTGAATCCCACACCACCAGGCAGCATTAGCAGGAAAAAAAAAGGGCAATAAACTGACACTGGAAATTCTGTTGGATACATGCCTGGCTTTTAGTCTTTAAATCTAAAGCCAGAACTAACTGAATATGATCAGCAGGCAACACTGTAACTTATTCTTACTTATATTTTTCATATGAGATGCTTGAAAAAAATGCCAACACAAGTTGGAAAAGTGATCTTAACTTAAGAAAGTATGCGATGACAGCGAAATAAAATATGTGGTCTATGTAACCAGCAATACATAGACCACATAACATTTTATTTTCTGTGCATTTTCACTTTCTTTGCAGATTTATCTTTTCACATCTTTGTACACAAGTGCATATGTTCATGAGAGAAGGTGTACTTGCCTTTTACAGGACTTGGATGTACTGGAAACAAAACTTTAATTCATTTCCACAGGTAGCTGACTGTTTAACTATTGTCTTCCTGATCAGATTTTGGTGTGTGTGTGATTGTGTGTCTTCCAGGACCAGCGCCTGAAGGAGATCAGCATGCATACTCCGCCCTCCGCCTCCCCCAGCAGCCAGTCAATAGGCAGTGCCAACAACAACCACATCATACAAACCCCAGAATTATTCAACTCCACACTGTCGGCCAACAGGTGCACACAAACACTAAAGAGGAAACATAACGTATTTAAATACTATACTGATAAATAATATTTGACTGTGTTTGTGTGACAAATCCACAGATAAATATTACCCAAAGCTACATTGAGCATTTTAGTGTCTTTCAGGTGTCTTGTTTTGGTTATGTGACCCACGGCTTCTGTTTTTTTTTTGTTTGTTTTTTTAACAGCACTCATTGCAGAGTTGGATTCTTTTAAAGGTTTTTGAACAAGGGTCGCCCTTTTAACCAGTCAGAGAATTTGAATTATTTCTACTTTATTTAGGACGTTCTGGAGAATTCTCATGTATTGTAATTTCAGGATAATTACCCAAAGCACTGAGCAGGGTGTAATGTATATAATGTAATGTAATGTAGTGGGGAAAAAAAAAAAGAAGGAAGGCTGTGTAGAGCTGAGTAGAGCAGTGCAGAGTGATTTTGAGTCTCAGGTTAGCACTAACTTAAGCTGCATGTTGTAGGTTTAAGTAAAGAAAGCTGGGGGAATGATCGCAGTTGGTAGAGTGGTTTCCCATCAACCCTAGGGTGAGTGGTCCACAACCTGACTCCTCCTGGCTATTTGTTGAAGTCAAACAAGGTCCCAAGCCCGGTACAAAACTGAGGAGGAAAGTAAAAGCATCCAGCATAAAACCTTCAAAATCTGTGTGGACAATGCTCCAAATGCTGTGGCGAACTCCAAACATGGGATAAACCGAACAAAGAAAAAGCTTCTACAGCTTAGTGGATCATTTACCAGCTTTCCTGAGATGTTTGTGTGCTCAATGTTTTTAAAAAAAATCAAAGAACTTAAACATAATTAGAAGTTTGATATGTCAGATGTTATGTTTATATCACAATTCCACTTCCTTCAAATGGCCACAAAAATCAGGTGTGGCTTAAAGTCATCTAAATATGTGACATTGAATAATGAGTACTGACAATTATTTGACAGTAGAAATAGTAGATACATGACTGCAATCGCTGTGCCCTGACATATAATTAAACATGTCAGGTAAATCACAATAAAGGTGAAAGCGTATTTCCACTGTGGTCCTCATTAAAACATGGAAAGACGACGGCACTTAAAGTCTGGCAAGAATAATTAAAATATGCAAAACAGTACAAGCTAATAAACAAAACAAACTTATGAGTGACAATTATTATTAACAAGCCATCACTTTTTTAATTTACTGTATGTAAAATCAGCCCCAACAAAGCGAATCTGTGTATGTCATTGCCGACTGACTCCATCTGTAAGGAGAGCAACGCAAAGACTATTTATTCTTGATAATCGGATCACAATTTATGCTCAACATGCAGACACTGTAACACGCTCTGAATTTACTGGTCCTAACTGTTTTATTGCGCCGTGGAGGTTTTTACAGCCCTTTAGAGAGAAAGGATTGATCTCTATCTGTGACAAAAGAACTTTTTTTATTGGTGGATTTAGGTCTTTATGTGTGATTGATTAAATATTAATG
This sequence comes from Ctenopoma multispine, assembly GCA_034779795.1. Taxonomy (NCBI): domain Eukaryota; kingdom Metazoa; phylum Chordata; class Actinopteri; order Anabantiformes; family Anabantidae; genus Ctenopoma; species Ctenopoma multispine. Next base: position 9,632,895 of record JAUYWH010000010.1, read on the forward strand.
CTCTGTTTCTGTCTTTCTATTCTCTCTCTGTTCTGTTTCTATTTATCTCTCCCTCTCTTACTCACTGGATTTCTTTTCCTTTCTTTCTATCACTCTGTACTTTTCTCTTTCTTTCTCATTACATCCCCCGCCCGTCTTTTGCAGCGTGCCCAATCTGAACACTGACCTGTTTGATCTTCAGCCGGCCTTCATCCCCGCTGTGCAGAGCACTCCTTCCATCTCCACTGCCAACAGTGCCTGGGGAGGTAGGCTACACACACACTAACACACACACACACACACACACAAACACACACACATCCTACACCTGCACGAACACACTCATGCATTTATATATATATATATATATATATATATATATATATGAAGGCAGCAGCAGGTACACGGGGATGTGAAGAAGACCCCCGCCTTCAAACACACAAATGAATTTATTTCTGAAATATTCCCTCTGGCCAGTCATTCACCTGTCTGCCAATCTGTCAGACCATTTGTCTTTTTATGAAAACCATCCATCCATCCACCATCGTTCTATCCCTTTTCTCCAAGAACTAATGTTGCATGACCCAGCTGGTATCTTGTGAGGAGATACAGTTAAACAAGTTTTGAGTGCAGGTTTTTTATTGTAAATACTCACAATATTTTGTTGCAATAAATATTGTGACCACACACACTAAACAGCCCAATAAACCAGTCTAAGGAAATGTCCACTGAGATTCAGCCTCCTTCTCGTTTTCTTGTTTGTCAGCATAGAAAATGTGGCTGTAGACAGAATACTGTATGGGTAGTAGCATTGCTGTTGACAAAGTTGACATTTCAGCTCACATTCTGCTATCTCAAATCAAAAAGAAGCCCAAAATGCATCTGGAAGTACTATTGGCACAAATCTGTGATCAAAATTGTGACAGAAGCTATGTATTGGCCAAAGTTCGAAGTCAGAAATACTTTTTAACTTCGCGCCCTTCGTGCTATCAGGAGCTCTGACACAGGAGGTGAAATAACCCTCCCGCTGTGCTCTTGTCAAATATAACAGAAGGGATATTTCAGGAAATGTCCAGGGCTGTAAGTGTCCAAGACAGTTAAGGTTTCAGTAGATACAAGAAATGTCTCTGCTAGTTAAAGGGAATTGTTCAAAATAAGGGAAACATGCACTCATGTGCTTCAGTGTGACAAGACGTTTAATGCCACTCTATCCTTTAAGTATAAAGCTTAGCTTAGCATTAAGGATTGAAGCAAGGGAAACAGCTAGCCTTCACCTCATTGTATCTCAAAGCTCTATAATTAGCATGTTCTGCATTTGTTTATTAAACACAAAAACCAAGGTGGAAAACGGTTATTTGCCATTTTACTGGAGGAGTATGTGCTGGGCTGTTGGTGTTTTTGCAAACATTGAACAAACAACATAAATTATGAGGATTATGAGTTTTAGATATTCTTGTTAGTGGATTAGTTTAACATTGGTCACAGCCTGGCTGTTTACCCCGTGTGCTAAGATTTAATGACAGTGGCATTGACGTTGTCATCTAATTCAGTTACAATGAGTTTCACCAGTAATATACTTCTTAATTATCATGTCGTGTCATAATTCACAATAAGTTTTAAGTGCAGTTTACCTGTACCTGATTAGATGCTAGCCTAGATTGACATTGTCTTTATTAAACACCACTACGTTTCCTGAGAAGTTAATTGAAACACATTGTGTTTATTAATGGCTTACCATCTCTTGGGAATCGTGTTGTGCATTCACGTTTTGTGGACCCCACAAAGACGGTCTCTCTCACTCTCTGAGGTTTCAAACCCTAATCCCCAACAGCGATGTGGATGAAGACGAAAAACAAAAGGTACATCAGTGGATTTCCTCGTGCACAGGCTTAACTCTCCTCTGAAAGCCTGACATTCCCCTCAGCCTGCACAGAATCCCAAGTTACTAAGCAACAACAATGGCAGCACAACGAGGACTGAAATGTCCGTGTTTCTAATTTAATGGGATTAGTTTAGCAGGAGGTGGTGGGATCGTCACGCGAGTGGAGATTTTAGCAGTCCACGTCATAATTTAAAAAAATATCTTAAGACAGTCTGTGAACCTATGCCGTTTAAGTGTAAGTAGTATAAAGTAGAAATGAGGCTTTAATCAGTCATATCTAACTGCATCCCTCAGGATTGGAGACCCAGCCTCTGCAGCAGACCGCCCCAGCCATGACAGTAGATTTCGATGCTGTGTTTGGGAGTAAGGCCACGCCCAGTAACAACGGTCCACAACCTGCAGCCGGTAAAGCCCGCTATGTCGGACTGTCCAGACAAAGACAGACTGAAAACTAAAACCTTCTGACTTCTGACTAGCAGCACCTGAATCCTTCTAGCTCTGTCACATGGTCTGTCGTTTGAGTGTCCGAACAATAACAAGTTCAAAACCCAGAGAAGAGAGGATCAGTTAACTTTAATTCTGTTCTGCATTGAAGTAACTTGTGAAAGAAAGAGACCTGAAAACGTATACAGTAGATAATACAAAAAGTCAAGCAATGAAAAATAAATTAAAATTTTTAAAGAAATGCAAAAAAGAAATATGTTTTCAGTGCCTTTAAGGAACCATACACCAAAAGTTAACTGATCCTAGTCCCCAGGGTTTTTCTCAGTAACTCACCTTTGCTTTCAGGGTTCCTACACCAGATTTTCCAGATGACAAACCTGCAGACATTCATATAATACCTTTCATTTATTCATGTATTAGTTAAGTGGTGTACGACTTATCTGTCATAAAAATATTGTTAGTTGGGGCTTTTTATCATTTTATAACTAAATCCAAATTGCTGAATCCAGTGGGGGGGAAATAAAACGTCTGTAAGTCTTGAATGGATTAGACTGTGTGTAGGAACCCAGTCTCCAACTACTACGTCCTCTCTTATTGTGGTTTCCTGCCTGTTACGGTAACCGCTTTCGACTGATGGCTCTTAAGTGTTGCAGGTCTGAGACTTTGGCTCCGAGCCCTCTTATTAGCTTACTATCTTTTAACCTTTCAGCAGCTGACACAATCAATCTCTGTGGTTCTCAACCCTTTACAGTCCCAAGATGCTCCTAGGGAGCATATAATTTTAAGGCACGGCAAGTTATCGACCGCTCCAAGGAAGGCACAGCAGATAAGAGCGAGTACCTGCAGAGGTCATCTCAAGACTATTTTCATCATAGGGGGAGAGTGAGGTTCAAAAAGAGGAGCAGAGTTCAGAGGAGGGTGCTGTACAGAATTCTGGTTAAAAGAATTTAAGTTTCAGTGGAGATCCTTGTTGAAAAAATGTGTGAATGATGATGATTAGTTGTTTTTTTTTTGTTTTTTTTGGAACGATCAATAATGACGTGCTTCACATTTTGTTTTGTTGTGAGGTCTCACTCTATCCGCTGTTCTACATCCAGACTTTGCTCTCATCTTTATCTAGCTGAACGTATTCGCTGCGACAGCTCCCATCAATCAACATTACTGGAAATTTGCCAGGATTAATCAGCCAGCTGTTTCACACCAGCAGTTGCTGCACATGCTGTTCAGAATTGTTGTGATGACTTGAGTGAAACAGGATTGTCATACAGAGCGAGTGTAGATCTCATAAATCTAAAGGTATTTCTTGAATTATCTGGCAGACGGTGCGTATTTTATAATACGTCATTATTAGGGTTATTGGTTGCATTTGCACAACTGTATCATTGCTTCTTCAAACACTTGGTCAGTGTAAATCTATTTATGTTGTAATCCATTAAATATTAAAGAAGTCCAGGTGCAGCCGCTGATTTAGGTCTTGCTCTAATCTTGTTTAACCCCGTCAATCTCTTCTGCTCTGCTCATGAATAACAGTTGGAAGCTTGTGACTCCAGTGTGCAGCTTGGTTCTGGCTTTGGACAGACTTAACTTCTTGCTATTAATAGGGCCTGTGTTGAAGCTGCCACTACTAACTACTAATGCACCATCTGGACAACTGGCAGCATCTCACAAAAATCACTGTGCTACTGTATGTCTGTTTCCTCCTGTGCACGCCCAGGCATTGTCTGCTTTTCTCTATGCGTCCACACGTGTCTGTAAATTTGTTAGTGTTTGTAGCCGTGCGTGCATCCACGTCTGCGCCCGTTCACATGTCGTCTGTCGTTTTGCTCCATCCCATCTGTCTGCTTCTGTTGGTCTGTTTTGTCTTGTTGTTGTTCACACCGTCCCCACCCTCCTCCCTCCATTTATTTCATCTCTCGCTCTCTGTGTTTGCCTCATCGTCTCCCCATCACACTTCACAAGGCAAGAATCACCCAGGCAACTCCTTTCCATCTGTTCTCCTCCTCGTCCTTTTTTTTCTCTCTCTCCTCATATTCACAATTCAGCTATTTTTCTTTTCTCAGTCTCCTCCACAAAGTCTGTCTTCATGATCAGATTTTTATTGTCCATAGCTGATACCTTACTGTATTTATGCTTTGTGTACAGAGGGGGAGGCGTTGTTGCTCAGTCTTCAGATTTGATTTTTCTGAAGGGCAATGAACAATTCATATCTGTGTTACTAAAGCCTGCTTGTTCTTTTGCGATGTGTTATAATGTACCCTCACTTTCCTGCATTATCTGTTCTTTGCTGTATTTTACGATGGCACGATGACAGTTCTTGCAGTCGTTTCTCTTCACAGGCTCAAAGATTTAATTCTGCTTCTTCTTTTCAGATTTGTTTTAAACTAAAGGCCCTTTCTCTTAATGTGTTAGCTATATCCGTTATATCTTTTATCACCGGGGCATGCTGGTGAAAGATGATGTTTTAGATGGGTTTTCAAATCAGCTTTCAGAATCTTGGATATGCATAATTCATTCACTTTAATGAGCAGTTAAAGTTTTTCCTCCCTTTGATGTCTCTGCTCAAATCAGTATCATTTCATTCATTAGATTATCATATTTATCAGTTTATTGTCTCAAACTCTGCTCGTGGTCAGACTTCTTCTCACAATGCAACATATTTGTACAATCTATATCTGCTCTGGGTTTACCTGCTGTTATCTGCATTGTTGTTTTCATCCGTTTTTCTCCATGATTTTCCACTCAGCTATTATCTTTTATGCATAAAAGGCCTAATCTGATATCTACCGTGATGTTTGGATAAATAGCTTTACACTGCAATGCAAAGCTATTTTGCTTTATTTCCATTTCTTTAATCGTGCTTCACAGCAACTTCTTAGCTTTAGCGTCTCTCTTTTGGCACTATGTGTATGTAGCCGTCACATTCACAGGACCTCCTTTTACATGGTTATGGATTAAAAATGAATCACCTGGAAATGTTTAAAAAATTCAGTGAGATGCAGTTTCAACCAAACCACGCACGCAGCTAATGTTAGCTTAACCAGCAAACTAGTTAGAGGTGCTAAAGTCTGATAGCAACATCCGTCATTTCGTCCATTACCATCGACGCTAGAAATGAGAAGGCAGCTTTTGTCTCCCTTTATGTAAAATCAATGACATGTTGTTTCAGAAAATTTTGAGTACTGCATAATCCTTTGTTAACGTTATAAATTGCATATGTGATTTATTGATACTGATGTAGCATCAGTAAGTAAGGGAGGTGGAGTGTGTGAATGGCCAGTTGAGGTTAACATGTATATATCACTATTCCTCTTGCTCTCGTGCTCCAGGTGAAAAGTAATTTCCTTTCATATTTAAACAAAGCAGCTGACGGACAACAAAAAAACCCCACAATTTTAGCCAATACTTTAAACCACCATTGTTCCATTTTGTATGTCTGAAAAGGGCTTTAGATAATCCAACCATTTAAACTCTCTGTTAGATTTAGCAGTAATTCACTGTCCCAGTGTTTTGCAATTGATCCACTGATATGGATTTACTTCCTTTCCTCCCTTTGATCTCAAACTGGCTGACTGTCAAATCCGTTGCTGAAACACCTGAGTTAACACTTAGAGCATTATCTTCCCGGTTTGATACAACGCTCAGTGCTCTCTTTATCACCCCCTTCTCTTCCTTCTCCCCCCTTTGACTCCCTCCTTGCCTTATTCTTTTTCTCCTTCTCACGACCCTGCGTATGATACTGAAGGAGCTCGTGTACCGGTTTCTTTTTTCCCCCCTCCCTCCTTTATCTCTGCCTCTCTTCGTTTGCTCTCTTGGTTCTACTTAATTCACTGAGCTTTACTGACACAGAGGTTTAAGAAACAAAAAAAAATTACTCACGTTGCCAAAGTGTTTTAACACAGTGACAATAATAATGGAAATGCCGACTACAGGAGATAAATTGGCATCAAGAGAATGAAAAGATAGTGGGTATAACTGTTTCTTTCCTCGTCTCCCTCTTTCTCTTCTCCCTACTCTCTAATTTTTCATCTTTTCTCTTTAGCTTTGCGTTTCCTGTTTTCCACTCTTCTTTCTGTCTGTGCTTTCCCTCCTCTCCCTCTTTTTCTCCCATATGCTATGCTAGCAGGAAAAGCGTTTTCTGAATCTCTTGTGTCAGCACCACTGTCAGACCTACACACCACTTCCTAACTAAATATTATTCCTCCTTTTTTTTTCCCTCACCGTCAGTTGCCTCTTGTTCTTTTTTTCCCCCCTGCTTTTTCCTCCTGTGTTGTGCAGGCACACTTTACATTTACACCAGTTGTATTGGTTGTTTCTGTTTCCATTTATTTCTAGCTTTGTGTTGTCATCTTGTTCCTGTTGTTTCCTGTCTGCAGATATAGATTTTTCTTAACCCTTAATGGTTATAGGCTGCAGTAATGCAAAGAGGGTTAAACGTTCACCCGTACATACAATTATCTAAAAGTCTGTCTTCATTTTTGCTTTCATTTTGCCTTCATATGCTTGTCCTTTCTCCTTAGTGTAGCCACGCTGACCATGTGTTCACACATACCGTATATAACCCATACACACACTGAGTGGAGTAATACTGAACCATTAACTGAATGAGTGCTGACATGGAAAGTTGTTAACACAGCCACTTATACACACTCACACACACATGCACACCAGCACAGGAAATTACATTTGCTCCTACAGGCCATGGACAAACACAATCCCACTTCCACATAAACACACACATACCTGTTGAAAACTAATCACTGTTCAGAGTCAGGGAGTGTACAGCAATGGACAGATAAATCAATCATCTGGAACAACTGCTGCAAGCTACTGAGTCAGGGATTAGAGGCTTGCTGCTGAGAAAAAGAGTCTGCTGCATGACACAGTCTGGATAGAGTATAGATAGAATATATGTGCCTTAAACAGGAATATATGTACTGTATGTATAATAAAACGTTAAAAATAGGTCAGGAAGAATTCCAACAAGCAGCAAGACGAGGGATTGAGGTTCATATTACGATGCTTGGAGAACACTCTCAGATCAAAACAGTCCAGCTCTTCATTAAATCACTGAATTGTGAGTGGATGTTTTTGAGAAGTTGGGAAATTAGGCTGAATGTTGCGTCGACTCTCATTAGATTCAGATTCAATTACAGATGCAACACACAGTTGGCTCTCCTCTATAACTTTCTTCACCTCATTTTCAGATTTTTGTGGCTTTACAAAGCTGTTTCTCTCTTAATTTACAGTCGTACTTTACTGCTTGATGTCTTTTTTTGTAAACAATCAGAAAGAAGCAGACTTTACATACATGTAGTAAGTAATTAAAGAAAAGAAAATAGAGGGAAGAAGGTGTTAAAACAAGGTAAATAAACTAAATACTCACGCATAAGAAAAACGGTCCACTTTTAATCTTTTTACTTAAGTAAATGTACTAAAGTATGTGCACTAAATTCTTCTTACAATACTAAACTAAAAGTACTCTGTTTAAAAAAACACTTTCTTAATAATGTTGAATTTTGTGCTGTTGATAACATAAATGTAGAAATGACAAATTCTCAAAGATAAAAATTATGACTAAAACGTGTTGTTACCTAAAGACTGAGGAACAAAACCTGAAGCTGAAGGAGGTTAACCACCTTCTATAGTGACGGGGCGTTAATCCATGATGGTACATTTCTATAAGAATTTAAACCTGCAAGAAGTAACTAGTAACTAATGTTGTTAGAATAAATGTAGTTCCTCTGATTTGTAGTGGAGTAAAAGTAAAAATAGCATGAAAAATGACCTAAAAACTGTACAGTACAAAGTACAGTACTTGTAGCATTGTCAGTGGTAAAAATGTGTTTTAAGGAGACATTTAAAGGACATAATGGACTATGTAATCTGGTTTATCATAACCCTGTAATGAAAGGTGCTGCTTGGTTACTGCTGTAGCTGGTAAACTAGCTAATGTTTGCACCTTACATAAAAGTAGGCAAAAGATGACAAATATAACATTACACCTATTGTGCTTTTAGTTTAGACAGACAATAGTGAAGACCTCCTGAGCATCGTTCACGTCCACAGCTTTAACGAGAAGAAATGCAAAGCTTGCCCGACCTATGCTTTGACGGCTACCGTTATTTGAACATACATCAAATTGTCAATGCTGTTGTTTTGTGTAATTAACAATTTATTTTATTCTGCATACTCATCATTCACTGTACATTTAATCTGATTTGTTTGTACTTTCTCACTGCCTGTGTGTCTGTATGTACTAACGTCTGTGGGTTCACTTTTCCTTCAGGTTTCGATGCTCTGGGAGACCTGTTGAAGCCCACAGTTCCCACACACGCTGCACCTCCTCCTCACCCTCAAATGGCCATCCATCCCGGAGGAAAGCTACTAGCCAACGACCTCGACTCGTCTCTGGCCAACCTCGTGGGCAGTGAGTGTCGAGATGCATGTGCGCAGCTGAACGTGTCAGCAAATACGAAGAGAATCACTTCAGGCAACATCGTTTTCTGTTGTTGTGTTGCAGCATCTGTAATATTTTATTCACTGGTAGAACATTTATGTAAATTAACTCCAGTCAGCGTAGAATGTGTGTTTATAAGCAATTAAGGTGATTTTTTTTTTGTAATCATTCATATTCATTGAGGATATAGATAAGAAATGTTAAACTTCCTTTTTTGAACTATTTTGATTAAAAACAACTAAAGCTAAGAAAAACGTGATGTTGAGAGAGGAAAGATGAAGTAAAACCAAAGAGAAAAACCTTATTCAGTGCTGAGACACCTGTCTTCTGCTGAGTAATTTTCTCTCTTTAATCTATGATCACTCAGTTTCTGTTTCTCTCGCTCCTCAGATCTGCAGTTTGGTGGGACCCCAGCCAAGAAGTAAGTGTCTTCTGTTATGCTTGTAGACCAGTATGAAGTATTTATTTACTGACAAAACAAATTCTTTGTCATACATTCTGCCATATAAACATCACAACACTTAAAGTAATTAAGTAATGTATTCCAACATTAACTTGTTTTATGTGCCTGCCCCAGGCTGAGCAGGTGAAAATGCAGAAAACGCCAATGCTAATTTTGTGCTTGTCTTGTCGCTGTGCTGGTCCTTCTCCAGGCCGGAGATGCAGTGGAGCCAGCCGGGGGAGAAGAAGCTGACTGGTGGTCAGAACTGGCAGAATAAGACCATGTCAACCACACAGTGGGGCCCTGCGCCCATGGCCCCACAGCCCATGCCTGTGCCACATGTGGTAAGGAGACAGTGATTTCTGCAACCGTAGAATATACACTGAAAGCATCCATCGAAGGTGTCCGCAAGTCCTCAACAACTGGGTTATCGTGGCCAAAATTATGAAAATAAGACCCATGTTGTGATAAACCTGAATCATCCTTTATTAGGGCCCATTCAAGCGTCTCTAAGTCCTGTAAAACCTTTCTAGAATTTCAGCGTTTACTGGCTTTTTAAAAGGCCCATACAGTTTTAAAATCATTTTCAGAGGTGAGTAATGTGTTTTATTGCACTGCACTAAAGGAACAAGATGTCACTTTGGGAAATATGGTTATTTCCCACTTGAGGAGAGTTAACTGAGATGATCACAGAATACCACAGTCATATAAATTAAGACTATAGTCTATGACCAATTAGCTTAGCATGGAATAAGAACTGTACACTGGGAAACAGCTAGCTTAGCTTTGTATGCAGGCTACACAATTAACACCTCTAAAGCTCACTAATTCGTGTTGTAGCTTGTTTGGTAAATGTGCACACAAAAAAAACAAAGAGTGAAAGCTGTTTCACATGTAGTTATGTGGTGAACTGTCTCTTTTCCTAATTTAACAGAACAGGCAAACAACAGATGAAAACAGCTAGCCTATCTCTGCCTCTTAACAAAGTCCACCTACTAGCCTGTGTGAGTGTATTTTTCTCATCTGACTCTCCACCAGAAAGTGAGCACAGTAAACACATTTCCCAAAATGTCAAACCATTTATTTTGCCTTTGCAAAATCAATATCGCTGCTTAAGAGGTACGGTTTATCTATTTTCACTTAAAAATATTTGGGCTGCATCCCCTAAAATGTTCCATTTATCTAAAGGAAACTTGAAGACACCTTCCTTAAAAAAAAAAATGGACTGAATGCTCTTCCTGTCGGTGTGCATGTGAATATTCAGCACTGTGTGATTGTACTGCTGTATGTGAGCGTATTGACTTGGTTCAGTAGCTGCCTGTGCATGCTCTGTGTCTGTGTGTGTTTGTGTGCGCGGGTGCTGATCTTGGCAGCTCCTGATTGTCCTCCTGATCTCTGGACTACAGTTTCTGGCTGACAAGCACAAACTGTCACTAACCCTCCGCTTCCTCTCTTTCTCCCTTTCCCCAATATTTGTCCTTTTTTTTTTTTTTTTTCGCACTCTCCTGTTGATCCTCTTCCATCTCTCTCTCTCCTTTCTCCGTCCCCTTCACCCCTGCTGTCATTCCCTTTAATCTCTCCTTCCCGTCCCGCTCGTCCTATTCGTGCATTTCTTCCGTTTGTTTTGCACCGTCATCCACTCGTCTTCCTTCCATTTTTTTTCTTTTTTTTTTGCTCCTGTTGTTTTATCGCATCTGTTTTGCGTTGTCATCTACTTGTCCTGCTTTTGCTACACTGCCTTTGACATCGGCACATCCACATCTTGACCTGCTTTGTTTTTCTCTTATTTCTTTTCCACCTTGCAAACATTGTTTCTCATTCTGTCTCACATATTTCTTCCCTCATACTGCACACTTTTTTTTTTATGATTGACTTCCCTCATCTTCTATTTCTTTCTCAACTACATCCCCACCATATTTTTTTCGCTGTCATTCTCTCACTCTTCTTTATTTTACTCTCTCTCTTACCTTTTTTGCTTTGCTCTTTCATCATCTCTCTCTCTCGTTATCCTGAATTCTGTCTTTCACTCTCCCTTTGTCATTTTTTTCTCATCCTGCTCACTTAAATCCTTCTCTCTGCCTCTTCGTGTATGTCTTTTTCTTTGTCTACCTCCCTTTCCTCTGTCTTTTGTCTTTTTTCCTTGTTGCGTCCTGATGCAGAATGGAATGTTCTATACTAGTTATGTAAGTACTTATCTCTGTTTAGTACGTCTTAATGAGCTGCTCAGTAACTTTTATTATGTGCTACCAGCCTCCCTCTCACTTTCTTCCTCCTCGTCTCTTTCTACGTCACCTCCTGCATTTTTTCTATTGCTCTGGAACACTTGTCTATGAAGAATTAGATTGTTTTGTTTTTTTCAATTTCCACAAATAACCCTCTCACCTCGGTGCTACAGAGCTAATGCTCTGTGCCAGTTATGTAAGCAGTAAAAATAATTGACTGATAGCAGGAAGTTAGAAGAAAGTGCTCTCTTCCCCTCCCTCCCTGGAGCTCCCCTTGTGCTCCTCTACTGAGACTCCAGGACTCTTTCAAAAAGTTTCTGCTTGTTTCTCACTCATCTAAACCAACTATTAACTGATCATGCAATATTTCCTTAAACAGTAGTTTTGTTTTTTTCAGTTGCTCCTACATACATTACCCAGGTGTTGCACTAGTGCACCAATGCCGCTGAAAAATGTCCCCTACAAATGCACTATTTGGTTCTGTTTGAGAACAGAGTTGAATTTTCTTAATCTATCCAGTATGGCGACAGACTGCCGATATGTGTGTTACATTTGCTAAATGACTTCAGTGAAATCATTTTGGGAAGAGTCTAAATAGCTACATAAATAAAACGTTTACTGCTCCATGTCCAATATACAGCATGAAAACATTGTGTCTGTTCTTTAATTTAGACTTAGAACAAATCACTGTAACAAAGAAGTGGTAACAATGTGGAAGCATCCTGCCTCTTCCTGCACCCAACACAATTTTCCTGTCCGAGCACATTTTTGGCGATTGTTCTTTTTTTGTTTCAGTGAGTCAGTGCAGCCATCAGTCTCTTAAAGTTTGTTTTGTTTGTATCAACTATGTATGTTGTGATAGGTGGAAGCTGCTGCTCATAAAAGTGCACACATTTTCAAGTTGATTGTGATTTTTATAAAGGGAAATTTGCATGGAGGTACATGAGTACCTAGTTCTATTAATTTTAATGAGTAAATAGATTTGTTTGTTTTGTTTTATTGCCATATTTTTTTGTGTTTTGTGCACACATTTTATTAAATGAGGCCCTTAATATGTGTAAGATGCAGCTGCTAGTGGCAGACACACAACAGTATATTGTGAACTATTCAGGCACCTGCATGAAAATGTACTGGAACAGTCAGACACAATGCAGAGACAAAAAACAAAAAATCATGGTGGTGGCATGATGATTGCAGTGAGTCTCAAAGGTAGAAACAGATTAACCAATCAATAGAGTAAGAGTCCACTGTGGTCACTTAACACGTCTCAAAACAGAAGAAAGTGTCAAAAAACACATCAAAAGTCAAACTACACTGACATATACAGAGAATCGCTGCCATTTTAGAAATCATTCAACCCAGTTTTGCCATGGGCCAACAGACATAACAAGGTAATCATTGTTCACAGACTGTGTTAAAATCCAAAGAAGCAGAAAGAGAAGGAAAGTGAACTAATGCTAAACCAGCTAGGGACATAATATTAGCAGCATTATTTCATCTTTGATTCGAGGACTAGCAAAAACAGAAATTGCCTATTGGGATTAATTCACTGGCACAAAAAAAAATTTAAATAGTTCTCTCAGTAAAACGAACTAAAATGTCTTTTTCCTCCTGTGTGAATCCAAACAACTGGTCGGCAGTGAACCGAATCCTTTCTTCAATTTAGTAAGACAAGTAAACAAAAAAATGCTTTGACCATGAACAACTGAAACTAAGAGAGAAAGTAAAATCTAAAGGGAAAATGTGCCTGAGGAAGAATATAAGTTATAACTGACTGTAGTGAATGTACATTTGTGATGTATCGTAAAACAGTGTCAAACAGTCACAGTGGCAAGTGGCAGTTTTTCAACACCTGCATATGAGATCCACGTCAAACGGACAGCTGTGTGATGGTCCCTGCATACTTGATACTTGAAATGCCAACCAGAAATCCAGCCTTTCACTTATTTGACCTTAACTTCGCCTTGCAGGTTATTTCAGGTCTTAAGTGTCTTTACATCTTTAGACATCTTCATATCTTTAGGATATGACGGAGAGGGTAACAAAACGTTAGCTCTGAATTGCTTAAACCGTGAATGAAAGATCTGTACCTGTTTGTTTGTTAACCTGTAAAAAGTGCCTTTTAAAACAGTTTGGACCATCAGAGAGAGCTGGTTTGCGAACTGAAGTATCATAGTTCAGGTGCAGTAAAGTCGGTTAATCTTTATTCATGGTTTCAAATACTAAAACCATTAAACCAACGGTTTTTAACTAAGATAGCAATATATATATTTGACAGTTAAATTCAGATTAATCTCTGGTTATGATTAGCTTTCACAACCTTCGTCTCATTGGCCAGAATTAAACTTCCTACATTCGCTTTTCATGATCTCTTTAAAGCTGTGTTACGGCATTTTACTATTGGTTTGGTTCAGATTTTCACAGAACACCAGAAAACAAAAATCTCTTTATCAAGTGAGATGATTCATCGCTGTCGTTGTCGTTTTTTTACAGAATTACAACAGTGTATGTTCAAATAAAATGCTCGCTATATAAAAATACTGTCAAATTGATTTACATCAAAGAGCTTTCTGCAGCGCTCATTTCATCAAAATTATAGTAGCAATTAGGTTAAGATGTGTAATTAAAGCACAAGTCGGTATCTGGGGGAAAAGCTGTTGGAATACTTATATCTGTTCAATATATTGTATTACCGCAAAAACAAGTCAAGATCTAGACTCTGAGATTGTCAAACTGTGAGACTCGCCTCCCCAGAGGAGCAGGGGGAGTTGAAGGGAATGAACAGGGTGAAAGGATACTGCAGGAGGCAATAATCAAAGCAATCAAAAGACCTTTTTTTTCATTGCTGACGGAAAAGAGTTACAAGACATTTTACTGACGTAACTAGCAGTAATGTAAAAATAAGGAGAAATGCTCGCAAACACATGTTGCATTAATTTACTGAATGTTTTGTTCAGCAACAAGCGCCGAAACTCGGCTCAGCTGAAACAATACTGCAAAACATGCAGTTTGTTAAAGACATTGATTAGTGTGCTGTTACACAAGTAGCAATTACAGGATAATTCTAGTGTAGTTTTGTTTTTGCCCATGGAAAGCCTAAATCCAGCTTTGCTGGTTCGATTAATGTAATCCATCTTTTTATGTAAGATAGCAAAGGTAATGCAGGATTTCACCACACAGCTGATTACTGTGTTTTACTAATATTGGACCTTTCTCTTGCGTACTACATGTCCCCCCAACAAAACTAAGCTGCAACATCCAGCTGGAGAGTTTCAACTCGAGCAGAGTTGAAGTGTTCTTTTATAGATTGATCAATGATTGAGTCGAATAATGGCACAGTTGTCTCGTTCATTATGATGGATTAGATTTGTGAAGGTAGGGTTAGCATTGTACTGCAAGATGCTTTTAATGGGTTTTAAAATCCGTATTTGTTATGTTTGAGAGAAATGGTCAGCTTTCCTGCCTCCATGATATTTACTCTGTAATTCTAAAAACTCTAAAAATGACTGCAGGCAATAGGTAACTTTACTGACATCTGGTTATGTTAAAACTGTTGTATGCGTTACAGATCGCCCACTGTAGTGCAAGAAGCACCCTGCACTGCATGTTCACTTCTCATCTTCCCTGGGTATTCATCGATACAGTCATGAACCACAGACACTCGCCGCCATAAATTATCGATTTGCCGAGCTGAAATCAGCCGTTCTGATGCAGACGTGTGGGGGGTTGTAAACAACGGGTATAAATTGCCTATCACGCTGAATTTGACGTCTATTCAGCCGTAGTGGATTTGTGACATAAGGAGGGCAAGGCTAAATACTGTCCTACTGAGCCACCTCTTTTAAAGTGGTGGTCATGATTGCTCCCAGCGGGATTTCACTAAATACCTCTGCAGCGTACTGTGTTGTTGTGGTACTAATGTGCACACACTTTGGGCATTAAATGTGTTCTCCTTGCACATAAAGTAAGCGGAGCGTGTTTTATTTATTGTGAGTGGCACGTCTAATAGAGACGGATGAAATTGGGTAGGATTTTTTTTTTTTTTTTAAATGTTGTTTATTCAGCTTGTAAATGGCGAAACGCAGCCGTATGCTACAAACGTAGGCTGACAGAAAAACCGTGAAATGTTTGATTCAGATGTATTTTCTGTGATGTTGGAAGTCCCATCTGTTAGCTGATTTCGGGTTTCTGCCTTTCTTCCAGGCTCCGGCCCCCATGGCTTTCCCCATGACCACACCGCAAGTGCCTGTGTATGGAATGGTGAGCGCACACAAATGCACAAAGAAACCCTACTGTTCATATGCAAACTGTACATGCAGAACAGCGCTGTTTTTATTGCTGATTAATGTGTAGGTTATTTACATAAAATAAGCATTTTGTCTGTTAAGTGTGACATCTTCAGTCACCTTGTTTGACCAGCAGTGTGAAAGCTGAAGATACTCTGCTTACAGTGATATAAAAATGAGAAGTGCATAAATGATTTGCAGTATTAGTTCATTGTCTGTTTTAGCTGCTATTTTATTTTGTATGTGCCCACTGGGCAAAATCAATTTTTCCTCAGCGATAATAAAGCTAATCAAATCAAGATTAATCAATGATTTGACCTCTAAAGGAGAATATATAGATGTAGCTGCTGTTTTCTTAGTGTCTGATCTGCTTATGTCCTTCTCATGTTTTTCAGTTTTTCTGACTTTGAAACCCTCCTGCTGTTTTTGCATCATTGGTTTCTCTTTTCTTTTTCTGCTTACTGTATGACTATTTTTCATTTTTGTTTAGTTTTTGTGCCTGTCTTTCTTTGTCTCAACCCCCTCTTCTGTCTTCCCAGGTCCCTCCACAGATGGGTCAAATGGGCGGGGTACCGGTGATGGCTCCTCAGCCAATGATGTACAACCAGCCTGTTCTCAGACCCACCAACCCCTTCGCACCAATGCCTGGAGCACAGGTGATGCACAGAACACACGTTACTGCTCCTAGCTTCAAAGGACCTCTAGATGATGTCATTTGGAGGAGTTTTCCAGTTCATATGATGTCATCTGGTTGCTCATAATAAGGAATCGTTGACCTGCTACTCCAGATCTCCTATATAATATAGACTGAACTAAACACGTCACGTTTAGCCACGGGAATCACTGCTTACCACAGTTTACGCACAAAAAATGCATCAAGTCAGCCTGGTTGCAGACAAAGATGGCAGACTACAGGAAGTAGTCCATAGTAACTGGCCATTGTTAATGTTTTCATAAGAAAGGACCTTTTTTTTTTCTCCCTATTACCATCTACATGTCTTCACAGTTGTTTCGCTCTTTCTCTGTGTATTCAGATGCAGTTTATGTAAACCAGTCAGGTGGGAAGCAGAGTGCCAAAAGTGACAAACAAACAGCAGAAGAAAACACACGAGGAACGATCGGATGGATGGAGAAATGATTTGATCAAGATTAAACGACTAAGAGACAGACAGACAACAGGATAACCAAGCGACACCAAAAAAAAAAAGAGAGAAAAAAAAAAAAAAACAGGCTGGCAAGAGGAAGAGAAGATGACCAAACACAGGATGGCAGGATGATGGTGGGGAAGATGTCACCCTCACTGGTCTTTGTCTGAAACAATTCCTTGCATGCGTGTGTGTGTGTGTGTGTGTGTGTGTGTGTGTGTGTGGAGCTTATTTCTGTTACATTGTCTGATTTAAATCCTATCAATGGAGTGACGTTTCAGGAGAGGGAATATGGATGAGAGAGAAAGATGTAAAGAAAGATGGAGGAGAAGAGGGGATTGAGGAAATCCTACCTCTGGTTTTCAGTCAGAGTATATATATATATCCATATATATCTATATGTCTGACTGCTTCGAGAGTCTCTGCTGCAGAATTAGCTTTATTTCATACTGGTGCTATTTTGTCCTCTCTAGGTTACTGTCCGCCTGCAACAGCATCTTGGGAACACTTTGGAGAGGACGCGTGTTTGTGTAGTGTGATTGTGTGTGTGGGGGGGGTGCGTGCACACAGGAGTTGTTTCAGACAATGCTTTTACACCCAGCCTCCTCTCCATCCCCTCTCTTATTTGCTGTCTGTGTCCACAACTGCCCAACCAGTGAGACCTTTAGAGGCAACTCTTCTCAGTTGTTTCAGAATATGTTGGGATATCTTTGTATTTTTAAATGTGTTTTCTTCTGCAACCTCTCCTGAATGTTTTGGGGCTTTTACAGCGAATTTGTTAAACCATTTAATAGTAGCTTAAGTCTTTGTTACTCATACTGCATTGTTTTCTTCAAAAGATACACACAGGGATTAGTGGTGACAACATGGCAGCCCACTGCCAACAAAGGCGACTTGCTTTTGCTCGACAGCTTGTGTGTCACAGTTCACAACAGCAGAACAGAGAAATGAGAAAGTCAACTTGTCCAAATATTTCAACACATAGTTTTGCTGTTTTAAATACTGGTATGATCAGCCCTTTAGCCGGCCATGAATTAAAATGGTTACCTCGACATTTTTGGCTGCAGGTAGAGAGTAAAGAAATGAACATGGAAGAAATCTGCACTTTTGTTATGCTACGCTAACGCGACTACATCTGTAACATTAGCATGGTAGCTACCTGTTAGCACCTGTAACACCTGTGTGTATCTGTTTCCATGTTTTCATTAGCCTACTAACCAGATACAGACATCAAAGGTTTCCAAAATAAGATCTTCTTCATTAGGTACAACCTCTTGGCAGGTCCGCATTATACAGTACTGAGAGAGTGAGGTAAATGTTACTGAATCAAACTGAATTCACTTTAAATTGCACTGAATCAAAATGAGCGTTAAGCGTGAATCCGTCTGCACAGAGGGCCAAACAGCGCTTAATGTTTGACGTCAACCTTTACTCTGTGGACATTTGGGTGATCAAACTTGACTCACGTAAGCCGTCTTGGCCATTGTTCAGCCAAACTATCACCATGACTTTGTCTGTTGGTATATTTGTGCGTAATGCATTTTACTGTGTGTTCACGTGTGTTCTAACACATTTATGACAATGTTTTTCCACCGAGGGCTGTTTCTGGTGATGAAATTGTGTCAAATTTCAAGCTAAATTTGAGCCAGTGAGTTTGACTCTAAGCTTTTTTTTGTAAATGTTAAATGTTGCAAAATGCACATGCAAAAATTTTGCACTGAAGGGACTATCCTGTCGCAGTAAAGCTGTTGATAGTTTTTCCAGTGTGGAAAAGTTGAGAAAGAGATTTGAAATTTGTAGCGATAGTTTGGGTTTTTGGTTTGGGGTAGTTTGCCTGATCTACCAGCCAGTTTGGCAGATAACAAAAAAACTTTTCTTTTTTTTTGTCCTGCCATTCTAACAATGAACTTGAAACTTTTTTTTTAGTCCCGGCCCCGGTCCCAGTCCTGCGTCTTCATCCATCAGTTCTAGTCGTTTTGCACTCATCGTCCACTCAGCTGTGAAATCTGTAGAATCTCGCTTCAGTCTGTCTAGTTGGTCTATCTCTTAGAATGCTTTTTTAGCCTGCTTTGTCACTGTTTGGTATGTGTAGGTATTAAAAAATTATAATAGTGATAATAGATAGTTTCTGTCTAGATTGTCTGCACCCACCCATCACTGTTGCTGTTTGGTAAATATTGCCCTTAGACACTTCTTGTTGGCAGTCTTGTGTTAGCTTAGCCTCTGTTTATAGTATCCCCCTTGAAACCTGTAGAAGACCTCTCGCAATAGGTTTCCCACCTCGTCCTCACCTCTGCCAGTGTCTAGTATCGATAGCTCTATTATCTGTCTTGGTGTCTGTGTCTTTTAGCTGTAGAAGGAACCTTTTGGAGGCTCTTCAGCTCAGGCTTTGTGGTTTGCTTTTCTTTAGCTTTGAGTGCACTCTCTCCTCACACTGTTGGCATTGCACTAGTATCCAGTAGGTAAAGTCCTCATCTTTTTTCCTGTCTCAACTTTGACCATCTTTGGCTCACGTTATGATGTCATCAGCCTACAAGCAGTCTGTGATTGGACTGTTGAACCTAAACAGCAAATCAGATGTTTGGATATCCAGGTGTTTTATGACAAATAGAGAGACTTTGAGAGCAAAGTCAAGAACAGTACGTAGTCCAACCAGGTTTGGAAATGAGCTTTAGCTAAATGCTGGTAAATCTAAGCAGCATCTAGGAAGGTTTTTGTTTTCTGTGTGTCACTAGCTGTTGTTCAGGGGTATTTTTATTGTGTAAGAATTTGGTAAGTAGCAAGGTAACTCACTAATTTCAGCCCCAAACTCTGTTATGCAGGAATTCTGCATCTGGGGAGATGCGTGTGAACACATTTGCACAACTAGTAGACAATGGTGTTTTTTTTTGGTAACCATGGGCAACGAAGGAGTCGAAACATTAACCTCCAAAATCTCACCAACACGCAGTGCACACCTGCGCATCAAGCAACCTGAGAGAGGATTACTTTTCTGTGATTGGGTGTGCATTCTAGCATAGTACTGCCAAAAGTGATGTTCTAGCAGAGCATAGGAATTCCTCTTGAAGGTACTTTTTCGATTGCTTCTCATTGTCCTGTCCGTTTGTTAATAAATGCAGCTTTAGTTTCACGAATTCAGTTGTCAGGGAGTCTGTGGGGTGAGATTTATTTCTGTTTTGCCTACATTGTTGTTTGCTTCCCAGTGGACACATACAGTATGCTCCCAATCTTTCAAGAAAAACCCGTTCAGGTGTGTGCAAATGACACCTTTCAGTATGTGCAGCCTGGAGAAGCATAATTCTAGCTTTAGTAGGGAAACATTTAATTTTTGGGTTATGTGATCGTTCCCTAAACTGAACTGTTGCCAACATAAACTGCTTCTGTCCTAAACATGGACTCTGGAGTTTTTCCACCCTTACAATCCTCCTCCCCATGGTCTAAAATACCTGAGTTTTCAAGTTGGACACTCTTAAAACTGTTTGCTTAATAGATGCCCCTTTGGCACAGAAATGAGTTCTAATCATGGTTCTTTATTTTCGGAGACAGCTGTCTAACTGTCTCTAATCTGCTGTGATAAATTGGCACTTCAGATATTGAAACTGCTTTTGTGGCACTGATCCAGAATCAGATGATCATCGCACTGGATCTTAGAGATAAATCATATCAGGTCTACCTGCGGGTCTGATCATGTCTGTAGTAACCTTGGAGTGCAAAATTGCCTTTGGCGTGAAGGACAGTAATCAGTGTTTCTCTCAGTCCAAACTTTTTTCAGTGAACACAGCTTTTTTTTTTCTAGCTACAGACTTCTACACCTTGTGTTCCTTTTGGTCAGTCTTTCCTCTTTTTTTTTATTTTAAATCTTTTTTATTTCTATTTCTGTTTGTTAGAAACCTTTACATTTCTCTGCATGCAGTCCTGTGTGTTGCAATGAGGTTTTATTTAGTCTTAAGTGGTTTCACAGGGGTCACAATAGGCAGGTTATAGAGGGTGTAGACATGGAGACTACTGTCGTTTGGGGATCTGAAACATTACTAACTTATCTTGGTAGTGTTGATGTAACTGCCAGCTTTATCATATAGGTAATTTTGTTATTCAGGGAAGGTTTTGGCCGAGCATGCAGGCTATTTTTCGGCAACTCCCTTCCTCAGATTCTGACACTTTTTGGCTGGGAACGTCCCAGTAAAACTGTACCACTGTTCTCTGGTGTTGGCCACTGACCTGGTCCATTTGGGCTCAGACCAAGTTGCTTTGTGGCTACTTTACAAAGTTTCTTCGAACTTTAAAAGCTGCTACCACCTCTCTGTATTGTTGTAGCATGAATTCAGGTGGAGAAGGATACACAGAAAACCCTTGATGTCATATTAAATTGTCTGTTCTCTGGTAATGCTAAGTGTATCAAACGTTCACAGATCAGACTCTTCTCTGGTGAGCCATCCCTTTCTCTTTCTGGGGTCGGTGAGTGCATGGTTGTAGCGTTGTCGATGTTTGTTGTCCTTTTGCCGAAAAGCATGAATATGACAGTGATGGTGATAACGATGATGATAAATTCTCTTCCCTCGTCCCTGTTTTAAAACGTATCGTCCGTCAGGCGTCCCGACAAGGTGAAAGGCGACATGGATCAGACTTTCTTGAGCAGTCATTTGACATCCATGACACTGAGGTTATGGACTGAATCTGAAAGATGTTTGTACTCTTGATAAAAGAGCCACTGTAGCAAAAACGATGCGCCAAACTTTTGTTACTTCTCCCAAAGATGTCACATGTCCTCAATGGCAGATTTGTCCTTTAAATTCTTTGCTGTTGTGGCGCCATCTGTGGTTCGTCGTGCGTGTTGCAGCCATTGCAGCATTCAAGATTCAGAGTCCACGAAATGTAATGAAAGAGACCAAGAGGAGAGACTGTTAGACAGATCAATTTCCTCATGTTGTCAGTGAGTCAGTGTGTTGAATCAAAGATCTCTTGTGCACGTTCTGTTTTTTCTACATCTGTGTTTTTGGTAAGAACCCTCGGATTGCTGCCTCACTATTCTGTATATAGAGAAATACACTCACTAACAACACAGAGCTTAAATACATACTCTCATAATCTGCAACTGCATTATGTTTTTCATTTACTCTTTAGTTTTCTGACCATGAAAGATATTAGCGTTCATACAGCAGTATATAGGTATGATTACTATTCAGTGGGGGCGGGCTAAACAGACAGACGATGCAGATTTCGAGGGCTGCAGACTTCCCGTACATCAGGATCAGCCATGAATTCTCAATGATGCCAAATGTGTTGCAGAGTACATCTTTTAATCTGTCTTTTCTTTCTCTTCTGTCTTCTCCCCCCCGTCTCTTTGTACATTTTTCTATTTATTTAAAGCAGAAATATATGGATTATATCAAGCATGGAAAGGCAAGCAAATGTTACAGTTGACAAAAATCATGGGCTTTTATTTTGCAGCAGTATATTTGTTTATTCTAGAGATTTTGTTTTGTTTTTTTCTCTCTTTTTTTGGAAGAAATAAAGTCATTTTCCATTCCTAAACAATTGTCTGTTTGTTTATTTGTTAATTTATTTTGGGTTTCTTGAAGGAATTACCATTTCAACTTGCTACTCAAACTGCCCAAAAAGTCTACAATACAATAAAATATCATTTAAATCTGAGATGATAAAAATTCAAGGGCTTGAAATGTCAAACTGTGCATCTTTGGATTTTTAATTGCTGCGCCTGAAGGCTTAAGATCATGTTTTTGAGCTCATGTTGTGACTCCTCAAAACTGTGATTGGCAGGTTCTGCTTTTACTTTTTAAGAGTGTTTGTGCTGAAAATTGAATACAACTTGTACTTTAATATTGAGCATTTAAAAGCAATGCCGTCGGCATCTATACAGCTCTGTTCGGGGACTTTGTTGGTACAGTACTTACTGAAGAGGAGACTGGGGTCACTAAAGCACTCTTCATTACAATATGTGGTTTATCCTACAAGCTGCAACTGCTAGTCCCAAGTTAAGTGAAATTTAAGTTATTATCCAAGAAAGCAATTAATGTGATTTGAAGGACAAAAACGAGACAAATAACTACTGAAGGAAACGGATTAGTTTTTAGTTAGGCAAGTGAAAATTCTATACCTATCTGTTCTTTAAGCCAGACTACCTTAAATACCCCCATTCAACAATTTTTGTGTACTTTCCTAAAGATACCACAGTAACAACTATTTAAAAAATCGTATGTGATACGAAAAAAAAAACTGGTTAACCCTCTTAAAACTGACATTCACAGCATTAAAGATGCTACATGTAGCATTTTAGCACAAAGCTAGTTATTACCATACTGAAGGGCATTTGATTAAAAAACAAAATACTTGAAATTATGTTTTTTGTTTTTTTTTATTTCAGCTGAATGATGATGGATGATTCACTGCTTGAATGCACCTCATATAGAGTCATCCAAAATAAATTTTAAATCTATGTATTTTAAGGTTAAAGATGCAGAGTCACGTATAGTTTGGATTGAGTTATCTTCTGTGCTGTCCGTCCAATGAATATTTCTTAACAGTATTGTAATTTATTAAAACGCTCCACATAGAACTTTCTCTGAAGTAGACTCATCTTTAAGATTTTCACGTGGAACTAAATGCAAAACTAA
Source organism: Ctenopoma multispine (assembly GCA_034779795.1). Classification (NCBI taxonomy): domain Eukaryota; kingdom Metazoa; phylum Chordata; class Actinopteri; order Anabantiformes; family Anabantidae; genus Ctenopoma; species Ctenopoma multispine. The sequence continues at coordinate 9,656,384 of JAUYWH010000010.1, forward strand.
ACCAAGTCAAACATTTATTATGGGTTATAGATATTAACGGAGAGATTTTCCCACAACATACGGTACTGCTTTAAGTTGGCTAAACACTCCCCCCCCCAACCACTTGAACCCCAGCATCAGTACTTTCCAACATAAGTAGTGCCTTTAAAACATCCCAGGTTCCCTATGACCATGGGAAAATGTAGCTTATAACGAAAACGTACAATTACCACTCATTTCTTATGTATGGTGACTGTGATTCTGTTTGTTTGTTTTAGTGTACACCTGTACTGTATATCCCCACTCGTTGGGACATGTTGACCAATCCTACATGTACCAGCCTGGTGGGATTTTCTCTGCTGTACAACTCGAGTGCTCCCACAGTGAGCGATCTTAAAAAAAGCAGGTTTCTACGTCCTGCCTTCTGCTGAGCTCTGAATGATGAAACTGTTTGTGTATATTTGATCTACAATCACAGTGAGAGGCTCTCACAGATGTCAGGGGTGATGTATTTAGTTGTTTTTTTGTTTTTGACTAAGTGGTTCTTAGTAAGAAATGTATCACTCAAAATGTACTGAGACCTGACAAACAGCAGTGTTTTGTCTTTAGTGAATAATTTATTGTTGGTCCACCTGCAGTTGCTGCCAATTCGTCTCTCTTTGTGCTGAGGATGGAAGAAATTTAGTTATAAAACTACAAAATCATAACATATGAAATAACTGTTTCTGCCTCTGAAAACACATGTAGTTATGCTGTTTAAGAACTATGAACATTTCTACTGCCTAGCTACAGTATATAAACTGAAAGGATGAGTTAGTAGTAGTAATAGCTGGGAGTGTTTATGTCAGTGTGAAGCTTAGGAAAATTTACTGTATAGCATTAATTTGAATAACATTGATACCAGTACCTGAGTGATACTGGATATTTGTGAATACTCAGTGATAGTCAGAGCTAACAGCCACATGTGATGAAATGCTTAGTGAAAAGCACAGGCAGCAGAAACACAAGGAGCAAGAACAGGAACCATCATGTAAGAACAATCCCCTGCACGGCACCAGCAGATAGAAGAAGTGGCTGGATAAAGCTGGCCTGAAAGACGGCACGGAGGGACTAATCATAGCAGCGCAGGAACAAGATCAATAGAGGCTGGAGTCAACCACACCAGGGAAAACCCTGGATAATAACTGCAGGGTGCAAGACGTTAGCAGGCAGGCGTACAGGAAACATCATAACCAAGTGACTGGAACATCTGTGCCGAGTATGGACTGGACGTCCCAAGGTCAAAATGGGATCCACCGCCAAAGGTGGTTGCCAATGACCGTGTGGTCATACGTGTGATACGTGTCCAACCAACCAGACAGAGTAGTGGTGGACAAACAGAAGAAGAACGCCGTGATACATGTTACAATCCCAATGGAAACATCAGGAAGAAGGAAGATGAGAAACACACAGCGGTGACGGCGCATCCTTGGTAAATACTGCTCTTATTGGTTAGTTGTGCAGTTGGCTTGAAGTTGGTCTCTAGGGTTGTTTTCCACAGACACAGTGATGTACAGTATACTGCTCCTTATGGCAGATGGTCTGTGCATATTGTGGTTTTGCTTTATTTGGCCACACTTATGTTTCCTCTAAAAATATTCAATTTAAGTGAATGCATAAGTTTCAGGACTTAGAAAAATAACAAGAGAAAAAGCAGCATCTTGACTTGTCCAGTCTGCAGGATCCAGTAGCAGAAAGTGACAGAAATCCAGAAGATGTCAGCTCTATTGTGGCGGCTGCCTGGCCGCAGCCGGTCTGTTTGTGACAGGTGACATTCGCCAAGGAGGTATTTCCACCCCCACCTTCAGATAAGTTTTGACAGCTGTAAATTGAGAGGAGGGAGGAGAAGTGCTATTTTTATCTTTCATTCACCCAGGCCCAAACCAGAGAGAGAGAGAGAGAGTTCTCGTCTCTCCAGAAGTCAGCAATCCCTACTGGAGTTCTTTTTTCTGCCTGGTTGGAGAAACTTCTGGAGATCCGACCACAGCATTAAGACCAGGACAGACGGCTGGAGTTGGAGCAAGACTGTTAAAAAGAGACAAACAAACCCAGACCACAGAGTGAAGAAGACATTGAACTAAGAGGCCAACATGGCTCTACTGTGCTACAACAGAGGCTGCGGGCAGAACTACAACCCTGACCAGAATAAGGACGGTAAGATCCTGTGTGATTCTTCTTGTACCGGTACTTACAAAAATATTCTCAAAGTCATTACAGGCAAAGTCTCAGTTGGAGTCGGTTTTGGTTTGGGACGTATCCATATCCAGTTTTTTGCACTAACTGAGAACATTAAAAACCTGTAGTATGTCAGAACCATGTAACCTATTCAGACTTTAGGGTTAAAAACTATAGTTTCACTGACTATAAGAAATCCTGGGTTAATTCTCTAAAGCCACAGTTCTTTTGAAAATCCACTAATATGATTAGATTTATGTTTTCATTTTTGTTATTCATTTACACATCAGATGTACAAATAGGGTTAAGATTAGACAGTTCACTGAAAAACAACAATTAAAATACATCGATGTGAGCATATAAACTTACTGAGAACTCTTCGTATCTGCTCTGCGTCTGACAGAGACTGAGAGACTGAGAACTAGCACGGCACATATCAGCCACGTGTCTCAAAGCATGGCTGAGCTCTTCCTAGTAACCAGCTTCCTTTTATGGGACACATACACACCGATGTTGTAGATCCAGTGATCCCCATGAACAGCTGCTGACTGAGTGTGTGTGTCTGTCTATATACAGACTGACAATGTGCTTCTTTTGCCTCCAACAGATTCCTGTCTCTTCCATCCAGGAGTTCCCATCTTCCACGATGCTCTGAAGGTAAAACTAATGAACAAGTTAAAAAAAAATAAATCAACACTTTTGTTTTGCTGGATAAAACTCAGTTGTTTTTTAATGTGTGTCCTCGTCCAGGGTTGGTCCTGCTGTAGGAAACGAACAACAGATTTCTCGGAGTTTCTTTCCATCAAGGTAACAGCTTGGAGGTCAAACACTTAATCTTTGTGGTTTATTTTAATATAGGATGGATAGACAGAGCATGTCCTCTTTAAATGTTCCGTATGAATCAAATCTCAGCGAAATGTTTAGTCAAGTAGAAGTTAACAAATTTCAGCTCCTGGGATGAAACTTTAATTAAGTGGAAGTAAAAGTAAAAGTAGTGGTTTTTCAAATGCACTGACCAAGTTTAATAAGCTACTTCATGTTTGGTACTGAGGCTTATGAGACACAAGGAGGATACTGTAACCCTGCAGTATCTGTCCACAAATAATGACAAACAATATATAATATGAAATAAAATGATACTAAGCTTCCTGTGGAAAATCTTCTTCCACAGAGAAGAGTAAATATATCTGAAGTATCACTTCCTGTGCAGATTTTCCTCTTTTAACCAGACAGAAGTGACCTCTTGTTTTCACCAGGGCTGCACTCGCGGGCGCCACAGCAACAAGAAGCCCCAAGAGCCTCTACGACCAGAGGTGTCGTCAGATAAGGGTGACAGTAAACACACTAACAGCCAAGAGATAATCTACCAGGGACCCAAATCTGCAGAGGTTTTGCAGAAAGAGCGACCACGGTGAGTGTTTCTAATGCAGCTACCATGTATAACATGTTTCCTTTTCTTTCTAAGGTAACTGAAATTTGTCTGAAATTATCTGTCACAGTAACTTTGATTCAGCTGCCTCTGTACATGTTCCAACTCACAGATGTCAGGATGAAATGACTATATTAAGACCATGTGTTAGTCTGTGCTGTGTATCTGAGCGTGCATGTTCTCCAGCACCCGCTTCTGTATGAACATGAATATGTGTGTTTGCAGTTCAGATGAGCCGAAGAGCAAGCTGCCCCAGAAAGTGTCTGCATCGCTGGTTCAGGCGCTGGAGAAACTGGAAATTAGCAATAGAGCTGAGCTAGAGCAGAAAGGTCAGTGTGTGCATGTGTGAGGATGGTTTTTTGGGTTTTTCCCCATTTAAAACCAGACCACTGTGACATTTTCCTTGTTTTTATGTTGTACTTGAACACATTTCCAGTCCTTACACAGCCACAATGTCCATTTTATTACATCACTTCAGACTCTAGATGAATTGTAAATACACATTTTCCAAGAAATTCTTCCAGTGCAAAAGCAAAAGTTCTGTATTGGTATGAAACAACAAAAACTTTCCATGTAGTTTCTTGAAACAAAACAAATGACTGCACTGCGATTCCAAAAAAATTAAACATGACTTTAAAAAATAATTGTGACACTTATACAGTATGTTTAAAATTTTGATTAAATAACGGTTACAAAACAATTTCATAAGGTGTTTTGCAGTTTTTTTTTGCACTAGGCCGCATTAAGAAATAAACAAAACAAAGTGGTCAGCATCACTGTAAGACGTCACACAAAGACTTTTCTGAAACATTTATACAAAATTTTATATAAATACACGTGATTAAAACTTAATTAAAGAAAAAACAAGTTAAGCGTCTTCGTGCAGTTACGTTTCTGTTTTGTGTTTCCTCAGCTCCGTTTTGTGAATCTGAAATTCCTAAAATCATCTATTTCTAGTTTAGCAAAACCACAAAGTTAGAACATTTCTGTATAGAAATGGCTCCTAAAACCTAATTTACTGATCGTCAGTGCCCTCTGAACACTGCCACTTGAGTTTTAAGAAAATCAAACTTGTCGTCCAAATACGGACAACGATATGACACAGTCCTGATTTCCTTATGTCTCTCTTCACCAGAGAACACCATCGTACAGGGGACCCGATGCAAGAACTCTGGTTGCAAAACAGTGAGTCTTTGTCATTTTCTGGTTTGTGTGTGTATGTAGGCGAATTCATCACACTCAGGGACAAAAGCACAAACTGCCTCACTGCAATTCATCAGCCGTCGGCTTTACTCTTGTAAAGCTTATTAAGTGCACCATCTAGTGGAAAACACAGGCCACAACACATATCAGTGACAATTTAAGTGGTGGTCCGTAAACATTCACTGTTACTCAAGCACTATATTTATATGCAGTCTTAACACACTGCTAATATTTAACTTCATGTTAAATTTTTTGCTTTAACTGACAATTATTAATAGTTACTTAGCAAATACAGACTTTACAAACACATGATCATCTATAATATAATGATGACTAACATACATGAAACTACCCAACAGCATAAAAAGCAGTCACATTAGCTCCACACTGATGGGCCACTTAGTGATAATAATCTAATACTAACATATTGTAAAATACGATACGATCATATTAAAGTAGCATGGAGCACTTTCCGCCTAATTGTTATGATTTTAAAACAATTAAACTTCCAGCTCTAAGGCTGAGAAACACTGCATCCAAACACACACACACACACACACTTGACTGGTGACCTTATCATTTGACTGATCATCCGAGATGTGAGGAGAAACTGTAATCAGTTACGTATTATTGATCTGCTGATCTTTACACTGTGATGATTAGTAATGTGTTCTTTGTGTGTGTGCGTGTGTGTAGGTTTATCAGGGCCCAGAGACAAACATGGAGATCTGCACCCACCACCCTGGAGCACCCGTTTTCCACGAGGGGTAAGACTGAAAGACCAGTTTACAGTTCTTATCTCCGGATATTACAAAACCCTGTAAGAAAAGCCAGAAAATAACAAGCTTTAATAATTAAAAACAAATCTGCAACATTAGAAATTAGACTTTAAGTAACAGCTTCTATTTGAATCATATGAAGTATATTATATGAACATTACTCTCTCTGCTCCTCCTCACAAGCAAAACAGTAACGCACTTACTCTCCCCCTGTATATTCAATGGTTTGTTTATTTTTTGTAGGTATAAGTATTGGAGCTGCTGCTGCATTAAAACAGTAGACTTCAATGCTTTCCTTGACCAGAAGGGCTGCACCACAGGGAAACACTGCTGGGTTTCAAAACAGGTACATATGAGAAATATACTATAGGCTTTTACTGTGATGTCATCTAAAAGTATTACTGTTGTTGCTGATGCTCAGTCTGAAAGGCACACATCTGCCTATGCCTACAGGACAAGAAGAAGGTAGCGTGTCGACATGACTGGCACCAGACTGGAAACACTGTTGTCGTGACAATTTACGCCAAGAACACAAACCCAGACGCTTCGGCCATAGAGGCCAATCGAACAGTGGTGAGTCTGTTTTCAGTACCACCTTGGTATAGGAGGATATATACGTTTGTGAAAACCCCCATAAAGCTGTTATCAATCTGAAATTCCTTAGGGTAGCTCTATCTAGCTTACTGATTAAAGGGGCCACTGGGAGTCAGCTGGCAGGAATCGTACCTGGACAAATGACTGTACCCCAAACTGCTGCTGCCTGTCCATAATAATTTTCCAACGAGGATTAATAAAGTCAGTTATTATTATTATAAATGCAATTATTCAGTTAGTTATTAGTGTGTTTACTAATGCTTTTTAAATCCATTAGAAGTCAGTAATGACAATTTAACTAGCATACAAAAACGAAAGTGACAGCGATGCACACACGTCTGCATTAAACATGGTCAGAAATGAACCTTGATCTTTCTCTTTCTCTCCTCTGTGCAGCTCTCCTGTGAAATCCAATGTGAGAATAATAAGATTTTCAAGAGAGAGTTTCACCTGTGGGGCGTAAGTACCAAAGTGTCTACCTGACATCAACTCACCTGTTTTTCTTTTGGGGCTTTGAGACACTTATTTTTAAAGATACTCTGAACAAGACAAACGTTACTGTAGTTATCTCATCCTACTGGCAGATTTTGTGAAGGTGACCGTCTTTGTTTTGGATTCTCTCCCTTCAGGTGGTCGACATCAAACAGAGCTCTGTCAACATGGTCCCATCCAAAGTGGAGATCACACTGCGTAAGGCCGACCTGGTGGCTTGGGGCAAACTCGAAGACCCCAAATACAAACCCGAGCCCGAGCCCATAGAGGAGTCCATCACTGAAACCAACGAGACGCATCAGCCCGACTGGGACATCGAAGATGATGACATCAGCGACTCAGACGAAGAGTGGGCCTATGACACGCCGCAGGATAAGAAGTCAGGGAATAAGGACGGAGACGAGAGGAAGAACAAAGAGGAGCAGATTTTAAAGAGAAGGGAGGAGGTGGAGGAGGAGATGAAGAGGGCGTTGGAGGAGAAAAGGAGGGCAGAGGAAGAGAAGAAAAAGCTAGAAGAGCAGAGGAAGAACGAGGACGCAGAAGGATATGAAGACATGCCAGATCTAGAGTAACGAAAACCCAGGTGCTGATCAGGTCTGATTTGCATTATTAAAGTTAGAAAACAAGTTTCATTGAAATAGATTTTTGTAATGAGGAAAATCGAATGTTTTTTTTCCGTCACGTCCCCCCTGTGTTTTCAACAGGATGATTAAACAATTCACTCAGCAGCCTAATGGATCTTTAGTATGCACTAGTGTTACAGGTCACTGCAGGGAACAAAACATGAGTCAGGCTCAAATTCTACTTCCACATTTAGTTTTACTTATTATAAACCTATTGTACATCTGCAAACACGCCTACTCTGTGTATTACTCAATCATCGCCTTTGCTCCAGGCAAGGAAAAACTGAGAATACAGTCAATGCTTCCGTGGACTTCAAACAGAGTGCTTGTCAGATCATCTCAAGCCTGATTTGTACTTTAATAGGAATCTTATGGTATTGGTTTTGATTTATAGTCACCGTGTTTGTAGTGGAACTGATTTTTTTCCCCTAGTAAATGTGCATTTACATACCAGACATTTACATAATAGACATTACTCTGTACAGTCAAGTTTGTTGAAGCTTACTGACGCCTTTGCATCTCTCGTCACTTAAAAAGGTGAAGAGAGGCTGAATGAAGAAATAAAAAAAAAGCCTGAAATGTACCAAAAATGACAAACACATTTGGATTATGCAAATATGAACAGTCAACACACCAGCTTCACACTGCAATAAATCATTTAATCTCCAGAGGTTGCGCTGACTTTGTCTTTGTTTTACACTTCACACAATAACACAATAAAACACCTCGCAGCGTACAAGGTCGTGCAACATCTAGTCTGGCTTCCAGCATTGCACACACAGTCTCGATATGTAGGCCGTTCAGATCAGGGGGTGTGTTCACAAACGTCGTCTACGATCTACTGTTACAAGAAGATTGTGGAGTGTTTGTAATCTGTGGGGTAAGTTCAGTTTCTTAGCTGTATTATTATTTTTTTTCTTCTTCACTTCCTTTCAACTCCTTAGAAAACTTTTGGTCCAAATTACATTTTTAATCTTTGAAAAAAAGAAAAAAAAAAAAGTGTTCATTTACACTACAAACAAATGGTCATCGTTTAAAATGGTCCACTGATATTTCATTCAAATACCGGCTGAACACATGACATCTCCGTTTTGTAAATTGTTACAAACGATTCATTTGTAGTGTGCGATAACACTGGAGCATTTCAACAACTTTGGCTTAATGTCAGGACTTTAACATGGGTTGATATATAGTTTTTTTTTTTTAGAATAATACATCAATACCAATTGGTGTAACATTGGAAAGACACTTCAGTGACTTTGCTGTGGCAGTGGAATGACACACACACATATGTAATAACATAGGCGTTAAAAGCTGCTTTACCACCACTGATGTACTAAACATCAGCAGTGGTTGAATTATCTCATTCTTTTACATTTGGATAGATATATTAACATTTTATCAATACACTTTTTTCCATAAATAAAAGATTGTCATCAAATCAGTAAAAAAACAAACAAACAAAAAAACACTCAATTTAAAACACGCACACATACACACAAATGTCTTTTTCCTCCCCCATTAAGTTTGCGTCGTTGTAAAGTGCAAGGCAAGATACAGTAAACTTTGAAATGTACAACATACAACAACTTCCGCATCGTAAGCGCAAATAGCATTCTCACACCGTCACACGTGTCCTGTATGTCTCATCCAACTGAACTCGCTACGAACTTGGCACAACACCACTGAAGCCTCTGAGGTGTAGAGCATATAGTTGGCACACTATGGATACAGTAGCATAATCCTACCAGAGCTGGTAAGACCTACAACGCCTCCCAGTAAGTCCACCCGATCAAGGGTTAGCTTGAGTTAGTTTGGTAAACGCAGAAATCAAAAATCAAACCTTCACACGAGTGAGACAGGAACAAAAGGACTCTTACACGTTTAAGCTTTGTTCGTGGATGTGATATTCAAGTTATAGCCTGAAAATAGTAACATTGTCCATATTTATCAGAACTGAGTCAAGGTGTATTTCTCAATGTCTTTTTTTTTTCCTAGTTGCATCATGAAAAATCTGCTTTAGGTATATAAATAAATACTTGTGGTTCTTCATAGCTCTGTTACATGATGTACACAACTCAACCTGGACCACTCGGCACACCTTGCAAATATTTGAAGCTAGCGTTCGACAAGTACTGTTTTTGCTGTTTTTATAGAGCGCTGGACGAAAGCTAAATTAGTATAAAATCATCTCTGCCCATTCAGTAGGGAGTTAGTCAAGGTTAAGTCAACAGCTAGCGTAGATCTGTCAAAATTTCACATTTACTGTGTGTGAATATTCAGACACCTGTAGTAAAAGGAATTACGCTGCAGCTACCAAACAGGCTTACACATTTATATTACTACATGCCTCTCAGAAATCCTGTCCTCACAGTAAAGGCGCTAGCCTCAAACACTTTTGTAACATAAAAAACAAAACCAACAAAAAAAGTCATTAGTATTTTGATGAACCAATTAAAGGTACGGGTAAAAAGGACGCCTGGAAGGAACATTTTACTTCTGACTGAGTTTTTAAGCTAGGATAAGCACAACTGGTGGTTTCTTTGCTGAGCACACAGAGATGAAATCAATGTTAAATGTCTTATATATGTTGCAGTAACAAAGCAAATAAGTGAACGTCCCACAGTTCGTTCGAATCGTTGAAGGATCACTACTGTAAAACCTGGGTAGAAGTTGCCTCTATGACTCTTAAACATGGATATTTTAGCCAATGCTAAACAGCAGCACATTTGTTCAGGTTATTTCCACAAACTTGCTATAGATACGTCAAATTCTCATATATATATATATATATATATATGAACTCCCTGCTTGGAGAACAGCGTGGTTAGACAGCACACTTTCGTAAAGTTTAAATGACACAATAAAGTATCTGACAGACACTGGAGTGCGTTTTTTTTGTTGCTAAATTACATATTTTTTGGACTGATCTATAGCATCTGAACAACCTGGAGCTACAAGCAGGTTAAAACAAACGACAACAACAACAACAACAAAAAAGTGCAGCTGGCTAGAATAAGCAGCCTAAAAGTCACTAGCATGAGGCAACTTCAGCCCCCACTGTGAGGCGAAGGAAGGCTAAGTATGCATGCAGGAACACACAGAACAGCATTAGTTGGCTTCCATTATATGCACAGTGGCCGAGGAGTTTGTCATAGAGGGAAGCAGCAAAGCCAGGAGAGCTTCACAGGTTACCATTGTGAAAATACAATATACAAAAAATATATAAATTTGTAATAGTAATAATAGCTTTTAACCACAGACAAGGCAAAAATCAAATATCCACTTATTTTTATATTACATATACAATCATTAGTATGGCAAAGTTGGAGTAATATACTGAGTAGCTGTAATGTTTTTGTTAATTTGTCCTTGATGCTTCCTCCTTGTGTAAACACCCTCACCACACACTGCCAAAAATATCACACTTATTGAGTCATATCATCTGGTACTATACATTGAAATGGTTCTTTAAAAAAACAAGTGAAAAAATGCACAGTGGGATGAGATTTCTTTGACTCCCACATTAGTCAATTTTAGTCCTTTATAAGGGCTAAGTGATAGTACCACACTTTAAAATCCCACAGTCGGATTTTTTCACAAGGCTGTGATCCAAATGAAATGACTCATCATGAAAAACATTATTTTTGCAGGGTGGATGCATAGCCTCGGACCACACAAGTCACACAACAGCCTATTAAGAACCACTTTAGAACCACAACAGTAGAACCTTTGTGAAATCATATATGATTTAACATTATTATTATTATTCACAGGTTAGTACGAGTCCACACGAGTACATTCCTCAGTATTTTTTTTTGCGACATTTAAAATATTCTCCAGTTCAGTAGACAATAAGGTTGAGATGTTTCAGTTTGTTCATTTTGTTGATTTGTTGCCGTAGGAGTTCTCATGGCAGTAGCAAAAAGAAATAAAGATTCTTAGAAAGTCTCAAGAAAAATCCAAGTCTAAAGGCTAATTATCATTTCAGAAATAAAAACAATAAAATCAGAGAAAGAAACATTTAAAGTTACTACTTTTGATTAACACACAACCAAAATAAGATGGCTGCACACGACATGCATGGAGAGCACCACGTAAACACATTTCTTTCGTCGAAAAACGCTGTCATTCCGTACCTCCCATGTCCTCAGAGTTGCAGCTAGCCAAGTCCAGTCCAGCCCCCCCCCCCCCAGCTCAAGCTCGCTCAAGCAGGTAAACAGAACCAAATGCAGACCACCAGTGGTGGAGCAACGCAGTGCAAAGACGGGCTCCTTCAAAAAAATTCAGAGAGAAAAAAAAAATCCTCCCTGTTAGCAACAAAAATGACAGCGAAGTAGGAAAACAGGGAGGAAATGGCATTTGGGGAAATTGGAGTTTTCCTTTTCTTCCTCACACCTTTGTCAAGCCACCGGGCTTTGCAGTTATTGGGGAGGAGAACAGGAGGGGTGTTGACGACCCCTGGTTTTCAGTGTAAAAGGGGCAATAATAAAGCACCTCGTGCAGGACTTCAATTGCCAGAGGAATCTGCCTCACTGGCCCCACCTTTGATATCCCAAGTCCCTGCAGGAAAGAGAGAGAAAGAAAAGCACACAAATCGCAAATGACAAACTGTGCTGAAATAAAAAATAAATGAATAATTATTATCAGTGTGGCAGAGAAATGCATGGACTAACACCTGAGCTAAAGACCATTCATTTTTTATAACACACATCCTTGGCTCTCTGACGGTGACAGTGACTGATGCAGACTTCATTTTGTGAACTTTGTGATCTACTTGCTTACAGTGCTTCAGGGTTACATGTCGTCCCAGTGATAGCTAGGTAACTTTGCACACTGTGGTGCTACAGTGTGATTAAATAAGAGTGGTCGGTGGGGAATGGATCGGACTCTATATGACCTATATCAATCACCAATGCCTGAATTGTCCGTAATCCAGATCCCGCTGTTTGTCCTAAGACGTGGCTACGGTGAACAATAGTTCACCTTCCTGGACAAAGAGAACTAATAAGACTGAGGTGTGACTCCAGGCTCCGCATTACTGTTAACCAGCCTCGTCAACTGATGTCCGCTGTCACGTTGCACCGCAGAACCCCGATTCGACTATTTTTCTGCACGATGCGGCGTCATTGTGGCAGTGACCCCCCTCAGAGGCCACACTCCCCCTCCCCTATTTCAAATGAATGGAGGGAGCCGTGTCAGACTGAGCCAACACGGTTTTAATATTGTGGCCCTGAGGCATGACTGCACAACACACGCGACTGCACAGAGCAAAGAGAGAATGAATGGCAACGGCTCGGGCTTCATATAGCTGCTATCTAGCCATCGGCAGATGTTTGGATCCGAAAAAAAAATAAATAAAAATGCTGTCATGACGTTTTACCTGAGAGAGAGCTGTTGGACTTCTGTTTGTGGAGCTTCTCTCTCTCCTTCTTCCCCTTGGTTATGATCTTCAGCTTCATACTGCTGCTGCTCTTAGTGCTGCTCCTCACTGAGTCCTAGAAAAACAATCGGACATACGGAAACAGACCGAGATTGATTGTAGGTTTTGAGACTTCGGTTGTCAGCAAAGGCAGATGGGCTGCTACTAGAAAGGACTGAGCAATAGAAGTGACACCGGCAGTTTGTTGGTTGTTAGATAAGACTGTGATAATACAATGGATTGTTTCTCAAACACGTACACAAACAGATACAGTACATACAGTTTTCTTCCCCACCTCCTCGGAGCATTGCATGAGCGGACAGATCCAGTGGATGTCGTCCAGCTTGTGGAGTTCGGCACTAAGGCTGTTCAGAGTCGACCGAAGCTCCTCTTCCGCTGGAGACTCCGACTTAGGAGGAGGAGAAATGGTTTTGAATTATTAATGTGGCAGATGCCTAAAAAGTGTAGTTTCTAGCAATAATTGAACTGAATTGAAAACGTTCTCCATTTGTGAATCTATAAAACAATATCTGCTTTATTCTTCTACCATTTAAAGAGGACGTACATTTCGACATGTTATGCACATTGTGCAAATTCACTGATTTGTAAACAGACAACATCTGTCAGTCTGTAAATCTGTGAGAGGGTGGCCATATTGCAACTACAACTAATTTGCATATTGTGCTCTTACATTCTTTGCTACTGTATTTATCTGTGTCTGATCATCACAGTTTCACTTAAATTGCCTCTTTTATCACAAGTATATTTAGGGAAACTACAAAGAGAAGACGATGAAATAATAGAGCTTTACCAGTATCTTTCCATCGAGCAGGGTCCTGGTCTCGGCCTGGAGGACTTTGCTGCTGTTGACGATTTCTACGGCCGTACTGCGACTCAGACACTAAAAATAAAAACGAGTAGCTTGATTTTTCATCATTAAGGTCAAAGACGCGCAATAACAGACGCGCAACTAGTGGCCAGAGGCGCAGATTAGACAAAATATATGAAATAACCATAAAACTGTGAATCCAGTAAATCCTTATTATCAAGAAATTGTTTTATAATTTCACATATATTTATCAAAATAACTGAATTCTACTAATGTAATTCTGGCATTTGCATATATACTTTGTCCAAACCCCGTTTTACTTCACAATATGAATTTTTCCCCATTGGCTGTTTGTAATATTTTATGTCTTGTTTATACTTTAGGTCTCCATAATTGTGATGAAGAATGTATCACTGATGTATTTCAGGTTTAACAGGCTTCAAAGTTAACTGCCTGTTATTGTGTTTTGCAGAAAATCCGCATGTTTCCTTCTCTACTTTATCAGTCAAATCGGCCATCTGTCCGTCCATCTGTCCCTCATTCCTCCTCTCCTCTGCCTCGGTGTCTTACCTCAGGGCAGGACAGTTTGGCCTCAGTGAGCACCAGGGCGGTGGCGTTGACGGCGTGAGCCAACTCCTGCTCCACCAGCTTGTGGGTCTTGGCTGCCTCACGAATCCTGGGGGGACGAGGGAGGAAGCACAGACTTGAAAGAACTGTAATTATTATTTCAACAAGCTGAAAAGGCATAATTATGGTGATTATTCTAACAAGTTATCTCAGCATGTTGATGGGACAAAAGCTTGGTTCGTTTCCGTCTTCGCACCTTCACTTTCTAGATGTTTGGATTGAAAACTTTCTCCTGACTCCAGAGTGACAAAACCTCACAACTGAACAGTTCATTACTTCAAAAAACAGCTTTTCATTAGGTACTTTGGAAGATTTTCAATCCATCTGCTCATCAAGCAAACAGACTTCAGAGTCTCACATTGCTCACGTTGATTTTCTTTTTCATTCAAACTTCATACTATACATTAAAACTTTTTAAGAAACTTTACATGGAAGTCACAAAGTGCACACTTGTACTAATGTCTTCGAACAAGACCTGAACCTGTTTCCTGTAAATGCCACTGAAAATGTAATGTGTTACTACTGTCCCTTACTTGTTGATGAGTGTGTCGGCCACGATGCCCAGCTGCTGAACCTGGGCGCACTCCTCCTCGGTCAGGTACTCCATGGACTGCTGGGAGTTAAGGCGGGGCCTGGTGTCGCGGTAGCTGTCAATCTTCCTCTTGTCCTCCCACGATTTCAGCGTGCTCTCGAAAGCCTGGTCGTACAGAAATGGACATGTTTTACACACACACACACGACTCATTTACCTGGTCATGTGGGAAAACTTCATCTCCATCTGGAAAGGAATGTCTGCCTCAAGGAGTACTTGAAAAACCATTTGAATTGAAGAGCCACATGACTCCTGATTAAAGGTGCGTCTTCAAGTACAGTGTGTTTCTGTAGCTACTTTACACCGAATGCTCAAGGTGGTACTGTTGTTGTTTCAGGAAACAGAGCCCATGTGTGGATACAAGAGAAAAACCTTTTTTTTCCAGTAGGTATGAGTCAACCAAGGGAAAAGGAAAGAAACAAGTGTTTTATTACAGAAATTTAACTGAGTAAAAGTCTTTTCTAAACCAAGGATCCAGCAGGGACCATGCTCACCTGAAACATTACTGTCACCATTTGACTGAATAAAAACCACACTTCAGATGGATGAAACGAGTGAGCCAACAGTCCTCGCTCTCTGCAGTACTTAAGGAGGGAAACCATGGAAACAAACTGCCCAAATGTGCTTGGCTCAAGAGAGCTCTCAAAGGTTTGAGCAGCGTGAAGAGTGAACAAACACAGTGGGAATGAATGTGCTTTAAGAAATCCCAGAATAGAAAGAGTCAACAACACGGGCAAAGAGCTAAAGCTGCAGAGCTGAGAGTGGATATGGCTGCAGTATTTATTTCGAGTATTTCAAGTCAAAACGCTTGTTTTATCACACGCATATCAAAAACCTGTATAAGCACAAGTAAAAGCAGTAGCACGGAGCACACGTCTGTATAAACAGACATTTTTACACGTAAAAATCTAAAACTAGCTCTGTACTGTATTTAGTAAATATTGTGTGAAAAATCCTAATCACTATAAATACATAAAGGGGGCAAATAGTTCCTCGAAGCAGCGTAACTCATATTTGACTTGGATTTCCTTACCCTGTCTCTGGTGAGCATCTGCGCCCGGTTCTTGTGGACGATCTTGACAATGCCGGGTGGCTGGATCCAGGCCTCTCCATCTACCTGCACAGGAACCCCCTCCTCTCCCAGGATGGTGATCTTCACCTGTCGGCACTGAGGCGCAACAGAGCAGAACAGTAAAAATGACATGAAAGGCACCAGGCTGCAGGGGATATAGTGTGGCAACTGTAACTGTCCATTATATGCAGGAGTGTTTGTGTGTGTGTTACCTGTGCAATGCGGTGGTGCTGCAGGTTGATGACTCTGGACATGGCCATCTGCATGCTGCCAAACACAGCCACCACCTCCAACTTCTTATCATCAAATGATGGAGCCCCGAAGTTCTGCATACATGACATCAAAGTAAACACAGTTACTTTCAAAATAGTAATTTACAAAAATAAACTGCTGTTTATACACATCCAGCTACTGATTTGAGCTGAGAGGAACGTTTCATTTTGGATGTACTGCATGCACACTGTAGGACGACTTCGGTTACACGCACATTATCCTCCTTGGTGCCTCCCCAGAAGTTGATACCGCCTGCATAGCTGGGGATGTTGAGCACAGCCAAGCCCTGCAGACTCGGCAAAGACATGGGAACGCCGTCACACTGAAGAGGGAAACAAGAGTGAAGGTTACAAAACAGGATGTTATGAAGAAGAAGATACATTTTGTTCATTACTGTATTATTCGTATTCTTTTATTAGATATCTACGTGTGTTATTGTGGTGCGTGTGTGCAGACCAGACCTCAAGCTGAACCCTCTGCTCCAGGTTCTTGTACGTCTTCTGGACCAGCTCTTTGGTGCCCAGGACCCCATACCACATCATGTTTTTAGTGCGACTACTGCAGGAGACCCAAAAAATATATCAGTAAATTAGGCTACAGCACGAGAACAGAGCTGCATCGTCTACACCCATCTGTGAAAAGCAATATAAAACGTTAGCATACACTTTGTGTATGTGTGTTTATACCTGCACTTCTTGGGGTGTTCGTCTCTCTTGTTGTTGAACTCCAGGGAGATTTTGGCGTCCAGACCGATGCCAAAGTAGTTGTTCATCACACACTTCTCTGAACATTGTCTGAAGATAAACAGAACACAAATTGTTCGTTAATGCAGGAGCAACAACTGAGCTGTGCCTGGTGTGTAAAGGACGCCAGTGTACAAGAACACCTACAGTACAAATAGAAAAGCTATGTACAGACTTACACAGAGTCCTCACTGAAGCTGACTGTGTTGAGGCTCTCTGGTTTCTCCAAGACGACCGGCGAGGTCGGACTTAAACCTCCTTGACCTGGAAGAAGAAGTAAATCAAAGGTGAAAGTGAAAATCTGTTTTCCATACCGGCCGTTCAAGCTAACGTGACATCATTTCACCACCCTCACCATCCTTCAGCTCCTCGCTGTTTTCTCTCTTGATGGAGCATGAGGACGACATCCTCTGGACCTGCGTGTGTCGGTTCTGCTCGTCCACCACTGAAACAATGGCGAACGATCAGTGAACGTAACAGAGCATTGCTCATGTTTACAAAGCGAGCCAGTTCTGATGCTTTGAACAAAGAGTGTAAAGACAAAGACGTCATGATTCGTCTCCTCTTCTCCAGCCTTTGGCTTTGTGGACAGTTTTGCAAACCGACCACGCGCCACCACACGTGTTGGAACAGAAAGTAAGGTGATAACGCTGCTGACTTGCCAGCCCAGCAAGCTGCTTATATAAGTGCTGTCCTGTACAGCATCTGATTAGTGAATCCGGCATGACGTGATATACACTGGTGGTTATGTCGCAGTGCAGGACAGCGTTAATATAATAATACACTACAGGAAATAAACTGTACTCAGCAGAGCCATCTCAGTAGGCACACGTATTGCATCGCGTTGCATAAATGCAGAGTACAGTTTGTTCGTGTTGTATAAAATACAGTGAATGTAAAACACCAAATGGTGGGGAAAAGGAGACATTTTTTTGAACTCTTTAGCTTCTGGGAGTAACAGTGTTTGTTTACCTTTCTCAGCCTGTTCGATGATTTGCCTCAGGGCTTTCTTCAGGCTGTTGGCCCTGAGCATCAGCTGCTCTTTTGACCGGTATGTTTTGCCTTCTGAGCCCGACTCACCACCACTCTCACCTGGGCTCGATCCACCGCTTTCCTGGCTGGGCACAGAACCTGCTGGCACCACCTGGTCAGTATAATGAAAATATTATCATGGAATTCCTGATGTTACCCCACTTCCCCACAGTATTATTCTCATTTTAATAGCAGTAGGAAACCTGTAGATGTGTGATTCAATTGTAATTCTGTGACTTTTCCCTTTTTTTTTTTGAGCAGAAGTCATTTCACTAACATTTAGAGGGCTGTGCTTTTTCTTTTAAACCACCATCAATTCCTGAATAAAATACTCCAAAGGAAACATAGAAACAAAAAAGCTATATGACCTGCTGTTGTCAGCTGTCAATTTATCAAAAACTATTTATGTTAATATACTTTTCAGCTTCAACATCATCATTACGCAGCTTTATGTACTATGACTACAATAAAAATATACATATAAAAAAGGAGGACAGATACTATGAAGGCATAGAGAAGTGACATATCACACGTGGTCAAGATTTGAGGCCATTACTAGTGATGATGATGGTGTTTGGGAAGTGAACTTGCAACTTGCATGAAAATGAAAAGAAATTGCCGTTTTAGAAGAGGTTACGTGCCAAACTATTTCTTGGCTGGGTCCAGCAACTTGCGGGAGTCTCTGCTGGTTGCCTGGAACCTGGTCCCAGTCAAAATAAAAATAGCTAGCTGTTCCTGCCTGTTTCAAATCTTTAGGCTAAGCTATGCCAACCACCTGCTGGCTGTAGCTACATACTGTTTGACAGACATGAGGGTGGTATCAGTATTCTCATCTGCAACAAGAATACCAAACATATTACCAAAAAATCAAGAGCTTCTACGCCTCAATTTTATGTGGGGACAAAACACTAAGGTTTGAGGCAATTTGTGGTTTTAATAAGACTATTATAAATTGATCATAGTCTGTAGTGTAGTGTGCAGTGTTACCTGGGCTTCTGCCTCCTCACTTAAAGCCTTTACGAGGTTATCAAGCTTCTCATTCAGCAATGCACACTGGGAGAAGAGAGACAGACAAACATTACAGTGATTTTTTCATTGTTTGTTTTGCTCCCTTCATCACTTTAAATCCACGAGATGAGTGTAAATCGCCTGATACAGCGCACATCAACGCAGGGCAGAACATCTTAAATTCTCATCTGTGTGACTGTAGTAACACCCACAAACAGCATGAAATCAATACCTGCTCTTATTCAACACAAAGAGTTTTTTTTATCTGCAGAATCAAAGGGAAAATGTCCCAATCCCCTTTTCTAAAAATTTACCTTACAGTCTAACAGTGTCGCAAATTCTGTGTCAATATGTTTAAACTATTTGTTAAAGCTATGAACTATGACATTTCCCCCAAAAGTCAAACTGGCATATTTGGTTCTTTAGAAACACAGGAAATTTCTTTAGAATTTAACATTATTTTAATCAAAATATACTTGAAATGGTGCAAATTATGGAAAGACACTAAACTACTAACAACTATTTTAATCATCAATTAATCTGTTGCTTTCTCATTTAATTGATTGATTGATTTTGACTAAAGAGCGTCAGCACGTAGCAACAGATGCCAATCGAAAGTGTCTTTTTATTGTCTTCTTCTTACAATCACAGAGGACTAAGAAAACCAGGACATATCTCAGAGGTAGTATTAGACTTCCTGTTACCCTGGGAACATCTCCAAATTTATTCAGTGACTACAGGCAAAATACGGCATGTACAGAACGATACCACTGACATGCAAATTTGTATTTTTATTAATCATCTTTTATATGACCTGTGTCTGGATATGATGTGAGGCACATCTGGATGGTCACTAACAGGATAATGTATTCACATACAGATCACCTATTAACACAGATGGAAAAGGTAAACAACGGAGGTATCAAAAGATTCTTAACTGAATGTTCTAGACAAAAAAAAATGTACCACTCATGTTCAGCCTTTCACCTTCAGTCACTCTCTTCTAATAATTGAAAAGACAGAAGAGGTGGACTGCCAAAGGCACACAACAGTGAGGGAGGCAATGATGACACTGAACCTTCAGCACAACTATTTCAATCTCTCTCCTTCTATTATCCACACACACACACGCACACGCACACGCACACACGCACACACACACACACACCTACACTCGCCTTCTAGTTACTGTTACACAAGCTTTTTACATAATCCACACAATCACACACAAAACCATTTACCTTCTTTGCCATGGCATCTGCCTCCTCCTTGTTCTCTGTGGCTCTCTCATACGCCTTCCCCACCTCCGCCACGAAATCATTCACCGTCCCACACAGAAACCTGGGAGGTGGAGAGGGTGAACAAAGAGAGAGAAAGACAGGGAGAGGGGAGGAGGGGGTGAGGGTGAAGGTTGACATGATTAACGCTGAAAATTTAATGAAATTATAGGGTTAACACATTACAGATTCGATGATTCACTGTGCGGTATCAGTGTTTGGAGATTACGCGCGCGTGCTCGCTCTTGTTTCGTCGCCGCCTACCTGCCTGTCACCTACGTCGCCTCCACACAGTCATTATTTACTCACAGCTGTTACATTGCTGCTGTATGACTCAGCGGGGAGGTTTCTCCAAACTATAGCCTCGTGCAGTTAGCAAATATTGGATCTTTTAAAATGAATGCCGCTCACCTGCTGCAGAATTACACGCGGCTCATTTGTCAAGGTTACGTCCTCTCGTGCGACGCGACAGGTGTAATCTGACAGGTATCATTTCTAAATTAGACATCTGAAAATTGCACTACTTTTTGAAGGGCAGAAGGTTAAAGCTGTTAAAGCTGGTGGCGCGCTCAGTGCGGTGAAAATGTTCCCCCAGTTTAACACAGCTAAATTAGTCACCTATGTTCTTTATATCACCTGGATGATAGATGGTTTTGTAAACGTACCTCCCAGGTGGACATTTTCCCTTTCAGATGGTAATCATAAACAACGCAAAGCAATAACCAGATCTTTTGTCCCCGAATGAAATGCCTGAGGTTGGTATTATTAATCCACCACCACTGTACGAGACCTTTGTGTTTGAGCTCATCTTTCTCATCTAGTTTACTCACTTGTCTTTATTGTCAAATATGAACCTGTTCTGTCAGTAACAGTTTACTGATAATGGTTGAAGGGCATCACTGAGGCCAGCAGTCTTACTATACTTAGTGTCCCTTTACGTCTTTGCTGTCTAAATTACATCTGATTTATTAGAGTAAATATATATCAGTATACATGAAGTGAAATCCCCAGACTCCTGATGCTGTTTGACATTTGCTGTTTTCCTTTAGATCTTTAAGATAGAGGAACAGCAGCTCCAGGTGGTGAGCAAATTCAAATCAATTAATACAAAAATTGTAGAAGAAAGGGAAGAAGCTGAACTTGATTTGAAACTTAAACTGATTTCTATTCATGTGTTTACCCTGATCCAGTGTGACTACAGAACTCCACAGCAAAGACGTGTCATCTCTGTCACACAACAAAGGTGTCGCGTTTCAATAAAAACACACTCTGAGAGTGTCCTGAAGTCCCCGAGGTGTTTTAAATATGCTCCACGGTCTCTACTCTACACACGGGCTGGTGGAGGAATGTGCTCTGTAACTGCAGCTAGACTTTTCCCAAAGGAAGACTACTAATGTACTAATGGACTGAGGACGGCCCCTAAAACCTGATTCATGTGTCTCTTTCACTTACAGCCGGACGGCACTTATTGTCCCGTGTGCGTCCTGAGGGATGAGACCAAAGCAAAAAAAAAAAAATCGATACTCATTGACCAGGCACTCACTCGCTCCTCTTTATCTGTCTCTTTCTCTAATCATCCCTCTTCTCTATTTGCTTTTCCCCTCCCACTCATCTTCCTCGCCTTCTCATCCTTCACCCGTTTCCTCCTCCCTTACACTTTTCTCTCCTTTCTACTGTTCCCGTATTTGAAGGCCTTCTTGGCACGTACTTGGCAGAGGAAATGACGTCGCTGTGTCTGTCCGAGTCCAGGATCTTGGCTAGGTGGGAGGCCACGGAGTCTGCATACTGAGTGATGTGGACCTGAGACACAAAGAGAGAGAGAGACTGTTGGAGAGAGGTTGGTTCTACTGAAGTGTCCTAGAGAAACCTCACAAGGTTTTGCACACAAGCTAATTGAACCACAATTAAAAAAGAAATAGGAATCTGAATGAATCGGAGGCTAAACGTTTTTATGCAGGTGAAGAATCAAAGTGACCTTAATGATAAATGATAGTTGAGAGGAAGGAACTCGGCTTAAATTCAAATACAGAGCTGCCTCCATTCTTCAATATCTACACCGCTCCCTGTGGTTTAGGTCTGATTGCTTTGGCTTCCAGCTGCCTGGCTCAATTGATTCTCAGTGGATGTTTTCCAAAATAATTTCTTGGAGCTTGCGAGATCCGGCTTTGTGGGAGCTCATTCATGGATACCATCTGTCAAAAAAAGCTTCTTCTGACAGCTTCCTGAAAGTTCTGCCGACTAATTTACCTGCAGAGGAGAATCGGGGCTGTCGTCTTCTTTCACTATCGGCGTGTGTTTATTGGTGGTGGGCACCTCGTATGTCATCACGCTCCATCTGAACAAACACACACAAACACAAACATCGATGTCAAGCGCCAGGAAGCAAATTTAATCATCGGCTAATCAGATCAAGATAGGAGACAGCTAATCAAAACACCAGCCACCGTGTCCCTTTTCTTTAACTTGTCGCTGAACCTCTGATAAAAACAAAAATCCACCTGTAGCTTGAAGCGATTTTAACACCTAGATGAAGAGCTAATGTCCCTCTTATTATCTTACATCCTTAAAAAAAGAAAGAGCTGTGGAATGAGGAAATGATAAAACTGGTTACACGACGTTGACGGTACATCTCACACACGCAGTCAGGTATGAACAGCGTTCTTTCAGTTTCACATTGCAATAAACAGAGTTTTATTTTTAGATTATAAAACCCACATTGTGCTCTACATGAAACACAAGAAGTCTTAAAAAAGGTTTGCCACGACTTAGTCTATATAGATTTCACCCTCACAAAGACAACATGGATGCCGGGACATGGAGCCCAGCGACAGTGATGACTCTGTTGTTGCCCCCCCCCCCACTGGTTTCACCTGTCCAGCATCTTGGTGGTCGCTCTCTCCAGCTTCTCCAGGATCTGCAGTAGCTGCGCGTCATCATCGCAGAGGCCGCCCCAGCCCAGAACACGAGCCAGGTCGTTACCCGTGCCCAGAGGCAGCACGCCCAGCTGGCACTGCAGAGAGGAAACATGAAATATGGTCTTTTCTGCAAGTCATTATCACTGGCTTCTCTTCTTGGACGCCTCGAGTCGTTACGCCTGACTGACTCTGCTAGCACTGGTAGCTGCCCTGGTGTTATAGCAAAGTTCAGTCCTTTGGTTACGAGCTCCTTGTCTGGTTCGATAAGCTCTTCGTCTGACACTTGTCATGGAACTGTGTTGTGTTGTCATCCTTTATTTCCTCCACGTTAGTGAGTCTGCTGCCTGCTGACTGTAACGTTGGGAGCTTCCTTGTCTGGTGTTCCTTGCCCTTGACATGTGAACAACTGCTCAAGTGCAAGTTAGAAACTACAGATTTGTCTTTGGTTATGAATCACCATAGACTGGAGGCGTCATAAATAGGATGATAAACATGAAAACACTTCCTGCAGTTCACTTCAATCCCATTGCAGCATTTCACACAAGAGTCCTAAAGGTCAAAACCTTTCAGTACTTACAGACAGACGCATTCAAATTTGTCTAATGTAATAATAAACTGCAGACAAACACTCTTCTGCACCAATCATAACCAAATTAACATTATGTTTTTGTTTAGTTTTTAAAGCTTCTGCTTTGAGTTAACTTGTGGATGCTGGGGGATTCATGAATAAGTACGAGTGAAAGGCCACCATTTAAAATCAGCTGCTGTGCTGAAATGGTGCGAAAGTCAAAACGAATCAGAATAGTCTCCAGAAATTTGAGATTCGACAATGGCTGAACACTGAATTGGCACTTTTCCAAACTAAACAATTAAAAAAAACTATTAAAATTAGAAAAAACATTATCTAGAATTTTCTTTCTACTCTATTTGTTCTGTGGTTGGGGCACAGCCTGCAAACACTGATGTTTAATATTTGACACTTTCCACTTCAGTTTCCACCTGCAGACCTTAAAACGATTTACTTTCAGTGCTTCCTATAAATCTAATTCTATCTTCTGTTATGTTAGCATAACACATACCTTGCTGCTTTTCTTATGCCATCAGCGTTCTCCACATTTACCTCGTACATCAGTATTATATCATCACTGCCTCCTCCGCCTCCAACTCCTCCACCTCGTTGCACTCACCTGTTTGTGCAGGTTGAGTTTATCCAGCTCCGAGAGCACCCAGCCCACGCTGCCGTCTCCCCCGCACACCAGGATGCGAAACGTCACAAACTTCTGGAAAAGGCGCAGGCTGAGGGAGGAGGAGAGAGTGGGAGGGGACCAGAGGACGAGGAGGTAAAGTACAAAATATTAAAAGGCAGCAAAATGACAGCATCAGTACCAGATCACCAAAAGTTTAGAATATAACCTGTAGTGCTGACACAGAAACTCCACAAATCTCATTATTAATTAATTCATTTACTCAATTAACAGAAGTATCCGTACGGCACTCTTCCAAACTAGTACAACGACTCAGAAAAAAAAGCATAAGTACCCGAGCTCCGGTCCTCCGTTCATCAGGTCGAACACTTGAGCCGGGTTGAGAAGCTGCTTGAACTTGCGCAGGAACTTGACCCCCTGGTTGTCCCCGCTTTTGGAGTTGACCAGCACCAGAAGTGGGCTGGAGCACGATGCAGAGGTGGCCTTCCAGAAGCCTGAAAAGAAGGGTTTGTGGATGAATAACCATGTTTTGAAAAATGAAAAAGACTGGAAAACACTTTTCTTTTGCTCTCATTCATGTCCAAAATGTTGCAGTTCATGTTGAGGAAGCTGTGCGTGGTGACTCCAGCATTTTTTGACTAAACATTTAAATCGGATAGAATATAATAAATAAATAGAATAATTTAAATATTTATTTATTATACACCATAAAATGCATGGGATCAAGATAATTCTCTTTTGACAGATAACAATGGGCCCAGAGTCACGCCCCTCTGTATCCACAAGATTTCACACCACTGGAGTTGAAAGGTGACATTCCTGAACTTTGATCGGTTCATGCAATACTGTGAACAAAAGACTCTGTATGTGTAAGATGTTTCTCACCATCTGAGTCGATGCTGTTAAGTGCAGTGGGAGGAATGATTGAAACTCGACATTGACCCAAAGGACACACCTTTCCCATTTGTTCCTTACAGCTGCTGTGGACCTGTGCACGCACACACACAGACACACACACAGAGGAGAAACACAGAGTCAGAGTTACTCTCCGTAATTATTCTATATTTCAGTAGAAGCAGAAAGGTCATTACATTTCCCTGAAACCCACCAGATGTCAGTTCTCTAGCCTTTATAAATGCCACTCTGATTACTCTATGTGTGTCTGTGTGTGTGTTTCTTTGTGTGTTGTGCACTGAGGATTAGACATTACATTATGTGCGCCCATTTTCTCCAAACACTCAAAAGCGATGCAGACTCTGCTAAGTGGAACAGTGAGTAAAATAACATCTCTGTCGCTGTGTTTTTGACTTTGCGTGTTAAAGGACAATTACACTGACTCTTCTTCTTAATTTATTCATATTCTTTCAGCAGTGTAGTCAGAAATACTGCTTATTTCACATTAAACAGTTGCCATTTTCAGTAAAATTCAAACAAACATCTTAATGTATGTTGTCCCACTATGCCCATCAGGTGTGAGTGTGCTACAGTAGCATCCACACTGGGTTTTTCTTGCATGTTTATTTAAAATTCAGTTTGTAAAGACTGTGTTAAACATTTTAATGTCCTCCCACAGGAAAACGATTGTCCTCATCTGGCTCGAGGTGGTCCGAGCATCGAGTCAGATTCAGGAGAGCTGACAGGAATTTATTGGCTCCATTTCATTTCTCATTTCAACCAGCCCTCCTCCTCCTCCTCGTCCCCTCAGGGATCTCCGCTGCCATTTTAAGTACCGTTCCATTACCCTGCTGACTCAGGTGAACTTTTTAGACCTTGAGTCTGGGGGAGGGGGGGGAGGGGGTGAGCGAGTTGACAGCAGTGAAAAGTCTGTGAGCACGTCTCACCCCGAATGCACTCAAAGTCACAATTTAGTTGGATTTGTTGCACTTTCATTTTGAAGACAGAATCACATCACTTCCCACATTGTACTGAACACTTGGTTTGAAAAAGGAGATTTCCATTTAGACAGTTGCTGAAAGTTGATATTTAAGTTTTGGAGCTTTTTTCTTCTTCCACCTCAAACTGGACTTTAATAAGACAGCATTTTGACAGGAAGGAGGCTTAAAATCAATCATACTTACAATGGCCTTGCACCAGAGGCAGCGCCAGTCCTGCAGCCGCCGCACGCTGCCACAGGTCTTATCACACACGACACATTTGGCACTGACTGGCAGGTTGCCTTCCAGCCACTGGTGAGGCATGCACACCTGGGAAAACATAGAAAAAATACTGATGAACCATGAATCAAATCAAAATAAAATAAAAATTCATGGCTCGTAGCCGACTGACTGAAAGTCAGCCATTCTAGAGTCAAGGAACACACACAGTGCGTTCAAACACACTCATCTCACACTCACCTCCTCCTCATCCTCAATAATGTCATTTCCTATGGAGGCCAGTGTGGTCCACTTGCAGTTGTTGGTCGAGCGAACAGCACAGCGCTTATGAGCCTTGAACTTACAAACTGCGGAGGGCAGATCAACAAACGTCATGTTAGACAAACTAACTGGGGAGATACTGTTTTCATACTTTGTTATTTAAAAAAAATATTCCCAGTAATATGCACTGACACCTACTCTGAACCCTGCATGTGTGAATTCAGTTTTTTTACTGCTGATTTGGGAGAAGGGAGGAATTATTTTATTCAAGGTGACTGTGTCCAGCCTGCCTCACCCTGCAATGGGATCCTATAAACCTCTTTTACTATCACATGCTGTAAATGCTGTGCTGCAGTCATAACACTCAGTCAGTCACGAAGGAACAGAGAAAGGTTTTGTTAGATTTTTATATCGTTTTATTGCGACGTATACAGATCTGCTGCCGTACCTTCACAGGACAGACCATGGGAGGTGACACCTGGCAAAGCTTCTCTGCAGACGTTGCAGAAGGTCGGTCTGGCGTGCGAGCAGGCGTACCAGTTGTGCATCCCGGAGAAATGTTCCATGTTGAACTGGCTGGCCTGGGAAAGAAGAATACATGTAAGGATAAGACAACAACACCAGTGTTTAACTGAGCAAGCTTTGGAGGCCGACAAAGCAAAATTAATCAGAGCACTGCATCGCAATAACTACCCTGGGGAGGTAGAGATATTGCTGGATGAGAATATGACTTTTTATATTTCACGATGAACTAAATTGCCAAGGAAAGCAGGATAAGACAATGACATCTGAAGTACATATGAAACTCCATGGCCTCAGGATGGAGACATACAGTACAAGCAGTTTAGATATGATATTGGTGCTACAGGTGAACAGCCCGGGGATAAACGATACCTTTAGCTAGTAGGTATATTTAACTCCAGCTCCAGAAATTGCTCATAACTTAACATATCATACTAAAACTTCATATTTCAAATAAAGATTAACTGGAAGTTGATTGTCCATGAACTGAACTACGCCTGAAGTCTAAACCTTCACAGGCTATGATTTCATTAGAGGCATCAATCCGTTGGCAAAGAGCTAAACTGAGAAGCAGCTAGGAAAAAGACAAAAAGAGAAAAGAGCGAGGAAGCAGGAGAATTGTCCTTCAAAAGGTAAAAAATAGAAATGATCAACACAATCATGGCTGCCTTTCAACAGTCATCAACTTGGCCAATTTAATAGTCTCTATTCTGTTGTCAGGCAGGAGGATAAATAACAAACATAGTAAACATTAAAGAAACACTCACCTCATAGGTTTCCCATTTTTGGACAGATTTCAGAGCGCCGATCCAGTCCTCCATTTCCTTCCTGCTCTCAGCACATAACATTAGTTTGCGAAAAGGAGTGATCACCTGAAAAACAGATACAAATTATTAGTTACTCCTCAAAATGACTATTAGTGCAATTATTTTGAAAATTATTTTAGAATTTTTTTTTTTAAGACAAGTTTTGTTGATTACCGTGAAGCTGTTGTTGATGTTCTTGGTGCTGGTCTCAGCTACGCTGGCATCTGATAGGTCCACTTCATCAAAAATCAGAGACTAAAAAAAAAGAAGACGAGACGAGACGACACCTTAAAGCTACAAAGCTAAAGTTTACATATATATAAATGTGAAGTTATATACTGTATCTAATTAAAATGTTCATTTGTACATAACCAAACACGTGTTCACTTAAAAATTACTGTAGGCAGTGAAACCCATTCACATACCTTGCAGTCTTTGGCATAGTAGAGGGTCCTCCCTCTGAGTTTGAAGTACCTCCTCTTCCATCTCTGAAAAGAGCTGGTCTGCTTTAACAAGATTCCCTCCTTCACACTTTTCTATTGTGAGACAAAAAAAAAAAAACCTGACGTTAATGCATGCAGAATAATTACAGCTACTCTTCCTGGAGTTCACACAGAAACAGACGGAGATCAGTTTGGATAGAGTCACTAGGACGGCAGATGTAGGGAAACACCTTCCAGCAATTGTCTGACATTTCTGTGTCAGAATCTATGATCACATATGGGAAAGTCTGGGATCTTCTGGACATATTTTCCCCAATATTTCTAAAAATAACACAGTCGGTGTGTTGATCAGAGAGTTACTGCGGGGATAAAACCAGACATAATGAGCCATGCTGCAATAATGGACCAGTGAATAGGTCATGCGGCAGGTAGGAGCTGCAACCATCTGTGACTGTATGAAAATTATTAACGCAGGCAGAACACATGATTTGATTTGATAGCATGAATTTGCTTTGCTCAAACACCCCGCTCTGTTGTTATTTAGCTTTATCTTCATCTGTGCCTCGGCTTACACTCACTCTGCCTCGATTTATGAGTACATGCCCTGAGAGGACAGAACGCAACATGAGCAATCAATTTGAGACACGACGTCAGGGGTCGCCATGGAGATCCTCATTTCTTAAACAAGAGCATAACAGGGCTCCACTGACAGACGGGGGCACAATCACGCTTACACGCCCGGATAGAATCTTAAAACCTCTGATCACGTTAGCGATGGCTCGCTCCACACCTGCAGGTTTGTCAAGTAATGCGGTGGCATTCCTGCACGAATCTCAGAGAGAGAGAGATAACCATGTGCCGATATCAATTTGTGGGAAGAAACCAATGCCGGAATGGATCAACTGGGAATGTTTGCACAGCAACGTCCAATATATTTTCAAAACAGGTAGCTGTAAATGTCTATCTATATCAGTTTACTCAACCAACACTGCTACTACAACCTGTGGGCAACGGTAAACTGTGTCTTGTTGGTGGAGTTAGTACAGGGGACTTTCTGCAGAAATGCTAGAGAAGGAAATAAGAGCTGCATCCCGGTTTTAAGTTTCAGACTGGTTATAATACTGTCAAAATAAATAGCCGTGTCCACGGCCTCTCAAACAAATGAAACTCGGAGTCATCATGTTTTAGAAAGTTGGCGACTTCTTGGTGTGGTTGTGGCTTTTTTTTTAAACAATAGAAACATCAAAAGCTTCCAGTATTAAAGACTGGATTTTAATCGATGTGTAACACAATTTTGTGATTGTAGGATGACTGTTAAAAATGGGCGAGAGGTGCAAAGGATATTGTTTTTGTTATCTCCAAATCAGTAGCACGCAGCTTCACTGTAATAAAAACAATGACAGACAATGTCAGAGACTTTCTGGTACTTTCGAATAGACCTGTATGATAAGCTAAACCACTTGGTCCAAACCATGGCTGAGTGAGAGCAGTTGGCTCAGCAGTGACTTGGCAGTGTCTCCAGATGAGTGCGTGATCCGGAAATCTGCCCTGAAGGAAAATTCAAGACTCAGACAGGAAGTTTCATCACCTGCATGACAACTACCAGCTACCCTCATGGTGACATCAGGGCCAGAGAATATGTGCGTGTGTGTGTGTGTGTTTATGAATGTGACTGATAGAAGCTGAAAGTGTGCTTGGGAAAGCACACAATTAGAAATTCATCAGTCAACCAAATAACAAACCAAACACTGTGGTGTTGAGTAGAACTATGTCCAATTGAAACATGAAGATCTACAAACAGGGAATAATTCATTATTGTAATCAGTGTTGTTAATGTCTTACAGTTAGAATTAGATCATCAAGTTTAAACGGATAATTAAGAAGCAGAACTGGTGTTCTGAGCTTTGCTTGTGCAGTTTCTAGCTAATGTTTGGGCTGGGGATTGAACCATTATGTTTTTTTACTCAATGAAAGCGTCAGAAGTAGATTTGATTGGATGTGTAGTCCTAACTTTAAAATAAATGTACGTTTATACCCTGAGGGAGAGCAAAATTCATGTTGTCACATTGTTAGAGAGAAAGCAGGGGAGGAGTGATGATGGGAAAAAAAATAATAGATTGCCTGATTGTATAGATCATTAGCAAGAGGAGCAGTGACAGTGGCGAAGAGTGAGAAAGAGAAATCAACACAAAAGGTAAGACGCAGGAATTACGGGGACTGTGGACAGGCGCCATAAAGGAGAAGAAAACCAGAATTCATCAAGTCTTTAGGAGGAGGAAGAAAACACCAACAAGAAAGTGTAAAGGTCTCTTCTGAACGAACCACCTGACACATTCGCGATAACGGTGAGGTGTCACCCGCTCCACCAATCAAGCTTGCCAATATGAGCTGTCAGTCAAGACGCTAATCAGTGAGTGTTTTTGTTTGACAAAAGGCTGATGACATGGCAACCAGTGGTAAAACTGTTAGACGTACTGTTAGACCCAACTCAGGGTGTTGCAGAGTGGGCGTGAAACTTAAGGGGACGTTTTAAAGATGTGTTTCACCGCAGGCTTTTTGATTTCCATCCCCAAACCAGTTGCTAACATCTGGCTGTAGCTTATTTTCCTCAACATACTTATTGAACACACATTGGATTTTCTTTTTCAATTATATCCATACAAAATTCATTTAAAAAGTATTTTATATATCCAAATTAGTCACTTTATTTCTGGCCCTGTTGTTATCATGACGACATGGGCAGGCTTCTTGGGTCTGTTAGGTATGTAGTGATGACAATAACGACAGTCGTCAGAAAAGGTAGCGGCATCTCTAGATCACTACGTTAAATTACAGTTTTACTTTTCCTGCTGACGTGTCTGTCTCTGCGTATACACTAACTATATATTAGTGTATAGAAGCTGTAAATGGGTTTTGTCTGTTTTTGAAAACGATCAAATTATAGTTAGAATGGCATCCAGCGTGAATTTGAGACATTTGAGTTTGTACTAGAGCGCAGGAAAGCTTCTACCCATAAGCACTTATATAGAGACAATGCTTGTAACACTTCCTTCAGATCATTTTATACCTAATAAAGTGTCCTTAGTTAAGTGGGCTCACTGAATAATAATGTCTAGCTTCATGAACAACTTATATTGTATGCAAAGGTCAGGTTCTGCACCACGGTGTGGTTACACCCATGATCCTCTCTCCTCTCTTCTTCTCAGCAGAAAGAGATGTTGTCAGACAGATTGGTGTATTCATCAGAGCAGGACTAATTACATCACAACAATCAGCCTTGCCAGACCTCATGTGCACACATACACACAAACACACACTTTTTGATTCAGCTTCAGTATATTTATCAATCCAGCAAACACACACAGCCACATCCCCCTAAGTGGACACACAGTCCTGCATGACTGATTAACATTCAGTTCACAGTGTAAACGCCCAAAGAGTCACTACACTTGATTCATTCCCCTGGTCAGCTGGGTGACCTGTAGACCGACATTTACGACGTGTTGAAGTTGGCTGAGAAAAAGCAGAACGAGAACTTTATCAGTGTAACTTAGCGTGACGACCAATAAGTTCTACAGATAAGTGCAACACGATAGCAAACGTGAACGTTTCTCACTTCTCCACTACTTTAAATTGTAAGACCAGAGAAATACACATCCAGGTGCTTATTGAGGTTGACAGGTTGGCATAATCGCTCACTAAGAAAGAGTATTTAAATGTTGCAAGGCTATTAAAGACTTTGTTAATGTTAGACATTATTGGTTGAGGTTTGGTTTATGTATTATCAGTTTAATGAGAAACTCTTCCATAAACTGACTCAAACTGGTACATGATACATGAGCAGTCTTTAATCTGTTTAGTATCAAACAGATTGTTCTTCTCCGTTTTCCTTATTGTGAACAAATCCTATGAAATGACTACGGCCAACAACAAATGAACTGAGCAATGAATAGCCACAACCTGATGTGGCTTATTCACCTCCGCTTTAGTCCTCCAACAATGTAAAAAAAAAAAAAAAGCCACAAAGTACAACGTAGTTTCCCCCTTAAACCAACCATTTGACCTATTTACTGTTTGAGTAGCATTCGCTGGAAGTGCCAGCAGCATATTTATTACCCCAGATATAACACTAAATTAAATAAGCCACAGTTTGAAGTCAATGCTTAATTAAACCTCAAAACATTCTCCTTCTGTCTATCCTCCATGAGGTCATCTGGATGTTAACCTAACATTATCTCTCTCACACTGACCTCTTCCAATGGCCAACTCTCCTGGGACTTTTCAACGTCGCTGGAGTCCAGTTGGTCTTCGTGGCTGAGCTGCTCGTCGTCTGCCTCCCCTGCTCCGTCACAGCGGAACAACAGGGGTGCCATGCAGCACCCGCTGGTCTGACACAACCCTGGCATCGTGTGGCACACCGTGCACGCTGATGACCTCACTCTCCGTACTAGATGAGCACTACCTGTGTGAATACTGCAGGATTGATCTACACAGTATTTCACCATAGGTAGTGCTGTGGTAAGATGTTTAGGAGGTGGAGAGGCAGTTTTTCACAACTTTCTTTGTGCTATTTGTATTGTCTTCCCATCTTTTTCTTGAAGTTTATTTCTACGTACAATTGTCTCTGAACTATCTACATTTCTCTTTTACTCACTCCACCTCAGCTGTAATTCTCCTTCCACATCAGCAGTTCCTCAAACAATACAGTCTACTTCCTTAGTCTGAAACTTCCCCCGTCAGGTAGCCACACCTCCTCAGGTGTGCGCTCTCCCTCTCTCGCTCTCTCTCTCTCTTTCTTTCTCACACACACACACACACACACACACGCTGGTCAAAAGGGAGCATATGCAAATAAGCTCACACACGTCACACGCACCTTAGAGGGGTGGTGTGTGTTCATGCAAGAACAAGCCTACTTCCTTGAGGCT
Organism: Ctenopoma multispine; assembly: GCA_034779795.1. Classification (NCBI taxonomy): domain Eukaryota; kingdom Metazoa; phylum Chordata; class Actinopteri; order Anabantiformes; family Anabantidae; genus Ctenopoma; species Ctenopoma multispine. Next base: position 9,689,766 of record JAUYWH010000010.1, read on the forward strand.
ATTTTTAGAACAGGAAGAACCTGTCTGACTGGGCCGCAGAGTGAACACACACACACACACACACACACACACACACACACACACACACACACACACACACACACACCTAACCCACTGACGGCTGCTTCTGCTTCACCACTGATTTAAGGCATAAAAATCGTTTAAAAAGCCACTCAAACACACATATTCCATCACTTCATGTCAAATTGATGTGATGCTTAATGGCACAGCGCACACACACACACACACACACACACACACACACACACACGTCCTGCCACACCGCAGGAGCTGTCCTGTCTGCGAGTGTGTGTATGTGTTCACGTCTGCGCTCTGCTGCCTACGCTCTGTCATCGGACAGCTTTCAGTGTCAGATCAGTGTCTCATCTGCAAGGCAAATTACAGCGAGTGTGTGTATTTTTTGTGCATGCATATGTGCGCGCGCGCGTGTGTGTGTGTATATTTTCTGCTGGTTGGCATATCATTCTGTCTTTAATGAGCAGAAACATGCTGTTCCCTGAAGACTCACTCACTGACACCAACTCTCTCTCTCCATCATTCTGTCTCTCTCCCTCAACGTTCGGTGTTTCCAAACCCCCTCCCCACCCCCAATCCTTCTCCCCATCCAAATCACTATCGGTTACATCAATTCAAAAATAGGTCAAACAGCTTCATTAGCGACTTCAATGAGTCATGCTGTGAAATTACTGATGTAAAGTGACTCTCGTATAAGGTCTGTCATCTCTGTGTAACCCACTGTGCTGCAGGTTTGCCCCTGATAAGAATAAGGGCAGAGAGAAACAAGGAGGTCACCTCGGGCATGGGCTTCTTCATTAGTAATCACACACGTCTGTCTCCATTCATATATGTTAATATTACCTTTTTTTTTTTTTTTTACAAAAGTTTTCAGGACCAAGGGAGCTACAAAACAAATTCTTTATTCTTTTATTTTTCAAAGGGATACTATAGAAGTGAAGGAGCAGAAGGACAGACAGTTGTCACCACAATATTGGCCTGTTGCAAAGTGCGCTTTGGCCTGCCCTCTGCTGATTACCTGGATCAGGGGACTCATCTGTTAGACCACCACAGATGAGTGAATTGGTATCTTCCAGCTTCTGATTATGTGAACACACCTGATCCAGGTAATCAGCAGTGGGTAGGGGAGGTGTTTTGGGCCCTTAACTAAACCCATACAGTACGCCAGCCTTCACCTCCTTATAAAGATATTATTCTGTGGTTGTGTGGGCCATATTCAGACCAACATTAGCGCTATGTTATATCACAACTCACTCAATTATTGTAATACTGCCACTGTAGGGGCGCTCAGAATAGAGGAAAAAAAACCTGCTATAAAAAGGTCAACAAGGCTCTTTTGCAGCGACACAATTCAATGTTATCAAGCAATTCAGTGGCAATAAAATATGGATAAGCAAACATTCCTTGTAGCTTAGTATGAAATGTGAACAGGGTTGTTTGACTCTGCCTCAGGATCAACAGGAGTTGTAAAATCTTATCTCAGGATGTTGTAAAGCAGTGTTCTGGCACTTCAGCCTTAAAACCCATAAATGTGCAGTATGACACACTTGTCATACTTTCTGAATTATTTTTCTAAGCTGTGCCTATATCAATACACACTGCTGTAAAAAAGCATCCTTAACATGCCTATAGGATTAAGACGTAAGATTGTATGTATGATATGTAAGAATTTTGATTCACTACATTTCTTTCCTAATCAAATAACTAACTGTAAGTTCTGAGTCTTCTTAAACACTAGTCTGTTATAAATAAATCAATATAAATAATAATAATGTTATATATATATATAATAACGGAGAGCAGCTGTATATTCATGAGTTACTTGGGAAGAGCAAAGAGACACTGACCCTTTCAGGCGCATCTTTGCCAGAGCTAATTAAAACAGAGCACGGTGCCTGATACAGACACTGAACCTCCTGACCTTTCATGTTTTTGTAATCATAAGGCCACGCTGTCCACGGTGGACGTCGTCGAAATGCCAAATGAAGCTTGCCCACTGTCACCAGCTGTGATTTGATAATGGTGCAGTTATTCCTTTCCCCCAGCAGATGGCAGGCTGAGAAAGAAATGCAGGTAGGGAAACAGAGCCAAGGTGATGGGGTGCATGAATGAAAGCGGATGAAATGAGGGCTTGTGAGACAGAAGGAAGAAATCAAAATTAGCGACAAAAGTCAGGAGAAGTGTTGACGGGAACAGTCATTTGAATCTGCCATGATTTGGCATGGTTTTAACTTTTCACAGGCTACCAGCTCTGTGTGTGTGTGTGTGTGCTGATTTATAAATAGAAACACACACTGAGTTCCCTGTGCTTTATGGTACATAAATGATTTTTATTGTTTGTTTTAAACACATTTTTTAGCACTACACAGGTAGACTTTCACGCATAAGACATCATAAGCCACAAAGCTTGAAAGAAATCCATCTGTTAGCATGTTTAATGTAGTATCTTATGCACGACACACAGGGAGGTAGCACCTGGGTCATCCTAATGCTATAAACCCCACCCATGTGGCACTCAGAGGTGCTTTAAACAAACACTTAGTATCATCCGAAAACGATAGCGGGACCAGGACTAGCGTTGTTAATTAAACTTCTCTTCTCTTTTTGTTTGCCACTTAAACTTGGTAATGCAAAGACACGTTGGGTTGCCACGGCAACAGCCTGACTTTCAAATCAACCTTCAGCTTGGAAATGTAAGGACGCACACACACACACGCACACACACGCACACACACGAGCGCACACACACACGAGCGCACACACACACGAGCGCACACACACACACACACACACGAGCGCACACACACACGCACACAGTTGTGTTTTCTATTCTGTTTATTGAACAGGAAGTAAAATAGGCTTCCTCTGTGCGTGTCTGTGTGTACGCGCACAAGTTCATGTTATTGTGTGTGTACCGTATATTGCATGTGTCAACCTTCTCTCCTTGACAAGCTTTATTGTGCAAGCAATTTTATTTAAGTGTGCAAAAAACGTCAAGAAACACAGGAAGGCCGATCATTTGAAATAGGAACAGCATGCATCATCTGTCATGTATAAACACAACGTCTGACCACACACACACACACACACACACACACACACACACACACACACACACACACACACTCACACACACACACACACACAC
>JAUYWH010000010.1:9693049-9717511 GCA_034779795.1 Ctenopoma multispine
GCACACACACACACACACACGCACACACACACACACACACACACACACACACACACACTCACACACACACACACACACACGCACACACGCACACACACACACTCACACACAAGTTCATCTAAACAGCACATTTAGACGTTAATGTGTTTTTGAAATATCATCCAGTTTTTGGCTTATGCCCATGTGGTTTGCACTGAAGGACACATAATCTGCCGCTGGTAGGGGGGATAGCCTTGGAGCATACGGACCAAATCTGGCTCTGATGCTACTTAATCCTCACACACACACACACACACACACACACACACACACACACACACACACACACACACAGTCGAATGAACAGATAAGTCTCTCAGCCAGAGATAGACATAAAGTAGTTTTCCTAACATGCTGATGTGATCAGTATGTCGTCCCTGTAGCTATTGATTAGCGAGAAATCATGTAAAGGAAAGGTGTTTCAACTGAAATGGAGCAGAGAGGATGAGCTGATAAAAACAGGGGGGAGCAGGATGAAGGAAAGATGAAAGAAAAAAAAAGGAAAAGGCAAGGAGAGGAAATGAAGATGAAGATACACAGTGTGAGGAGAAGAGAAAAAAGGAAAGGAAAGAAGAACACATGGGGTAGTTGGAGAGGAGATGTGATGTAATGCAGGTGGGGAAGAAAGAGGGAAGACGGGAGGAGACATGCGAAGATGAAATCTTTGTGTGTCACTGTGTGTGATGTGGCTGGAGATTATCCCTCATGATCACACTGTGCTGTTTAATCTTGTCTCTCCACGCTCACACACATCAGATGTGGTGTCTGTGTGTGTGTGTTTGTGTGTGTACATATGTGTTGGTGTTAGTCTCTGCAGACTTGAGGTCCAGTGTAATTTGAGATTTTTAAATACATCCAAACACATTTAAATAAATGTGTGTTTGTGTGAAGATGTGTGTGTATATACATACTGTATGTATATGCTCTGCTGTGTTCGGTTTGTATGTTCCTGTGCTGTCAGGCTGTGATGTCTCTTCCCACTGGTATTTGTAACACAACATAGGACACACACACACACACACACACACACACACAGCATCCAACTAAATACCTACCTAACACAAACCTAATTCTAACTATACATGACTATGAAGCCTCAAACCTCAAACAGCCGTTTGAACGTGTCAGAGAGTGAGGACGAGGGAAACTGTCCTCATTCCCACAGTCTAACTCAGCTGCACAGAAACACACACTGAATAGACAACAACAGTTCGTCTCTCTCTTTCTCTCGGCGCTAACGGTCGTGTCGTTGTCATGGGAGATGAGTGATTACCACAGTAACCTGTGGGGGGACTTTTCTCTTTTTCTGTCCTCTCCACTCATTCCCCCTCTACTGTCTCATTCAGAGCATAATTGCTGTGGCAAATTTATTCCTGACGAGCTCGTGAAAACACTGCACACAATTAGATTTATTAAAAATCGCCCCAATTTATCCGGCACGGCCAAATCGTAACCGAAAATCAGGATTTGTCCAACGTGCCTGCTACCTATGAATTCAAATTTTCAGAATATCTACCAAAGATAAAACACTTTCATTTGACTTTCCAACTGTATTAGCAATAAAAAATGTCATTTTCGTCACAGTTTAAATAAGAAACGAAAGTGCACAAAGACAAGCTGCTGTTTTGCCTGCACATTTTTTTCATGCTCACACTTTTACTTCAAAAATAAAAAAATAAAATTTCATATTTATGCACGGAAGACGTCAAACGCTGTTAAACCTGTTTTCTTAAGGTTTTACCCCCCATACGTTTTATTGTGTCGTTATTGTGCCTACATATTGCATGACCCTAAAAAGACACGCACCCGACCACATTTAAAAACACACACGGGCACAGACATAAATATTAACCACTGTAACCACTGCCACCTCACAGACTTTACTCATACCATCCTCGCTAAAAGAGGTTTGAACTTTGACTCTAGAAGAGGCAACAGGCATCTAAATGTTAGACAGTCAAGTTTAGATTGTTTTTAAATATACTGTGTGTCTGTAAAAGCTACACTGTCACGTCTTAGATAAGTTTAGCCCTTGTAAGACAATTTACTCTCTCTTAGTTCTCATACATGCTTTTGCGTCGCCTGTGCTTTTCTCACTGTGGTGGACACAGCTTAGATTGAGCAAAGTGATGCCAGGCACCTCTGAGCACAAATCAAGTTTTAAGTTAAGAGTTTTTGACTGTTAAACTCTTATTATTTAATAACTAATGGGTTATTTTTTGGGGTTATCAATCTGTGCCTGCATTGCAAAGCAGGCACATGAAATAAATACATATTTCCAGATATGTCTCCTACTCACCACGACAACCATATCCAATATTTTATTTTTTAAGTCACACTACTTTTTATTTGCAGTTTTTTTGTTAAACGCTTTTTCTAAATACAAGTGCCTGCAGCTCTGCGTTATTAGGTGGGTCGATGACATGAACAGTAAGAACTGCAAATTCAATCGCAAAGAAGAAAAGCTTCGGGCTTGAGAGTTTGTGCAGCCCGAAGTCTCTGGACTGGTTCGGTGACTGCCGACCGAGGTCAAGTCACTCTGCATCAATCAAGTAACACGAATCAGAGGACTTCTCATGACACTGAAAGACGTGCCCATGTCTCTGCAGGTTAAGCGCTATGCTTTCTCTTGGCAAAACTATGTCTGAATAGAAACCCCTCAGGGTGAGTTTGTTCCCTTCTCTGGTTTCTGTAATGTTTTGATGCACATTCATAGCGGATGGTGAAATTATAAAAAAAAGTGGTCATAAGATACAAAAAATATCTCAAAAAAAGTGTTTTTTCGTTGTGCTAAAGTGCAAATTTTTGTTTATTAACTTTTATCAATATTTCATACAGGCTAGAGTCAAACGCCGTAGCAGCTTGATTTCATAACCCTCTTCCGATGACAGTATTTTGAATTAAAGTACTGAAATAGAAATTGAAAGTGAATTGACAGTAATCCTGTGGCTAGAATTTCATTAGCATAGTATTTAACTATACAGGTTAAGTTAAAGAGGTTCATAACGTTAGCATACACAACCACACTAACACATGGACACCATGAGCATGTGTACACAGCTAAACCACACATGGAAAATAATGATAATGGACACCATGAAGTACCTGATAATGGAAAAGACAAATTACTAGTTCTGTGAAGCAAATGGAATAGACCACTCATGCTGAAAAATACTGATTTATATGCACCGTTAAGATGAATAACATCTCATTTTGAATGCTCAACCCTTTCAACTATCGTCACGAAGGATGCTATGCAAATTAATTTACCGTTTCGCTTCTCTTGTCATTGCAATAAACTGGATTTTTTTAAATACTTAATTTGCTTATTGTGAAGCACAAAAAACTTTGTATGACTGTACCTAACAACTGAGTCAGCAGACTGTAGCCTTGAGCTGAACACATTCTGTCTCAGTGAGGCTCACTTTACGTAACTGTAGCTCAATATTATTTCTCAGTTCGTCTTACTCAAGTTTCACAATTGCAGACACTTCAACAGCCTGGAAATCTGATATCTTATACGTGTCGCAATGTGTGTGTGTCAGTGTGTCTGTCAGTGTGTACATGATTTGTTTTATACATTTTTGTCCAACTAGCAATAAAAACTCATTGTGGTTCGTAAAACGATAGTAAGTATCTGGTTAGACAATGACAGATAACATATTCACAGGATCTCTACTACATTTTAGATATAAATCCCCAATGACTGAGATATCCACTTACATGGGAGGTAAGTGGATATCTGCCCTGATGATAAAATGATGAAACACACACGATGGGATTTAGAGTAGGTGAGTATTTGGTTAATTAGAACTTACAGATCAATGGTTAATTATCTTAATACTAAATATAAATTCACTAAATGGTAGCTAATACAACCTTATAACAAACCCAGGTCGGCATCCTACGACTCAGATCCAGTTTGTGCCTCTCGACTGCCACTGGATCTCGATCGACACGTGGGCCCGATCGAGATGAGCTCTGTACTGGAAATGGGTCAACTTCAGATGAGATATTTCTTTTTCGCCATTTGGCTAAAATGTGGTTAGTATCTGAATTAGTTCTGGGCCTAATCTACACACTATCTCTACCGTGCATAACTGAGCTTAAAGCTTAGGCGAAATTAAGGATTTATGGATTTTAAGGCAATATTTGATATGTAAACAAAAATATGTTTTACTCTGACATTCAGTGTTCTTGCTAGTATAAAAGTATCAAAACGCGTTCACCCTTATAATTTATTTAATGGTTGACGTGGAGGTTTTGATCTAATCGCAGGATCTTTATCAGGAGGTGACGTCAAACCGTTTTGTCTACTGCTGTTTGCAGCATCAACAATGATGTGTGAAATTCAGCTTTTAATCTAACATGGGCACGGAACAGCTGAGGTGCTCAGATAAAATGGAAGTTCGAATTGATTGCAGATCTGTGACAACTGAGCAAATTCCATCTGCTGAAGACGATCCCGGGATATGATCAAAAGTTCCCGAACAGCTACTAAATAAACTTTGAAATTAGATTTCCTGCTCTGACGGAGAGGTGTCCTAAATTAAAGCAACTCAGCAAGAGTGCACTAAGTGCTGCCACTGGAGGCCATAAAATTTAATTTTACATATTAAATTGGATGAATGGAAGGAAGTGGTTTATATAACACAGATAATCACGAATGTCTGTGGCTTTGTAATGAGACACATTTTCTGAATATTTCAGAGCTTCATGCAGAGCGGACGCTGCTTTCCTCTTTAATTCTTACAGGAGAAACTCAATCTAGTGTGTCTAAGCTTTAGTTTATGAGGCTTTAAAAACAGGAAGAACTAAAATAGACGCCTTAAGTACATCAAAAAATAATCGCAGTGTCAATAAAACAAACAGTCTTACAATTTCAGAGCCTTTGTATACATATAGATAAGGTGTTAAAGCTTGTAAATATTGATTTTCTTCGTGTCACCTTTTCCCCATTGCTCCCTTCCTACGTCTTTTCCCTCCTTTCGTGTCTTTCTCTTTCTGTTTCTCCTTCCCTCCCTATTAACTCCTGTTCTTTGGCTTGGATCAATATCAGTCTTCCATCTAATCCTTTCACTCACTCCCCCTCCATCTGTTTATTACCCAGATCAATACCTCTTTCACATCCTCCTCCCCCTTTTTTTTTTTTAACTATGATTCCTTCTTTCTTCAACCCTCTCTCTTAACTCTTTCCTCATTTCATGGTCTACTTTCCGCAGTTGATTTTGATTCATGTGTGTTGTCCCCCACCCCTTCTGTCATCATTCCCTCAACCTCGTGTCAATATTTTCCTACCCCGGCGTTCTGACATTTAACTGGCCCAAATGGCCTCTTAATCTTCATCAGTTTTATATTATTTAGCTGGATGTATGACGTTGTGTCTGACTTAAAAGGATGGCAGACCATTTATCATTGAATTGAAGTGACTCTGGTCACTGGCTCTCTCCTCTGTCTCTATTATTGGCTGGTTTAGTAATGTGGTGGATGGATGGAGCAGACCTACGCATGTCTAGACCTTAATAATCTGCTTTTTCACTGTGGTGATTTTCTCACTAGATTTCATCCTACACAGTCTGGTGGTCTAAACGGCTTGACCTAGAGGATTGAAGACACTATTAATGATCTGATCTTTGTTTTGTGGGTGTGACTCTGACCAACTTGGTTGGTCACTGTTAAATCTCCTGGTCTGAAAAATAAATTTCAACAAGTTTTTTTACTGTAGTATATAACGAAGGTTATAAAGCCTGAAAGTATTTTTTTGACAACTGAGCTTCAAACTAACACACGTACTGTTGAGCCAGTTCTGAAGTTGCTAACACTAAGAAAATACAACAAGTAAATACGACATTAGAGTTATAAGGACCGCCGACACCCGACAACAAGCTAACTTGTCCCACAATGACCAAGCTGGTTTAAAACTACCATCCAATTCTCAGTAAAAGAAACGAGTAATCGAGTAAACGTTTATTATTCAATTAATAATTAACCCGACATCCCTAACTGTTACATTTGCAAAATAAAAGTGACATTACTGCTACACATTACCAGCATATGGTGGTAACAGTGTAGCAAGTGGATGGTGTAGATGGTGTTTACAGTCACTATCTACACACCAACCAAACAGAGCGACTTCGAAACGGCGACATTTGACCGTGCTGGTACGCTGCTGCTGAAAATGTGTCGAAACACTGAACTGTGAGGACAAGCTGTGCTCAGGGAACTGAACTCAACAGCGTGGCCAGTATTGCTAAATACATGTGTGCTCATGTCAGAGTGTGTGGTTCAAGAGGGCTTCTCTTTTATCTGCCATGCTAATGAACCTGAATACCTCTCCATCTCTCTGTCCACTTTTCTTTTGTTCCCATTTTTATTACACTCTTGCTCGGCTTTCTGTTTTGTCTTTCCTCTATCTCTCTCTTTTTACTCTCCCTTTTGGTTTTACTGTTATTGTTATATTAAACTCATTGAGTAAAAAGAAGAACCACACGTGCATGTGTAGTGTCGACAAGATAAATCTATGAACATAAACACACGCACTGACGGAAATACACGGTCAGCGTGTTTTGACAGTCTGCCAACATGCTGATGCTGTATTTGTTTAACAAAATGACCTTCTAAATTTAGACTCCATGTCTCAGAGGAGACTCTAAAAATGGAGACAAGCCCTTGTGTGAGTGTCTGTGTGCCTGTTTTTATTCTATGTGTATCACTGCATGGGTGTACCGTATTTGACTGCTTGTGGCTACAACAGAAATTCCTCAGGTTTGGAGCATTTGGTAAGAGACAAACTCAACAACAGTGTCTGTGGTCATCTTCACAACAGTGAGACAAAGGTTTTGCCTTATTCTAGTGTTACATGATTGAGACTGTTTGAGTGTGTGTGTGTGTGCTTTCAAAACCACTGACCAGTGCTGAGAACACATTTGTTTTCAGACATGACTGAAACGCTTCATCATCCGATAGTGGATCAGGTGCAGTGGCATGTGTTCAGCTCTGATAGTGGAGGTGTAGAAAGCTAAGGATGACAGTCTGTGTGTGATTTTGTATGTAGGCGGATTATTGTACAGTATGTGTGGTGGGCGGCTGATGTACATTATCTCCAAGGGTTTTGGGCCTTGTCAGCACTTCATGGTCACATTATGTAAATTGGAAACATGTTACCTGTTTTAAATTTTCCATCGAAATGAATTGAGTGCCACTGCACTCAAATACAATATGAAATGCAACCCATAATTTTACTTTCTATCTTAGTTTTTGTTACACATTTAAAGCACATTTCCACTCATAAATGCGTTTGGGCTATTAGGATGTATTCGTGTGCAGAGAGGATGTTAAACTTTTAGCTGCTACTGTTTTAACTATATCTGCATATTCATAAATTCATGAAGCATAATTAAAATAATGTATGTATGTGCATTTTCTAATTTAAATTAAACCTGTACAACAATAGTTGATGCAATAGTTTGTTGCTTCGTTATCTCTTCCCCTCTGCTGCTTGCATTATAGCAGGTGGGCGTATATGTGTGTGTGTGTGTGTGTGTGTGCTAATATGGCTGCTAATGCAATGTCACTCTCTTAGTGTGTATTCATGTGAAAGTAAATATGTGTTAATCTGACAGGCAACAGATTGCTGCACAGTGTGTCTGTACACGCACACTGACCTCCTCTCCACCAGTCACTGCAGAACACGTGAATAGCAGTGTGAAAGAAAAACAGGCTACGAAGAAAGAAGAACAATTATGGTGAAAATATGAGAGACAAGTGAGCAAGCAAAAAAAAAAAAAGAAAAGAAAAAAAGAATGAGAATAAGAGACAACAAAAGAGGAAAAGAATGAGAAAAAGAAGGAAAACAGAAATGAAAGAGAAACCAAAATGTAAAAGCAACAGAGAAAGTGAGAAAGAAAGCATTTACAAAACGGTCGGAAAACAGGAACAGAGAAAAGAAAAAAAATGATAAAAGAGAGAAGTAGAAAGAAAAGGAACTTTGTGCATAAACAAAGAGAGAGGACGGTTGGGGAGTTACCATATACAGTAACAGCCTGTTTCTAGAATAAGCTTGGTTTCTCAAACATAGACATGGAGAGATAAAAATAGACTTTCTACAAAGGAACTCGCTCAGTGGTTAGTGGTGGTGCACAAAGCATGACAGACTTGTGCATGTGTGTCTTTGTGTGTATACGTTTGTGTGCGTGTGTGTGTGTGCGCGCGCGTGTGTGCTTGTGTCTCTTTTCTGCAGAAGCAGAAGACTCAGCGCTCCATCTGTGAGATTCCTAAGCCTGTTTGTCAGACTGAAGGGAATCCTGCAGTGACACACTGCTGCACGCATCTTTTCATTACAACTTGCCCTCTCGACTCAGCCTCCCTGCGTGTGTTTGTAACACAGGCACGTCGTCTCACAAATTTACGTCAACGTGTGTGGGAGAGGTTGGAGATCCTCTTTAAGTGTTGATGGGAAACATGTCTTTTCTGTTTTCGCAGCATTACCTCAAGATCGTGTCCTTGTTTGTTTACAGTGGTTATTTCACTAAGCTCTACGATGAGTTATGTGAAAATGACTTAGGACTTTTGTTATGCTACTATTTATACATCATGGATGTGTCTGGAATAAATCATGTGGGCATTTACATGTTTGCACACTTATTTGCATATGCACGCTGCACATACTGTACAAACACACACACACACACTTCCATAGTAAACACACTCAGGAAGCCACGTAGAGATTGGATTACTGTGCTGCAATCTTCTTGTGTTCACGAGCAGATTTACCACAGTTCTCCACCAGTGAGGTGCGTGTGCAAAAATGAGAAGCGTTCCCTCATATACACGCACGCACATACACTACAGAATACACCTTTCTAATGGTGCTGAAAATGAAACAGCAGAAGACAGGTCTGATTATGTTTTCCCTCTCTCTTTTCTGACTCACACACACAGAGACCTACTTTCAATACAAAGAATCCTGGACTGAACAGAGCTATTACACCCAATAAACACACATACCTCTCGTCTCACACACTTATTTCCCATCTCTTTCATCTCTTCCCTCTTCTCTTGTTTCTCCGTCTGTCTCTGGGACCATCACCAATGGTGATATTCAATCGCCTCTGTTTAGAAAACACTGAGCTCCCCCGACCCCGACCTGCTTTTCAAAAGGATGTGGCTTTTCTCTTGCAAACACCCGTTTCTTTCCTGGTTAAACCCTTTGTACACGTTAAGATCTTTGGGGTGTATTTTATGTGCATGTTTGTGTGTGTGTGCACGTACTGTACTGTAAGGCCGGGTTCTATGCAGCTTCATTACCCAGATTGAGAAGCTACAAGAAAAAGAAATAGGGGTATTTGTTGTCCTTCTGATAACTTGCCAATACCTCTAATGTGATTCACTGCCCGGCTTGGCGTTAAGCTTGATGACTAAGGAGAGAGAGAGCGGCAGACACAGAGGCAGTGAGAGACAAAAGGCAGAGTCAGGGAGGGAGATTGAGATGGAAATGGAGAGAAATAGGTGATGGTGCGACTTCAGGCTGGGTAAGCGCTCTATTCTAATATGATTATAAATCATCTTGCCCTAATCTTTTTGTGCCAGTTTTGTCCTTGGCCTTAGCCTCAGAGGGAGCCAGACTTGTTCCAAGCCTGGAAAGTCTATATAGGCTAAATAAGCTAAGTGCATGGTGGAAATAAGAAGCACTGCTCAGTGAGGTTAAGAGGACACTTTAAAAATAAAAAATAGCAGCAATTAGAGTAAATGCAATGGTGCATCAACGAGATGCAGCGTTTAAGAGCTGTATCAAGATTTGTGTGATAAAATCTGCCGGCCTCATCAGCTTGAGTTTCAAAGTGGAGGTGGGTCAACACCAGAGAGCTTCATCTTGACTAATGGAGATGCTGCAGGTTTGCTTAAACGACATTAAGGTGTTAGGGAGGGACGCTCGCAAGAAAATAAATAGGCCAAGCACATACAGGAAGTGCAGAAACTGAAAGATGATGTGACTGCAGGAAGTATCTTAGGCCATTATCTCACCATGGCCATTTAGTAAAACGTGTATTCTGTACTGAAACATTCTGGGTGTTACATTAACTTTACTGTTTAAGTCACATTTTCTGCTTTTAAAGTCAAAGCCCAGGTTCACCAGACTGCTGTTACACTGATACACACACGGTTATATCACTGTGATAACACAAAAGTTAAAATAGCAACAAAAATTATCTTATTTATGGTCAACCTAAATAGCTAAAGATAGTCATGTGAAAAGTTGGTAGGCAAGTGTACCGTAACACCGGAAACACGTTGCATTTCAATTTGCAGATTTTAAAATTAGATGCATTGAGCAACTTGAAACGCAGAGCTGCAACTTCTGTTTGGCAGACAAAATAAAAAAAATATTAATATAACCTTTTGCAATGCAAAAAAAAAATCATATAATTTTCATTGGGTTGCCACATGCCTACAACGCAAAGAGCTTTTTGCTTTCACAACAACTTCAGACATCTACATGTTCTAGTCTTCACTTAGAAAGCTGAGCGCTCAGAAATGCTCCATGCGTTTTATATGCAAAGGAGACAATAGAGCAGACAGAAGCAGTAGAAAACAAGAGATGGAGTCAAGAGAAGAAAGAAGCAAGTGTAGAAAGGAAAATGGTTTGTATACAGTAGGACTATCAGTTATCTGACTCTGTTTGCATGTCTTTCGTTATGACAAGTGTCTGTTGTAAATCTCCCTCTCTCTCTCTCTCTCTCTCTCACACACTCACTGTGTAAAAATAAAATGTGTTGTTTTTAGAAATGAAGCCACATCCTTCCAGTACAGTCACGCTGACAGCCAGCGCACTTTAGTTCTCTCTCTTGGTCTCAGTTTTGCTCAGACTGTTTCCAGTAAGGTTCATTAATAACTCTCTTTCAATCAGACTTTCTGTGACCTGTGTAACGGTTTAATAGGAAGCAGTAACATCTGACCCCGTCAGTTTCTAGCAGTGTTCTCAGCACTGCAGGTGTTACGCAAAGTTACCAGTAATAGTAGTAGGATAATACCTGGTATAATTATATATCTAGCTAAGAAACTCACAACTCATTATTCATATCACTGCCTTTCAAAATGAGCAACAAAGAAAACAAAGGGGAGCCCTCCTGCGCTTCACACTGTTCAGGAAGTGAAGCACACGCCAACACAAGTTCACAATATATAAGAAGGTGTCTTCTCACATCAAACACTTGCTTTCAGCTTACTCTTACCTAAACGTCAGAGCTTTTAGAGGGAAGCGCTGAGGTGTACAGTACCAGCGAGGCCTGGGAAATACACATTTATCGGGGCATAAAAAAATTTTCCTCTGGACAGTAGCAAAGGTAACACTTAAAAACATAAAATCACTGAATGATGAACAGCGTCATGGATGTTGAGATAAAGGTTACACACGTACCTTCTAGGTATGAAACAAAGATAGTATTTTCTAGCTGGTATTTTAGGTACTTTTCTGCCACACACTCTCTGCTCACTCCATCCGGATGCGATTTTTTTGGAGATAGAAGCTAACCAAAGTTTTTGGTTTACTTGCTGGTCGAGTAAATGAACATGATGACACAGTGCGTGGGACGTTCATGCTGTCCCCACAAGTTCACAAGATGATAAACCTCACTGGTTTACACGACCAGTTGCGCGAATGTTTGACCAAGTCAGACGTACCACAGTTAAACCCCTGATCCCTGCAGCTGTAATGTGAAAATGTACCCCTGTGCCACTTGTGAAATTAGCTGTTTACAGTGACACAGCATATAGGAAGCGGCAACAGTTGCAATAACCACAATAATTATAATTACTACAGCTGTAGGAAATGTACTAGTGTAAGCAGCAGTGAACAGTCCTGATTCTTTCAGTCTCTGACAAACAAAAAAAGAAGGAAGACACACACAAATATACTGTATACACACACACACACACAGATTTTACATGTGTGTAATTAACAGATGTGTTTTCTCATGCTGCTGACTCAGACTGTTGCTCTTAATGTGGTACTTACAGTCGCAGGGTGTGACAGCGCACAGACACTTACACACACGCGTGCATTTGCACAAAAAGCGAAGCAAAAACGTTTTTTTGTGAGCTGCTGTCAAACTGAAGAAACTGAACCGTAAAAATGCATCAGATTTCTAAGGACAGCGGTGTTGCAGAAGCAGCATGCCTGCGTGTGTGCATGTTTGTGTTGTGGTAACAGTCTCTTGCTTCCTGTTGAAGAGGTTTCAACAGAGAGGGGCTGACAAAAAAACTCAGAATGAGTCTATTTTTGGCCACAGCGAGAGAAAGAAAGATAAAGAGATAGCGGGTTTCAAAAAACAATAATAAAAAAATGAAGAACAAGAAAAAACTGGGAAAGTCCACATATAAAGTCGAGAAGTACAAGTATGAATGTGTCACCTTCTGCTTGTTGTCTCGTTTTAAAGGCCAACACCCTGACGGGACAAACTGTACCCTGTGACAGCAGCAGAGCATCACAGGAAATGTGTGGCCTCTGTGTCTCATTGACAGATGTGCTCCATGGTCCAACACACAAGGGGCAATGAATTGCAAATAAAGTGATCCCGCTATGCATGTCTCTTAGCTGAATTTTACAAACCGTAATGTGCTATTATAAATTTACAATGTCTCTGCTTTCTTTCACGTAGTTTATTTATTTGTTTTACATGGCAAATACCCATGTCTTTAATACTGGACTTGACTAAAACTGGCCACTACTACCAAAGGCAACACAGTGAGTTGATTTAGTGGAGTTAAACTTTCAAAAAATGGTTTAAGTCTATTACTACTACTATTTATGAGATTTATTTTATTTCCCCTTTGGTTGGAAGGTGATGTGATTAGTATCTCATCAGCCCATGTCGACTGGGTGTTTGACACATAAATATATTCAATTCATAAGTATATTTATTCATTCATTCATACACACGCAGCGCAGATGCACACCTGCCAAGACAGCGACGTGTTTGCTCATTGGTGACAACAAAAACACACACAGATGTTCCTGACGGAGAGCGCACGCACAGACACACCGTTGTAGATTTACACCCAATTATAGTTTGGACTTTGGAAGAAGAAGTGACATGGCAAGATGAAGAAGAAGAAGAACGAAAGAAAAAAGAAACAAGTGACAGAGATGTAAAAGCAGCTACGGTAAACATAACCAAAAGTCACTCCCTCTGGTGCCGATATAAATCTTCATCGAAGTAAGATTAATTCTGATGCGCTGTGAGATCGTTTTAAGGGAAAAGAAACAAGCACAAAGGGCTGAATCTGTTCTGGTTGTGGAGCTGGACCCTCTACGTGTTTCAGCTGAGGGGAGGATGCAGTACGAACTCCTTTCCATCCCGGACTATCATTGACCCGTTTTGTCCATCTTTAGATTTTCTTTGATGTTACCTTGTATTTGTGTTGGTGGGGATCCTTTCTGGTTCTTTTCTTTCTTATTAAACTGAGAGCAGCTGTAACGAAACAGTTTCCTCCTGTGATTACTAAAGTTTTTTTAATCTTGTATCTTGATTTTCAAGTGTCGGACAGACACGTCAAGCTGACAAAAAATCTCAAGTCTCAGCTTTAGAAATTTAGGTGAAACATGGGAAATATACTTTTAAGCACGTTTTAGTGGTTTCCTGAGGTTTTGTTTTGTTTTTTTATTTGCCTTGGGGTAGTCTTCCATTGTGGACTGGTGTTTGCCCAACTTTTTATAACAAACCATGCAGTCAGAAGCTCTGGAGCAGTCAGGTAAATGGCTTCAGACTGTTTGCCAGGCTGACTGCGAGAGAGTGCACTGCAACTAGAAAAATCTACACAAAAAATACGTGTAAAAGTATAGAAACCCAGAGAAGGCAGGTAGAAATAAAACGTATGACAGCTATCAAGCAATATAGTTATTGATGAAGGAAGGATGAAGATGAAAGGGAAGGAAGGATGGGATGGTGAATGATGAGGTCAGAGATGCGAGAGAGAGAAAGCATCTAGAGATCAAGGCAAAAGGAATAAAGTGCAAACAGGTGGCAGCAATGAAAGAGAGGAATTGAAATTAAATTGGACACAAAAGATAAACACTGAAAAGAGGGTAAAAATAGCCAGGAAGTGATTGAGAGTATAACAAAAAAAAGGTTTCCTCTTTTAAAAAAGGACACAAAATATAACCCTCAACTTTAACATTTACAAAAGATCTTTGACGTCAAATTTTATTAGGGTCAGTTTTCATTTATAAAAACGTGTTTGGTTGTTTTAGCTTTTTTTTTTTTGCATTTTCTGCTTTGAAGCATTCAGAAACATAAAAGTAAAAAAAAAAAGAAGAATTACACAGATTTTGTGGGATTGTTAATGAAAGCTGAACCTTTTGGATTTTCTACTTTCTTCTTCGTTGTAAGAATTCCTGCTTTCTTTCTTTGACCAGATAGAGCCCTCCCATTGAACGATCTGACATCTGAGGAAACACAAGGTCAAATCAATCGAAACTAGGTTGTAAAGCTTCAGTTACCAACACCAGTCAGTGCAGTAGACAGACTCAGCATTTATGCTCTGTGTGCGCGTCAGTGTGTTTTTTGAGTACACTCATTCATGTATGATTAACAGCCTATGTAGAGTAATTTCATTAGCACACATCAATAACACACACTGTGTCTATTGTGCATTATGGCTGCCTTATCACAAATAACCTATAAAATACATGCAGAAGGTGGGTAGGTGGATGTTGAAGGTGCAAATATGAATCAGGAAACAGCCATTTCATGGACAACAAAATGTTTATTCACTGATCAAAAAACTTTAAAGATTAAACCTTTGATATTCCAAAATTAGGTCCATTATTAGTGCATAAAATTAAACTACAATAACAATAAAAATGAGCTGCTGTTTTTATATCAATATATTCTTCAAACAAGAGCTAGTTTTTAATTCTCCTTGGGGAAAGTTTGTTATTTATAAAGTGTACCTGCCAAGAAACTGTTTTATTTTATAAACCTGCTGTACTGTCACAAATCCAACTTTAAAGCTCATTTATGATTAGACTTAGTCATTGGAAGCTGTGCTACATATAACTAACCATTGTTTGGTTTATCTAATTTCTACACCTCAACAAGGCTGTGGCAGTGAGGTGCTGTAAAACGATCAGTGCACCAACAGAAGAGCAGAAGAAGAAGAAAAAGACAGATGTAAACAATTCAAAACATTAATAAAACGAGCTTCTCAGATGGTTTAGAAAATGCACGTTGTGATTTGTGCAATCTTTGTAGCGGCGACTGAACAACACATCTTAAATAGTGAGGCCGCCTCCACTACAGTCCTTCCAACCTGTTGTGATGGTAAATACGGGTATTAGCGCCTGCTGTTTGCTTTGTGAATTTCTTATATAACTGACTCTGGATCTGTCTCTTACTTTCCACTCTGCCTCCATCTCTCTCGCGCTTCTGCCTACTAATTTTCTCTCCTTCCTCTATTGCCACCTCTCTCTCCTCCTCTATTTTTCATCTCTCCCTCCATCTCTTTCTCTGTATTGACCCACACACTATTGCAGCTGTATCACATCAAGCCAAGAGCATAAATCAAAGTACATGCGCGCAAAGACACACACTCATGACACTGGACATCCCACACACTCTTCTCATGCACTCTCCTCAAGCCATTTCTGTTTACTCTCCTACACTCACTCACTCACACACGCACATCTATAATGCGTCCTCATCTCCATTGCAGTGAACACCCACACAGACTTTTGCACCGGGAGTGAGATGCAGATAAAAAAGAACAAATATAGTGGGTTTGATTCCAAAGCACGGTGCAGGAAATCCACAGGAATGGAAAAAAAAAAGAAAGAAGAAAGAAGTGTTACCTGTTGGTCACCACTCAAAACACCAGAAATACAACTGGTTACATAATGTAATGTGCTGCTATTTCAGAATGAAAAGTGTTTGGTTGGAAAGTTGAGAAAAGTTCCTTCTGAAAAAAGGACAAAATAATATAAAAAAAAGTTATAGAAAACAAGAAAATGAATGATGGAAAAAAAAACAAGTTGATATGATAAGATGAGCATATTTTGATTTATTCATTTTTTAGAAGAGTTTATTTGTGGAAGGGGAAACTAAGAAGAGATGAGCTCTACAACAAAAGTGAGGGGAACTATTAAAACACTGGAGGGCAGAGGCAGAATGACACGCTGCGTCTGGAGGAGATATGGGAGAGGAAACGTAGAATAAAGAAAGAAAGGTAAGAAGTCTTGCGTACCCTGGCACACATGAAACGAAACACAAGGAAGGGACTGCCCTTTTCTGAGTGTGTGCGTGTGAGCGTCTACTTTCATGTGGACGTCAGCTTGCGTGATCGGCCTACTCAAAGCCACAGCACTGGTGCCACATCCACGCGCACAAAACGCAAAGACAATTCACATAAGCTGTTTGCTCTTCTGCCTCATTCTCTTCCTGTGTGTTCCTTATTTTTCCACACTGCAAATGAGAGCAAGGTAAACAGGGAAAGGAGGAGGAGGTGGTAAAGAGGATGGGGGAAAAAGAGGAAGAGGAAGACTGTAAAACCTTATGTAACTGAGCCTGAAGGCAGAGACACAGACAAAGATAAAGAATAAAAGAAGGAAGAAATCAGAGCGGTCACTCAGAAGAAGCACATTAAAACACACACACACAAAAAGGGTTATAACATCCATACTCACTGATCTTTGTTCGAACACGTGACACAGCTGACACTTTTGAAATGGCTGACAGCACAAAACCTTGAAGGCGCTGTGTGCAGCAACTCTGGTTTCTCAAGTTTAACATCACATGTCCATTTCCCACAAGCTAACTGCTTCCTGTAGCAAAAAAGAAATGCTCAATCTATCAAAAAGCTAAATCAAACGTAACTGGAGAGCTGTCTGCCCTCCCTTTAAAAATTATTTGTGAAATGAGTGAATTGAGTAATATATAGACCTAAAAACATACGGTGAGACCAAAATGGCCCAGTACAGATGAAACGGAAAGCACTAGCACTAGCATGTTCCCACCATGCTACTGTGTTCCCAGCTCATCACTACGTTACCAAGCATTACAGGTACACATATAAGACAAATTTCTCTCTGTCGCTAACAAAGGTGATGCAAAAGAATTTTAAAAGGAAGGAAAGAGTTTAAGTCACACCAAACATAATTAATAAGTTCATAATAAGTATGAAAGAGTTGGTCCACAGCTGAGTTTGTGGGAAGCGTGTGGAAAACCCCTTATTTTTCAGTAAATAATTACATTGTGAAACAACTGAAATATACACTTTATTGATACTTTATTGATGACCTCTGCTGGACTATGGATTCTGATGTATTATTCTTAGACTATTAAAATAAAACGTATGTAGATGTATTGTGTGCTATTGAGCGTTGATGTGGAAAGAGTTTGTTCGAACAAATTGACTTTGACTTCTGTCCCTAAGAGGACCTCCAATTTACTACATTTAGACTAAATAACAAGAAATAAAGACAAGTAGAGTTAAATGTTAGAGTTACATGTGATAAGTCAGGATGTTACTGTCACACTCAAACAGATTAGAATAAATAGTACATGATGCTATGTAAGGTTTAGGATTATATACTTTACACACATACACACATGATGAGTGCGAATAGTACAATTGAGAAGAAAACAGGAAATGTGGGGAGAAAAGAGACGACATGCAAGACAGACTTGAGCCGGTGACATTGATGTTTACAAGGTTCATAGCTTAGCCCCCCCCTCACTTGGAACAAATGTTTTTATTAAGAATAGACCACAAGAGCGGGTCAACAACTGTGATTCTCGCAAAGATATCGAAGCAGGAAAACACGCACTGCAAATCAATCTCTATCAGTCTTAAAATCCAATTTAGCTGGTAGAGTCTGCAGCTGTCTTTTACACAGTCAATCAATTAGCAAGTCCCCAAGGTCACATTCATTTTGATTACAGAGCAGGCTATAAAATGACAGCATCGCAACATTTACAGAGCAAGTGGACAGTTTGTTTCACTGAAGGCAGAAAATGTAACTAAACTTTGAAAACGTGTCTGAATTCATGAAACCTCCAACAGTGAACTGAAAGAATTAACTTCAGTGAGTCTATCTGACTTCTAGAAATATGAAATGTGCTCCACTGATGTGCTAGAATCAAAAAGCTTGTCTCTAAACTCTATATTTAATTACAACACAAACGCCTCCAAAGGGAAAGGGAAATGACACACCCGGTCTTCAAGGGCTATCACTGCATCTGTATAATTATTTAGGGACTCACAGTTGAAAACTGAATCAATCTAACAGTGTCACACTGTCATGTCGCAGTTGATAAGAATTAGCACCTCCTTAACAAGTGTGCCAACACATTGCCGCTCTAACAAGTAGAGTAACAGGCGGGGTACGAAATGAGGCGAGGCATGACAGAGGACTAAGAGGCAGTGATGCTCAAATGATTTTTTGCAGTAAACAACACACACATAAGAAAGAAAAAAAAAAAAAGCACACAGACGACACATTTTAGCAGAAGCCAAAAAAAACAAACAAAAAAAAACTCACTCTCCAATGCACAAATGCACAAATGCACCTACGCATGTGTACACAAACAAACAAAGGGATGCACAAACACTGTAATCCGCTCAAGTCATTGTCACTAAAGCATAATCCTGGAGTCGATGACTAGCTTAACCCACGTCACATGACCGTAGGTACACACGGTCTAATCAACCCCCCCCCCCCCACACTCCACACACACACACACACAAACACATAGAGACTACAAAGAACTAATAGAAAAACAGTCAAATATGATTGACACAAAGATCAATAGACACCACTGCCATCAGCCCAGTGGAAATGACACTGTACTGAAACTGAGGACTGGACCAACGCCTTTGAAATACTTTTTCAGTCATGAGTGTAGAATTGACTTCTGTTTACAGCACATGGTCACATACAGTAAATTTACCATGCTCTGTCTGTCAACTGGCCTTTTCATACAAAGGCCCCAACCTGTCTGTTTTTCAAATCTAACTTTACAGGACTGACGTATTTAACAAGAGAAACTCAAGTATATGCTTTAAACAGTTATTTTAAATGGGCTCATTTACCTGTCTACATAACCCCAGAAAACAGATATAAATGCCCATGATAATGTTCTAGAGCACAGGCTGACACTAAATGTTGTCTTTTGCAGGACTAATGTGATGTAAACGTCATGTAAAACTAAAATGTTTCATTTTATTATATAGCAAAACCATAAAAACACTAAATAAACCACATTGTTCAATACAATCTCTTAAATATTTTTGCATCTTTTCACATGTAAAAGCAACAAACACATGAAAAAAGGTCAAAAAATGACTGTGGTCATGATTTGTGCTGATTCTTCTCCAACCTCGAAACGATGGCAACCCTCTACGGTGTTCCTTTGCCTTATATGGACACGCTCATTGCGCTCAACACACTGCATTATGACGCTGCACAATGAGATTAGCAAATCAATATCGGACTGATATCCAACACCAGTATCCGCTCCATGAGCAAAACCTGGCATTATGGGATGCTATTCCCATGACGACATGGGTAACTGGCCATCCTGCTTCTTCTATTGATCAGACTTACAGTTCAATGCAGGTAATGGAGCAATTCAAAATACATACAAACATTACTCACAGTGGCTATTAGCTTATCAATAACTAATGAGTTAGATTTGCGTGTGTCGGTAAAAGGCTGATATCACACCATCAATATGTTACAGCAAAACACAACCCAAAAACCAATAAAGCGATGAGAGAGATCCACTGAGATACAAAGCAGTTCTTGTAAAATTATGTCACATCAGCCATCAAGTGTTAAAAAACATTACTTCACAGTGACGGTAACAGAGGAAAATGACGCAGGCATGAAGTAGACCAGGCCTGAGCAGGAAGTCAGCTGACCTCACACAGGTGGGGAGAAGAACAGAGGTCTGATTTAAGTGTTGATAAAGTTACGCTAGAGACAGACAACCAACAGAGATAAGACACAGATAAAGAACCTTCAATGGACTGGTTAATGCTGTTAACAAGATACTGTAGGAGCTAAACCAGCTGGCAAACTGCACGATAGTGGCGCGTGCAGCTTTACATTCCAGTAGGCGTCTTTCAAGTAGCTTTGAATCCACTTGCACTCAACTGTTTCTTGGTGGGACACTTCAATTTTTTATTAACTCTTAAATAACTAAGCGTATGTTTAATCAGGGTTCAGAAAAAAAATCCACAACTCCTGAGAGATGAGTTCTCGTAAGTGAAGAGCACTACCATTAAACTTAAATGTCTGTGCCTCCATGGTTGCTTCTAACCTTAGAAAAGTGTCACAAAAAGTCAAATATTGATATTCCAGATGCTCTTTTACTGCTGGGAACACTGTTCAGTGGACTGCGTTCACACACACACACACACTCACACACACACACACACACGTTCTTTTTCACAGCATCCTTTCCTACCTTGGCCCTTATCTGTCCTGAGGTTGACACTTTGCGGATCAGCTTGTGCGACGTCTCTTCCTGCTCTCCATCACTGTCTGATGATTCTTCTCCGGCTTCTCCAGCCTGAAAGAAGAGACAAAATAAAAAACTTCAAAATATGGATGAAGTAAAGATCAGAAATGACTCATATGAAATGTTTAAACCCTAACTGACACTAGTCTTCACCACCTGGGACACATGAGGACATTAGTAATAAACATTTCCTCTTCCTACTAAATAAACCTTCAGTTTAGCTTTTCTTCTGCATTCAGAAGAATCTCATTTTGACACTCACATGCAATCCTGACCTGTGTGTGTTGTACATCATCTACCTACAGTATATACTGATATGTACTGTACTACAGTCTAATGCTGCCACTCTGGCTTATGATGTGACGTTGGTCGTATGACATGATACAGGGCATCAACTGTGTCAAATTTACACAAAATGGACAAAAAAAGCCTAAAATGAGGAAAACTTAAAAATCTAAATGCAAAAATTTAGAAATAAGTGCTTTTAAAGATCAGGTGTTCTCCAACAAATGTTGTCTGCTGCTTCTTGTTGTTGTTCTTTTCTCTCTCCTCTTTCCACTCACCCCAACTGGTCGAGGCAGATGACCGCCCACCATGAGTCTGGTTCTGCTTGAGGTTTATTCCGTCAAAGGGAGTTTTTCCTCTCCACTGTCGTGTAAGTGTTTGTTCGAGTGGGACTGTTGGGTTTTCCACATTATTCTGTATTTACTCCTATATTAAGGTCTTAAACTTTACAATGTAAAGTGCCTCGAGATGACTTTTGTTGTGATTTGGCGCTCTATAAATAAAATTGAATTGAATTGAATTAAACAAAAAACATTGTTATGCAAAAATAGAAGCTTCAGTCTCTCAAATGTTAAAATTTTAAACCCTCAATGAATATATTTGTAATTTTCAAAACAAGATGGTCATGTGTTATTCTTATACTGCAGTTTGGTTAGTATATATAATAATTGGTATACTCATTAGTTGTATAAATAATTTTTAGTTGCAGGCCAACCCTCCTCCCAAATTGCAGAGACCTGAACTATTTATAAGCACTTCTGTCAATGCTGATGTTTTTTTATGTTTAGTACAATTTGGTGCATTTTATTTATTTAAAAACATCTCTCTGGTTATTTGACTTTACGGGAAATGAATTGATTTCAACTAAAAACATACATAAAATCATACAATCAAGATGTTTTTTTGTTTTTGTGAAGCCAACAACAAGTCATTTTCTTTGTATGTTTGCATACTTGGCTAACAAAAAGACTGATGTTTATGTGGAGATTCATTCACATGCTGAATAAGTCTCAAAATAACTGTAAACTTGGAAACAAACAAACCCTTATAAATCTTCATACGACACACCCTCTTGGACTGTAGGTCAAGTTAAGATGTTGAAAATGTAAAAATGCAACAAAAAAGTGAATATATTAAACAACAAAAAAAGGATTTCTTCTGCAGAGCTTGACTTGCGCAGCTAACAAGCAAGTTTCATAGACGTGTAAAGCAAAGACGGTGGGCTGCCTCTTTAGTTTCATCTAGAGGTCGGTGTGGATCAGCTGGCATCAGAAAGTACTCACCCGTTATGCAGCTGTGAAACTCATGCTCATTATTTGAGCAAACAAATGTGAGCGTGTTTGTTCATAAGAGAGCGCTGAGAGGCTTTTCATATATATTAACATTAAAACATTCACTTTGGCAGTTTTAAAGATACAGCAGTACTTACAGTCCTTTCAGAGTCCGCTTGGGACGACCGCAGCGACTCTCCGGGCTCGTTCACATACAGGACGTTGGGGTTCAGTTTGGATGCCATGATGAGTTGCGAGCAGAGGGAAAAGGAGCAGGATGGAACGGTAAAAATGAGAAAGACAGTGAGACGACAGGTGTGAAAGATGTAGAGAGGGGCAAAAGGTTTGCCAGCAGCTGAATAAAAGAGGAGAAAAAGAAAGAGAAGAGTGGAGTTTGAAGAGATGAAAGCCTGGCTAAGTAGGAGAGGATGACAAATGGGACGGGCGGGCTCCGGGACACCACAGTTGTCTCTATGTGGGGCCAACTCTGGAAAAGATGGAGCGATGAATTATTGATTAGGCAAGAAAAGCTCACTGTAGTTTTATTATTTCATAGGCGGCAGTCCTTCGAAGTTGAGTGCTTATAAACAATTGTTCCAACTCATATTCATATTGTTCTTCCTCCATTACGCCCTTTCAGTTAGAGACAATGACAGCTCTCTTTCCCAGTTCCTCTTTACTTCTTCCTTTATTTGTGAGATAACAGTTTTTATTGTTCAGCGTCGTCATTTCCATGCGGAGCAGCCCTTTAGTCACACGAACACAGAGAGAAACTATGATGATGATGATGCTGTAAAGAAAATAATGATAAAGGCAAACGGTGAACGAGGACGATCATAACAACAAGCACCTAACTCCGCGTGACACAGCTTAAACATGCAAGAACGCGCGCGCGCTTCACAACCACCGCACACACATGAAGGCGCGCGCACTCGCACGCGGGGCAGCCGCAACAACAAATTAGCATGTAGCCAAAAGTGAATTGATCAAGGCTGCGCGCGCGCGAGCGCGTTTCCTTGATTACGACGTGGACACGTTATTAAAAAAAAAAAAACCTGTCTGCATCTCAGTCCACCGCCGCCCCCGAGGACACCACGTTTGAACATGTAACAGACGAACACCGTGCACGTATAAGTACAGCGTTTGTTCGGTGTGTTCAGTTATTTAGTTTTCATGTCAGAAAACATTATAACGTTAATGAAAACGTAAAAATAAATAATAATAATACGAGTGTACAACAGGCTGCCGTGCGCCTCCGCCACTTTGACCATTCATTCCATCAATATCGCGGTGGACTGTGTGAGCTTCTGGTGGACATGCAGAATAAATATCAATGTTCAATTTAACTCCTGCATATTTGTCAAGGACTCTGTGGGCTGAGCTGTCACAGCCGCGGAAACACCGCCAGCGACCTGGACGGCCACCTCCGCTGCACAAAAAAATCCCGTCTCTGCTCTCATGTGTCGATAAAATACAGATATTATTTACCTTCGCCCGTTAATTTCTCCCTCCTTCTCCTCCGGCTGAGGTGAATCAGCGGCGGAGTCTCCCGCGCCTGTTGCCCGGCAGTGGTCGCTCGTCTGCCGGCGCTGAATACTCGCGGGCGGCCGGCGGTCAGCAGCAGCGTGCGGGTCTCTCCGGTGGTGCTCGCCTTGCAGAGAGAGACGCGGTCATACGCATAGCGTCGGAGCGGATCTGAATCAGGTAGGAAGAGGAGGGAGGGAGGTGGAGGAGGAAGAGGAGGCGAGAGAGTGTGTGTGTGTGTGTGTGTGTGAGAGAGAGAGAGAGAGAGAGAGAGAGGTTTGAAAGCGGCCGTACTGAATCGCCTCGAATCGCTGTTCTGAGGTTAAACAGAGAGCAAATAACACGTGCACGCATGCGCGCGCAAGACAGCGCGAGGCCTAATAAACAGGACACACACAGTAAAACTAATTAACACACACACACCAAAAAAAAAAAAAAAGCAATCTCAGCCCAGAAGATATGATCTTAAACAAAACATTAAAACAAATGTGGATGAAGTTTACTTTCAATTTTATTCTCAATTTTGAGTTATTTCCTGTGAAATACTGGGTAGTTTCAGCTTTTCAGGCCATTTAACATCACGTGAGAAAGAACTAGAACCAGACTGTGGTTGTATTCTTCGGCTAACCAGTTTCAATTTTTCAATTCAATTCAACTTTATTTATATAGCGCCAATTCACAACAGATGTCATCTCAAGGCACTTTACAGTGTAAGGATTAAGACCTTACACATTAAAAAAATATACAGAATAAAGTAGAAAACCCAACAGTCCCACTAGAGCAAGCACAGGGCAACAGTGGAGAGGAAAAACTCCCTTTAACGG
>JAUYWH010000010.1:9717611-9767558 GCA_034779795.1 Ctenopoma multispine
AGCAGGCAAATCAAAGACAACAACAACAAGCAGCAGACAAAACACTAGGCAGGTTGGTAGGGCCAGCAGCTGCACATGGGGTATCATACAGCTACAGCTCCGAGCTAGGGATTCCTGCAGAGAGGAAGAAGCAGAACTGAAGAGGGAGGGACAGACATTCCAGTGACGTGTCCAAGTGGATGTTTGTGCCAGACATGAAATTCCCTCCAGGAGTTTGTCTTTGTTCATAAACATCGAATCAGTTCATTTTTGACACCAAGTGCCAAATTTAAAGAAATTCCCCCAGTGTGTTCCAGAGACCTTGACCTTTTACCTTTGGCCACCAAAATCTAAACAGTTCATCACTGTTTAGATTGGACAGGTGGGACAAATACCCCCAGTCCATCCTGACATATCAGTTCACAAGGATTGAATGAAGGTGAGATAACTGCTACCTTGACCTTCGGCCACCAAAAACTAATCAGTTCATTGGTGATTCCACAATTGTACCAAATTCCTTCAAAGCATTGTTTACTTAAATGGGCTGCAAGAACTGCATCCCATCAAAATGGAATCTGTTCATCACTAAGTCCAAGTTAACATTTCTGACAAATTTGAAGGAATTCCCTCTAAGTGTTAGTTAGACATCACATTCACAAGAATTGTGTGGCTGGATGGAGAACCTCAAGTCCTAGTGCCTCCAGTCCTGACTTTTGCCAACACAGAGGCATAAAATCTTACTGTTTAGCTGTTTTAACATTTGTAAATGTGTAACCTACGACAAAAAAGGAATTCTAAAGTACAAAGATCGAGAACCACTGTTTTAGACACATAAAAAGCTAGAAGAACGAATTAGCATGTTTAAACCTGGAGACTTTGAATTGGTTTTGCAAGATGTACACACTTCAAACGAAGACCTGCTGCTGGCACAGATCTAGTGGCACAACATTCCCCTCTGCAAGCAATACGTATCTGTTTCACTAAAACGTCTAGACATGCTCTCTAAACATGATTTGTTCTTATGAATTAGTACACGTGTTTGCACACTCACTCAAACCCACTCCTGATAGAGACATAGAGTCCCACGAGAAAGGGAAAGAGACATTCACATTAAGAAGACAGAGAGTGAGCGAGAACATGCACACACTAACAAATATGAGGGCAGAGAGACAGACATGCACATGCACTAACACACAGTGGCACCAGTGGTAATGTGTTTATACTTGATTAAATATTAATGCTAAATTAGCCCGCACTTAATTTACACATTGTGTGTGTGTGTGTGTGTCCTTCTCAGCCTTCCTCTCCCACTTGTATTTGTGCGAAGACAGACATGTGCAGAGTGACATGTACACACACCTGGTGGATTCCCCCGCTGATCAGGTGACAGTGTTACTGTATTCACCTCTTCCCTCTAGTTGCCCTTGACAACGGTGAGAAGGAGGAGCGAAAGGATGGAGTGCAGTCAGGGACAGAAGAAGACCAAAAAAACTGTCAAATAAATTGTCAGTAGATGTTGTCATATCAGTTGACTAATAGTTTAATCAACTATCATTCAACTCGTATAACAACACCTGATTTTTTTGGCATTTTCTCACCAGATCTGTAAAGGAAGGAAAGAACAAGCGGGTGAAGCAATAAGAGGAATCTCTGCATGTGTTTGTGTCTGTGTGTGTGTCTCTCTCTCTCTTAAACACACACACACACACACACCTCCTAGAGAGCTGCTCACAGGTTGTCAAATTTCCACTCTACCCCATCAGAGCAGCGCACAGCAGGAGCAGCAATCAGAGCGGAGCAATAAAAGAAACTGATAACAAAGAGATAATTAATGCCTCTATGTTACGTATCAAACTGAGGGCAATTTCCTGCACCATCATTATCATCATGCACATACTGTAGAAACATAATGTCGCACAATCTGCACTAATTTTTCACAAGCAGTTACCCTTCATACCCCATATTTATCTTTTTAATAATGTGTAGCTAACACATTTCAGGAATTACATCTGCTTTGTATTCATAGGTTACTGCACTTATTGCTGTGTGTCAGCAAAGATAATACACATTATTAAGTAGTTCTGTAAATGCAACAGGCTTTGCAGTCTATAATATACAGTTGGTTTCTAGAGCTTTATCTCTGACAGCAGCTGGCTGCAATCAAAAGTGAGACTAGGAGAATGGTAAAAATGAACCAAAACAGCGAAACAATGTTCAAAAACCTATAGACAGGTGATAATTTTCTGCTGGTACATCACTGAGCCCTTTTACAGTTACATTGTTTTCATATTGTCAATTGATGCATTAATATTAACACATCACTATCAACTATCATCAGGGGATTTTGATTGGTGTTATAAAACTAACTTGATGACAGACAGAATGGGAAACACCTCAGTCCTACTCCCAATTCTACTGTCATTCATGTTCTCACCACCCACAGCCAGACTATGAGGTCCCCCCCACACACAGTCTAAATCAGTACAAGGAACATAGAATGGTTACATCAGAGCTTAAAATAAGCCTTTACACAAATATCTAAAATGACTCATTTAAGCCTAATAACAGATGTCCGTTTCTATAGCAGCTTCTGTGGAAAAAAACATTTCCCTATATTCATCATTCGTACAAGTGAATCTCTTATTTCCGTTAGTGTCTTACAGAGATTTTTAAACGAACACATTTTTGCGTAAAAACTAAAAATAGTTTTGTTAACAAGTTTTTTTTTTTTTGAACAATCAAGTGTAACTGAAATGGCATTGATGAAAAAAAGACACATTTTTAAATGCATGCTTAATATTTGAGATTTTTAAAGCACATAAACCCAAGAGGTTTTTCCCTTCCTTACACACAGCTCCTAACTGTTTCGTAACTGACCTCCTCATTAACTTCAAGACACTGAGGGTTACCAGACTCGGCAAATGACCAATATGCTTTTAAAGGGTCATTAACGGGTCAGGGGAACATTATTTCAATTGATCTGGAATCATCCCAGGGCCTATTGATTAGGGAATTAGATGAAAAAAAGAGATAAACAAAAAGATGAATGATGCTGCAGGTATCTTCTACTAATCTAGGATCAAGCTTGCCACATTCAATACTGTGTCTTATTATTATTTGTGGCCCACACGATACAGTGCATTTAATTTACTGTCAATGTATGCGCCATGTTACTATGTTACTATGCTGCCACCTAGTGATTTATTCCACCATTAAAAAAATAACTAGAACATAAACTTGTGTGCAGGAAAAGAGTCAGACCACAGTGGTAATAAAAAAAAACCAGAACGAGCAAAAAGAAGAAAGAGAAAATTTAAATAAAAAGGACAGAAACCAGTTAGTGAAGGCATGATAAGTGGTAGAGAAGACAAATGACAGACTCTTTAAGAGCATGAATTATTAAGTGTAGTGTGCGATTTCCCCTTTGATCAGTGGGACAGGATAATGACTGGTAACGCTAATGAGGCATGGCATGAAAAGGGGTAAAAAAAACAGAGTCTAGAGCAGCAGACAAATATAAGGGAAAAAGAAAGAGACTGAGATGGGGCTCAGACGAGCAAGAGGGATAAAAGGAGAAGACAGTTGCGGATGTAGAGTATTGAACTGATCAATATCATGATGCGTGTCTGTGATGAGGACTGTACTGATATGGTGATTAGATTGGCTATCTGAAAACCTGATACAAATCAAAATAGACTTCTTGTGAACGATCTGAATATTCTCTTCTCAAATTTAAAGAGTTGACGTGTTGGTATCAAGTAGCTCCATTTGTTTTGCTGAATAAATTCTTTTGTGTTGAAAACTCAACATTAGTTATTATTAGTTAATCCATGCTGTTATCTTCTAAGAACATTTTTACACTGCTTTGTTTGTCTAGCCTTGAAAAAGGAGTTAACAGCATGAAATTTGGACTTCTGGAGAGCTGAGGCTAATCTTGCAGTTGCATGGTCAGTCTTTTAACTCTGTTAAGTTACAGAGGTGTGTAAAGTACACAAATTCAATACTGAAGTAAAAGTCCAAGTACCTGCCCAGGAAAATACTAGATCTGCCCGTTTTAAAAAAGAAAGTCTGTTTTTCTAGTATTACACATAATTAAAAAGAAGATGAGAAGACTTGGAGTTTAAATGCAGCAATATTAATAATATTATTACTACTTTTAGCCACTATTCACATCCATACGTAACACTTGCTTTTGCTCATTCCTTCACTATAATTTGTATTTTGACCCTGAAAACATCAGTTGACAAAACCGTCTCACCTCAAGGTTCATATACTGCAGTAGATGTTCTGCTGTTTGATCATCGTCGCTTGATCTTCCTTTGCTCATTGTCTTTGTCATGGGAATGTAAATGTGAAATTTGCATATTTCAGAGCACTCCAATGACTTTTCATCCGTGTTGGCTTAACAAAAAAATGAATATGTAAAAATCAGCGATTCCATGACAACAGGGAAAATGAAACCTCCAACGGTAGGTTTTGTACAATTGAAACCTCTTCTCGTTGTAATGTTGTGTATGAATGCTGTTTAATTTCTCAGTATGTGTCACAATCTTTAAAAGACTAAAGGGGAAAAGAAAGAATGAATGATGATGCAAACTGTAAAACGCGAGAGAAACGAAGAGAAAAAGAAACAGAGGTAGAGGTACAGTATGGAGAGAATAAAAAAGCACCACTGCAATCTATTGAAGCTATAAATATCACGGTGAAATACATAGATCAGGAACATTTGAGTCATCTGCCATTTGAAGTCTCGCCTAATGCAGCAGGCGCGCTTTGAACAGTCATGCTGAGCCACTGCACGTCCAACTTTACCAGCTTTGACTGAGTGTTACAGGTGAACATGGGGAGGAAGTGCAATTTAGAAGTCAATAACGCAAACAGCAGTGGGAAAACAAAAAGGCTGTTGTGTGTTTGACTGGCCCGGCTTTTCACCATACTGGTTTCCATGAGAACACGAGACTGAGTGAGCGAACAGGTGGTAACCTCAAAGAGCACAGCAACACATCCTGTTAGCTTTTACAACCAGGCTGCACACGCGGCACAAACACAGAGCTGCTAATGAAGCAACATGCTGCGATAGAAGTTCACAATAACACACCCACCCTCACCTGTCTGTCCCTGCGAGTGGTGAGGGAGGTACAGCCTTTTGATGAAGTAAAAGTACTAAAACCACATTGTGACAATACTCCACTGCATGTAAAAGTCACTGTAAGCAGCATTTGTCTGTCTTACATGCTGAGGTGGAACTATTCTTTAAAGATTTTATATATGACAGCAGTGATTTATTTTTAAAATGTATTTTTCATTTACTACTAAATCAGGAATTCAATCATTAATTCATCCACAGTGACACCTTCACAATGATTTGTCCAACCAGAAATTAGGTTCTCAAGGAAAAGCAGCAAATCCTTATATATCTGAGGTGATTTGTGAATACATGGTGGTTTCAAATAAAACTCCTTTTAAACCAAATTTCATTCATTCTTGGTATTTGGTTACCGCTGCTTTTCAATTCTACATTCATTTAGTTACATTCAACACACAATTGTGTCTCTACATACTACATCACATTAGGAGCAAAGCTTGTGTACGTGTTAAGGGGAATGAAATTGAAATCGCACACATTTTTGCTTGCTACAAATGGCAGCTATTACCGTGCTGCCAAAGGTGATAACACATAGCATAACCAGGAAATGACCACAAGCCAGTATAAACAAAAAAACATTTCAAAACATTTGATACAAATATTCTCCAAATGCACTCGTTATGTTTGCTAGGCGTTAGGAATTAAACCACAAAGCAATGAAACCTAAGCGCGTTTATATATAAAGAGAATTCCTAATAATACATGCAAAACCAGAAAAATACAAGCTACACACTGATGAGGACACGGTTATAACTGGAAAAAGTAGAAATACTTATTCACGTAATTATGAAATCAAGATAAGCACCAAGGTGTTAACCTCAAAACATCTGTAGTGGTTTACCAAACCTCCAGCAGGAAACTCGTTTAACAAGTGGTACAATACAGAACGAATATGAGCAGTGTGCAGTGTGCCACTGTTGGTGGCAACCAGTGGCGGATCTAGAAAATTTTCCATGGGCCCCCCATGTAAAATTTTCTGGGGGGGGGGGGGAAGCAAGGAATGGCAAGAGGTCTAGGCAGGGTGGCAATGCTGGACCTCCTCAGTGAAGTATGTGAAAATTCCCTAAATGTAAATGAAGTCATCAAAAAAAAAGAAGGGCTTTGAAGCAGGGGGGCTGTTGCTCCCCCTTGCCTCCCCGTAGAGCCGCTCCTGGTGGCAACATTAGCAGTAAAAACTCATTATAAACCTCTTGGGAATCTCTGTAACACAAAAACCCCAGTGGTGCTGCACCACAAACAGAGTGAAGCACACTCATGCAGCAAATTAAAATGCTATTTAGCTTCCTGTTCTGCTGAGAATACTCACAATCCGGACAGTCAGTCCTGGTCCCTGAAGCGGCATTATAATGTGCAGACAACCACTACTTCACTAGCTCTGAACCTTTGGGTCAGGGCTACGTAGCTACACCTCTTGCTGGGATTTACAGATCATATGTGAGGGCACTTCAGTAGATTTTAAAATGCGTGGCTTTAAAATAAGGACCGTCTTACCAGTCAGTATGTGCTCAAGGAGAATAATCTCGGTGAATCTAAAGAATACTCACACTGCACTTCTCACGCACGCTTCACAAACTGAAATCACTGAAATGATTTCATGGGATGAACTAGTTTTACTGCCAGGGCCATTTCATCCACATCGGTGTCAGAGCTCACAAAAGTGAGGTGGAGACTGAATCCTAACTTCGGTTGATAATGATCTGCAGTCAAAGAAGCGACGACAGAGACACCAATATACATATTACATGTCATTTGTGGAAGCTGCTGAAAAAAAAAAAAAAAAACAGCGATGGCATTGTTTATTAGACAGTCTGAATCATCATGGTTTAACATCACAAATCTGAAAGCTCCACATGTTTCTTTCTGACAGATGGCAGATATCATATTTCTGAGGAGGCACGTATCTTGGTCTGAAGGAGCAGACTGTGAATCATTCACGGAAAAATAAAGCTGGACGTCCGTCTAATACAATACAAACAGACATTTGCATTTTTTTTAACACCCACACACACAAAAAAAACATAAAATCATAATGGAATAGAATTAAGGTCATTAGCTATGTGAAGATGATTGTTTACAGCTAACAGACAGTCTCCAAGTTTGCATTTTAAAAGCTGAATAGTGGCAGTTGCAGGTTGTGTTTGGGGTGAAACTCTTTTAGTGTTACGCAACTTTCAAAGCAGTAGGTGTACTGTATGGCTGATGCATCTGTGTTACGTAACCACAGACTTCTGCGTGTGTGCATGTATGTCCGCATGTTACGCACCCCTGACTGAGCGAGAGCGGTGATAATTAAGACAAAACTGCAATAGCTCACATACAGTGTCCACTGCTGCAACAGCTGGCCTGTTACACAAGACCTAACTTTTTTTTGCAATGGTATAAGTGTTGTAGGGTGTGTGTAGGTGCAGAAAGGCATGTGTGACACAGACCAGTAAAACTGTGTGAGATAACACCTTCCCACACACACACACACTAATATACACACTCACAGGCAAACGGCTCTACAGTATAGGGAGAGGGACGAGGAGGTGGAATTAGAGAGAACAAAACATAGAGACGGAGAGAAGTGAAGGGGTTAAAAGATAAACATAACGTTCTGGATCTCAGTCACTTTCATTGTTAACGCCAGATTCATCCGAAAAACATGTCCAAGTGCCAGTTAGTATTCAAAATTCAGCCTTCTTGCTGAATGGGATGTAATATGTTCACATTTTCATTTCAGGCTCAGTTTGGTGGTCGTGGGTTCCATCCACGTTGCGTTTGATGAGCAGCTTGGTTAGCCAGCTGTAACTAGGCTACGACCACAGCCAGAAAGACATTTGTTCTCACTGCATTTTGTTGTTGTGCAGCCTCTGTGGAAAACTACAGCGCTCCAAACCTCTTTCCTCTCTTCTTTTTCCAAAGCATTGGAAATGTTGGGGATGCTGGGATCTGACAGCATGATATAATCCTGTAAATGGCCTGCTCCAGTGTAGGCTAATAACTCTGTCATGTCCTCATAGAGACTCTACACCATCTTTCCTTTTCCCCTGAGACGTGATGTTTATTTGTGTTTTTGCAACATTTTAGGCCTATGATGCATTTGCCTGTAACAGAAGTGTTTCACTTTGCTGCCATGTCATAGAGTTAATCACACGTTGTGGTGGAGATCAATGATTAATGTTTACGTGTCAAACTAATTGATTAACAGGAAATAAAGCAATTGACTTAAACAAAGTAGCTCTAGTCAATACTGGATACTGGACAATACTGTGAGTGAAGAGTCACATAAACACTTTTCCCAGAGGCATAACTAAACGTCAGTGGAATTGATTCAATTGATCGAACGTGCGTTTTTAAAGACCACAGAAATTGGATTTACTACTTATCTGGATTTATACTTGGGCTTTATTTTGAACAGACAATTGGAAAACAAAAAGCACATGAAGGGATTTCTTTTGATTTCCAGAGTTACCAATAATTACCCGTATCCATTTTACGTTTCCCATTTTCAGTTTCTCAGTGTTTGTGTCAGGACATCCAGAACTTGTTGGAGCTGGGCTACAGACCCCAAGAGACACACATTTAAGGCAGTTGATGTTTAATTTTGATTTTGTGGAAACGCAAAGATACAGACACATACACACACTGCCCTCTTCTATCAGCATCAAAGCTGTTCATTCTATGAATAAGAAGGCTGCGCTATTTTTACCTGACACCCCCATGTAGCTCTCAAGTCGCCCATGTTAACGGTAATATGGACTGACAGGTGCGTGTGTGTGTGTCAGATAATAGTGGCGTGGCTCAGTGGGTCCTAACCCACAGCTGCTCACAGTGACAACAGCCTGTCCGACTGCATCACTGTTTCTCACACACACACACACACACACACACACACACACACACACACACACACACACAGTTTTATGTTAACAATGGATCAATTGAACAATTGTAAAATATTAATTAAAGCGATAAACCCAAGGAGAACTACTCGCCATACAGCTCCTTCCAATGGCAGTGAGCTTGTTTAGCATCTTTTAGTTGGTTCTGGTTGGACATCCTGCAGCTTTATGGCCTTTAATCTCACTGCTATTGTTAACCTGTCCAATTAATATGTCCAACCATAGCAAAAGTGAAAACAGTCTACAGATGGACACTGCGCTACTTATCCATCCGTCCAGCTGTCGTTAAGGGAGAGGCGAGGTACACACCGGACAGGTTGTCAGTCCATCACAGGTAGACATATAGAGACAGAAAACGAGTCACACTCACCTATGGTGAGCCTATGGTCAAACCTATGGGCAGTTTAGAGTCACCAATTAACCTAACTGTAAGTCTTTGGACTGGAGTTCCCGGAGACGACACACGCAGGGTTGAGGTCTGACTCTGTGGTGGTCATCCAACTGATGTCTCCTGCTGAATCGTTCTTTTACAATCTGAACCCGATAATCATGCCATTGTCGTCTTGGAACACGCCTGAGCCATCAGAGAAGAAAAACTCCAACCTGGTCATTCACATTTAGGTAATCAGCCAGTTGACCTCATGGTGAATTGGTTTATCCAGTGGAAGGGTCTTATCTACCTATTTGCATCTAAGTGGTATTTTTTGGCCAGCCATTGTATATAAGTTGATAATTATTTTCTGTATTTCTATGTCACATTGACTTCAGAGAGGTATTTATTGTATAATGTCTCCTTCATTCTTTATTTATCTATCTTCATGTCTGTCTACATAACACTTCATCTTTTTTTTTACATATTTCTCATGATCTTTTTTTATTCTCTCTGCCTCGGGAGCGGTGTTGTACTCTGTAGCACAACATCTTGTTTCTCATATTTCACTCGCATGCGTTGTGGGTTTCTTTGCTGCATCCCAGATGGTGAAAAAATGCCACTGCAGCTCTTAGCTGTAAACCCTTATAGATACATCATTCACAACAGCAACCATGCACATGTTCAATCTCTTTTTAACAGGAACTGACTGGAAAAGTAGTCCCGTTTTTATCTAGCTGGCTTCATCGACTTCTGACGCCAATATCTCAGTGATGTGTTCCAGCTAATAGTCTAACTATCCCACTGCTGTTTTATATTAAAAGCTCTTTAGCTGTGATTTAATTATCACAACTCTTTCCTTGTTTCCAGGAACACATGAGCATAATCTAGTGATGCCGACTGAAGAAGAGCACTAGCACCGAAATGTTACAGCCTGAGGAACTATCATTTTTAACTCTTCACCTCCCATCTTCACATCTTAGTGCCATAATTTGTTCACAAACTCGATCAAGTATTCGATCAACTCTCATTCCTCTACGTGGTTAGAAAATTAAAGATATTTATGTTGCAGACTATACAGTTTGTGTTAAAGGAAATTTAAACAGTGCCTTCACGCAAGCATTGATGTTCAGTGTCCAGCGGTAGATGAGTCTTGGTTGCATCAGCCAGGATGCTGTAGACGTGCAAATTCTTCTTTATAAAATCTAAAAATATATATATTTTAAAGCTTTTCAGCTTAAGTACAGTATAAACGGATTTAAATGTGGCCAAAAAGTATTCAGATTACCTTCTCTGGCAACTCACTCAGATGCCATTGGAACAAAACAGATTCCATTCATAAATTGTTGTTGGCAAAATTTAAAACACAGTGTTACTGACTGTTACATGCAGGGAGAAACATGAAAAACTACAATTATTTTTCTCATTAATAATAATTAAATAATAATACAATTTTACAGGCTTCACAAGCTTTCAAGGTGTCATTGTATTCTGTGAGCACTGGTAAACATGAGAGCACATGGCTGCACATAAAGAAAAAAAAAGGCTGGATTGAAGAACTGATGGGATTTCCTGCCAGACAGATGGAATGATGAGGACAGTCCAGATGGGTCTAAAGGTGATAGACCATCCATTGACTGAGCTATCAAGACAGCAGTTAGCCCGGGCTGCATCTGGTCCTTTTGACTCCTGAGCTACATCCAGAACATCCAGATTCCTGGCACTGATTTCAAATGTTGTGACTAAGGGATGACTAGATATAGATGGTGCAAAGAAGGACAGTCGGCGCCAGGACTAGACATAATGTTGCACTTAGTCAACAGATGGATATAAGACATGTGGAAGGGCTCATGGATAGTCAAGATGCAGCCCACCTATAACTGTTGGGCAGTATGAGACAAAGCCAGCAACATCTTTGAATAAGCACAAAAATAGTGGTAGGTGTCAAAAACAAACAAACAAACAAACATATCAAGTTGTTTTACCACAACTACCAACATCTACATACCTGCCATATTGTTGTTATCTCATCATTAATCTCTGTCGGCATGGCATCTGTTTATGTTGCGCAAATACAGTTTACGAAGAAGAAATTCTGTTGGTCAGGGATGATTAGGCACTAGACTGCCCTCTCATGGCTAAACATTTAAATTCTCCAGACACGCACTACGTATGGAAAGAGCCATGTGAACAATGATGCAGATGATGCTGTCATTACCTACAGATACTTGTCTGTAAGTCATTTACTGGTGCTTCAACTTCCTTCGTATATAAACATTAGTGTAAATTTGGTACTGTACGGTACATGCAGGTTTTGGTTTGGTTTGGGTTTCTGCAGGACATGTCCCAATACATTATAAACAGTTACAAGTCCAAGAAAAAGTTAAATGAAAAAATTTTATCAATTTAATGTTATCACGGCATCAGCACTTGTTGATCAGTTTTGTACAACAGGACACATTTTTCATATTATTGCTTGTGTGATGATTCTGTAGCTTGAATGATTATCAAGTGTTTATTAGCCTAACCGTATTTACCCATTAAGGGGGCTGAATAGTCATTCAATTAGAATTATGTATATGATTCACTCACCTTTTAGATCTGTTTTGATTTCCACCAACTTATTGGAAAAAAAAAAATCTTTTCATCTTTTGTGTACCTGCTTGTTACTTCTCTCTGTTTGGTACAGGGCAGATAGCTTGCTGTAGGTCAAGGGTCCTTCTACTAAATGACTTAAAATGATTCACTACAGACATCATGCTACTTCCCAACATATACTGTAGCTGGAAGGAAGTGGGGGCTGGTCGGTCATGTAGGCTGTCCCTGACATTTGGGAGGCTTCAGGGATGCCTCAGATTTACAAGTTGCAGGATGTAAGACCAAAACAATAAGCTGAAAACATCAGACACAGTCACGTCGACAGGATAGGAGATGATAGGGAGTGATATTCTTGGTAAATATAACAAGGTGATCTTTCTTTGTTACGGTTGTCACCACATAAGTGATAGCGATAGTAATCCAATCAGGTCTATCAGCAGCCGGTGAGAGGGCAGACGATTCAACTGAACAAAACTTCCAAACTGACAAAAGGGTGTAGTGTCCTCTTTAATAAAATAACAAGAGGACAAAGAGTCTGGAACAACACAACAGAAAGAAGTCACTGAACCTTCCTGGTATGTTTTGAAATCGTTCAGAGACAAAGAGGCCTGTATGTCTGTCTTCAGCCTTTACACTGGCTGCTTCTGTCTAATAAACTCATGGTTGACGATGACTTCAAAAGTCAAATATACTCAAACAGTACTAATGTTCTACTACAAATAGTACATTGGTACTATTTGTAGTAGAACATTAGAATTAACTTGAAAATATACATTACTGTACACACTTTGAAGCTTCATTTCAACAGTGACGATGGACGTTTTACATTTCCATAAACCAAAGGCTCTGTAGTCCATCAATTTGCTCTCTTGCTCTCTTTCTGCTCCCCCTCTCCCTCTTGAGCTTTAATCAAACAAAATTATGGCTCCCTAGAGCCATTGCTAACTGCACAATTGCACACATTCTGACACTGCTGCAGGGATTTGGTGGGTCTGAAAAGTCAGTGTCCTCTTCCTAATCCCACATCAGAACACTGAATAATACAAGTTTGTCTCCACTTGGGAATGAAACTACAGTGCCACTGGTGATTCAGTGAGTGATTCAATCTCAGACGCAGCTCTTTAAAACCTTACGTCTGCTGAGATGCGAAGAAACAAGGAAAACTTTGTGTTCTGTAAATAATGCAGGAATCAATCAGGACGACAGGTTTAATATGCATCATCAAAATTGGACTGGTGATGCAGCAGGTTTGGACTTTTAAGGTAAGATATCAAAGGTTGGATTATAGAGTTGTACGTACAAACATACACTTCATGTGAAAGTGGTTGCTCAACCTGACACACAGATGTTCTCCAGTAACCCATCAGCTCTACACAGTGTTAAAGCGTCTTTCATGATTCGGATTTGATTTCATTTTTTTGGATTTACATTTCGCAGCTTTACTGTTCTGAGTCACTCTCACTGCTATCGCAGAGCCTTTCCTGGTTCCTGACGCAACGGACAGCTGTTGTGAGCAAACAAGCGGCGATTAAACCGCTGGAAACGAACGCAATGACTAGCTGGGGAATATAATGATGCACTTAGCTGCTAAAGAATTTGATTAGACTTACATTCATCAAGCGGAATGCATTACAGTTTATTGTATTACCTCATTCATTATTTTGAATGAAAATGCCAAATAAAATGTTCTCACTAGAGTCCAAGACGTCCATATTATCCAGTCAACGATCTTTCACGCTACTGTCCAGTATACTGATTTTCTCATTTGTTAAAATAAAGCAGTTTTTTCAAAACAGCAAAACACATCACAATAACAGTGAGATGTGATGATTCATCTGTGCACTCTGATGTCAGTGCAATCACTGACGCTTCAGAACATGGAGGCATGATTCATAAAGAGTAGAGGAAATTATTGGCCAATGGGGTGAGATCATATAAAGGTCCAGTGTGTAAGATTTCGAGGGATCTATTAGCAAAAAAGGAAAATACAGGATTCATAAATATGTTGCCATTAGGGTATAATCACCTGAAAATACCAACCATTGTATTGTCTTTTGCTTGGAATGAGAGTTTGACATCAACATAGATATATATACAGTATATATATATACTGTATATACTTTAAA
The DNA here is from genome assembly GCA_034779795.1 of Ctenopoma multispine. NCBI lineage: Eukaryota > Metazoa > Chordata > Actinopteri > Anabantiformes > Anabantidae > Ctenopoma > Ctenopoma multispine. Next base: position 9,731,715 of record JAUYWH010000010.1, read on the forward strand.
GAAACTTTATCACTTCACATGTTACTACTTCATGCAATCGTAGATAACCACATGAGCCCTCACAGATACCCTGTGGTTCCCTTGTGGTTGGAAACAGAGGGGTGGCGTGTGAGGGGCGGTCAATAGGTTTACATTCTGCACTGTCACCACTAGGTGCCACTAAATCTTTAAAATTTTACAGACTGTACCTTTAATTTTTGACTTTTTAAATTAAATTAGAACCAGTTTACGTCCAGGTCTGGTAGCCTATAATACTGGTGAACAAATGCGAAAATTGATAATAGGAAGTCAGAGTAAACCTGTCATTTTCAGCTCCCATGCTCAAGAATAAATATGGGAGAAATAACATTCTGTAAATGCACCCTGCAGTTCTCAAGTCATAAACGGTAAATATCAATATAAGACCCAGCCGTAATGGGTGGATTTTCTTTTAAGCATCATACTCAAGGGAAACCCAGTGGTTGTTTCGTGAGAGAGTCTGTTAGCGTGAATGTTAAGGGAGACGAAGGGGGAGTGAAGTGGTGGGAGTAGTATTAGTCATCCACTTCCACGGCTGAGATGTTTCCAGCCAGTATGCGTACGGGGATTTATCCAGCACGAGCTTGCTTATGCTTCTTTTACAGCAACATTACTCCCTCGTATTGTCTTGTACTTAGCACTAACATTTGTTCTGTGGAAAGAGTCATTTTTCACATGTGAGACATAAGCACAACCATGCACCACTGCCCTAAACGAGAAATAATTATGAAAGTGATACTGAACGAAGCACTGTGAAAAGAGTAGAGCTACACATAGTAAATGCACCAGTGAGGTAATCCAGTGTGACTTTGGCATGTTTTCACGTCACTAAGAGAGAAGAATGAGTGTGTGTAAGTGAGTCAGATGACGACAGGGAGTGAAGGAAAGAGGGAAGCAGAGTGATACGGGCCAGCTTTCCGCTACGAAGCATACAAAACCAGCAAGGTGATGTAACAGCTCTCAATTACCCATGGAGCTTTGCTGGAAAGATGAATGAAGTTGACATGAAGAGGGCGCACTCACTTACATTTTATCCATATTCTAATCACGCTGGGCGATTTATGCACATCAGCCACAAAAGAAGGATGGCAAGACGCTGTAAGTCAGGGGAATAGAAGTGTGTGTGTGCATCACAAGAAACCTCAAGAAAGAGGTGAAGAGCAAAATGGAAAAAAAAAAAAGAGAAAAGAAAGTGAGACTAAGTGAGGGAGAGAGGTTGGCAGAGTGCACAACGCGTGGGCTTGCTTGGGAGTATCCTGCACTTGAGGTGTGATGATGTAATTGAGTCTAAGCTGAGGAGGGAACGACGGAGCTGGGAGAGAAATACGAGCGTGTGTCTGTTCTCAGACAGGGAGGAGGTGGTTCGCCAGTCGGTGTCACACATCCATTTAGCAGGAAAAAAAAGCAACACCTATTTTTAACGAGGGAGCCATAACCATGTCCAATTAGAGCATCAAGTGGTTAACAGCAGGGCTGGTCATAGAGCTTGTGGGGACCCCTAGTGGGGGCTTTTTTTGAACCCACCACAGGGGACAGTTTGGCACAGAGACATGAGGAGGCATGGATCAAACAGACAATCCTGAGACTAGACGGTCATTGACTCTACCTCATAAGCCACAGCTGCCCTGTGGTAGCACCAACAAGACACCTGTACAGCTACTTAACAGTAACTAAAGGGTCAGTGTAAAGTGTTTTTTAAGTTAATTGTTAGTGATTCTATAGGAGGTTTAGCATTTGTTGATCTCTGTGAGTTAATTATGAATCATTAAGTAACAGCAAATGATACAAATAGACAAACGTCTTACTCTACCCCGCCATTAAATCATTATGATTTTAACACTGAGTTGGTTTGTTTCGTCTACACATGATGCAAAGCATCACCTTTGTAAAGTACAGCATCTCCGTCATCATGCATAGAGACACATTCATTATCACAATCACTGTATTGATAAGTTGGTAATGATGTTCTTAATGATTGTCATCATAGTAACAATAAACTAATCTGCTCCTGTAACACAGAAAGCTATTATAAGCTTTCTGTGGGTTGAGCCAGAATTGAACTTTTTTGTTATTAAAAAAGTGATGGCAGCATAAGATCATAGCTGCTTCTATTGGTTGCTGAAAACACGCGATATGCAGCATGCAATCATTAAAATGATATCTGAAATTTAAGCGATTACGTGTTGTGACTGTTTGTTTTCATCACACCTCTGTGGTGAGACTGTAGTGGGAGGAAAGCGGCGTCAGTTTCAAATTTTGGGAGGAAGCAAAAACTCTGTCACATGCTGTTTGATGCACTGTACTGCTCTGTCCCTGCATGTGCGTCCACTCCTCGTGTCCCTGTATGCGGTGTTATTTTAGTTTAACCACATACTCACAACGGAGCACAACAACAACAACAATAATGATTATGATAATAATAATACTACAAATCTAAACCACGATCCACCTATACCTTGTTATTTATGAAGGTGAATTGATTAATTCATTTTCCTCCTCCGTGATTCACACACCGATCATGATGACGGTGACTGGAGGAGCGGAGACTTCTGACGTCAGACGAGGAGAATGACAAACGCCTCCAATGAGGGGCCATGGTGCAGCGCGAGGACGGAGCTGCCGACAGAGGGCTAATAACCATGCCAACCGAGGAATATAGCGCGCGCCGCTGACTGGGGAGAAAAGGGGAGAACAAGAGGGGGGGAAACCCTAGAAATTATTAAAAATCATCTTCACCTAAAGTGGAGGATAAAGGACAAGAGAGATATCCTGGTTTCCTGCAGGGGGGAAGAAGAAGACAAGAAGCTGGTAATTTTCTCTCCTTTTTTTTTTTTTTTTTTTTTTTTGCTTCTGTGGCGTGGTCTCCCCTTGCATCCCGCTTTCTCCCTCTCTCCCTCCCTCTCCCTCTCGCGCTGGTTCAGGGACTGCACTGCTGCAGCTGAATGAAACTGATGGAGATGCTTTTTGTTCTCTCTTTCGCTAAAACACACAACAGTCAGGAGAGGGCTGACAGGAGAATTTAAAGTTGGTGACAGGTCGCTGCTGGTTGTTAATAAAAAGAAACTGCTCCCGGCTGCGGGGTGAGGGTCAGCCCCTGTTATCGCAGGGATCTGTACTCCTCAGCTGCGGGGCTTTTGGCGGTGCTGCTGGTGACCTTCCCCCGGCCGTGCGCGCGTGTGCGTGTTTGTGCGTGCGCGGGGGCCACGAAAGCAAGAGAGGAGGAGAGACATGAAAAATAAGGGGGTGGGGGGTGACGGATGGGTATGTGGGGAAGTGGAGGTGGGAGGTGAGAGAGGGGAGAATTTTTTTTTGTGAATGGAGCTCCACATCCTTTTGGCGCGTGCGTGCGTTTGCGCGCGCGCTGGCCGCTCGAGCTGGCTGAGCTAAAATTAGCCTCGTGCCGGATTTTTTTTTCCTGTCTCTGTGCGGCAGCGGCATATGTGGATCAGAATCTGAATTAACCAGCTCGGAAAAATGGAAACGCGGGCGCACAGGCACGCACTCACGCATGTGTGGGCACGCGCTCATAAACGCCACCGGTGAACAGGACAGCAGCTACCGCCGCGCCATGCCCCAGGACGTCATGCACCATTTTTAGAGATGGTCTAAAAATAGAATTTGTTGATGATGGTTTTGACTGTGAGGAAACTGAACATCTTCGCCGTTGTCCTGCAGCTTTTAGGTAGGAATTCACCAAATTTCCGCTTTCTTCAGCGTTATTAGATCGCTTAGTTGTATTGTTGATTCCTGTGTGGCTGCTTTGTCTGTCTCCTGGCTTTGAAACCGAAATGAAAAGAATATAACTGTAATTTAAAGAATTATTTTACTCCTCTGTGGATGCTGCAGTTAATTACCTGTCAGCATGGTGCCTGGGAGCTGCTGGTGACGTGTGCGCTCAGGGTCAATTGTCAGTTTTTTTTTATGAATGAATGAATTGTTGGATTGATGGTGAATGAATAAAATAATTTGTTTGCCCCTTTATTACAGGGGATAGATGTTAAGACCTTCCTGTTCCTCCTCCTTTTCATCCATACATCTGTTTCTTGTTTCATTCACATGCCTTTACTTATGCTCTCCTCTGTCTCATCTGGATGTTTTTCCTTGATTTTTACACACTTCCATATTCTCTCATCTTCTCTACTCTCCCCCATTTCTTCTTCTGAACGTAAAACTTGTTCTCACCTGTCATACTTTACTTACTTTTCTGATGCCATCTGTTTATTATCTGTGCCTTTGTCCTGTTTTTACGAACTTTTCACTCAAACTCCGCTGATCTCTCTTTTACTCTCTGTTTTCTCCCCTTTCATCCCTGTTTCCTAACATCCTATGGATTTCTGTTGTGCATATTTTATCATTCCCCTTGTCTGAACATTTCCCTATTCCCTATTCTTACACATTATCAATTGCAACCTACTCCCTTATTCCTCCCCTTCCCCTATCGCTTCCCTTTTTCCATCTCCATTTTATGCTCTTCTTCTCTTCCCCTCATGATTTTTGTCCATTTTTTCCCTTATCATACTGCTTCTCTCTCATTCCTTTCCTCCCTCTTACAAACTTTGTATCAATGCATACTCACATACCCGATCAATTCCTGATACTTACTCGTGCTTCCTTTCCTTCTTGATGCAATTCTTCCTTCCCGCCACCTCCTTTTATCTTCTACATCTACCCTCCTTCCCTCCTTCTCTCTTGTTTCCCCAGCTATGATTCTCTCCATGGCTGCAGCAGCAGCCATGAGTAGTGGCAGTGGTAGCAGCCTCAACTCCTCCTCCCCCCTCGACACCTTCGACTTCTCCACCTCCTGGAGTCTAGCTGAGGATCCCTCCAATTCCTCCTCTGAACCTGTGGTACGAACTCTGACCCCTGACCTCCAGCCAGCTGTCTCTGTCCAGGAGGTCAGCCCCTGGGATATTGCACTTTGTGTTACCGGGACACTTATCTCCTGTGAGAACGCCCTGGTGATTGCTGTGCTCTTCTATACGCCAACCCTACGTGCACCAATGTTCATCTTGATTGGATCGCTGGCAGTGGCAGATCTCTTGGCTGGCCTGGGCCTCATCTTGAACTTTGTCTTCACCTATTTAGTTGACAGCTCAGTGGAGTTTGTGACGCTGTTGTCAGTCGGACTGCTCATCTCGGCCTTCTCAGCGTCTGTCCTCAACATCCTTGCCATCACAGTGGACCGTTACCTGTCCTTGTACAACGCCCTGACCTACCACACTGAGCGGACAGTCACCTTCACCTACGTGATGGTGGTCTTCATCTGGGTGTCATGCCTTACACTTGGCTCATTGCCGGCACTTGGCTGGAACTGCTTGAAAGACGAATCCACGTGCAGCATCTGCCGACCCGTCACCAAAAACAATGCCGTGGCGCTCGCTGTCACCTTCCTCCTGGTCTTCGCCTTGATGATGCAGCTCTACTTACAAATCTGCAAGATCGCCTTCCGCCATGCACAGCAGATCGCGGTGCAGCACCAGTTTGTGGCCATCTCCACCACCAAAGGTGTCTCCACACTGTCGGCCATCCTGTGTGCCTTTGGGGCGTGTTGGCTACCATTTGCCATGTACTCCATCGTGGCTGACTCTAGCTATCCTGTAATATACACCTACGCCACGGTCCTCCCAGCCACCTGCTGCTCTGTGATCAACCCGATCATCTATGCGTTCCGAAACCCAGACATCCAGAAGTCACTGTGGATGGCCTGTTGTGGGTGCGTCCCGTCTAACCTCTCCCTCAGACCCAGGACCTCCAGTGATGTGTAGCAGGGACGTTTCCTCTCTGTTTGGCGTGATGTGTGACGCCAAGTTAGGGTTGTAGGAGGGAGAGGAAACAAGCGATAAGAAAGGCTGAAGGTTATGGCTGAGGAAAGGAATTTCCTCTACTCTTCATATCAGGGCTGGTAGGCTGACGGCAGGACTGGCCACAGTAGAAGTGGAACCAGCAGACAGAGAAAGGAGAACAGTGCATGGTCAAGAAAAAGAGCTAACAAAGATCATGTCCTGTGGAGAAAACCGACAGTGATGAAGGTGGCATGAAACCAACTGCAAAAGATTGAATAAGGTATCCTCATGGTGGTTGTTGGAGAAGATTTTTTTTTTTTTACTGACCTGCTGTATGATGTGAGAAGTGAGACTAACTTCTCACGATTAGCATACAGTATAAGTGAAGGCAGGATTTAGGAACAAATTTCTTAAATCTCAATAGGACCTGACCTTGGGCAGCACTGCATGGTTATGCAATCAGAAGAACGGTCTTAATATACTGTATGTGTTTGAAATTAAGTTGTGTGCGGATGAAAATACAATGAGCTAAAAATACTCAACGTATGACCTTGAGTATCCTTAATAAACCGTAGGAAAAACAAATCCTTCCCTTGTAACATGTTTTAACAACTGTGTTCCCTTGATCTGATGCAAATTAAGAAATTAATGAGTTTATACACAGAGAGTGCAACAATAAAGAACTAGATGGTATTTCTGATTGTTAGCATTGCTAACCCATTATGACTTTTCCCATTGCCAACAGCCCAATCTGCATTTTGAAAACAAAACAAATAAACAAATGTCAGTTCATGAAATCGGCAAAAAATACATCACAGTTTGGACAAAAACGACTAATCATGCCATCCCTCCTCAAACATTCAAATCCAAAACGAAATCTAATCGACCAGTCTCCTAATGCATAGATAACTCTTGCTAGTTTGCAAAACCTAGAGAGGGATTTCCATATTTAGGCGGGTGTGTGTTGTCCTTGGCATGATGAAATCAAATCTGCTCCCTGTCGGAGAATAATGGGTTTCTCAGCCAGCCGCTGCGCCGTGCCTGTGAAGCAGAGAGCGAGCTGAATTCAGCACCAAGGACAGCGCCACTGCAGAGCGCTGCTACCCTGGGAATGCTATCTGCTGCGGGGGAGACAGCGCTGGAAAGTAGGCTACGCTGTTCTCTACACCATCTTGATAGGAAATGTGAGCTGAGCTTAACAGGACCAATCCACCATAATTGGAGCCTGTTTTGCTCATTTCCAACCCAATGCAGTGATCATTTGCTGTTTTGGATGAAGATGGATGGATAAAGGCATTTTAAAATCCATTTAGTTCTGAGAGGTAAGACAAAACTAAATTAATGATATATGTAGCATAAAGATGGGCAGTGCCATTGTGATTGAGACTGCAGCTTATGACATGCTGAATGCACATATATTGAAATCACTTCCATGTTCTGGCTTTTTTTTTACACACTCCACATCCCTTTAATTTGCTAAATTCCTCTGGGAGTGACAAGTAATTTCCCATATATTTAGTAAAAAAACAAAACAAAAAAAAGACAAAATCTATAAAAATCATTCCACAATCAAGTAAGAAAACGGCTACAATCACACTCACATTGACTTTGAACCTCCACTTGAGGTCCAAAAGAGCAACTATGACCCTGTCTTTTCTATCCTCCACAGTTTTCTCGCCTCTCTTATATTTCAGGAGTAGAAATTATACACGAGAAAAGCAAGGTGAAAGTATTTAAGAGGCAAATGGGAACTAGATGTTTATCTATATCTGCATAACGCCATTTAGGGCATGCAGCTCTAAATTCAGAGACAACATTGCCCGATTGATTATTCATTAAGTAGAGCTGAGTACAGTCCATATTGAATAGGTCATTTTTCATCTGGACAGCTTTGGTTGGCTACAGTACCTTCAAGTTGTACTTAAAAACTTAACATTTTTATATTACTGATGCTCTATAGAACCATTTTTCATACTTATTCTTAGTCCTATGATCAGGAATATATCATCCATTCATGGAAAATGGCTCCAGTAAAACAAAAATTGTATAATAATGCTGTAAAACCATAGCATCAGATGGTTTAGTCTTGGCTTATACTCTACTCCTTTTTTTTCACTCTGGCCCGGGGCTCCTCTGAAGACTTGGCGGGTTAATGAGAAGCGAGAGAGGCGAGGTGACGCGGCGTGAAATAGAAACGGCAGGCGAGACACGCTTTAACGCAACCTCAGGTCACACACACACACCCAATCAGGATGAAGTTATTTCCCACTGAAAGGGCATCATGTAAGTTAAATCCAGTTAATGTTAATAACATCTCAGTAATAATGGCACAAGGAATTGACCTAAGGTACAGAGGATGTAGTGAAAGCTGTGAGGATGAGCTGGATTTATTGCCAACCTCTATCTGCAATTAAACAATCTATGAAGATAGTTTTCACTCGTGATCCTCTGCACAACCTCAGTGGTACCATGACTAAGCTATTGGCACGCTGCTAATATACATGTGTGGGAGGTGAACTGACTTTGGGAAAATTGTTGATGGAAATGGCATGGGCTGTCGATTCAAACTATGAAAGTAAGACTCAATATTATAACAAAAAAATACTGGTTGTTTCTGTAAACTTCCAAATTCAATGCTTTCTACCAAATAAACCACAAGAATATGTGACAGCAAAGAACACATTTATACACTGAAAATGGCGCACAGGAGAAGCAGGTATTTAAATCATATTTCCATAGTGTAAATTAAGAAAAATAAATCTTAGAATAGGAAGTTTTCTTTTCTTCTTGGCAGCATTTGTTTTTGCAGTATTTGTTAGCTAAACAGCAGCTACACTACTCTCTGTCTGTGGTTTTGTTCGACGAGGCAGAATCTCTTTTTGGTTTTGGCCTCATTCGAACGTAAAAACTCCTTCGCAATAATGTGCAACTGTATTTTGCTGTGTACGAAAAGCCACAATCGAGAAACAGAGAGAGAGAGGGAGAAAAAGAGAGGTGGTTAGCTTTGAATGACTTGTGTTTTGAATGAATATCACACTGTTCTGCCTGGCTGCCTGGGGTCTTGCAAAAAAAAAAACATCTTAGCAGTACTGAATCAGGTCAGTACAACAAACCTTCTCGTGAAGTGCTTTTTTCAAAAATAAGTTTAGTTCATCTCAGTGGTTGTCGGACGTTGAGGGAATCCACCAGGTAAACGAGTTGCCAGTCTGACCACCTCACTCTCTCGCTCTCTCTTTTTGCTCAGTCACTGCATTGACGGAACTGCCTAATCGTAAAACGATTTGCATCAATTACTAATTGAAATACTTTTAATTACTCTAAAGCTACATGAGATGGATGGTGTATTTGACAAGCTTGGTGGACTGCAGTACTGGGGATGGGAGGGGCATACTGGACAAAACTAAATGATCCCGGGGAGATAATTGAATTTATTTCACATAGCAAACTGATGCAGATCTTACTAGCGCACAGTTCTCCTGTATGCACAATGATGTGTGAGACTTGCTTGGTCACCTGTGTTTGGAGATGCTAGATGGGACACAGAACAAAACTTCTTAGGGGAAAACACATCATGTCTGATAAAGTTTCTTATAGACTTACTTATGAAGGAGGATTGGTGGGCGTGTCTTTCAAAGCTTCAAACTATCATTACTGTCGGTGTGGCTAGCCACTCACTGGTAACACGCTGTGCTCTTCTACTGTCTGCTACGCTCCACCAAAGTATGCACAGCCTTTTAGGTGTTAGTCATTATCGCATTACATTAAATAAGAAGCTGCACAACGTCAGCACTGCCAGCGGTGCACCAATCAAAAAATTTCAGTTATTTCTACTTGATTAGTAAGTTTTGAAGCGTTTTCGTTTACTGTCATTTCATAACGATAACTACCTGAAGCTCTGGGCGGAGCAGGGGACAAGGAGGACTGGTCAGAGCAGAGTGAAAATGATTTCGAGTGTCACGCTAGCTGTATTTTATCCTAGTCTGGCAGGAATCATAATAAAAAGTAAAAGTAATAAACTAAAATCAGACATGAGCCATTTTTCATGAGTTCTCTTAATGAAATGTTAAATCCAGCATCACTCACCTGCAACTAGAGAGACTGTACAACTGATAGGAGGTCAGTGTTAACTACAGCAGCTGATGGTCCCATCTGGCATGTCCATCTATCAATAACTCTCATCTGTGAATATGCCACTACTCAGTCGACCATTCCTGGGGCAGGCGTGGGGCGACCACTCACTGTGTGTGTGTGTGTGTGTGTGTGTGTGTATGAATGGGTGCGTGCACTCTCCCCCCAGGGTTCATAGCCAATTGTAATGAACCATAACTTAACTCACACTGTAAACACAAAAACACGCAGAATGGATTTGTTAGCCACTATACAGGACTATATTTCACTTTAAAAAAAAAAATACTGTACACGTGAGTGTGTGTTATGTTTCTTATGCAATGTTGTACAGAAATGTATATTTTTGTAATGTTCATCAGGGCATGAGTAACAGGACATGGTCGCTGCTGTGAGTATGAGTTTGTTCTGGGTGTGTGTGTGTGTGTTTCTTCCTCTTCCTCTGTGTTCTTCCTATAAACAAATGTCAAAAGTTTCTTTGAGGGAAAAAAAAAAGTTGTGTTTCACATTTGCTAAAAAAAAGTGCCATATATTTTGACTTTATAGTGTCTTACTTTTGGTTTGTATACATACATCAGAGGGCGATTCTCGCCGGAGTGCGAATCAGTAACTTTGTAAACGACAAAAACTGCTTAAGATTGTCAAAACAGCAGCAGGTTAAAAAGAGAAAGAAAAAGCTGTTATTTAAAAGGCTTTTTAAAATCTTTTTGATCACTGTAATTAACAAAAAAAACAAAAACAAAACAAAGACAGCATTAAATTCAACACTCCAAACTCAAAAAATGACCCATTGTTTGCTGTGACTTCAAACTTTTTTGGAGCAGAAGCAGTAACAGCATGAACGATCATATCAGTGTTTCTGTAAAATGTCTTCTTGACGTGAACTGCAGTAATCAGAAATGTGTGTGTGTGTTTTGTTTTTTTTTTTCCATAAAAAGACGCACTAAATGCCTGAGAGACCGGCAGAGGGAGAGAGAGGGAGATGGTTTCGTGAGCAGCGTTGTACGTCACAGAGTCAGGTTTCACGTGACGTCATTTTGTCTGAGTCGTGTCTAAGAGAGCAGGTCGTTTCAAAGACATCCCCCCTCTCTTCCTCTTCCTCCTCTCAAATCGTCCCCCTCACTTTTTCCACCCCCTCATCATTTCAAACACAGCCCCCTCTTTCTTTTCATTCTCTGAGACATCTCCCTCTTGTCACTCTCTCTCGTCTTTTTCCTCATCACCCATTCCCCTCCTCACCGTACAGGTACATCCGTCTCTTTCTCCCCTTTCCCTGCTTTCTATTTAGCCATTTTCCTGAGTCGGACTTTTCCCATTCTCAATACCTCTATCTACCTCTTTTTTTCCCGTCCCGCTGTCTCCTTCTCTTCTCTAACATTTCGCTATTCTTGGTCTGTAGGAAGCTTTGTCGGTCAGGCTCCATCTAAAAATAGTTACTCTGAAAGCAGATAAAACGAGCAGAAAAATAGAATAGGAAAGGAGGGGAGGTAGTAAGGATACAGAAATTAACCCTCCCCTCCTTGAGCGCAGACGCAGCCTTCACTTTGCTTTAGTAGACAGAAACATAAGCCTCGTCTTCTTTCTTTTTTCCTCTTTCCCTGTTAAGTTCCTCTTCTTCCGCGACTTTCTGTCACACATTCATCCTTCCCTATTTTTACATCTTTTCTTACGTCTTTTTTTTTTGTTTCTACTATTCACAAGCTTCTACACAAAAGTGTTTTTTCGTGAGCAGGGTTTGGGGCCAAAGTTTTTCCTGTGTGACCTACAACCTGGCAGCACTTCAGGCAGGCAGAGATTGTCAATAAAAAAAAAAACCATTACAGAGCTAATTTTGTATTGGACCAAGTATGGCCTTCATAGAAAAAACAACAACATTGTTTTATGCATCAATATTGTTGGTATGGATGGATGAGGAAGCAGCATGTGTGCACGAGCCTCACTCGTTTTAAATTGACAAGGTGTGAGGGTATTATTGGGTAATGATACTGTGATGTCAGAGACCTAATACGATGTCCTTGAATCATGTTTTCTTTTATATTATGTCTATGTATTTTCTTTGATTTTAACTCTTAAGTTTGTGTCGTGAAGCAGTTGATTACAATAAAAAGTACAAATGCACTTTATAAGATGGACATGTTACACATTGCACTTGTAAATGTCGAATGTAAAACCTTGAAGAGAAAGATTTATTTTTACTATTGTATATAAATGAGAAGAAAAAGAAAATAATGAAAAAAGACAGCAAAAACAGTGAAGAATAATTTGCCAAATAAACCGAGAACAACAAAAGCATGAAGTTGTAATGTGTTTTTCTGTGTGCTGGAATGGAGTCAGTCCAGTGATGTCAGTGTGTATGCGTGCTCTGTGCCTGCGTTTGTGGGTGTTAGCCAGAGTTTGTGAGACATTGGCTGCGTGTGGATGTGGGTGTGTGTGTGTGGGGATTGAAAGTACGTGTGAGTCAATATTGCAGGTCATTGTGGTGTTAAGGAAAGCCTGAGAGTAAAAGAAGAGATACTGCTAAATTATTGAACCACTCCCTGCTTGCATAACAGCAGAAAGGCTGCAGCAGGGATAAAAGGAGAGATAGACGGAGATAAAGAGGAAGAAAAAGGGGGAGAATCCAAACAGACATTTCATACACTCTTAGATGCGCATCCATATGACACTCACGTAGAGGGAAGGAAGTCCAGAGGGGGAGAGCGAAGGGAACAGTGCAAAAATGGCTGAGGAAGGAGGTTGTACATATATATATGTACGTATATATATGTGTGTGTGTGTGTGTGTGTGTGTGTGTGTGTGTGTGCAATTTTACTTGTTATCCATGTCTTGTATGGTGGTGTACTGGGACACACACTAATACAAAATAAATTCCTATTTAATCTAGATTTTAATCATTGAAACCTATAATGTTAGTAAAAGTATTTTAGTTTGATCAAATTTCTTTGTGTATTAGTCAAAGTGAAGTGTGTGTGTGTGTGTGTGGTTCAACTCATTGACTCATCTCTATTCAGTCTCTATCCAGACGTGGAGGTGAAGAGCTCCACCATGTGGCCAGAGGTGAGTACTGTAAAGACACGAGACGAGGGGAAAGACGCAGCATCCACCCACCCACACACAAACATGTGCACGAACACACACACACACATCTTTTCTTTTGCGTCAATACAGAAGCTATCTCAAAACAACCCTCTCCGCCAACCTTACTGTCTCCATCTCTCTCTATAATGCTCCCACCCCACCTGTCTGCCCACCAACCCCTCCCTCTTCATGAGTCATGCTCTCTTCACCATCTGCTGCAGGATGCAGCAAATCACCTCTATGTACGTGTATGTTTGTGAGAGGGGAAAAAAAGCAAAAAAGCACAGAGAGTGGTGAAATCTCACGGATACACACGAGTGGACTTGAACCAGAGACACATCACTGATGGAGTGTGTTCCAGGAACTCTTCCCAATGTCGTCCACCGACTGAAACGTGATGTCCGACATTTCCCAGAATGTCTTAACATCCCACTGACTAACTGTGAGTTTAATGTGAAGATGGAGAGAGGTTGGAGTTACATTTAATAGACAGACCAACCTTTATGAAGTGCTAAATTCCTCCTTTGTCTTTTAAAGCCACCATGTCATACAAAAAAAAACTCATCTTTTTCACAGTAACATGGAAAGTATTTTGTAATTATGACAAATTTGAATGCTATGAAAATACAACTACATAGTACAAATAATACTGCATAAACACTTGAACCAGCACCAGCCACTCCTCTCAGCATTCAGCACTAGTATCAGGAGCGGCCAGCACCACCCCGAGTACCTGTGCAGGAACTGATGTCTCTGCTTACTAAATGGACAGATTGACATCCCTGAAGTGTAACTGTTATACTGCGATGATTAAGTGTTCCCTTACTTTTCTGAGCTGTGTATTAAAGTAGGTCACAGTTTAGTCAGTGATGAATATCTCATTTATGCCTAAGAAAGGACTATACGCAAATACAGTGCATATGAGTCACCCTCAAAAGTGGGTTGCATCCCTTACAGTGGCAGATAAATTAAGTGCATTTTGTATTATAGTGATACCGTATGTGGTGCCTTTGATTCCAAAATTTGATCCAGACTAACGTAAAAGTCTAAAAGAAATTTAAATTAATATTTCTGAGAATGTCATTATTATAATGTCTCATCATTAGGGAGGTGTCTTTGGTGCTTTTTGTTTTTCCACTGACCCCTCTCTCTCTCTCTCTCTCTTTTGCTTTCTGCTGTGTCACCATCTGTGGCACAAAATGACTCCTCTCTCCCAAACAGCACCCATCAGCTTCTCGTTCACCCTGCCAAGGCCCAGAACAGCACGGAGCTGGAACAAATCATGTTGACACTGGTGGGTTGTGTCACAGCTCTGAGAAAAGAGCGATGATTGCTGGATTTATGATACACACACAGTGTGGCTCAGCCTTAGCAGAACCTAAAACTATCATTTCTGTTGTTGTAAAAGTCTCTAAATGTTTCAGTATTACATTAAGAAAACTGTATTTTAAGCAATGTAAATGTCACTGATGTTAATAACAAATGTGAAAATCTAGTCCAGATTTGTTTGACAAACTCTCAAAGAGAAAAAGTATGACTCTAATATGGTTTTACCTACTGACACAGACTGTCTTACAGTGGGCTTCTACTATCACTAAATGCAGAGGATGGAGGTGCACTTTGACATATAAAAACACTCAAACAGTTTCAGTTTGCTATTCACAAGCAACATCAACTGATTTGAAACATGCCTTGAGATCTCAGAAGACCTACGATCCACATGACTACTGGGAATATGTCTTGTGGATAGGGGATGGGAATTGATAGGATTTTTACGATTCAGATTCCATTTTGGATTCTGTTTAACAATTCGATTCTTTATCGATTCTCCCATTGATTCATATTTTTAATAAAGGAGAACACACAGGTTGATTAGCTTAGAACTTTGTTTTATATATTTTATAACTGCCAGCATCTGAGCCAGCCAGACTCTGTCTGTCTCTCTCGTCATGATCATCTAAATGCAATGCACAGTAATAGCAATTTTTACAATAAGGTAAATCGCGCTAACATAATATACAATGTTAGTTGATTAGTTACCTGCTGTATTAACGGGGGAGGACGTGCAAACGTTGCCGCTGCTGCTGGGTTGAGATTCACTAGTCCGGAGCGGATCAAAAACACGACATTCATTTAAAGTTATCGTGTTTTGTGAGCAAATGCTTTTGCATATTCGTAGCGTTTCCTCCCATTGATGAAATATCCACTTTGCAAGTATTGCAAGTTGCCCTGTTGTCATGCTTTCTCGTAAAATATAACCAAACTTTTGCGCGTTTTTGCCGCTTAGGCGCCATGTTTCCTGCTGGGTGACGCTACGCAACGCGCGTGATGACGTCATTTGAGGCGACTGGAATCGATATTCAATCGAATTCCAAGGAATTGAAACAGTGGGAACCGGTTCTCAACAAGAACCGGTTTTCGATGCCCATCTCTACTTGTGGACATATGAAATGATGGTAGAATAGTCTGGGAAACATACACAACTCTGCATTTGGAATAAAAAGAGAACTACATACAAGTCAATATAGTCAATAAGTCTGAGTAAGGCATGAAGATGATTTAGTAAGATGTCAGTATCAATGTCACAACTGTGAGGCAACAAAAGCAAAAAAAAGACTAATACAGTAAATTTAGATATAAAAAAGCACATAGTATACAGTTTTGTTCACCATTTATTGTCTATAGTTACATGCATACTTGCTTACAGATGGTTTTAGTGTGCAATACACAGTTATTTAGTTTCATTGTCTAGGTAATATTACCCTAATTGTATATTACTTTACAGGCTGCCTTAACAAAAGTCTATACAACATGATTCGATTCAACATTTCAACACATTTTCAACACATAATCAAGTATTCTTACAAGCCAGTAGCCATAGATAAAGAAAGTAATGGTTGATTTAAATTCTCTGCCTTTGGTACCTTTTGTTTCTTTGTTCTAAAAAAACGCTCTTCTCCTAAATTTAGTAGTTGTGGCCATTTCCAATTTGGAAATCTTGACAAGAAACAATGTTTCACCAGCACATCCAACAAGACTGAAAGTGCTGAGGCTTAAATTCACAGCTTTAAATTCTAGGATGCTATAAGGTCAGGTCTAAATTTCAGGACTGAGTATACTGTATATGGCTCTCGTATAACAACAAATCCACAGGGAAAAAAAATTGACTTTGTGCCTTCTTCAGATTTCTGTTTCACCACAGATTCAATGAATCAAACTCACTATTTTTAGTGAAACTCAATGGCAGAGCCACATTCGTGTGTGCTTTTTTTCCTTCAGTAATATCTATAAATGCAGGTCTTGATGTAATTCACGAAAACAGAGAGGACAACGAAAAAACCCATCAACATATTGTCCCGTCCTCTAGTGCAGCTATTGTGTGATATTTATATACAACAAAATAACTACTTGTGACTCCTTAAAAAAAAACATAATGGTTTAATTTTGTTATCTATGAGGTTAATTAGCCAGTAAGATCATTTGATGAATTGTTGGTCATCAAGCTATCCAGGTATTCCTAGTCTGTATTTCAATGTAAAGCAGGTTGCAACTACACATTGAACTGTTTTCAGTTCTTTTTTTGTGATTCACTTTACCGTGGAAGCAAACATGGTTAATGGTAATTTACAGTACGCAGGTAATTTAGGTAATAGATTAATGTACAGACTAAACGTTTTGGAGGGACTGGGGTCCTGCAATGCCACAGTCCAAAGTGATTTGCTCATGTTTTGCATAAGTTGACACAAATGGACAAATAAAAATGATCTAATATTTAAATATTAAAATGTATCAGTGAATAATTTTCATATTAAAGGAGGCAAAGTGTTTGATGTGGTCTCATCAAATGGATGACTAGCACTGCACTTCCCGGAATACTTCTCACGATGGATGAAATAAATGGGAAATGTTTTAAAGCTGCATTAGATGGTGTTCGAATCCTGTTTGTGGGATATTTGCTTTGACTCCAGAGTAGATCAAATTCATCAAAGGCTGGAATCGTCTTCTAACTGGCTTCTTTAATACCTGTTTAACCGTTTTATCTGGTACCTTCATCCTGGCCTGGACAGTAGGAAACTTTAAAAAGAAACCAAAAGTGAACACCTCACTGCAGCACATCTTAAAAAAAGAAAATCACATTATAAAAACACTACAGTCCAATCAGCTCATACTGAGAATTAGCCAAACCCATACTGAAAAGAAATAGATAACATACTGTATATTATTGTTGCAAGTCTCTTACATTTATGTATTTATAGTCCAGGGGCTGCGTTCACAAAGCCTCCACAGACAGCAGTGCTGACCCTGGATCAGTGAGTGTGAGTATAAGGTCATATGAAAGCATGGACGTGACCTTTAACCCTGAAGCCAGGATGACAAGCTTTGTGAGTGCGGCTCCGATTGAGGGTAAGTATGAAAGAGATATAAGACCAAAACCACAGCACACAGTCACTGGCTGAAATGTTAAGCATCGAGTTATGAAGAGCTACAAAAAGACCAAAAAAAAAAAAAAAAATAAAACATACCAAAATAATGGCATACGTTTGCTTGCTCGCGCAGTGCTGTGATATGAGGCTGAATGATGAGCTATCACTAAACTCCGTCGAGGCTGGTGGCGCTCCCAAACCAGCGTGAACCTGGGCGGGTGCCATCTTTCATCACAGTTTCAGCTATCACAGTCTCACTGGGAGAACTACCGTGGGTCACAGCGCTACACGTATGGATTCAACAACCACACGTGACTTTATGGGAGTTCAACCTGCTAATTGCTTTATCCAAGACATTACAAGAGAACCAGCATCACATTTCTCTCTGCAGATACGTCTGCCTGGTGCATGTCAACGTCACAGGACAGGATTTTAACTTTATATCAAATGTTCCAACAGAGCTTGGAATAAGTGATTTTAAATAAAAAATGTTACAAAACAAATAAAATAAATATTGTGAGGATGTGTTTTTGTACATCTCTTATATCTATAAGCACAAAAACAAGGGTGCTGAGAAATACACAAACATTTTTCATGTACAAGTTACACACTCGGCATTAGTCTCAGAAAACTTAAACTTCAAAACGGTATTGTTTGTGTAGAGTTCAAACATTAAAATCAAACTAACCAGAGATGCAGTTAGCCACAGCTACAGCTAGCCCTCATTAAACACACTGAACCATGTGTGTCTGCAATCACACACAGATCAATGCGTTGCTGATTCTTTTGTCTCGTGTTGGTTAAAATGACCTATGATCCGAACTCCCACAACTCTGGAGTAGTCTCTTTAGGAGAGTGCACTTGTTTCGTGAACAGGCACAACTCAGAAAAGTAGAGCTATTTTTCCCTGGTTTTCCCCCCGACTTAAATTCTTCCTTAACATTTGGCAGCGAAGTTAAGATTGCACTATAATTAGTTTGTCTTGTGCTATACCACGTGTTTTGCAAACACGTTAACCCCCGTACTCACTAGGGGCCCACCTACCTACAGATCAAGAGTCTGTAATATTGCTAATAATGATCCCTCAGATATGTTGTTGTAGTTGTTTTTTACACAAGTGTTAGCGGTTAAAAATGAGCGGACGGGGGCGGGAAAGTGTTGGAACGGTGTGATTGTAAGTGTGTTTGTGTGTATTTAGTGTGCCATACAAATGTGGGGCGGTTAGACATGAAACATACAGTTTCGGTTTTAAGAAGAAGCATTGTCAGGGGCAACCGGACAAGCTGAAATGATAAACTCGTTGCTGCAGGAGCTCAGTGTTGCTGAGCAAGAACCTGCAGCAGATGATATGTGTGTGTATATGCATGACTGAATTTTATTGTGTTTTATAATCTTTCAGTTTTGGTGATAAACTAAGCTGAACGAACCCTTAATTTCCATCTAAGTGCCACAATGTTTCTCCCAGTCTAATTTTTTGTCAACACCACCCACCGAGCCCCCGTCTTTATCTCACTCTTTATAAACTTTTTTTAGTCAGACCACTCATTCTCGTCAAGCTCCGAATCGTCATCAGACTCGCTGTACTCAACAGCGATGCGACGCGATAGGATGGTTGCCACGTCGTTGCCGACGGGCTCCCTCTTCGCCTCCTGCTCCCTCTGCTCCTGCACCTTCCTGAGCTGGATACCTGGAGGGGTGGAAGAGAGGATGTACAGGGGAGAAATTCATGGTGACCAGATATTTTATAGCGCATTACCAAAGCTCAACAAAAAAGTTATGTTTAGTAAATGTGAACTGATAAAATTAGTAAGCTAAACCCTCAAAACACCCTTTTAGGAGACTTTATCAGTTGTTTTGTTTTGTTTTGCAGCAAAATTATTATATTGTGTTATTATATGAACACATCATAAAAAATAAAAAATTGAATTACCTCTACGTATGGCAGCCAGAAGGTCGGAGCGAGCATCGCTCATCGGGATCATCCCCAGCATGGTGGACTTCCTCGTCGGGGCTGCTGCATCAGCAGCGGACTGGCCCACAGCAGCATGTGGCGGGGAGGGGTGGGCCTGGTGTACTGCAGGGCCTCCAGGCGGTGGTGGAGGTGGGGCAGCAGGGGGCACACCCGACGGTGGGTGAGATGGGGAGGGCACGTAGTTGGCAGGGGGAGGAGGAGGGGAGGGGGAGTAGGGACGGGACAGGGCGGAGGAGGTGGGGGGGAGAGCGGAGGTGGCGGCGGAGGGCGGGGCTGTGGCTGAATCGAAGGCGGTCTGGGCAGAAGGGATGGTTGGGGGAGGCGGGGGAGGGGCAGGTGGGATGTAGTATTCTGGGATGGTGGACGGCTGCCCACTGGTAGAGACAAATAGAAAAAAGAGGAAAAGTTATCTTGTTGTATGTGTTAATATTATTTAGCAGGTCAGAAATTAATGTACAAAAACAAAGCTCATATTTATGATATTTATCAGTCTCAAAAATAGCTTAAAAGTGTGGAGAAAACGTAAGGAGCCACACGATTGGCTTAAAACGAACACGCCTGCTAGCTGAGGAATTTGATTGACAGATTTATTGGCCAATGTCACCTGCGACGTTAGGAAAGTCTCATCATTCACCACACGGGTTTCTCTCACAAATGCTGAGAGGTTCACGAATGAGAAGCTATTCGTAAAAGCACATGTAGTAATTCGTATGATCTATTGGTTCATAGGGTTTATATTACAAGTGTCCCTCAAAATTATATTTGTGAAACTGATCACGTGCATTTCCGAATCCGAAATCCGAGTGTGACGTAAGGGTTCGATATGTGGTGGTTAAATCACTCTTTTCAAGATAAGGAGCATGATGGAGACAGATAACATTTTCAGCAGTTCTTTACTGATCTTCTCTCTTCATGCACCTCACAACAACAACCCCACTTCCCTGTTCATAACTCTCTTGTGACAGCCTCAACCAATCAGGGACCAGAAACACTAGACTGTGGTAGATGCATGCAACAGCCACAGAGATAGATTCTGCAAATGATTTTAAACTCTTAAAGTTATAAAGGAAATTATTCAAACTTAGGAACATGTAAATTATTACTAGAGTCAATGTATATATGTAAATAGTTGAACTCTTAATGTTACACCAGATTTTGATTTTAGCAAATGAACTCAAAGACATGAATTTACAGAAATCTAAACCTTACACGAGTTTGAACCAAAGCATGTGCATTTGTGAAAAACCCGTGTGAGTTTATTAATTTTGAGACTGATCTGGCCTCATACATATTTAAGTCACTCTGCTACACTCGGCCCTCACTCTCCCTGCTCTGCTGCACTCTGACCAGCACACAGGTAATTACAATAAACAGGATCCTGCAAAACGTAATGAAATTAGTATTGTCCGACTGGTTAGTAGCCTCACTCAAAGACTCATTTAGCCTTGTTTTTTAAGCAAATATCTCTGCACTGCTGGTAGTTTCCTTCAGTGAGTCTGGGACACAAGAAGCTTTGATGGCACCTCTCCACATTAAGATATGAAAGGTATGAACTGAAATGCGGATTTTGAGAATTGATACACCTCTACTTATTGTTAATAGTTAGTAATTTCACTGATTACTTCCACAAGTGATGTACCAAATAAATTAATATTAAGATGAACATTCAAACTCAGAATCACTCAAGAATTAGCAAACCTACCCGTGTCCGGCCCTGTAGTCCTTAACGGACTGCTGCCTCGGCCCGTTAACTGTTGGATCTCCACCAGCCTGCACACCGTGTCCTGAGGGGGTCCTGCCGAGGGAGGCCGCATGTCGCCCTCCTGCTGCGGCCCCTCCAGCTCCTGGGGGCTGGTTAGCCGGCCTGAGGCCTCGATCCAGTGACTGCGTCTGGGCTGCAGCGCTAAGGTGATCCCTGGTGTGGTGGTCAGTGGGGTGCACAGTGCTGGGGGCCTGTATGGAGGGGTGGTTGGGGCTGGCTGGGTACGAATCAGATGCCATTGACCTGTTGGAAGGCACATGAGTAGGTGGTAGGTTACAAGGCATGTTAATAAAAGGTTAACAATGACCTGTAGTAGGTTTTGCTTTTCTATGGTCATAAAGTTAATAACTCTAACTACACAACTAACTGTTGTGTTAAAGTCTTCATTTATTCTCTTCGTTACTGAAATCCTTATTTAAAGTTAGTCATAACAAAAAAAAATCACATGGGACAATCACAGGTTCCAGTAGGGCTGATATAAAACAGAAAACTATATTATTACGGTAAAGTTGGATGTAATTTGTAAATACAAATGTATGTGCTCTAACTTGCTTTCTCCAGAAGAGGGCAGGATGGAGCTTTAAACAACACATCAGCATACTGGTACGAATTAAACCTTTGTCCCGTTTCACAGGTACATGTTTATGCAGTATATGTGTAACTGTCATGCGGCTGTGTAACACCGTACACAGTCCATCCTGTCCCCAGACACTTTGGTGGGTTACATACTTAAATCCCAGTACAGAAAACCCCGCCCTCATATAATAATAAACGACCTACAGTGTGCATACGCGTGTTTGTCATGTGAGTGTTCCCAGGTAACTCATGTCAAGTCTCATTGTCTGTGGCCCCTGGGAGGACACTCAGCACATAAACAGCAATATGCACATCTACCTGTCGGCAGGCTAGCGTGATGAGGTGATACGACCCCAGTGGAAAACTGCACACTATATATTTGTGTGTACCTGCTGTCAGGGGACAGGGAGCCTTCAGAAGACATGCCATGATAAGGGGAGGGGGTGAGTCTTGCGTCTGGCCTGAACTCTTTGTCGTAGGCCAAGACGTTCCACTCCTGACGCCGATTACGAGCCTTACGCACCTTCAGAGATAAAACAGAGAAAAAAATACACATTTCTTCGATCACAGGCAAAAGCTTTGGTGTGTTTTTTACAAAAAAAGAAAAATTCTAAGTGATGTGTGTTTGTGGTGAAAGAAGGACATGGTAAATGAGATTCAGTAGTTAGGCATTAGTATTCACTTTCTCTTCCTCTCTAACTTGCCATTAGGGACAGTGTTAATAAACACTCCAGAACATCTTTCTGTCTCTACTTAAGTAAATGGACTCAATATATGTCCTTTTAATGAATATGGTTTTGTAGTAATTAAGAGTTCTCTTTAACAGGCAGTGGTCACTGTGGTTCAATTTTCCTCATAAAAGGTTTAATGAAGAGTTTTTTGTTGGCTCATTCATGCAACCACCAGACTTTTTTTTACCCAGTAACCAGCGTGTATGGCAGAAACGAATGAAGGAGAGGCTCTTAAAAAGAAAAAGTGGAACAAGATATATACTCTATGCACAAGAGTAAAGGTATCCGGGGTTAACATGTGACTGTACAACATATGTGTATAAAAGGTAAATAAAAATAGAAAGCAGTGAATAATATGCACTGTATATTCACCTATAGTAAATATTATTATCATTTTTCTGTCACTCCTGTCTCACCACACTATCCCTGTCTAATAAAGTGAAATAAATCAATTCAAATTTATTTATACACCACCTTAAAAACAACATCCTGTTGACCAAAGTACGTCACATGGACATAATAAAAGAAACAAGCGTTGATCAGAAATACTTTTGTTTGTTCTGTTGCAGAATTCAGAATCATAACTAACCCCTCTACACACCGGGTACTTTTAATGTTTTATTTCAAAAGTAAATAATTAATCAGTGTATGGTGGCTAATATGGTCTCTGCCTGACCTGAATTAATTTACTTCTTCCACGATCACAGCAATAGGTAAATCACATGCCAAATAATAGAGATTTCTGTGTGTGAATCATTGCTGACCTTCTTCACCTCTCTGCCTGGATCCTCAACTTGCCGCTGCTGCTCCTGGAACAGAGACAGAGACAGACAGAAAGAGACAAATGGACGAGTGGAGAGAAGCACAGTCATTTATCATTGATTTCACTGGTACGGAGGAAATAAACACACCACCAGCTCCTTTACCGTGAGGTAAAGTCACACTGTGCCTACCACAAACACTACTCTACTCACCACCCAGGTACCATTAGGAAACACCAACACACACTAGTAGACGATGGACAGACCCAAAAACGTCTGGCAACACAACAGCGACCAAACCAAACACAAAGGGTTAGAAGGAGGGTGAGGTGGCAAGCTAACGCAACGTGACACAAACGGAAACAAGCACAGAGAAGTGTGTGTGTGTGTGTGTGTGTATCAGTGTCTTTTAGTATTACCAACACACAGCCACTGACATGTATTTGAATATTTCCTGTTGTGTCTCTGTGTATGTGTCTCAGTGTGTCCACACATAGGTGAATGTGTATGAATAGGTGTAGTAGAGTGTGCAGGGATAAAGTGGGAGGCAGGAGGGGGCAGGTTACAGGTCTTGGTTGTCTTACAGAGATGGACAGGGGGCTCCTGGGTGGGGCCTGTCTGGAGTGGGGCCTGTCAGGATGGGCCGGACAGCCCTATGGAAACATGGGAGAAAGACAAGCTGGTGCATTAGACTGAGGCGGAGGAGGAGGAGGTGAATGAAGAGGAAGGGTGGGTGTGTGCCTGGAAAGTTCAGGTGACTCTAAAGTCAAATTAGAAAAAAAGGAGGAGGAGAAAGAGGAGGAAAAAGTGGAGAAGGTTGATCCATCCTGTGCAGCTGAGTTTCCTCTGGTATTCAACCTGATTTTGTTTTGTTTTTACCCCCACAAGTGTTTCTAAAGGAATTTTATTCTGCCAAGTTTCCAGGTTGGAGCGAGAGAACAGAAAAACGTGAGCAGCGTTAAACTGAACAGAAATATTCACAAAGTGCAGTAGACATACAGCAGCAGCGGTTCAGGGCTTTGAAATAATTGTGGCGAGAGTTGACTTTAGAGAAGAGGAACGCTGACCGAACAACTAGTAACTGATTTAACTTAATAATAACGCAACAGAACATGTTACTTAAGTCAAAGGCAACACTGAAAACTACTATTAAATCACACTAATGTCACTAATTCATTAACTGAAACTGGAAACCATGACAGTGTTTTAATGAGGCATCATGATTCCAACATCCTGAATCAGCTAAAGGGAATTTTGCCATAAATAATTTGATCATTTACACATTGTCCGCCTGTGGCATGTCAAATAAGCCCGCCCCACTCCTGCTGTACCAATAAGCGAGTACACAGCAACGCAAAGCTAAATGGTGGATACACTAAAAATGAAATAACAGCATAAAAAAAGACAGAAGTAGGCAGGATAAACAGATTAGCAAATTAAAACAGAAGATGAACTTCTTTTACTGCTCTGTCACACACGCACACACATCCAAAACACAAACATACTGATCGCACAATGACCCCGAGCGCACCACATCTCCCAGCTTGCATACAGAACACTGCACGTCCAGCAGCACAAATACACACACAACACAACACAACCGTACCTTCTGTCGTCTCTTCTCCTTGCGTTTGTCCTCAGTGGCCTGCAGCATTTTCTCCTTCCACAGGTTGAAGAAGTACGAGGGGTCAGTGTAGAACTTCAGTGCGTCCTTCTTGTCGTCTCTGGGAGGAAGAATGGAGAGAAACACACACATTTTCCATTTGCTCAGGAAGCAGGGGAGGGTGAGGTAAATGAGATTTAGCAGACATAGTAGAAACGTCTTTCATTTTAGACTAATGGAAATGTTTGGAGTTTTTAACTTCATGTGATACAGTGAGGTAAATCCCTGACCTATACGGGCTGAGAATGTTGAGCGGCGGAGGTTTGTCGCAGCGATGGTACATCTCAACCACAGGGTTGGGGACCGAGGTCCTCGACACAACCTGCTGGTCCTGAATGGTGCTGCTCTTAAAGGCCTTCCTCATGTTGATATCCTGCAGGGAGACTGGAACGGGAGAGAAGGGAGCATTTTAAAATCAGTTTTTAGCTAACTTTAAGCATGGTAACAGTTTCAACTGTCAGCTTAGCAGCTTAAAAGAGTTTGATTTGATTTTTCAGAGAAAAACGCACAAATAAATTTTCTTTCCATCAGATTTTTTTTAATTTAAAGTGCTTTTTTAGGAAAGAGTAAGATATTATAATAGATAGATCTCCAATGTAATCAAAACAACAGGAATGACCTCAATTAGTTAGCTCCCTATTCCGCGACCTCAACAAATCACACATTTTGAAACAGTATGTAATGTTTGGTGCTCTGGTGGAAGATGTTTCGTCTCCCCGTACTTCTACATACACAAACACTTCATGATGACATAAATTCACGAAGCAGCTGAAACAAAGACAAAGATCCCTCCATATGCCTGCGGGTCACGATGACGATAGCGTCTAACACACGCACACACACATACTGCAGACACACAAACATGCGTAGCCACACACAGAAGGTGATAATAGAACAGCAGGGACAGATTAGTCCTGCCTGTAGCATGGGATTAACAAGGATTTTACACTTTAACATGGTGCAGGAAGACGTGCGACTACTGTATGTGTGGACGTGAGGTAGACTTATATACAGTAGATTGTGTTTATGTGTGTGAGCTGTTTGTAATTACACAAGCGCCAAATACTTTGTTGCTATGATTATATGATTTTCACACTTACATCAGGAGCCAGGTTAAAGAGAAAATAGGTGGGGCAAGTGAAAAGTATAGAGCCGGGCTGGGGATTGAACCAGCGACTGTCCAGTGCCTGGCTGATCTGTGTGTGTGTGTTCGTGTGCAGATGTTTTCTCTGTCAGCACAGCACACTGTCTGCTCGCTGTTTGATCATTCCCTCCTAAGCTTCTGTCCCTGCGGCCAAATGAATAATCCACAGCACTAGCTGCTAATGCAACTTTCATTCAGACACATCTTCAAAGACACCTCTCTCTCTCTCTCTCCTGCCGCCTCTCATCCCTCTGTCTTGCACTCTGATTTGAACACTCATTCTTCCTCTGTGTGCACAGAAATACGAAGACTACTGCACACGCTCAACGCAGTAACTTACCCTAGTTAATGTACTAACTCTACCAATACCATGAATGCAGTGGTGTTTCTGCTGTCTCGAAGGACAACATGCAACATGTGAAGCATCGTGTTAGCACCGCCCAAGTCAAACTCAGTACATTAAATAACAGAATAATATTTAAACAGCTCTGTAATGAAACGTTATTTAAAGTGTCAGCAGTTTCCCCACAGAGATGTTCTGCCTCATCCATTTCCCGTGAACACAGGATGAAAATGTGATTGTTGTTTGTCAGCCTGTCTCTTGTGATGGGTTTTGGAAATGCATATCAGTTTGAATGATGACTGCTCTCCAATCTCCACTCATCTCTTCTCTAGACAAAATACCTGTGTACAATCACCTCTTTATTTCCTCCTTTCATTGTCTTTTTTCCTCTCATCATCCTTCCCTCTGTTTTTCCTCTCCTTTATTGTCCTTTCCATCTTCTTTTTTCACCTATATTTCTCCTTCCATTCTTCCTCCCTTCATTCCTTCCTTACGTTTCCTTTAATTGTGTCTTGTTACCATCCCCTTATTTTTTTCTACTTTTATTTCCTTTGTACAATTCTTCTTTTCCTCCTTTTATCTTTTTCTTTTATTCTACTACATGTCTCGACTTTACTTTTCTTCTTTCCAATTGTATTTCTTCTTTTGCAACCTTCTATCTTTCTTCCTTCTTTCCATCTTTCTCTTCCTTACTTTTCTTGCTTCTACCCAACTGTGTCCCATTGCATCCTTTTATGTTTGCTTGTTTCCTTCCTTTCTTTCCTTTTTTCTTTCTTTGTAACTGTATCTTTCTTTCTTTTATTGGTCCCCTCTGTTCCCTCCCTCCTTTCTTTCTTTCCCAATGTCATTAAAATATTCCCACTGCCACCTGTCATGACAGTTTAGAGACAGAGAAAAAAGCGAAGGAAGAAGACGACGGGAGGGAGGAAGGAGAAAGGTGGCAAAAACTAAGACGTGAGGTGACAAATGACAAATGTCGTGCGAAGAACAGGTGAGAGAGTGAATGTGTGGTAGGAAATGAAGGACAGATAAGTGGCTTATGCGTAGTAAGGGAGAGAAGATGAAAAGAGTGTGAGAGGGGGTGAGGAGGAGGAGTGGTGGGAGGAAGAGCAGCATAAGACAGAGGACTGCTGAGCTTTTGCTTTTCTTCTCGGTCTGTGCTGCTCTGATGCTCTATGCCTGAGCCGCCGTGCTGCAGAATGACTAGGCAGTATCAGCAGAGAGCGAGAGAGAGAGAGAGCGAGAGAGAGAGAGACAGAGAGAGGAGTGTGGTACGTGTGGAAGAGAAGGCAACAGAGATGACTGGAGTTAATAAGATGTAATGCACAGAACAGAGAGGAAGAGAGAAACACCAGGGGGAGGAAGGAAGAGGGCATGAAAGATCTAACGTGAAGATTCTGAAGACAGAAAGGAGAAAAGGGGATGAGAAGAAAAGTACAACACCTCAAAATAGTACTTACGTATAATTCTTAAGTGAATGGGCTCAGTTACTTTAGAATTAGATGTTATGGACGTGGGAGAGAGGAAACAAAATGATAAAGAGAGGGGAAAAAGAGGCAAGAAGAAGAAGGGGTAAAAAGTGAAAAGGAAAGAGTATATAGAAGTGATAAAAACAAGAGAAAGTGAGTAACACGAACTAAAAGGAAACAGGAAAGGAAGGAAAAAAAGCACCACAAGTGGATTTCAGTCCAGTTTGAGCCTCTGGGGCTGCCGTATACACCTCTGAAATCCTCCTGTGAGCAACAACCAGATCTGACAGTGTGTGTGTACCACTATCCATTACTGCATTAAGAGAGCTGACCTTCAGAGTTAGTGAGTCGCTTAGTGACGGAGATAACGAATCTGACTCACACTGTACACACAGACACACAAACACAGACGCTCAGAGTCCATACCTTCCTCCACCGTGGAGTCGAGCTGGGTGACTTTCACAGCCAGCTGGTCCACTCTCTCTTGCAGGCTGCTCATCCTCAAGTAGAAGCTGTTGGCTTCATTAAACAGTTCTCCGAAAATGTCCTCGGCATGGCGACCTGTACACACGCGCACACACACACACACACACACACACACAGACACACACACACACACACACAAAACTTTATGTTTTGATATTTTCTGTAATCAGATACATTTTTTCCTTCATCCAGGGACAGTTAACCGCCTACATTCACACTTTCACATTAGCCAGCGGAGCTCAGCTTCTCATCTCAACATTTAATACTTACTCGTGTTACTTATTTACTAGAGAACGATCGGAAGGAAAGTAAAACACTCTGCTGTGCAGAAAGTGCAGTAGATGCAGTTCATTGTTGGTGGTAGTTTTTTTTTTTCACGGGAACCTAAATCCAGCTAGTTTTATTATTTCGTGTTGCTCCTCTCTCTTCCTTGTCTCATATTGTCTCTCTGCCCGCAGCATGACAGATGGAGCAGAGGTTGAGCACTCTCACATTTGCAGTGAGCTGTCACTGAATTAAATTTGGCCGCTAACTGTTAATCAAATGCAATATACTCCCCCCTCCAAACACACACACACACTCAATATATCACTGAATGATTTCTCATCCGGCACACACTGATCTCTCTTCTCATGTTGTCGTGCATGACCTGTGAATATTTGCGTGGATTTAACAGAGCTGTGTGTTTTGCATAAGCTGTTATGTGTGAATATATTCAAGAGGTAAAAAGAAATTATTGACACACGGATTATGATGCACCTGAACCCTGGGAATGGCAGAGCGCTGACTCATCAGGCAGCATTTTCTTTTTTACAGTTGAGTCACAGCAAGCTCTTTGGCAACATGTTTATCTATTTGTTACTGTGTCAAATTCACACTAAATTAATCTTTTTTTCCACATTATTACCAGGCACCATCAAACACACTGACAACAGTTGGTGACTCTCCGTCTCTCAGCAAACAACTGCTGAAATAAATGTGATCGCCGCGAGCAGACACCCACTTAACAACGCCTCTCGAGCGACATGTTTTCAGCACAGCGTAGCTCTGAATTCAATGCGCATGTTAAGGATGACTGGGATCTTATTGGTCGCAATTTGAAAGGCTGGCAGCCACACGTGTGACCTCATGTGGTGATGTGTGTATGTAAAGGCTTCATAGATGAACTGTATACACCATCATTGTTGTGAAACCATTGCTCACACTGCAAAACAGTTCATTCACAAAAAGTGGTTGAATAAACATACATAGGTGACACAGCTAATATCAGTTGTCAGGGGTTCTCGAGGCAGTTCATCATCCATTAAAAAGTGCAAATATCAAGGTCAAAGTTCATCCACATGTTGAATTTCACAATTAATAGTATTCCATGGAAAGAAGAAGAGAGAAGTTATTTTTTTAAGTAAACTAGTTTATGTCAAATAAAGTAATATTATTCTTTATCTGAACCACAGGACACTCACTCAGACTCCCCAGCTGTTTGATGATGGCTGCCAGGGTGCTGTTGGTGACACATTCTAGTTCACTGGTCACCCCGTCTGGTAGGGCCCCCCGGCACAGGTGCCTGGGCTCAATGTTCCTCTTCACCAACGGCATGTTGGTCTACACCTTGAGTAAATGACAGAGAGAAAAGAAAGATGATTAGTTTATATTTAAAAAAGAATGTCGCTACAAACGAAAAACGCTCAGATGCTTTATGACTGAATACATCCTTTACAACAAGCTGCTTAACTACTGATGGAGAAGTTACGTCCACCGTTGGGCGCAGCTGTTCATCACGCTGCTTCATGTCAGTGTAGCCGAGGTAAGCCAAGAGCTAAATGAGCCGGAAAGAAGTTTTTAAATGGTGCTAACGAACTGCAAGAAGAAAAACCCCCCCACCACAGATAGAGACAAGGGAGAGTGTGTGCTAGAAAAAAAAAAAAAAGTTCAGTCTGTGAATGAGCAGGCCACAGGGCAAGAGCTACTGTACATGTGGCTCATGTATGTAATATAATTTGTTCCAGCCATCCCTGTACAAGGTGGAAGAAATGTTATCAGAAAAACTTAAATAAGATTAAAAAGGATCATTTATCCTTAAAACCTGCCTTCGTGTATTTCCTATGAAGCTTCTTGGTCTCTTTCAGCTCATTGTTTTGGTTGTTTAGCCCACACCTTCACTGAAATGTAAATATTGATTCTGAGCTGCTCTTAAATAATACTCACACAAAGGCAGAAGTAGTTCATTGTAAACTACCTATACATCAATTGCACTGAAAATATTTTATATTTACTCTAAAATAGTCTTTTTGAGTAGAGAAAAGATGGAAGCTACAAAAGATGTTTGGATTGCTCAGAACATTTCTGCACCGCTGTCAGGTGTTTGGCGTGCTAACAGACATAAAGGCCCTTTTCATGTCATCTTGCACATTGAAGCAAATTATTCTAACAGGAAGAGAACGTGAGAAAGAAAAGGGCAAAAGTGAGAGCGAGCTGAACACGTGAGCTGGGCTCTTCTCAGTCTGGAGTGAACTCTATGTGGGACATGCTTGTTATTTTTGGGCCCTGATTTAGTGTGTAAGTGTGTAACAGAATGTGTCCAAGCACCATGTGTGTCTGCGTGCCTTTAGAATTAAAGCGTGCGCGACTTCTTGGCGCGTGTGAGTTCTCACTGTGCACACATGGAAAAAGGGGGTGTGCTTATGTGCATGTGGGAGGGAGGTGTGTGTGTGTGTGTGTGTGTTCCCAGGTCAGTGCTCTGGAAACATGCCAGTCTCGCACTCTCTCCCACGCTTCTAATGTAATCAGTGACACAATTAATATTAGAGAGGAACGAAGCCAAGACAACAGAGTGAAAAAAACACAAGAATGAATGTGCGAAACAGAATCTTAATGATAAAAGACACGCTAAGACCGATCCGTAACATCGATTCTGAAGCCGATTTACACACTTATCAGGCACAAATAGTTGTGTGATCCATTGCTCCTTAATTTGTTTGTCCAGACTGAACCACACATGCCAACTTCAATAAAAAGTGACTAGTTTGTCCTCTTTATGTCTCTCTCTCTCTCCCCCTCTTGCGCGCTCTCCTGCTCCTCCCACCTCTAACAGCTTCTGACATTCAATTACACAAACCACCTCAAATTGTGCCGGCTTGTCTTAAGTGTGTAATAGAGCTTCCCCGGGGTGTGTGTGGTCGTGTGTTTGAGTCAATATCGACCCCTTCTTCCAGGTGTTGTAAATAATCTAACACCCGAGCCGATTAATAATACATATACCTTCCTCTTCCCTCTCCATCACCACCTCACTACTGCTCTTCATGACTCCATCTATCTCCATTCATCCATTTGTCTTTTTTTTTTTTTTGCTTTATATTCTCACTCTGACTGCTTTCATTAATAAATAAGTAAGGGTGAATATCTCTTTGTCGAACTCCCCAGTGTCCGATACCGAGTAGGTATTCCACATCTCTGTGCTTTTCTCTGTAAGTGGAAGATAACAGGGGCATTACGTGTGAGGGATGTGGGTCTGTGTTCTAGATGTTGAGGCCACTTAGTCTGGGTTTGTGATGCTGGTTTACGTACACGAAATAACGTGGATCCTCCTCCCTCCTTATTCTCCTCAGGTCAGCCACAGGGCAAACTAGCATCAGCTCACTGTTATTTATTTTCATTATTATTTTCATTCTAATGGTGCTGATTTGTGTAATAATAATGTGTTAGCATAGAGAGACCACTTCGTACACAGAAAAGTCAATAAAATAAAACAGATAAAACCCATCCAGGGAAAAGTGTTGAGAGATATGCTGGCATCAGAATAAATACAGAATACATTAGTCTAGTGTCAAAAAAAAAAAAAGTGTAAACAATTGGAGCTCTTGATCTATTGTCATTTATCTGTAAATGCTGTGAATATATATTTAAGGTGTTTGCTGTTAACCCAAAGCCTCATTATCACCGAGGATTCAAAAACTTAGCTCTGCGTCTACTGTAGTGCTTCACAAATGTCTTCTCCAAACATTCCCGGGACTGCCAACGGCATCTAAATGTTGTATTTGAGAAAAGGCCAAAAAAGAAAAATCAGGCGTTTAAGTCTTTCTGTGTTTGAGCCACATGAGGGATTTTACATACAGAGTCTGCTGCCTCTGACTGTGAGACACAGTGAAAGCTACAACTTGCTGAGCCTGATTTTCACTCAGCCATTTACATCTACTGTATGCTGGACATCGTCTATGCATCACTGCTACACTGACATTTAAATGTAGACAGATGAAGGAAAAAAAAAAAACTGATCAACCTCTTTTCCAGCTGAATTAATGCTTTTTTTCAGGTAAAGGTTTAAATCTATAAATATGTATATATAATTTTTTGATGGAGATGGAGAATAGTTACAAGTTGACAAGGAGGAAGAAGGAGAGAAGCAAAAAGTGTGTCGTGGAGCTATGGGAACGCTGTCATGGTAACGCACTGAGGAATCTGCTCCGCGACACTGAAAATAGTCTGAGAGAGAGATATGGAGAGAGCGAAGAGAGGGGAGGCGGGAATATAAAATTCCAAGATCTGCCAGCTGCATATTTGATTACACACATGGTTAGATCTATGATCTCACTTGGGCACTTTCACCCCCACTGCAGGTAGTTTACACCATCACACTGACTAATGTGCTTGTCATAGAACCATCCAAACTTGGGGGGGTCCTCTTGGTCACAGCCGTGACCAAGAGGACCCCCCCACCATCATCATGTTTTAAAGGCTGTGGGTATAATTACAGTAATCAGATAAGACTTATCCTTCTAATCCAAATCTGACTGCAGCCGGCATGTGAGGAGGTACTGAGATGTTGGACCAAACCCTCCATTTGGATGTTGCACCCAAACATCTCCCCAGGGAACACACTTAATGACTTTTTCTAGGTTTAAATTGAGGTCTGGGATGTAGACTTCATTCTGGGCTTATAACTGAGTAGAAGGTAAATCATTTCTGACATTTCATATCAATGACTTTATATACAGAAGAAGAGGAGACACTATTAATTACTGTGCTTAACCAAACTCATCATTCCTGCAGGCGGTCAGGCAAGTATCAGCTAATGCTATTACTGCCCCGTCTGCTTGGTTATACACATACACACTATCATTAAAACATCTACACACACAAACACACGCAAAACTCTCCTGCTGATGCTGAGCTAAGTCTACCACAGTCTGCTCTGAGAAATGTTAGCAGCCCTCCACCCTGTTGCACGTCCCTCCTCCTTCCACGAGATGAATCTGTATAATAACTTTTTACTCTAATAGCTTTCGATGCTATTCTATGCTAGATATTTATGACAATATAATTAGATGACATACTGCATGAGGGGCCAAGTTTTATTCCCAGCTAGTTGGCACTGTCTAAAAATAGTATATTTCCAGGCTAATGAGTAGTAGTACTAGTAGCAGTAGTAGTGGTATGGAGGCCATCTAATGTACAGTAAATACAACAAACATGCAAAACCTTATCTTCTTAGGAAGATAAAAACTGCCTTGTTTTAAGATCCAATTAAAAAGGTACAGTTAAAAAATGCTAAAAATGCTTAATGGGAAGACTCCTTCTCCTAACATTTTCTAATCATCTTGATATGTGATTGTCCTTATTCCAAAGAAAAGGAAATAAACATTACACATGAAAATGAAGTTCTAAGATTTTTAACAAAGACGTAGATAACCTATATAAAATCTTATAAGTGATTTCTGTGCTGGTTGGTCAGTCTTTGAAGAACTGAAGAATTAAAGGGGTGCTCAGGCAAAGTAGAGCAGCATTTTTACAGCTGGGACATTCTCAACAGACAGATTCATGAATTGACTCATCAAAATCAATGCAACAGAGGCGGAGAAATACAGAAATTGGGTTAAGCTCCAAATATGTTGAACCAACCCCCACAGCCTTGGTAAATAAATAGTTGAGAATTTGAAAAAATGCAGTTTGTTTTTATCCTCATAGATGTTAGTGTGATGGGTTTTGCCAAACTAGAAAACCACAGGGCCACATGAATATATTTTGATGGTGACAATATTTGCTGCTTCCCTGCTTTTTAGAAGCAGGTAAACTCCACTTCCCTGGGTCCACGTACAGATGATAACAAACAGTCCAAACAGAGTAAACGCAGGCCTGACTGACAGTCGGTGATGATGCTGCAGTGAAAACAGCAAAGTGAGCCAACACAGTGAAACAGAGCTAATATTTTATTTCTGGTCAGGATTATTCTGGTTTCGCTCTGTGGGCCAGGGAAGCTCTCTAGCTGGTCGTACGCCAAATGTCAGCTAACAAAGGCATCAACGGATGAAAAGCAGAACAAAGCAGAAAAACAAGACGAAGCTCTTAGCTGTATGAAAATATCATTTTTTTAAAAGGCAGCTTTGTTTTAGTTGATGTCACCAAAATGACAGAAAACCAATTTTAAGACTCAGACCTAGAAATCTAGAAATTTAACCGCAAATATTCCAGTTACGGTTTCCTTTGAACCCCAACCCCCCTCTCGCCTCCTTCTGGCCTCCTTTCTCCTCCATCCTAAACTCTTTACATCCCTCACGCCCCCCCTCCCTACTCTCGCTTCCTTCTCTTTCATGTCTGTGTTTGTTGATGCTCTTGGGTGAAAAGCCATTGTACAAAATGATCACAATTATGATGGCACTTCCCCCCATTTTTTGCACTGATCCTCCCTAAAAACAAATTATGCAAAACTGAGTGAGAAGGAAGAGAAACACAAAGATGAGAGATTTTATGCTTTTTTTTTTCTTTTTTGCTTCCTCCCTCTATCTGCAGCAGCAGGCTTTGTAGAGTTGTCATGGTTTCTTTAGAAGTATTTTCTTCTTTTTGGCTGAAAAATGAAATGACCATAGCAAGGCTGGAAGAAAACGGTTAGACTTTAAATTGGGGCAATAAAGACCTGCTCAGTCACTCATCTTTATGAGACGTGGGTGTATATGTGCATGTCTTTCTGTAAAGTGTGGACAAATTATAGTTCAGTCTAATAACTGGGAGAACATATTGGTAAATTTTCGCAACTTCAAAGTGCTTTTTGAAGGTTAAGGTTACTGTAAGAGGATAAGAAAACACCAAATGACATGGAAAGGGAGAAATAAATAATAACTTAACCTCAAATACACCTACACCTTCAGTGTTGTTCAGTGGTTTCCTCAGGTTCCTCAGACAGCTGAGAACCTAAATAGGTTCTAAATAGTTAGTAAAAACCCCAAATCACCTATGGCTATATAGGTGATTTGTTTTTTTTTTACTAACTATAGCATACACTTAAAGTTATGGATTTGGTAAGATCATCAGCCCAGCTTCATGATGTAACATTATATATATTTTACGGGAGCGTTTAATGCAAATATACACACATAAAATCTTAACAGAGCTACCAACTCTCTGATTAATCTGCAGTACAGGCCAAAAGTTTGGATACACGTTCTCATTCAATGTGTTTTGGGGTGAGCTGGACTGCAGAGTGAAGGCAAAGGGGCCAACAAGTGCTAAACACCTCTG
>JAUYWH010000010.1:9767658-9795842 GCA_034779795.1 Ctenopoma multispine
CATAACTCCACATGTGTTCATTCATAGTTTTGATGCCTTCAGTGAGAATCTACCAATGTAAATGGTCATGAAAACAAAGAAAACAACAATTGAATGAATTGAATGTGTCCAAACTTTTGGCCTGTACTGTACCACCAGCACTACTTTCCCTGTGCTTGACCCTCTCCCTCACATTTCGCAGTCTACCTTCACATGGTAGTCTAGCAAATCTCCCAGTGTGGAAATGGGGTAAACTTAGCCTTTGGCAGCAGCATTGGCTTTTTTGCAATCTGACGCGGATGCAGGTTGTTTGATCATCTGCTGAGCCGAATCAATCAGATGCTAAAGCAGACTCTGACACATCTTATCCAGCTATCAGAGTATTTACTGGATGCTGGTTGAAACAATTATGTCACTCATTAAATACTTTGATTGATGCCTTTAATTTTCCCTGAAGCTGAATTTGCCTTTTATTGTTTCATAAAAAGCAAGCACATTTTTGCTTAACTCAGTTGTTGCGCCATGACCCCACTTTAACGGGGGTAGAAGTATACAAATTCAGTACTCAAGTAAAAGTATTTGTATCACTTCAAAGTCTAAGATAAAATAGAAACATCAGTATGTAAGTATCTCAAAATTGTACTTTTGATATAAAATCTATCATTGTATTACTATTATTGACTAAATGTACTTAGTTACTTATCACCTCTGAGAACATTATATAGAACTTTTTATTGGTAGTTATTGGGAAAAACTTCATCTATAAGCAGCTAGAAGTTTCATTTCATTAAATTAGTCAAATCTAACAAAATAAAATCAACTAAACAGCAGCTACCAGAATATTCAGTCTTATCATCTCTATTGGTGCTAATGTGGTTAGTAAACAGGTCAGCCACAGAATGAATGCAATGTGTGTGTGTGTGTGTATGAATGAGAGAGAAAGAACCCTCCTCATGCCCCTCTGTCACCCAATCTCTCACAATTAAATGTGTCAGCCTCAGCATTATTGCAACAAGTCATCCGGCAGAACCACGTGACTAGACACACACACACACGCACAACAAACTGGGTCTACTGGTGTGGAGTTACTGGGCAGTGGGGACTGAGCACTGGAATGAAGGTAGGGAGAAGCAGGTCACATTAAAGTGGAGACGTGATGTGTCAGTGTCCCAGTTTCCCTGTTCCTACTTTATTGTCGGGAGGTGGAAGAAGAGGACAAAGACTGACAGAGAAACCAGAAACACACAAAAGACACAACACTCTTAACACTAAGAATCACAAATCACGACTGTGACAGAGGAGACCTGCCTAAGCTCACAACCTAAAACAGAAACTACACAGATTTGCTCAAATGAAATCACACTGCAGACATTTGACTGCTCATAGGAAGTTCTGTGTTCCACTACTGGTCTCTGTGGTACAGACCACCACAGACCACACAGACCTGATATATGTGTATATGAAAAATATATATACTGTGACGGACATTTTTCACCATTTTGTTTAATGGTGTTTTATAGACGACATGAAATCCTTGTCACAGGTCCTATCACCTCCCACTGAAGTTTCCCTCTATTTAAAATACAACACTCAGTCAGACTTCATCACTAAAACCACCAGAAACACCCAAACACTGCTCCTAGCAACAGTCACCATGGTACCGTGGCCTCATCGATCACACCAAGGATGAGTCTGGAAATCGCTGAGTAAGGCCGACTTCCATGGGTGTGGCAGAGGAATGTGAAGGGAGATATACTAGATGAAGACTTGAATGTCGAGCATTAGAAAAGCAGCTAAAAAGTATTTTTGATTTAGCAACATCCACAATCACAGACACACACACACACATAAGGTAAGGTACACAGCCAGCTGATCAGTGTCACTGTACGGTGTAACACCCACGTCGGCGTGTCGTCGAATGACTGGCCTTCCTCACACTTTGCACTTTCTCCCACAGAGAATAAAACAACAAAAGCCGACGCAGTTAATGCAGCGAGGACGGGCGTCTATAGGTGGAGGGACGATGCACTCGGGATATTTTGGTGGCAACACTCCCAGCAGCAACTAAAAAACAAAGTCCTGTAGAAAACATTTATATCCTGAAAACAATACAGCTGAACGTTTCCTTCCTGTCGGGAACCTAAAGACTTGCGATGCAGAAGTAAGCGTGTAATAAATGAACTCTGACAGTGCTGCCGGCAAAGTGAGCATCATCAGAAACATATAAGGAAGGAAAGGAAAATCGTTTGCTTTAAAGCTTGGTTGTTTCTTTTTCATCCGTCAAATGCAAGTGGTGCTATGAAGTGTCTGAGTTCTTCATAACTCACAGTATTCATTGCAGTTGAAGGGAAGTTTTCAGTGGCCTCAGTGTTACCTGTGTAAGGCTTCCTCTTGCATTACTGCACTGACAATGACTTCAGTCAGCACTGCACTAAGATCAGCTGAAATACTGTCACCTCTTTACTACTGTAATGCTGACGTTTTGCCAACTAGTTCAGTTTGCATGTCTGTCTGTGGACAGACAGTGAAGCTTGGCAAACAGTAATCCAATTGGATTAACCAATGAACTGACAGCTACTAACGACTTTGCTAATCATTTAATTGTTTCCTAATTGCCATTTTTACAAACAGAAGTGAACAGAAGTGACAGGCTCATCAATAAGTAACATTAGCTGGCTGATCACCAGACAGGATGAGAGTAACAAAAGATCTGACACATTAGCATTTGATCATCCTTAAATTATTTATATATTTTGTCTTTAAAAGACATGAATGAGGTGCTTACATTTCCAGGTAAGGTTTGAGATTGAGTTCAACGCAGCTCTGTTTGGATACATTTTGTAAAAAAAAAAAAGTAACTGTAGTGAAATGAGATGCTCACAGCGTATTGCTTTCAGTGCTTTCATGTAAGAGACGTCTTCTATACAGAATGTAGCTTTACAGTAGCTTTCTCCAAGTATCTCATGTTTCAATGGAAAAGGGTGACATGTACTGTATGAAAGACACATGACAGAAGATTCTATTCAATCTGCTGGATGCTTATTCAGACTATAAACAGACCTCTGAGCGGCCGCGTCGCTCAGCCTGAGTGCGCCCTCAAGACTCTGCACTGCATTAAATCCTCAGCGTTAACTCAAACCATTAGCCGCAAAAAGAGGCGCCGAAGAGACAATGTGTTCAAGGGAAGAATCCAAGGAAACGCAGAGGTCTGTTTAAGGAATACCATCGACTCCCACCTTCTTTCACCTGGAAACGTTTAAACCAAACAGATTTTGGATTGGATCTGGTTCAAAGATGAGGCTGAGGGAAAAGCCTCGAGGTTCAGGAGCAGAACATGCTCCTCAGAGAGGAAAACAGCATGTCCATAGGAGAGAACGCGTCTGGAAAACATATCATGTGTCTTCTACCCAGGGACAGGGAGAGAGTCTCCTGGACGGCCGACTCCAAAATACTAAAGACTACTGTAAAAACATCCTCTGGAATCCTAATTATCCTCTGTGCTTCGTTAGAGCAACAGTTCAGCTGCTTTAACTCTGGGAGGTGCTGGGACACAAAATCATACAGTGAACCCAAGATGAGAGGCCGTTTCCAAGTTGGCAGCCATACAGCCATACGCTTTTGAAATTATACAGTGGACATTTTACGTATTTAATGTTTGAGTGACTATACTAAGCAGCTAAATCTCAAGTGTAAATATAAAAATCACTAAAGCTGACCAGATATCTTCAAAACTCTGACATATGGTAAAAGAAAAGAGAACAGTTTTGTTTGCGGCAGAGGAAAGAATGGGAGCTTCAAAACAAAATAAAGTTTAATAAAAGTCTGTTGAATTATGTTTATTGACGATCTTACCAAGAATGAAATAAGATACACTCTCATATCTGTGTCAACTGGTCAGTCAGCCGCTCAAAACTTCCCTTTTTGTCAAGCAGCACAGTATCACCACTGCTTTGTCTCTGCTCCACTCCCTGTGTGTACACGTTTGTGCGTGTACAGTGTGTGTGTGTATGTCCCTGCTTGAGCGTTTATGCTTATTTAACGCTCAGCCTTTTTTTCTTTTTCCTTTTTTTTTTCAACCATCCTTCCTAGACGATTCGCTTATGTAAGGAATCAGCGCAAGCTTGTCTGAGCACCGTCTCTCATGAATACAACTCTGTACTGTGTGGCAGATTCTCACACATACACACACACACACACACACACACACACACACACACACACAGGAAACCTATTATCTAATCACTGTTCATCCAGGCTGGAATGTAGACTGGAAAGTACAGCTGCTTTTCACTGACTTTGACTCTGTATATTTGTTAATGACAGTGTGGTTATTTTCTGTTCTTGTGTTCAGCGATAGATGAGGCATACATACATACAGTACCTCATCTTAGCTTTCATTTCAAAATGTATTTCATGCATCTTCTCGTCCTAATGCACATCTGGCCATTGTTCTGACAGGAGTTCAGATCGGAGGATACGGATTCAGAAATGAAACGACTTAGAGCTACAACTAAGAAGCATTTGCATAATCATCTGCTGGAAACTGTTTTGGATACTTCATTA
The DNA here is from genome assembly GCA_034779795.1 of Ctenopoma multispine. Lineage (NCBI taxonomy): Eukaryota > Metazoa > Chordata > Actinopteri > Anabantiformes > Anabantidae > Ctenopoma > Ctenopoma multispine. Next base: position 9,772,201 of record JAUYWH010000010.1, read on the forward strand.
AACATTTTGCTCAATCAAACATCAGAAAAGCGGGGACTGCAACATCCCGGGGCGCAAAACCCCACAACACTAATCAATAAATTTATTAAAAGTGCTTAAAATCAACAAACTCAGCAGATATTTGAGATTGAGAAGATGAAATCAGCTAAAAAAAAACAAAAAAAAAAACCACAAATCTCAGCAGGTGGCTAAAGTTGTAGGCTAAGCCACGACTAAAGGAGCAACAGGAGCAGTAGTAAATAGTAATATAATACATATCAAAAGAAAGTCATATGTATATATATATATATATATATATATATATACTAATAGAGAAGGGATTAAATATATGAGGAGAGACTTCAAGTACAAACACAGTTGAAGGAAATGTCTCCATTCAGAACTCCCATATAAAAAACATGTTATTTTAGCAGCGTTGTCAGACAGATAGGATCCCTGGCACCGACTAATCCTCTGCACACCTCCCCATATAAGCCCCACTGCTCTCTTTCTAGTCGACACTGAGCCACAAGCTTGTTTGCTGCCAAATCCTATGACACTTTCAACCAACTGGTGACATTTTGTTGCAGGCGGAACGCAGAGAGAGACAGAGAAAGAGAGAGAGAGAGAGAGACACCTGACCAGTGCGTAAAAAAAAACGGCGATCACGAAAGCAGAAGGAAAAAATGTGACTTAAAAGAACAAAAACGGGATCAATCGTCTTCAAGCCTTCAGATGAATGTGGATCTAATGAATAAGCACGCGGGCTTCCAGTCCGCGAGTGCGCGTCTATTTAGTGATTTCTGCGTGTGTGCGATGCAGTGACACTGACAAACGCGCCCTCCCTGCTCGTACGTGCTCCCACAGGAGGCATGCGTCCACACCGAATCCGATTTAAAACCCGATCAGATTTACCTGGCCGCGGTCTCTCCCGTCACCTTCCTCCCGCTTCCGTCGCTTGTCTGAAACGATTCCCTCCTGCTCCTCAGCCTCTGCTCTTCATTTCAGATCGTCCATGTTCGCAGCTCGGAGGAGCAGGGCTGCCTGGATGGATGGATGGAGGGATGGATGGAGAGAGGTGGAGGAGGAAGAGGAGGGGAGAAGCGGAAGCCTATGAAGTGAGGAAATCAGGGTCCCTGCTCGCAACCCAGCTGCACGGACTGGATTTATGTCGTTTCCAAGGCAGCGTCCGTCGACCTGACGAGCGTCAATGTGCGGCCTTGCGGACGCCACTTCCGGTGTACACTTCAAAATAAAGGTCTTCAACTTGTTAAGAGAAAAAGAGGTTAAACCTTCAAGAATATATATCATTAACAATAGTATATGTCATAAAGTTCTCCTGAGCTCTAATAACAGATATAGTATAGTTTTTCACTCTTTTTCATACTGACTGACTTCACTGCATCTAGTAAGATTATCTGTGTTGTCTCTGTTATTTCAATACTATAAATAAATACATAATTTACATGATATAAACATAAAATAGTCCAGGCAAACGATATCCCTGTGTTGGAGTGGAGATGAACAGATTAAATCAAATATCATGCTGTCCACATGATCACAGTGACTCTCACAGTGTTGTTTTTTATGTTGTGCGCTACGTGGATTTGCACCGGGATTTCTAGTGAAACCTTTCGTCAGCTTGACGCCACTGACATCTCAAACAAACCACGGAGATGCAGCAAATTCGTGTGACGGCGCATGCCTATGTGAACCTGTCCGATATTTGTCGGTGTTAGCCGAGACCACCACCCACTCCGTCGAGCAGCAGCGAGCGGGCAGAGCGCAGCTTCAGACCCATGTGGGAAAATCAGAACTTCCATTTAAATGCATGGATTTCGCATAGATATTTTTTTTCTGTAGTGCAGTAGAAAGTAAAGGCTATGGCACGTAGTCCGATATATTCTAATATATGATATATAAAATATAAATATACGTTTATTATAAATCTGTTTCACATGCTAACGGAATTCCCAATGAAGGCACCAAACAGGACAATTAAAAAGCAATGCATGGCAGTGACCAGAGATTCAGAAAACATGTATCTGACCAATGTGTGTATCGAGATGCTAAATATAGATAGTAGATGCTAAACTAAAACTAGACCTGTGACAGCACGGACCTTCTTGTTATTTCTCTGGCGCACCACTCAGAGGCGCTGTTGCTTCACGTTTGAGACTAACATCTTCTGCAGGTTGGGGCTCCTCAGGGTCTGTCGCTGTCCGTGGTGCTGGCAATAAAGCCTTTGTCTGCCAAAGCACTACTACTAGTACAATCTGTTATAATTACAGTCCAGTGACTTTCTCCATCAATTTGTTTCTGTACAAACAAAAATCTGAAAAGTATGAAACTAATCTTACGTGACATCACGGGAGATGATAAGGATGATAAAGCACAGAAAACGTCACATGTATCACAAGTCCTTCCAACTGTCTACAGACTGAATAGTAATTTTCACATTAGTATGCTAAATGGGTTTTATTTACAGCTGCAGTGTAGCAGTTAGTTGGATCCAATCTGTTTCCCCGTAGTGCAGTTTTAATTAATGGTGCACAGGAATAGAACAGGTTTTTGAGGGGCAGATAGAGGACAGCTCATAGTATGCAGTGTGTTTCAGTTCGGCAGCTCTAAAATCAGAGTCACTAATGTGAGATGCAACACCCTGATGACCAGATGACGGTAGAGTCTCTGGACTCTACTGAAAGGATGAAAAAACATTTTTACAAAAGCTACTCCCCACATTTGGTGTTTTGATGGTGGACAAACTGACTTAAATAGAAAGTCTAAAATATGAAAAAAAATATTGTTTCTGTTGTTGTTTACAGTTTATTTTGTGATTACTGCTCAGGGTTACTCTCTAGTACCACTTTGTGGTCATATATTGTATTCACACCTGTTTCTTTAGCTAAAGAAACTAAAAAGTACAGGCTGCTTTGAAGATGCATTAAGAACTTTATAACCTTAACTGACTTGAATCTAAAAGCAGAAGGGTATGTAGCCTAAATAGGAGACAATAATTATAATGCAAGTGTACCTACTTTTGTGTATAGTATAAACTATCAAAATTACAGCAGTACTCAAAAAGAATTATCCATTGAAGGGTTATAATATATGTCAGCACACAAAATGTGATAGTAGTACATTTAGCCATTACCTTTTTGAAGGCTTTGTGAACTCGCATATAGCACAATTACACATAACTGAACAGCTGAAAATGAATGTGAGTTTGAGTTTTGAAGCCTCTGTAAAGTCAAAACAAATGTTATGCAAGAGGTAATCACAAGTCACTTACACTGATTAAAAGCCCTGTCGGCCAAGCACACACATACTTTATGGTCATTTTGTGCAGTTATGCTCGGCATCCCTTAAAACCAATCGGGTCCTCTAGAACGCTATAGAACAATTCAGAAACACGTGACGAGTTAAAGGAGAAACCAACTTAGGTTTGGTGTACCCTCGAAGGTGATGTTGAAGAGAATGTGATCTTTTGGAGCGACTGAGACAAAGTCCTGACTTTAAACCTGGAGAAATGCTGTGGAAGGACCTAAACCAGCCAGTTCGTGCAAGGAAGCCAACCAACAACCCTGAGTAGGCTTGATCCACTGTTTTAGCACTCTATAGTTCGCTCTGTCAAAACGAGCTCTTGACATGATCAAAAAGAAATGCATTCCTCTCTTTGCCAGCGTGGGTATAGTACTCGTATCATGAGGGTTTCTGGCATGGCTCAATGGGTAGAGCATGACACTGAAACACAGCTGAGGCAAAGGGTTTAATTAGCTTGAGGTTCAGCTCTACTCATGAAGCACTTTGGATAAAAGCTTCCACTGATTGGCAGATGTTTGCAGAAGAAAAGAACATAATAGTAGAGCAGAGTGGGTAGCCAGCGCAGGGAGCTGGGACCTATACTGTTATTATAAAATTAAACAGTGAGGTGTGTAGCTGTTAATCATCGAAGGGGAGTAACCTTTACCATGAGGATTGTTGTTCTGCTGCTCTGTGGTTGGGTATAACAGTGGGCTGAAAGACGTGTTCATTCAAACGGGCGATGAATCCAATTTAAATGCAGTCATCGTTTCACTTCACCTCAGTCACTTTCACATTCAAAACACTGTTTGGTTATTTAACACATTCTTTGACGCTGTTTCATAACTGAATGGTGTTGCTAAGTTTGAAAGATTCACAGCAGAGTCTAGTCCACTGGAGACAAGGATCAAAGCAACAACATTAACAGTGGTTAAATGAACAAATAAGACAACTGTCCACGCATTAGAATAATATTTTAATAAATAAATAGCAGCATCGCACAGAAAAAAAAGAACATGTACTTTGTGTTGAAGATGGCACGATCATTATGTAAACTCAAGAAGATGTGTTGTAGACATATACACAAAATCAAAATGGTATAAAAAAAAACTCTGCCACTATAAAACAAAAAAAGATTCAACGTATAGAAAGAAAGCTGACCCACCAGGTCAAACAAGACTGAGACAAACCAGACTCTGCGTAATCAGATGAATTTGACACCTCTGGTTAAAAAGTCAGTGTCCAGTGCAGGGAAGGTTTGTTGTTGAAGTTTGGTTTGTTGCACTATTGAACAACCTGCAGCTCTGGCTAATTTCAGAACTGTTTACAGACAAGGTCACACAGTGGGGAAGACAGGCGAGGCAGCAGTGAGGTTAGCAGACAGTTTATTAGAAATAAATTTGGACTATATTGCCTTTTCGTTATGAAAAAGTTATATTGTTAAGGTATTTTATGGATTTATATCTGACTTCATTGGTGAGTTATTATTTTAAACCTTCCACCAATAAGTCATAGTTTTAATGGAGTGGAAGCTTTAGGTGTCCACTCCCTGCTGGACCTCAGAAAGTCTGACATTCACTGTCTTGCTTTTGAATTAGATGAGAAGATCAATACCACCCTGATGTCTGTGTGTTAGTTTTTATATATATATATATATATGTATATATTTATATATATATAGCAGCTGGATAGCTTAAAATAAAAAAGGAGAAAGAGATACAGCTTCAACTGAGCCAAAGGTATAACTAAATCTACCTATTAAGACTTCCTAAGCTCACTAATAGGTTATAACAAAAATGTAAGCACGGGCATGGGAAGTTGTTGTTTTATGGAAGGTTATGTGCTGGAAGTCACTGCTTCTGGCCCAGAATATACACACAAATATCCTCATAAATCCACAACTTGTTGGATTTCGAGCGGACAAAACAATAAAAACGAGACATAATGGATATAATGTGTTTATTAGTAAAATTTACAGGTGTCAGTAGGTGATTTTTTTTAATACTTGGACATAGCCAGGCTACTGTAGCTGTTCCTGCCACTTTCAGTGTCAATGCTAATCCTGACAGCAGTTTCACCTGAACAGACAAACATGTGGTGTTGATCTTTTCATACAATGCTCAGCAAGAAAACGCAGGTTCCCTAAAATGTTTCAATAGTCCTTGATTCTCTGTACATTATTGGAGATGCAAATGATCGTACTCATATTCTTATTTTAGCGCACTTCACCACTATATGTTTTGGAATATTGTGCTATTTGTGCATGGATTTCTCTTCTACGCTCGCATGTGTGCTGAGCATGAAACATCGGACTCATAGTTAATCCATTTTTAAATATACTACTCGTTGTATATTATCCAGCATAACTGCTGAAACAGTTTTTATAAACTGGATAAAATGGAGGGGAATAAACCCAAATCATCCCTCCACAGATGTATTAAAATGAAACTCAAAAAAAACGGCTCCAACAATTTCTTTACAAGTTATGAATTATATTACGAGTTAAAATCCTTCCAAATAGTTTCTCAGCGTGATTGATTTCATCTGTCTGCACCGGGAGCTGGACAGGATTGGCATCTGCAGGGACAACCCAGTTTAATCCATCGTGTCATGGATTAAACCCATCAAAATTACTGAATCAATCTCAGATAGCATTTTGAGCCCGGCCCGGTACGCACACACACGCGCACACACACACGTAGATGGGAAACATACAGTTAGTACATTGTGACTCACTGACTTGGCTGTAGTTCTTTCCTTGTTCACACTAAGTTCAGAGAGTCCTCTCTTCTCCATTGTTTCCTCTTGTTTATGTTATTGTTGGTATATAAGGACTAAATGCCTGCATGCTGTTTGCAATATGCACTATGTTGATTGCTCTTTGTCTTTCTTTCCTCCCTGTGCAGTTTTGTTCATTTGGAGTATTTGGAGACAGAGAGAGAACGAAAATGACAAAGAATAAATAAAAGAGAAATAAAAACAGAGCGAGGCAGAGAGGACCTTTTGAATGACACTTCAAACATGCACAAAAGTTGCAGGTCAAACCACATGTGTCGGTTTGCCAACATTAGCTCATATAGATTCCTCCGTGTGGAGGTAAAAGTGGTGCGAATGACCACTGTGTAAGTCTGTAGCATACAAATAGTGGATAAATTATACAGAGCGCATAGGATTAGAACGAAAGTAAGTCTCAGTCCTTGTGTTTCATTCTAATTGTATGCAGAAGGGGCTGCAGACCTCAGGCTCTGGGTTTTATTGGTCCAGTGCAGGTGTTGACTTTGATTTGATGCTGTTTGCACCTTCAGGTGTCTGTATTTTGGCTAAACAGATTATTAAGAAAATGAAAAAAAAAGTCTACTATTCAGGCCATGGGGGTGAGATATTAACACCTTTTGACTTTCAGACTTGAGTATGCATCAAAATTCCAAAACACAACATTTCCCATAATGCACCTTAGTTGTACCATTTATGCCCTCTAAATGCCCACATCTTCCAAACCCTAGACCTCCAGCTTGTTTGGAAAGCTCCTCCAGAGCCACAGGAGACACTATACAGTTATTGTCAACTGTTCAACTTGATGGAATGCCCCTTTAAGTTATTCCTTAACCAGTACATTTCTCAGCATATATTTCCTTTTCCTTCTTCTTAAGAACCTTAAACTCTACTGAATTAACCCTACAGAGCAAATTACTAAATGCCTACATTTCAACATCTGTTGTATCTACTATACTATTCTCCTTAGAGGTGAATTTGCCAAAATGACCTTCAACATTTAAAACCCACACAATATTTTGACTGATGAATGAAATGAAGATGCAATGTGAAGGAATAACGGTGTCTGCAAGATGTCGATAAAATGTGCGAGGAGGGAGGGCAATCAAATCAGAGTGACAGAGCTGTGAGGGTTAGTTGCCTGTCTTGATAGAGTCAGAGTCTGTCTCTTAGTGTATTGACTTTCTGTCCATCTTATGCGACAGATGAAAGCTAAAGATATTTGCTCTTTGAGACACACTCTGATGTGGTACCTCATGCCGAACCCATTGTAAAGTAGTCAGAGATCAAAGAGTTTGATTTAGAGGATTTTACCATCAGATAAAAGATCAGAACTTTTCATCCTAAATACATCATCAGAGCACATATATAACTGTAATGTTATATTGGAGGATATTCATATCAAAAACCTCGTTCAGAAACATTCAATAACATCAGTGTTCCTTCTTTCCTCTTTGGCTTTTTGCTGTACTGTCTAAGCAAATTTTACCCTGCAGCATGACAGAAAATCATGGAGGTGACTAATGGCCGACCTTGAATAAAAATCCTTCATTTTAAAAAGCACAATAGGTGAGAGAGAGAACGTCTTGTTCATTTGCACATGTCTCCTTCAGAGACGCACTGAATCCCACTCAGTCAGGATTTATGCTCAGAGATGACATGAATATTCAGACATGTAATCTGATAATAAAATATCTATTTTAAGTACGTTGTTGACTGTTTAAAGTGTGGACAACGAAGCCATTGGTGTATATAGTGTATTGGCAGGGATTAGATGTATATAGGGATTGGCAGAGGTTAAGTTCTTAATTAAGTACAATTGTTGTCTTCAACTGTCAATGTCTTAATCGTGGACAGACAAGGGTATCCCTAACATACTCTGACTCTTTGTATATTCTTGGTGGCCACCACTGAACTTCTCTACTTAAGAAAAACCCAACAGATTTTAGTAAGAACATCAATACCACTATATTTTATAGTGGGTTTTATATTGTTTAATGAAGGTGACTCAGTGATAATGACAACTAATGTATGCAGGGGATATCTGACAAATGACATTTGAAGAACATGTATGCACTCCTTTAAAATAAACTTGTTTTACATTGCTTTCTGTCATATTGAACTGTATCGGTTATTATCATATTTGGAAGGTGGGGCAGTAATTCTTTCAGAAACGGTTGTAATGGTCAAGAGAAGCAAGAGCCTGTCAGTTATGGTGGACCAAAGGCCTGCGCCACGGTTTTAGCTCTTTTAGCCCCTTCTTATATTCAAGGGGAGTGACCTGTCTGTGTCACATGGCCACCAGATGGCACTGTGAGTCCGCCTGAGACCAGTGGTTGGTGTACATTCCTTCATCTTGGTCCTCTCAGACAAACTTTGACTCCAGCCTTGAAAAGTTTCATTTAAGAGTAAAAAAAAAAGAAATCCCATTTCTGTCTGCTCAATAGTTAGATTATACATGCTGGAAAGGTTCATTCAGATAGGTTTTATGACTGTTGTCGTCAATCTTGACTGGCAAAAAATAGATTTGGTTTACTTTGCTTGACGAGGAGAGAGTCCACACAAACCAGAGCTCAGACTGCATTTTGACTCTGTGTGAAGGCTTGAAGTCGCAGCTTGACTCTGTTGACCTCAGCGGTCTGGTGCTTAACACTGTAATCTGCTTCAGTGGGACTCCTTTCCAAGCTAACAATGAGAACGGACTTTCACATCATTCCTGTCTGCATCTCAGCTGGTACCTTAGCCCCCATGAAGTGCACAACAATTTTGCGACTGACGAGCACAGTTATATATAAATAAAGGCCTTCATTCTCTATTGATGGTATGAAAACCAACTTTTAAGCAAACAAATAGAAAAAAAAACAAGTGGAATATTAGTTTTCATTCCAAAACTGTAGCAGAAAATCTAAATTTTCACTCTTTAAGTTACTTTTCAGAAGTCACTAAACACTGAAGAGAGAAGTGCACCTCTGTGTGGGGATAAGGCTTCTCAACCAAGACCAGTCCCTTTCCCAGTAAGAGAACCCACTGCAGATGTACAGTTGAAACCAGATGAAAGGCTGTAGGCTCTACGCACCAGCCCATCAAAACGCTGCTTAGTCCAGCGTCTACAGAAAGTAAAACACAACACAACAAGAAGCATGCAGTCACACGCTGCTTGTGTGTTCCCTGGACATGGGACCGTAGCTGATGAGCGACAACTCCTGCTCCAACTCTGTTTCTGGCTCCGTTTCAGAAAGCATGGCAATGTTGTGGCATTCGGACATACTTTGGGACACCATTCCGATTTGTGTCCCGTCATCTGTCGTGTCCTCTGGGTCCACCGTCAGCTTTCCATTATCTCCCCTACCTCCATTACGACAGTTACTATTGCGGTCCACACCTGCTTTCCCATGACCTCCCGTCAGAAGAGGGGTCACAGTGTGTGATGGACACGGTGGAGGGACCAGAAGGGTTTTGCAACTCTGACCAGCAGCATTGGCCCCGAAGTTATACCGGCACCTAATGTATCTGGAGAACGCTCTTCTGTACGTCTTATTGAAGAGGGTGTAAACTAGTGGGTTGACTCCGGATGAGATGTAACCCACCCACACAAAGACATTGAAGAGGTCATGAAGCAACAACTTGTTACAGGAGTCATCGCACAGTACAAACGTGACATTGGTGATAAAGAAAGGACACCACATGATGAGGAAAAGGAAGAAGACGATTCCCAGAACCTGAGGGAAGGAAGGAGAAAACAAAAGTTAAATGAATAAGAAAAAAAAATCTTTTTAAAAAAAGGGAAGAGAAGGCCAGTCAAAATTGTTCATTTAGTATCCATGTAATGCAAAACCACTGGGAATTATTTTCTGGTAGGTATATGAATGTTTTGGTTTAGGCATTTTTTGTAATTTTATAGATAAAATAACTACTACAGTCCTGGCATTTATTACCCAACACTGCTATTCCCCTCAATAGTATGATTATTTTCTTTTAGGTCAAGGTCAAGGCCAAGGTCAATTAGGACAATGTCTGCAGCTTTAATGTCTCGCCTGTCTTATCAGCCTTGTTTTCAGTAGGAGCAGGGAGATACGGAGCCCCCTAGGGGACATTGTGGTAGGAAAGCAGTGGTAGGAAAAAAAATCCAGACGAAGTGGTAGGAAAAAAAAATTCAGATGAGGTGGTTTGAAAAAAAATCAGACGAAGTGGTAGAAAAAAAGAATTCAGACCTGATGGTAGAAAAAAAAACGTTTTACATCATTGCGTTATATACTGGAATAAACTGTATCTATTACATATTCTAGGAATATTTATCTCTCATTTTTAATGTTTGCCCGTCAAATGTGACATACATGTTTGGCATTACTATGGCTTTAGCTATGGGCTACTTGCGCAGCCTTGGAGATCGGCATGTTGCGGTTCCTAATGAACCTTGTTGAATTACGTGCTCTAATTCACCTCTGTGAGCCGGTCAGGAGCTGCCTGACAGGCACTCAGAGCTCCTGTAGGCTGCTCGCTCTCCTCCTCAGGTGTAGACTCATTTAAAAGTGCACTGCTAACACCAATAATATCATCACACTAGAATTGCTACCAAATAAACCAATTCATTCATAATACTGGATCTAGATCAGTTTCAGGACATACATATTGGTGCATTTTTCTTGGTTCTGGTTTTCTAGAAAAGTTCTGATCACAGAGCTGACATATAGAAACGGATCCATCCACATTCACAGCTATGGACACTTTTTTCTACCACCTGGTCTGAAAATTATTTTTTTCTACCACCTCGTCTGATTATTTTTTTTCCTACCACTTCATCTGGATTTTTTTTTTCCTACCACTTTTACGCCTGATTTTTTTTTAGGCTGTGGTAAAGCAGCAAATAGCAGACGGACAAAGTTACCAACTAGCTAGAGCACATATCGGAGCATCCAGCCGCCATGTACGTTCTTTAAATAAACCAGAGAATGATGATACATTTAGCAGGTAAACACCAAAATTATCATTCTAAACATTATTCTAAATGAAAACTAATGTTGTCCATTGTTTAAACGGACAAGCCTCAAAAATTACAAATAACAAACGAAAATATTTAACTTGGATTTAGCTGCTGATAACATGGCTATATTTTGCTAGGTATCACACAAATACTGAGGTTGAAGCAGCTCCCTCTGAGTGTATTTGTTTATTTCCCAGCAGTTACATCACCTGCCTGGGAGACGAAAAACAAGTGCACCTTAAATCAGTGGCTACGCACTCTAACTCTCCTCTATTTTTTATTCTAACCTTGGAGGCCCGCTTCTCATTCTTTATGGCCTGCATCATTCCCCGTCGCCCATGGCATCCTGATGTGTCGCTCCGCCCCTGTCCCACGGCTGGCGAGCTGAGCTGAGACGCTACCTCAGAACTGGGAATGATGCTTATGCTGTCCGATGTGGATGCGCTGAGCAGTAGGCTGGGCTCTGCTCCTTTCAGACAGCTCAGGGTGTTTCTTCTGCTCTGAGGAGGTGGGGGCTTTAGCTCTGTGGGAAGGGCCAAAATAGGGACTATTCAAAGATTACTGTATTCTGTGGATGAACAAATGCAACTACTCCTCGACTCCTTCCAACTTTGTACCAAGAAAACTGTTGCACATTTGACCCTGGAAAATGACCAGTGAAAGCATGTCCATTTTCGTGTTGGAGGAGGACAGGTGAAAAGGTTCAACACGAGCAAAATGTTTCATTCCCACATTTCTGTGTTTGGGATGACAGAGGATAAGGTGAAAAGTGGGTATAGACTGCTGCTTCATGCTCAGCTTAGAATCAGGAACCAGCTGACAAATTGATTTGACAGATAGCTGCTGTCTCCTCAAAACAACCACCATACTATACAGCTCAGAAATGATCTAATACGTATGTCCCTTGGGTTGTGTTCATTTCACATTACCAACATTTGTGTTCCTTTTTTCACTTGACTCCTTAACTAACTTCTTTCAAACTGACTTTATTTCTTATAATTCAGAGATTTTGCACTTTTTTGTGTATTTGGCTACATTAGACTACAGAGCAATTTTTTTTAATCAAAGATCACTTAGACAGGACATCTATTTTGAAACTGCTAAAGTTCAAGTTAAGTAGAGCTGCGTAATTCTCAGATATCTTTCACGTCTAACGCTTCATCTGTTTCATCGTAACATTCGTCCTCAGAATGAAAGATCTGATCTGATCCGATCGAGAGCACCGTGCAAAGTCAGACGTTTGGTCACAGAATGAAACGTGAGCAATGCCCCAAGAAAGCTTATTTTTACGGGAGCTGAGACAAAAGGACTCTAAATGATTGAACCAGTGTTGTAGATGTTTGCCAAAATGGCACCAGTCTTATAACTTATGGGTATAATATATATACAGAACATGGAAATCCAGGAAATCCAGGAATTGGGGTAACCTCTGTGTTTGTGCACAGTTGTATTGGGGTCTGGATAACTGGGCCTGTTTATGTTTGATGCATGGACATGTGCCTTAACTCAAGTATTATGTACTTTGCACCTATATCTAATCTCATTTATTCATTTGGAAAAAAATTATCACTATAGACCATGGTCTATGGTCAAAATATAGATTTGTTATGTTCATTCATGTTGTTAGGGTTATTTTTTAACAAAATGATGATGATTTTTGGTAAATTAACTAGATTTAAGCTTCTAAAAGCTGCTTCAGTGTTTACCTTGTGAGTCTGGAGGGGCAAGTGTTATCTGAGGAAGGTGAAAGGTGCTCGGCGGAGGCTGCAATGTGTTTGTCATTGCTGGTGTGTGCAGAGGCTGCTGGGAGGAAGTCTTTGCCTCGTATAGGAAGACAGTGGCCTGCCTCTGGAGCACCTGCAGATGAATAAGACAAAGTGTAGAAAGAAAAAGACGAAGAAGCAATGGCTAGTGTGGGTGTTAAAGAGTAAGAAAGGATCAACGACAATCTTCAAACAGAACTGAGTAATATTTTTAGCAGTAATATATTTTTAAGGTATAGAGGAAGACACACAAACACGTCTACCTGTATGGTGAGGCAGTATGTCACCACCATTATGACCAGTGGGATAAAGAAGGCCACGAAGGAGCCAATAAGCATGAAGCGCTCCTCGTTGAGGACACAAGTGCCATTGACAAAGACCTTGTTCTCGTTGTGGAGCCCGATGACTGGGATAGGCATCGAAACACCTAGAGACAAAGACAGAGTGGGAGATAGGAAGGAGTCAGTGTCTGTCTGTGTTTATTTCTTTGTTGAGAGTGTTTGTAGTACCTTTATTGTATTTTCAGAGCATTTTTTGTTGATTGTGAACCGTATGGTTAACTATATAAAATACTACAGTCTAAACCAACAATCCACCACGTTATATTTGATTTTGACATTACAGACATTTTGACACAACAAATATGAAATTATGTGTTCAACAAAATTGTTTTAAACAACAATCAGATGACCCAACCTCTACAATCACCCAATCTAAATCCAATTGAGATGATTTGGGATGAGCTGGACTGGAAAGTGAAGCAACACCTCTGGGAAACTCCCTTAAGATTGTTAGAAAACTATTCCGGGTGACTTCCTCATGAGGCTGAGAGAAAGCCAAGAGTGCCTTTCGAGGGCAAGCTGATTCTCTTACCTATTATAATAACACTAACGTGCTGCTTTTAAGAGCAGAAAGCGCTTGCTGACCTGGGCTCTGTTTCAAAGAAAAAGGGAGAAGGAGAAAAGCTTTCAGTTTTACAGCTCCCAGGCTCCTGGTAACAGGAACATTCAGACAAGTTAGGAAATCTCGGTCGTGCCCACAGTGTAGGTTGGCTAATTCATTTAAATGCAGGGTACATTGTTTTCTCTTACACAGCTGGCGACCAGACCGACATCAAAACACAATTTGTTCCCCTCTTCATTCTCCCCAGTCATACTGTTTCCGTACGAGGAGGAGACCTTAAAGGGCTGGTTCACCCAAAGTAGCAATGTTTGTGTACATTGGGTTTGTTCTCTGAGATTTCCTCCTCCTTACGCAGTTCAGTGTCAGACATGACTGTCAGCAGTCATGTCGGCAAAGTAATTCCAGTGAAAACTCTTCCAATTACAACTTGTGGAGCAACAGGGACATTGCAACACACCTGAGAAGCCCGATACCACGACTGGTAAGTGAAAAAATATATTATTTGGTTATTTTTGTGAACCAATACCTGAGGCCTATGACGTCATACACATTGTGACTTTTGAAAGTCACAAGTTCTACTTCATGCTAAGCTGTTTAAACTATTCTCAAAATGCAGCATATTTAACTCCCTCAGGTGATAATAGTTATCAGTTCGAGCCACAGCTACTCACCCGCTCTGTAAACCTACACAGTGCACAACATAGAGTACACAAACATGTGGTAAGCAGTCTCTCTGTGGCAGATCGCAGCATGGCTTAGCTGGAGAGGCCGGGCTGCTGGAGGAAGATTACTGTACTAGCAAAAGGAGATCTGCGAAATCATCAGGGTATGAGCTGCTCTTTCCTTGCGTCAATGAGTGATAAACACCTCTGTAAACCAACACAAAGAACCAACACAAACAAGCTGCACTACAAGGCATCAGCCGTGTCCCCATGGGGAAGTAAGGAAAGCATGGAAAATTCAGTGGCGCAATAGTGCTTTCCCTTCACAGAAACAAGCACAAGGCCCTTAATTGATGAATCTAGGTGTGAGCGTGAGCTTGAATGGCTGTCAGCACTCTAGCCATATCAGGATAAACCATATTGATAATGGATTTACAGTTGTCTGTATAAGACTCTGCATCCAAGCATGTATCGATATGTAAGCCAAGAGAACATTCAGACATAGATGCAATTATTTTTGTTGAAGTATCATTGTGTTTTAGAAAAAAGTTAAATATAATGTCCTGTTATGTAATCTGCAGTCATAGTGGACCTAAAAATCCAGATAGAAACAACCTTAGTCAAACACAGTGTACAGCAAGAATGCTCTTCTGCTGGGTGTTTTGTTGCTAATCCACCAGCATTGATCATTGTAAGCTCTCTTAAACCTCAATCACAGCAGCATGTAGCGGTGCAGAACCTTCACAGGGGTCAAGGAAATGCCTGAAGGAAAACAGGAGATTTCTTATGATTCAAAAGCAGCCGGTTGTGAAGACGTGCAGAGGAAGAGAGAAGGAAGTGAAAGTCTGCCTGGTATCTGGATGTGTCAATCATCTTGATCTGTAGGAAGTAATTTCTCACAGCAGAAACAACTTCAGAGAAAATGTGTTTTTCTTTGTTGTTGTGATTTGATCCAGGGACTATGTGTCTTACATGTATCAAATGAAAGACCCTGTTGTTCCAGCTTCCGAGTTTTTAACAGAGTTAATGTGACTTTGGTGAAAAGATAGTGGCATTAAATGTTTCTTTAAAGCTGCAGTGGGATTCGCAGGTTAGGGATTGTACACAAATTATTAGTGTGTAGGTTAGATAGGATATATACATATATACAGTATATCAAATCCCAACGGTTTATTTGTAAGTGAAAGTTTGTATTATTTCTTCTTTCAAAAGCTGAATTATCTTGCTTTAGGCAGTTTTTCAAGCGCTTGGTGACAGATGTGTTTGAGCTAATAAAGATGCAAGACGTGACGATATGGCACTTGAAGTTGGAGAGCCTAATTGTAGTTGTTATAAAATGCGTATTATAGCCATATGCTGTTTTCCTAATTGAGGCCAGTCGGGTGAATCTAAATGAAAGCTGCAATTCACTTCACCGATTTCCTTTATCATTTTGGCAGGCTGACAAGCAGTGTTATAGAACAGGTAATAACGATTGGTGCTCAGAACAACATCAGTTAGAGGAAAAAGTGGAACAACGGTGTGAAAATAACAGTTTAGCATCTTCGTGTTAATGACATTGGAACAATGCAAACAAAGTTTCACACAGGGAGACAGTAGCAATGGGAATAACAATGTCAGTGAATCCATTTGTGAGATGAACTCACAAATGGATTCACAAGGGAAAAAAAGGAAATACGATGAAGCCTTGGTCTTCGACTCATTCACTGTGAAAGCAGTGTGTGTGTGTGTGTGTGTGTGTGTGCCTTAAATCACTTGCAGCAGACAACACAAGACCCAGCAAATAAAGAAGATATTAAAGCCATTTTCACATATGAACTCTGGACAGTGTCTGGTGAATCAGGTGTGACCACTGTCCATAGTTTCTCTATCACACATGCTGCACACAAAAGGATATTGTCCGTGTCAGACTTGCTCTCACTTGGGAAGACGGTTTGCTTTTGTTTGGATACAGGTTGGTCCCTGGGAGGTCCAATGTGACACAGAAACTACTACACTGAGCAAATCAGTGTTTCGTTTACAGCACATCGAAGCAGCAAAAGTTAAATGATTATACACACTGCATTATCATGCATTGAACTTTACATTTTTTGTACCATCAGATGTAAAGAATGAAAACTGTGACTTGAATTTAGTCCTGTGGGACTTACTTCAGACGTTTAACCTGGTAAAACTTTGATGAAGAATTACTGTACTTATCCAACCTTGATCCGACAAGCATGCGCCTGTCGCTTCACAGCAAGAGGACCCCGGTTCAAATCCACGGGTTGGCCGGGCACCCCGTGGATTCAAACCGGGGTCCTTCTTGCTTGTAGCCCGCCTCTTGCTAGATGACGGCTGGGATTGGCTCCAGCACTCCTGCGACCCTTATGAGGAGAAGCGGTCAAGATAATGGATGGATGGATGGATCTGACAAGCATCTACCTCTAAAGGATGTACAAAAACCCCATTTTTATTCTGTATTAAAATCTGACTGACTTTAAAGAGCTCTTGTGACAATTACAGTATATGGCTGTAAATGTGAAAATAAAACTGTGGTCAAAACCAACTGAGGTAATATGTGCATGACCACTACTCTGCATTTCAAATTTGTCACAAAAGAGGAAACTGTTGTGTCTAGATTGATACTTCAGTTTAGCTGAGAGCAGTTGCATCAGTTGCAAGTGGTCTGAAGAGGAAAAGGGAGAGAAGCAAGCCATATCTAAAAAGAGGCAGAAAAGCTTGTCATGCTGTATTAATACATCTTCTATTGGATGTTTCACTGGTAATCCTTTAGTACTGATCGCAGTAAACCCTCTCAGACCTCAATCATTTCTAAATGTTGTGGTGCACAACCCTTCAAGAGGTTGTGCACTACAGTGGCCAAAGGTATTTCTCAAGATTTGTCTGGTTTTTGGACGAGTGCAGAGAAAACGCTGAGAGTAAAGTAAAACTCTACCGAGTATCTGGAGGTGTCAGTTGATCTCCAAATTTAATTCAACTTTCATGAAGTCAAAAAGCTTCACAGCAGCTAGAGAAAATTTCTCAGTGTTGCTGACTCCAGCTGTACATATACCTGCTGTGCCTTAGTGGCTACATGTATGCACATTTACAAGGACAAGAAGATATCACAAAAAAAAGGTTTTTTCCCAGTGTCTTATAATCCATAAATAGGAACTTTGTATTGTTCACAATGATGTAATGATGTATGATGAAATTACATGACCGTAGCATGGCACACACTGACAACAGATGAGATGTTGAGACGTTTACCTCAGACCTGAGTTAATAGCTCCTTTTGACACACAAGTGTAGCAAACAGAAGAGCAGATAAGTCAGAACTGATGAACATTGGTTGCACCGTATGAGGACCAACTATAACATAAAAACTGCAGATCCATCAAAACAGGGTTACTTGAAGCCATTTGATGGGGTTTTTGGACTACGTTACAGAAAAGGTAAGGCCTGAGGTACAGTGATGACCAGAATCCACTACCCCTAGCCTGGGATGATAGTGCTACTAGACTATAGTGTATTACAAATTGTCATGCTACATTTTTTCCTCAATAAAATTCATGTTAATGTTGTACTAACAGGAAATCACTTAATATGTCAATAAGCTCTTCCCATTGTAATGTTTTGCAGATGGGAGCAGCTCCTCTATTTCCTTTGTGTTCTCAGACAATAACAGTACACTTCAAAGTCAAGTGTTTTATTAGTATGCAAATAGCCTTTTGTCAATGTACTTTTATCAGAGATTTAAGTGTGTACATACGGCATACTCAAAATTTGCTTAGAATTAGCACATTTACAAAAACCTCTGTATTCATTCATGAATCTCAACACAAGAGGTCAGCTGTGGCTAATTTGAAAAAGCAAATGTTATCTTCAGTTGTTTAATTTCAGCCAACACGAATAATAATGAACTTTTGTCTATGATTTAAGAAGCTAATTTCATTTAAAGAAGTTCTAAGTAGAAAGTTCAGCTGTATTAAGTGCCTCATAGGAATCTGATTTAATAGTTATTTTATATATATATTTTTTTAAACTAAAAACTACTTAAACTAAATTGAGTTTATGCGCTAATGTAATGACCTTGTATGAACCAAATGGATGTTAGACTAATGATACACTCAGTCACTCAGGCTGTATGTCTGTAGGTTTATATGTGTGTGGTGGTATGTGTTAAGACAGAGGCTCTCCTGAGTCTCAAAGGGCAGAATACAACTTAAGTCGGAGGTCAGACAGACGGACAGTGAAAAGTATTAAGTGAGAGGTTGCGCTTTGTTTTACCTCAGAAAGTGTGTGTGTGTATTATACAGCTAAAAAATTTAAATAAGAGATAACTAGAAAAGCAGCTTTCTAGTTATAAAGAATAATTAGTTTTTATGTACAAGGGAAGCAACACAGCAGAGTTAGTGCATTATTACACTACTTGTGTTTCTCTGACTCACAGAATTGCTTATTCAGGCAACCACTGCTCCTACAGACACTATCTTTGTTTTCCTGCACACTTTCTGTGACTGTGCGGTGTAACTCTTTTCTACAGATATCTCTCGGCTACTGCCAGTTGCCATAAATTGTGAGATGGCACCATTCGTTAATTTGCATGTTGTCATCCTTGCTACTGACAGACGATGAATACGAGAAGCCCTCAAGCAATTTGAAAAGTATATGATGCAAATCAGTTCCAACTGTAACAATGATCTGCCAGACGCTTTGAGCGTCAACAAACTGACTCTGTTCCCAGTGTTTCGCAAAGTCAGTATACGTGCTGGTTGGACCCTTTCAGAAACTGCCAGGGGATCCCATTAAGTCACTAAACTTAATAACACTCATTAAATGACTAACTCATTATGTATGTCTATAGGGGGTGGACAATTTCACAGGAACACCATACAATTAAATGTATTCAATACAACAACAGCAACTCACGTCCAGCATCAGAAATGACCAGATTAACACCATCATAAAAAAAAATTTCTACAGACCTATTAAGCCAGCCTAAGAGCTACTAGACATCAACAGAACTACTGAGCTCTAAAACTAACACATTTTACCTTAATAAAGAATTAATTATTCTATTTTCACTGTTCCACAACATACAATTTTACCTAATCACAAAGACAGTTTAGTAGTTCTACAGCTTTTTACTAGATTATCATTATGTTCTGGGAGACAATTTGTCAGATAAGTTGATGATCTTTGCTGTGAGCACCACAAACAAGATCCAATTCACCTGTATTGTATTAGCACGGAGGTGGAAAATTAAATCTTGGTAAATCAACACTTAGCATAGCTTGATTCCAATAAAAAAAAGGATCAAAGTCGACCTACATTTACAGTTTGTGTGATACAGTGAACTGACCCCGAAACTGACATTTGTCAGTTTAAATCAGATCAGCCTATGGCACTAAATAACTATTAGAGAAGCGTTCATGAGTGTCTCCAAAATCAGTAGGCTCCTTTCCTTTAATAACATTAAGGTAAACAGTTCACTCATACAAATTTAGACATTACTGGTCAAGATCGAGAGTTGAATTGTGCATGTGCCTTGCATTCTGACCTATAGATATGGTCCAGACAGCTGCGATCTTCATCATGGCTTTCGTTCTGGAGTTGAAGCGGCTGTGCTCTATTGGGTTGCGGATGGCGACGTATCGGTCCAGAGAGATGGCACACAGATGCATGATGGAGGCAGTGGAGAACAACACGTCCAGGTAGATCCAGATTGGACACAAAGCATTGGGTAGAGGCCAGACGTAGTCTGGGGGAACACAGAGAGAAAAGAGGAAAAGAAAGCATGAATGATTGCAATGCAGTTTGGGACCTTTAGTTGCTGGACAGATAAACATATAATTTGCCTGTAGTTTTTTTTTTTTTTTCATTTAAGTTGATATTGTTGACTTTGAAAGCAATGGTGAAATTGTATTGAGCCTTTCCTGAGGGCCTGGTTGGGAGAATGTCATCAGGGTCAGCAGACTATGAAGGCTTAAGATGCTGCACGGAGAGGCTGACTAAACTTTAATTAGTTAGAGTCCATCAAAGCACAGCACATTTAACAGGGACTAAATTCACCAAGTTCCCATGATAATTCAGGTTTAGGTTTAGATTCAAAATCTGATATGATAGTTTACTACAAGGATTACTGTATAAAGGTGTTTACATGAACATTTTTTAGATTAATTAGATAATTAGGTGTAGGTTGTGTAGATGGCTGTACAGTATTTTATTTGTTGGTAAGTCCGTTTTTTTCTGTATATAAAGGGCGGAGCGTCACATAGGAGGTGGAAAATGTTGGTAGACAGTACAGCTGTATCCAGTACATTGCTGTACGTTAATGAAAGGTGAATGATTGGGGCAGAGATACTGTACATAAGTGCAGAATTTGTAGTGTGAACTCAAGAAGTGAGGTAGCTACACAGGTGGCAGGAGAGGGTTACATGGTTTATTTGAAATGCAGCATGCTAGTTCATTCATGGTTTGTTTGATGCTTTATTGATATGGGGTAGATTGATGGAGGATAGTGTTTAGTGTGTTGGTGCTGGTAAAGAGGTGGTTCAGTCTGGGACACTGGAACAAACTGTTGAGCCTTGGTGTCGTGCGTCCAACTTAATGGAACACCACTTATTGAGAAGGTGGCCACCTCATAACGCTGTATACTAACCTTTAATCTGAGATTGACACAGTCTATCTTTCAACGCCATGAATTATTGGTATGACATATTTTATTGAGAGGGGTTGCTGTGTAGTGGCTATTGGTAAGAATAGTGAGACAGTAACGGTGGTTGGACAAGTGAGTGTAGGGCTCACTGATGAAACTATATAACAAGCCAGTATTAACATAACCAAAGTAGATGTAATCCAGATAATATCATTATATCATTATATCTATCATATCATTCTATGCTCTTTGATTGGGTGAGGATAGGTTTTAAAGGTGCACTACGGTATAAATATTAATTGTTGAATTGAATGTTTGGACTTTTGATCAGGCTGTGCCATTCATGTGGTGTGTTGGGAGGAGATAGTGCCAAACACAGCAGCTTAACCTAAGCTGTCACAATGCTCAGTTGTGTGCCACTGAGTATTTACTCTTTTCTTGGGTGAGTGTATAAACCAGTTTAACATGTTAGGTCACATCAAAGTATAAAAGCTTTGGGCAGGTGAAATCTAATGATTAATTTTTCAATTTAATCTATGTGTTATTTTTTAATTAGTTCATTAATCTTTTGGTTAACTTAAATAATTAATTAATTAATTAATTAATAAATAATATTCATTATTAGCGTAATTTAAGGTTAGGGTTCAAAACATCAGTGCATTAGATTCTATTCATTGTGTTGATGCGTTGTTACAGCAAATGTGTATTTTAGCTGTCAGTGTCTATAGGAAGGTGAAGTTTTCATATAAAGATTGATTTGAAATATTGATTTCCACAATCCTACACCCATACTTCATGCCATCATTTAACACCTGTGTAAATATTGAATTTAGCTTTTTTCTGTTTTTCAACAAAGGCTTAACTTATGTATTTAAAAGTATGAAATATGTTTTTCAGCATGCAACTATAACCAATGAATAATGAAAATCCAGTACATTGTCCAAGGATCTCACACCATTTTATCTATCAGATATTTTGATCCAGCAAGAGTCTTCCAAATCAACAAATGAGGAGGCGATAACTTGTCGGCTTGAAATCCTTTTTGGACGAAAAACATTGTTTATTTAGTGAACAAAATGTTCTGATTGTGAGCCTGAGACAGCATACGGACGGCCTCCAGTTCCCTTTTAAAAAGTACCACAGCTTTTATTTTTAGCCTGGAACAAAGTTCCTCATTTATGCTGACATACTGAAATACCATAAGTAAATAAGTAGAATATGACCCAGCTTCAAATTCAGTGTAAAGATTAAATATCTATATGTATATCTGATCACTCTGACCTTTGAACCAAACTGCCAACACTACGAGTAGTTTGGCAGTATAATTGACACCATGCTAGCATGCTTATATTTTCTAATTATAACTAAAAGTAAAGTACAATAAATGTGGTATTTCTAAAAGCATTTGAATTAAAAGGTAGATGATTGACATTTATGTGTCCATTTGTATTCATCAGGGAAAATGTAATGTATACCAAATTTAAAAACAGTTCTTTGTTGACGACCGACCAGCAGAAAGTCTTATGATACTTATGATACCACAATGCTACTATAGCAAAAAATTCTGTACGTAAAATGGTCATTTAACTCCTAGCAGGAAATATTCAAACAAACATCAGGGATATTCTACAGTTTATGAAGCTAAAAATGACCACATTTTCTGTTATGATGAGATCCTGCTTCTTTCTCCTGCTCCACAGGGAGGTTAAAGGCCCCAGCCAGTGACAGTACGATATCCTGTAGAGCTGGCAGTGAATCTATGTCTTGCCTCACTGCTCTGCAAGGGGAACAGTGTGGGTCATGGGGAATAAAATCAGCCTCTATTGTCTCAACACTTGGCCAGTGTGCTGTCTGGGATGACAACACAGCAGCTGAAGTAACTAACAAACATTTAACTGGGAGCATTTTGCCAGAGACCACATGAGAGAGAATTAAATCAACAGGTTAACCTTTGCATAAACTGGGGTAAATGGATTAGTGTGTTTGGTGTGCTGGCTGATTAGAGGTCTAAAATGAAACCCTGAAACAATTTTACTCACCAGCACTGAGGAAAAGAACATGTTTAACCACGTGGCTGTCAACGAAATACCAGAAACAAAGTGAAATTACCCCAGATCCGGAGAAACAGTTCTACACATGAATGCGCCACATACATCATATTTTTTGTGTTGCTCTACCTTCTGCAGTTAAAAAAATATGACTCAAAGTTTCCATCATTTTGTGTAAAATAACAATAAAAAGTAAAATCTAAAACATACAGCTTTCCAAAAAGTGCAAATTTATACATATACATACTGTGTCTTTTTAGGCCTGCAGCTATTCACTGTATATAAGCAGTCCTTTCTTCACAGAGAACAACACCTCCGGCCAAGCAAACACAAACACACACACACACACTTTAATTTCATCTCTGAGTCGTAGGACAAGCAACACGTATGTGTTGCATGTGGAGTGAATCACGCACTTGTTTGTGTGTGTCCTGAGTGGGAGGCAGCTTGCGTAACTTTTTAGAGGTCAAACACTTATTGGGGGCACTGAATGACACACAGTTTCTCTCTTACACACACACACACACACAGACACACACACACACACAAACACACACACACACACACACACACACACACACACACACA
>JAUYWH010000010.1:9796281-9813149 GCA_034779795.1 Ctenopoma multispine
CACACACACACACACACACACACACACACACACACACACACACACACACACACACACACACACACACACAAGGTGTTGCTTAGCTGGCTACTGGGCGTATCACATTTTTGGTGAATTCACTGAGACTCTAATCTTCTCACTGAGTGATGCAGCTATACACCGGTTATAAAATACTAAACTCACAATGATGCAGATCATTTCGCTTCTTTAGTAACATTTTCAGTTTAACAATTATATGGTCTGACTCTTTTCAAACGGCATCGTCCAAAATATAAAAAGAGATTATATGACTTAGGCCCTTAATGGTTTCAACCAGGCATTTATTTTTGAACGATTCATTGGAAAACAGATCCCCCATCTCCTCTCCTTTGGCTCAGCCCCAGTCACTGGAGTACCCAGTAGGGGATTTTCCAGTTTCCTGCTTTCAGGCTAAACTGAATGCTGACTGTATAAACTGTATGTACAGTCTCTGCTGTGTCTCTAAAAGAAACAAAGACTGTTAAACAACGTTTTGTGACAGATTTAATATGTAGTTTCAACGTCCCTGGGAATTTATGTCTAAGTATGGAAACACAAAAGCAATTAAAAAAAAAAAGCTAGGGCAGCTGAGGTGAACAGGACTCTTTTAAGGACCTTCAATGACACTCTGGTAGTGTCTGATATCTTTTATGCTGTGGTCTGCTGGTGTTGAGGAATTACAGGAAGGGACAGGAGGAAACTAAGTAAACTGGTCAAGAGGGCCAGCTCTGTCCTGGATTGTCCGCTGAACTCCACTGAGCAGATAGAGGAGGAGCGGATGTTATCCAAGCTGACATCCATCACGGACAACACCTCCCACCTCCTGCGTGAGACTGTACGAGCACTGAGCAGCTCGTTCAGCAGTAGACTTTTACACTCGCAGTGTGGGAAGGAGCGCTACCGCAGGTCATTCTTACTGGCAGCTTGTCAGTTTAACATGGTTATTTTATTCTGTTTTATTCTATTCTAAATTTCTAGTTTTCTGACCTCCTGGGCTGTAAAAAACATGAATGTATCATATTGCAAAATGCAGATGACTCACTGATATTGAAGATCTCGATGAAGACAAGCTTAAAAGGAAACTTCAATATTCGTGACAAGCGCAATGATTATTAAGTTTTAGAGCTTTAGATTTAGCATACATCACAGTAACTGCAGCTAATACACATTTATTTCATACAATTTAGGTGTGTTCTGTGAAGTTAAACGAGTCTGGGTTCCTGCTGTTCTTGTATAGATTTTGTCTGAAGCATGGCAGCATCAACTAACCACGAAACAGATGAGCAGTGTGTGTGCGTGTGTGCGTATGTGTGTATGTGTGTGTGCGCGTGTCTGCGTATGTGTGTGTGTGCGTGCGCACAAGCTTTTGAAAACGCATGACCTGTCAGCAAGTGTGTGTTTTTCCAATTAGGGCTCCATGCAGAGAGATAGCCTTCAGCGATAACTTTGATTGAGTTGGCTTTGAAAGTCATATACTTTTAGGCTGTCTGTTTCTATGCGTGTTTATATGAGTGTGTGTGTGTGTGTGAGATCTACTCCTGCTCTAACGGAGTCTATAAGCACTCATCTTCTTCTCTGCTCTTACTCTGACTCCTTTTTGCATAATAAACATCATTACAACATTATCTTTCATTGTTTATGTTTACTTAAGTTTTGACGGTTAGCTATATTCAATTGTTTTTTTTGTGTTGCTTTTTGTTTTGTTTATGTCACACATGCAATTATAAACAAATTCATCACTTCATATATTATCAGTGTTTTATTATCACTTAATCACAGTGCAAACAAAGAGCCAAGTAAGGAAAGTAGCCAAGTGAATATAAATGCTCATTTGAAATGATAACATATTCCTCTGCCTTTATGGCCAAAATAACATGTTGAATACCTGTCAGATTAGTGTTAAAGCGTAAAATGGATTCTGAAAGTTCAAAAACAACGTAAACACGTTACCTGTGATGAAACTAATTTTCCAGATTCAGAAGATCAAACAGCAGCTCATCATGTTCCTTTGTCTGTCACGGAGCAGCGTTTCAGTGTCGGAAAAAAATTGTTAAAAATGATTTGGATTTAGACTATAGTTAGATCTGCCGCAGAAGTAGCAGAAACTCTCCATTTAGTACTGAATGAATATCTGAACATCAGTTTCATGCTTTGTCTAGATGTTTTTTATAAGTCTGCATATTAAATGTGTAAATACCTCTTTCTGGCAACAAGAAATCCCAGTAAGAACAACATCGTGCTGCCATGTCTGTGTCCAAATGACAACGGTCTGTCTTTCATAAACCTGACTAAAAGTTATTTTTGCATAGTGATGACAAGTAAAATAACATGTTTGTGTGTGGAGTTCAATTTGAGGGCTTGTAAAGTTTAGAACAAATTCTAAAAGCATTGCAGAGCAAATGTTTGCGATGTGAAGTAGCTACATCCTTTCTGACATCTCAACAGAGAAGTGTACTGATTTAGCTGTGCACTGTCGGACTCCTAATGGACACTTAAACAAGGATCAAAACGAATGCAGCTGATCTGACGCCTACGTTACCTGCAATGCAACCGCCGACGGTTTCACTGGATGTTTGTGTGTCTTGCCTGTAGAAGCTAATGTAGCCTCAGGCTGCGAGCCTGAAGCGGAGACGAGGAGTGGGATATACAGACGGTTAAAGTGACTGCAGATCACCTTGTGTTAGTTTCAGTTCCCCCTCCTCAAGTTTCTGATTTACATAATAGTTGAGAAATCATCTTTGAGACACTTAACTGTAACCGTATTATACACAGTACATTTATGCAAATACACAAATTAATAAGGCTGTGAGCAAAAATTACTGAAAGTGACCATCAGCTTCTCCCTGTTGTGTGCTTGGGTTTGTATATGTGTATATTTGTGTGTGTTTCTTTTACATGACAGACCCTTTTTTTTTTCCAAGTAGACAAACATGCATCAGAAGACATAATGTGGTCATGTGAATTAATGTATGTCTATGGTACGATAATGATGTAAAACAATAGCCAGTGGTAGGTGAACCCTTTTCACATTTCTGAGAAATTGTATTCAATGTTTATAAATTATTCCTGTCCAAAGAACATTTTGTACTTCATTGCATTATTTTTTAATCCTTTGTTCTGTACATGGACAAAACCAGTCTCTGTGTGTGTGTGTGTGTGTGTGTGGTCATTCCAATGAAAGGAATTCCACTTTCAAATTTGATGAGCTCTGTGTGTGACAGCAGACTGTGTGTGTTTGAATGTGTTTGTGTGTGTGTTAACACAGCAACTTTATGCAAAAAAAAAAATTGTTAAATTACTATCCGCATCATCTTTCATTATGATTGTCATCATCATCATAATCAATGTGATCATCGTTAGTGCCGTCATCTGAATGATTCACAATTGTGTGAAAACATTTAATAACATGTCCGTGTTTGCCTTTTGTGTGTGTTTCTCACGTTGTGGGGACATAAATCTGCAGAGTAAATCATTAAATGTTATGTTTAGGTTGAGGATTAGGGTTAGGCACGCAGCGGTTAGGGTGACTGTTAGTCTTCAGGAAATGAATGTAATCCACTGTAATGTTCTCTGATGTGATGAAAACACAACCGTGTGTGTATTTGCCTGGTTTATCACTCAGTCAGCCATGTGGATCAGTGCCGTCAGTATAAAAGTATAGATCCAGACTCCATTCAAGTGTGTGTGACGGGTTTGCAGGGATCCGCATTCCTCTGTGGGTGTGTATAAAGATGAAATACAGTGTGAGAGACACACTGCCTGCCTGCCTCGATGTGTTCGTGCAGATGCTTGTGAAACAGAGAGCGTTTCCCCCTCCCCCCACCCTCTCCCCAGTGTTTGTTTGTTTGAAACATTGATTACTGCAGCGAGCAATCAGCACCAGCAGAAGCTCGAACTACCAGACAGACACGAAGTTAGCGAGCGAATGTGTCGGTTGACCATACACAGCTCATTAAGCAGCAATCAACCTTCCCTGTCCTGTTTAGCATTCCTGAAGGAGGCCTGACAGCTACAAAGCAGAGAAGCAAGTTTGACATAGCTGTGCTGAGGATACTTAAGAGCTGCAGGGCAAGATGTATGAAGACTGTAGAATGAATTAAGATTTCATGTCTCTCTGCTCTTCACCATCAATTTATCAGTTATGTAAATATAAAAACTGTTGAATAGTGAATGATTATAAAATCACACTATGTAATTTTAAAGCAATTTTTAATTTAGAGGCTCCACAAGATTTAAAAACAGCTGTCTAAACTGAAGCAGCACATGCCGACCTATTCTAACCTTCGAATGGAATAAGCACTAAAGAAATCTGTGGATTTGGGAGTGAAACATGTGAGCTTAGATGACCTCTGTAGCCCGCTCTTTTTCTCTTTTTGAGGCCCAAGGCTATATGACACTTCTCTTAAATCTCAGTTCAAACTGTTGGCACTCGCATTGCATAGAGCGTAACTTAAGAGCCAGTTTGTAAAAAAGGAAGAAGGAAACGGGGACATGATATTTCTGGTTCTGCCGCTTTGATTTTGAACCACTTTGTTTTAAACTGTCTGTCACAGGAAGGCATAGCTGAATAAGCGGGATGTTAATTTAAGTCTCAAATAACAAGCACCTCCAGGACTACCACAGCTGACATTATGCAACTGGTCTTAACAGAGTGACTAGTCTTTTGTTTGATTGTCAACATGGCAAACTTAATACAGTACAGTATGTCATGGTCTTTATATTGCCACATCAATAAAATAATACGCCTAAGTCTCACTTTCTCAAGTTGATTTGGCCAGCTATTGAGTTCTTGACCTCTCGCTGATCCATACTCTTTTGACCCCAATTCATGTGCTCATCCTTGACTCTTGTGTTTTATCCCTTCATTCTCTCCATGACAGTGTTGACAAATGGTTATTGTCGAGCTGCTACACGTCATAAAGCCACAGCAACAATCACAAACACATTTCTGCATTTTTATCAGTTGTGCTTGGTAGAAATACATTTTCTTTCACTGTCACAGGGCTAAAATGAAATATACTCTTCTCTGAGGCGATAATATTTGGCTTAATGTTATCACTGTTTGCAACCAAACTCGGTTAATCAAAACAGTTTCTCTGAGAGAAGCCATCAGCTGATAACTGAGGAGACTCCTCACAACACCGTCACTGTCAGATACTCAAAAACCTAAATTACAATACAAAAATCATTTTGCACCAACTCTAGGGAGTCAAGAGAGTTTGTTCTTTTCAGGTTTGCTGGCTGGAAAAAGTGATAGGATTTCTGTAATGTGGACGCTGATGGGGATTCTGTAAGCCGCAAAGGCCAACCTCTGCTAATCTGCAGCTCTGCAATAGATTTTCTCACTATCAGCTCTATGATCAGTTCTGTGATGGTGACATTTACAGGTACACAATATATGTAGCTCTTCTTTGTGGTGTGTAGAGACTTGGCTGAAACAGAGGAACACAGCCTTTCTTAGAATTAAGAGAACGGTTTTACTCAACGTTGGAAAAGAAACTGAACACACAGCCTACGATATATAACCCGCCATCCTATTAAGCTAATGTGGGCGTTGATACAGAATCCTGGCACAGATATTGTAAGCAAGAACAGCAGTTGAGAGCTGGTATGATATTGCAATTATCAAGCTGGCATCCTCCGGCTTCTGAATCAGTCACAAAATGACAGTGTGCAATGTCTCAGAAAAGCAATAATTATTTCAATAACTGCACTGAAAAATGTTTTGAAATAATAACAGGGTGCATGTCACAGCTGGTGAATGGGTGGGTACCCAAGAATATGGGTATAAATCATGGAGAGATTGTTTAAATACTGGGTGACATAGGTATGTATCTGCCCTTTCATAGACTGAAAACATGTAAAGAACAAAATCAGTAATTAGAGTTATTGTTTTTGAGTGATGCTAACTTAAAAAGAATCACGTAGCAATAAAGGAAGAACCAACTTATTACACAAGTGGGAGGCAGCAGTTCACTAAACTGTGCTTATTCTGCTCAAAAGACCTGCAAGCTGGCTTTAATGGGCTTCAGTCACCTGATGCGTTTCAGACCTAACACCTCAAACAAACCAACACAGTTGAAAAGCCAAGACCATTGCTAGTGAAATGTATTTTATACTGTGGGGAGGGCGACATGAGCACAGGGTAATTACAGCTAACTAGCACATGGTGCATGAGAGATGTAAGGGGTAGGGAAAGAGGGGGCTCTGCCTATTTCAACAGCTTACACAGCCAAATGTAATAATGTAGCTGGATCAGCTCTTTCTTCAGTGACAAATGGTGGTGTGATAATGCACGTTCATAGGAGTGAAGTATAGGAGTGTGGGAGGTGCTGGTTACCAAACTGTAAGTAAAGGGAACGTAAATGAAAAGGAAAGCTGTTAACATGTATTGGATGTTTGAAGTGCTTAAGTTATATGGTGTATGTGGTAAATAAACTACTACTGTTTCCTTTCAACCTTTAATTTGGTGTTTGCTACTGAGTAAAAATGTGTCTCCAACTTGTGTTATGTGTTATGTTGTGTTTAGCCAGTTCTCATGACTCACCATAGAGGATGTTGATGAGGGAGATGGGCATGACCAGGATACCAACGAGCATGTCCGCCACAGCTAGTGACCTCAGGAAGAAGTTGGTAGCATTTTGGAGTTTCTTCTCCAACGACACCGCCAGTATCACCAGGATGTTGCCACCTATCGTAAGCGCAATGATGATAAGAATAAGCAGCGCAGGCCAGTTTTTCTCTTTAATCATCGTGCTGGTGACAGACGTCTGGGTGAAATTGTCCAGACCTGTACTCATGGCTGCCACACCTCCACCTCCAACATTTCCCCATGACAGGGTTTGGTTCACGTCCATGGGGTTGTTGCTTGGCCACACCATCCGGCCTCCAACCTCCAAAGAGGAGGTGGTGGTACCAAATCCACCAAGGAGAACCCTCGCTGGGCCCCCCATCACAGAGACAGAGCCTACTGAGGAGGTTGAAAAAAAGGGTAGACTCCCTCGTCAGCGGGGGTAGGAGCAGAGTAGGTAGAGAGATTGACCAAGCATTTGGGATTATTTGATGATATTTTAAAGTATGCCTTCCAGTTGAATTCCTGAGCAACAGGACACCATTAAAAAAGGACAGACTGGGAGGGGGGGTGCATAGGGATTGAAAGGGAAACAGAGGATAGAGAGGAGCTAGCTACAGGAATAGCTCTGGAGTTTATTTTGTATTCCCATTAAGTCTTCCTAGCTGTAAACATTCTCAGATCGTTCAGTAAGAGTTGAATCTCCCATTTCTTGCCAGTAGTTGTTGGCAATGAGTTCACATAGGTGTACCGTGAGTCAAAATGTCCCCTTGTTGCTTCTTGGTGGTCAGTCACAGTCACATACTGATGTGTTTAAGAGCCCCGCGTTTAAAACAAAAACTGGGTTGTCCACATCCATGGCTGGTGCCTGCTGTCTTCAACAAGATCTTTGCTACTCAGGTTTTCTATCTCTATCTCCTTTCTATCTCCCTTCGAGGTGTTGCAAGAGGATTTTCTTCTTTCAGGTCAGAGTTGAGGAGCAGGTTGTTCTGTGCAAGAAATTATCAACAGAAAATATATCAGATTATCCACTTTATCCACACATGTATTAATATTTTTCTAACATTCTTTCTTCCATTTACTTCACATCCTTTTAAATCCTTCACTTTTTCCATTCATTTGTTAATTTCACTGAGAGTTATCTGAGTATATTGTACTATCATGAACAAGTGTATTTTAATTGAACTAAACCAAGTTTTTTTTTCCTGAACCACATCCCCTCATCAGCCATTTTTCACAAATTGTCTACACATGACCAGAGATTGTTTCAAGATGAAGAGACACTTACATTTTTGTTCTTGGGGGGACGGAAGTTATCTTAATGTGTTTATTCTCTGAGCCAACATAAAACAACTAATAAACATATCTCAGGGGTTTCTTCAAACCTTGTGAAACTTTATTTTACTTAAAGGTTTTAGCGATTAATATTTTGGTCCAAGTCAGATTGTGTAAGACATAATTTGCTCACTAGTAAAATAAGAACAGTACTTAACAAATATTAACTGCCAATATTATGTCCTGATTTTGTCCTGCATGTACTTAAGGAAATGTGCTTCCATTCTGGCTCAATGAAGTGCATGAGGAGAGCACCAAAACGTGAAACAGAAGCTTTGATGTTTACACCCTCACCTCACATCCCAATGTGTGTGTGTGTGTGCACTGAGTGTGCCAAACTATTGGCTGTCCTCCTTATTTACCCTTACCTCTCAGACTGCTTGGTGATTTAACACCTCATAAATGTTTTCAAGGATAGGTGGAGGAGTCACGGCGTGTGTGTGTAAGAGTGTATAGGTGCAGTAGAGAATGGGAAGTTACGCCACACTGTTGTGAGGGAGTGGAAGTGCCATATTGTGAGGTATGCAATCTGTTTACCTGTGGCTGTTACAGTGATTACCATTGGTTACCTGCATACTTTTGATTTGCTTGGCTAATAGATTTAAGCAAAAGCTGCATACGCTTTGCATATATAAAAAATCCCTAGGAGCTCATGAGCAGTTTTTCAGTGGCTGCGTGCAAGATCTGCTAATCCACAAGCTGGCAAAGTGCATCGGAAACGCAGCTTGATCCTCACAACGTGGTGCATGTAAACAGGAATTCAACACAGTGTGAGGTCAACTTTACATTTTCTACATTGTAGGAAAGACGAAAACATAACTGATTTTGTTACACTAATGCAGTGGTGTTAAAATAAGAGGCTTTATACAGAGTGTGTGGAGAAAAAAAACCCTTTTACCAGGCCAATAGTTTTCCTCTATTCTGTGTAAAAGGTACCATACTGGTGTGGGGGGTCTGTGGTGACCCTCCTTTAAGCCGCTTTGAGAGGTAGTGTCAGGGGTCGAGGAAAGTTTTGCCCCTCCATCTTTGTATAGTCCAGGATTTCGGTTTAGGAGGTGACTCTGAGTGGCTGCTAGCGTTTGTACCAATACAGTATGTCTCTGTGCGTAAGAAACAGTAAGACAGATCTTGAAAGATTGTGAAAATCTATGAAACATTTTCGAATGTGTGGGCGCATGAATGAAAAATGAACGAGTGTTTGTGCTTCCTTATGTGTCCGTGAGTGTGTGTCCAAGATAAAATACGAGCACATCTCCAGACGGACTCTGGCCTCCAGCAGAAATAGTTTAGTGGGCGTTGAGTCTATGATAACATCAAGCAGAACAGAATATGCACTCTTAATGTGTGTATATGTATTTTAGTCATTGCTATAAGCACAATAATGAAACCACTGCTTTGTATTTTCTCGCACTGCGTGGGCATGTTAATGTCTGCATTGTTTAATGCTAATCTCTTGTATCTCAGCGTGCGTATCAGTTTGTCTGAGTTTTGCTTTTGTTTGTATAAATGTGTGCATATAATTGTGTATGCATGTATTAACTGCATATGTGCGATTATGTGCAAACATTTGTATTCATTCAGATTATTTATCTGCCTGTGTGGGCAGATACAGATTGTGCGTTCATGCCTGTGCTATCTGCAGCATCCTAGAAATGACAAAAAGTGTACGACCTTCACAAATGACTCATATGACTGCTTTGCTGATCTGCAGCCTCTGTGGTTAAAATATTAGTTTTATTTTGGGGTTTTTAAATATATTTAAGCTTAAAAATACATTTTGGGTCATGTATATGTGCAAGTGACATGCTAGCTGTTGCCCCATCTCATGTCTTCAGCTAAGCTAAGCAAGTTGCTTCCTGGCTATAGCTTCAGTCATAGCACGTGACTGCAGTATTGATGTTTTCCTGTAGCTAAAAAAATACTTTAAAATAAGTGTTACTTGGTTAAGATTAGAGACACCAACACTGAGTGTAGGTTGGTGATGTTTCCAACAGTATAGATGGGTTCAGATGTATGAAAAACAATGCTAATGTTTTTCAGTTTCTGTTTTTATGTGCATAAAAGCATAAAGTACAATTTAATATGGTTACTGATTTTCCTCTCAGGTGATATTAAACCGATTTCCATCATTTTAAATCATTCATAATGCAACTCAACCCAAAACCTTAGCTGCATTAAGTCTTCTCACTGGGCTTAATTCAATCCTACTGGGGCACCATTTAAACCTCGAAAAACCAAGATAAATCTTTTGATACACAGGAAGCTAACAGTATAGTTAGAGACATCTGTAACTTCAGCAGATTAGAGGCTACAAACCATGTTTTTTATCAGGATTTATTGATTTCTTTGTGTTGGCTATGTCAATGGAGCAGAATTGTTTCTCAATAACTAAGGCCATTGATAAGATTGTATGAATGCTTTTAAATGACAGTAAGCAACATTATTAAAAGATTTAAAAATAAAATCAAGTGAAACGAAGATGAGAATTGACAGTATTGTGTACATTTACATGTAGTAGTGTGCGTGTCTGCTACCACCTCTGCACTGCTGAGAGTGCAGACAGACAGGGTGCTTCCTATCTCCTCTGCTCAGGGAGACTATCAGCGTAGTTCACAGGAAACTAAACAGCACTGCAGGCGAGTCATTTAAGTGGTCTGATAAGGCAGAAATGCATCACAGGAGGAGGATGGTGAGACAGGCAGATGGAGAGGTAAAGAGGAAGAGTGTAAAGGTTAGATGAAGAAAGGATCAGCCAGATAAAGGAAAAGTGATTGAGGGGAGAGCAAACAGACAAAAAGAAGAGAGAAAGATGAGGAGATAGATTTAGAGAGAACTGAAGGAAAACGCTGGCACAAACCAATTTCTCATCTCTACAGGACAGGAAGTTGTTATTCTAACAATCATCGTCTTTTTCCTTTTAATCGTCTCATTTTGTTCTTAGAAACGGCATCAACACATATAGTTCATTAGCTTTCAACCAAAGATCAGATGCCGCCTGTGGAGTGAGTGAGTGCGCGCGTGTGTCTCAACTAACCAGCCACGTCATCTGTAAATTATAATTGCTGTTGTGATGGTAAAACATTTTCCAGCCCATTTCCTGGAGAGAGTTACACACACATACAGCTGGAGACTCGGAAGGGATCACGCTGCCAAAGCCTGGTTAAGGCACAGATGTCACTTTGCTTTTCACCACAGGGACAAATTGCTGTTGCACTTACGTTTGTTTAAGCCATTTCTGCTCTGCGAGATAAACCAGTATAGGGTGGCAGGGAAATGGAATGGGAGCTTTTTCTTCTCACTGAACTGCCCTACAAACAGCACTAAATGCATTTATTTGTGGCACTCGAAGCTTAAAATCAAAGGGTTTATATTTCATGTCCATAAACACTAACAGCTAAATGTTGCTAAATGACTAAATGCCAAAGTTCTGTAACAAGATTAATTTGTGGCAGCACATCATTTGTTTTACTGCTAAGACTTTTGTTACATGGCACAAAATCATGCTGTGGGGGGAAAAAATGTATAGTTTATCCATGAAGATAGATGACTGCAAATGTTTTTAAGTTCCATAATGAACCTATGTTTCATCACACAGTTTTGCAGTATTTTAAGTTTTACCAATAGAAGTTGCATTAGATATTGTATAGAGAGCATAAAATAGAGATTCCCAGTTATGATCCACAGGTATAGTTACCCCTTATTTCCACCGGGTGCCGATCTGTAATGTTGGTGGGTTGATCTATTTTAAGAACTGCACCAGAAGCATTTTCCATCAAAAATAAACTAGACAAGTCCGAACTAATTGAGGTGGTAGAGTCAGATCAGACATGGCAGCAAAAATTGTCTGGGTTGAAAAGATCTAAAATGTAGTTTTCCTGAACCAGGGTCGCGGGGCTGCTGGAGCTGATCCAAGCTGCCATTTTGTCAGTGACAGGGTCCACCTTTGACAGGTCGGCAGCCTGGATTCAAACTGGGTTGAACCAAACTGTGAAGTAGCAGCAATTAACGCTCCTCAACTGTGCTGCCCCTTTGTACTTTTCCACTTTTGCTATAAGTCTTTATTCAGTAAAAAAAAAAAGAGGAGACAATGATGTGCAGTCCAGAAAATGCTTTTTCTCTGAAAGAATCAACATCCAGCACGACTTTAAAACGGAAAAAGTTAATTAACCTGACTCAACAGTTGGGTCACGGTTGTGGTATCACACAATACTGTAGCAGCATATCTTTTTTTTCTCTAAAGTTAAGACAACAGTACCGTGAGAAACAGCACAACCACTAAAGGCATTTGCAGGAAGTGCTGCGCTGCATTGCAAGTGCAACTTTGAAGCTCCTGCACTCAGAAATATTGAGCCCTATGTGCTCTGCCAGCGTTATGTGGAAATGTGTGTGTTTTACAAAGCGTTGGAAAGTGCCGAAAGGTAACGAAACGTCAGAAGAGACAGAGAAGGAGGCAGGGACAGAGGGCGATGTAGATGCACCAACAACGAGAAGAAGAAAAAAATATATTAAGAAAAGAGACCAAGTGGAAAACACTGCCATCCCAGTATCGGTAAATCTACTCACTTGCTTTTCATTGCCTCCCAATCGATGTGCCTGACCTTTTCCCCTGTTTTCCGTTACCAGCGGCAGAGACCCTTTCCAACATCACGTCTCGCTTTCTTTTCCCGCCGTATCAATCTCTCTGTTGTCTCCTGTCACTCCACACCTCCTGAGTGAGGGATCAGCATCATCCATCTACCTGCAGAGAAGCAGAGAGGAAGAGGAAAAAGAAAAGAAAAGACTTTGACTTTTGATGCTCTTTTGTGGAACGTTTCAGATCCAATCTGAGGCAAAAAGTGACTCAAAACCTCCTGAAACCACAGTGACTCCTACACACACACACCCACACACACCAGCAACAGCACAATTGAATGTACCATTAATCTTCAGTTCTTTCAACCAACACAAGCACCCTGACATGAAAACTGAAACAATCACATGGTTAGAAGAGACGATTCTTAAATTATTTTATGTTGTTTTTTCTTTTTCTTCTTTTTCTTTTCATGAAACCTTATGTTCTTGTTTTTGATCATATTACATCCCATAGTTTGCTAGATATTTTATAAGTCAGTGTGGCATTTATGTCTTTCTTTCATTTGATATTCATAAATATCATACTGACATTATGAGAATATGCTGACACAGGGTATTTCGGAGCATTATTATTACAAAAAAAAAAAATCATTTTGATATTAAAGGTAAGCCTGCAGAATTGTGTAGATAAAGTTTCCTGATGTGTAACAGTGACACTGTTTGGCACAGATCTGGCATTTAAATTACAGTTTATACCCCAGTGGGAAGTAGTGCAGGTTCAGTGTTTGAACTGGGTTTAAATCTCACATCATGTTTGACTGCACAGATGGAGCTCCATCACAGAAACAAGATGGATGGACTGAGAGGAGCTTTTGGGGGATTGGTGGGAGAAGTGGGTTGAATAGAAATCAACGTAAGGTGGAGATCAAATCTTCCTAAATACTAAAATCCCCAACATAGCTATTACATGGATATTTTCCATCAGAATGGTTCTGATGAAGGAGCGAGCACAAGATTGTTTACATCCCCGGTCTGTGAAGAGTACATTCTGTCGTCCTTAAAACAGCCATTCATTGGCTATCAAATAATTGAAGATGTTTTAGATGAGAATGGTTTGTCTGTCTTTATGCGTCAGCCCTGTGATAGACTGATGATCTGTCCAGGGTGTACCCCGCTGGGATGACAACTGGGATAGGCTCCAGCACCCGCGTGACCCTTAAGAGGACAAGCGGTTTGGATAATGGATGGATGGATGTTCAGATGAGACTGAGTAGCAGCTGTGGGGGGGGGAGAAAAAAAAAAACAATAAGAAGAGCGTCTGTGGATGAGAAACAGTGTGAGTGAATGTTGCACTTTACATTAGTGCAGAGAGAGTCAACATCAGACGACGAAACTGAGAGAAAGTGTTTTTGATCAACTATATTTTCAATGAACAGGCAAATTAACATGTTTTACAGAAGATACTAAGTGACGTTGCTACTTAGCTTAACAGAAGATAGTCTTGCTTTGTCCAAACGTAGTGAAATCCACCTACAGCAAGTTTAACTAAGATGACCAGCTGCTTGCGTAGCTTCATAGTCAATGTACAGACAGAAGAATAGTATTGATAACATTAAAAAACAAGAAAGTGTATTTCCCAAAATGTCAAACTACTCCTTTAACTTAAAAACTTTCATTAAAAGTACATTGTTGCTGTATTGAAATTAATGTGTAGCTTATTGAAAATCATGACCTCAAGAGCTCCGTAAGATTATATTAGATATATTGTAAATATTAGGCAGAAAGCAGTAATGTGACTGTTTGAGACAATCGGTGAGTGAGTGGGGTTGTAACTCAAAGATATTCAGTCTGTCAGCTACTGTGAAGGATCATAAGAAAGAAGTGTAACTTCAGGCTGTTTCTGTATTTATGAGTGTGTTTCAGTGTGTGCGTGTGTGTAGGCACGTCAGTGTGTCAAAGGCATTACAATGCAGCATGTACAACTAGCCAGGCAGATAACAGATCGCAGCGTGTTCGCTCTGAGACACAACGGCGAACAGAACGGAGCATTCTTTAAATCAGTCGCAAGTCTCAAGATTATACAGAAGTACACACTCAGCTGCATACAAAGCCAAAGAAGAAGAGATTAGTCTCTGGGCACTGCAGAGAAGACAGAGACAAGATAAAGCGGGAGAGTATAAAGACAGAGCGAGACAGGGAGAGAAATGAGCGGATGTGAGGGAATGACTGCACAGGGAGTAAAAGAAGGCAGTGTGGAAAAAAGAAAATTAATGGATCATGATGACAGAGTTAACGACTATTATATTTAAAAAAAGGCAAAGAATAGGAAGTGAGGAGGGAAGCAAAAGGGGTGAGATTTACAGAGGAGAGCTGGAACACAGGATAAGACAGAGAGAAATACAGGGAGGAAAAGCAAGAAGAGAACTAAAGAGGGAAGCAGTAAAGGAGCAAACAGCAGCGAATGAACTACAGAGATGGAAACAGTGACTTAACAAAAACAAAATGGCCAGGAAGGAAAAATCTGAGCAGTCAAGAAGAAGTGGGCAATGAGATGCTAGGATGGAAAAGGTGAAGAAAAGAAAAAGGAAGGAAACAACACAGGATACAAGGGCGACAGTCGATCAGTTGTTAGGGCAGTTATCTATATGGACCTCAGGGTTGGTGGTAACTACAATGAACAACAAAACCATTGTAACTAAACGTAGTCCACTGCTGCTTCCAGAAATGTAACCTGAAACTCCGTTAGGCGAGGAGGAAGCCGTATATCAACTCTGCTCAGAAACACTGCCGAGTTCTCGGGTCAGAGGGACTGAAAGACGGTCCGCACTTCAGGTGCCCGGGTTCTCCGCGACGAAGACGAAAAAGACCATCCAGACTGTTATCAGTGAAAGGTTCAAAAGAACAGCGTCTGTGACGGCATCAGTGCTCACATCCAACTCTAAATTTGCTTCACAAAAGTACAACTAACTGGCCAGACATACTGATATCCTTTAAGTCCATACAGCTGGTGTCTCACTGTGCGATTTGTACACTTCCACACAGAGAAACAAAGGCATGTAGGTAGGCGGTAGTGAACACGGAGGTAAACAAGTGAATGCAGGGGTAGAGGAGAAATGGAAAAATGTCACTCAGAGCCAATAAGTGAGGTAATGAAAATGGAGCGTTTTTCATTGCTTTAAGCGCTACTTGTTGAGAAACTCATTATGTGTTCTGAAAGGCCACTTGGCTATTAATCAGAAACAGATCAGTCAGTATCATTCAATTGAGAGACAGAGAGCAAAAGACAGAAAGACGGGCGAGAGAGACACATCCCGTAACGAGTGAATAAAACACAAAGGGAAGAGATATTATGCGAACATGAATTATGAATCTTAGAAGCACCTTCCTGCTGAAAGAGATTAATTAAGCCGCAAATAGAAAGAGACACAAGACAGACTGCCACTGAACTTTTAGAAATGTCAAGAAAGAAAATGCAGACTGCTTACATGAGGTGGGTTGAAATAATGAATCAATAAATACACTACAGTCTTTATTATAACTTAAATCGTTTTTGTGCTTTAAGGTCAGTATTATTTTTGAGATGGATGCACTGTGCATTATGCTAATCCAGTACCTGAAGACTGTGTAACTGCTATGAAGATTGTGCGCATGCAGAAGCAGATTTCAAATTTCCAGAGGCCGTGGTGGAAAGAGAAACATTTCCAAAGGATTTTCAGCCATTTTTTAAAGTCTTATACAATTAGTCTTTGTGGAGTGGCCTGCTCCAAGCCATCATCATAGTTTATTTAACAGTTACTTCCATCTGCATTTATCATACAATTTATACACCGACAGTGACAATTTCTGCTTTTATGAGAATGGAAATTCTGGTTTTGCAATACTGAGGCAAACGGAATGAATATTTCTACCCGGTTTTTCTCTTTTTAAATATTATGATTGACAGATGAAATACAGATTGTTCAGTCCAGAGATATTTTCAAATGGTAGATTTTTATTCTCAAGGCGTTTATCTTTCATTCTCCCGATTACCTACAGAAATACGATATGCAAAATGAGATTTTCATAGCCCCCAATTCTTTTTGATGCAGTCAAAAAGAGAAAGACAAAGTAGATAAAGGATTTACTGCAGATCTGGAGTAAACATGCACTAGAAGATCTGTATGTTGTGTGACACAACGGCTGATCTTCTCTGATACTGGCTTATTTTTGCTTTGCTTAAAAGTTATCACAGGAGTTTCTTCCCTGCTGTATGTGCAGCATTTCAAGTGTGTGCACAGAACATTTTCTCTTCTGTGTTAGCTCTGTGTGTGTGTGTGTGTGTGTGTGTGTGTGTGTGTGTGTGTGTGTGTGTGTGTGTGTGTGTGTGTGTGTG
>JAUYWH010000010.1:9814280-9847754 GCA_034779795.1 Ctenopoma multispine
GTGTGTGTGTGTGTGTGTGTGTGTGTGTGTGTGTGTGTGTGTGTGTGTGTGTGTGTGTGTGTGTGTGTTTGAGTGTGGGTGTGTATGTCCATACCCCCCTGTGCTGTGCTGCTGTCAAAAATTCCATTAAAGCACACTGGATGTGTCAACAGCAACAGCATAAGCACAACAACCGGTGAGACCACTGAGCAAAGAGACAGAGAAATTTTACCATCTCAAAAAGGGTTTATAATGGGTTTGTCCTTGATTTCATGTTCTGCTCAGCCGATGTTCGTCTTAACTACAAACTCCTCAAAGAAGGAAGGAGACTCAAATTCAGAACATATCGGTGTTACCAACCAAACTTTGATGAGCTTGTTCCACAGATACAGACTGGGAAAGGTGATGTAACACAGTGGAAAACATGCCAACTATTTTGAGAGCCCTGTAGCCATCAAACTCTAAATTTGCTTTACAAAAGTACAACTAACTGGCCAGAACTACTGATATCTATTTAGTACCCTTAAGTCCATACAGCCGGTGAGTATGCAGTGAGTAGCCATCTACAGCTTAGAGCCTATTCATAAACACCCTACATCCTCATGGGACTCCCATGCAGGGGATTTAAGTTATTTTGTGTCATTACATCTCTCAAGACCGTGTAGGTATTACACAGTCTACATGCACCGCAGTGCCATCTTCCTGTTGCACTTTGCACCCTGTTTAGGGTAAGGGTACACTTTTGTCATTGATACCTGACATACAGTAATCAGAAAAAGCGAAGCTCCTGTGCAGCATCTGCTGTATTTATCAAACTGATCCCTTCATTTCCTGTCTGGTCATTTTCTTACTCAGTTAATCAGTCTAATTGCTTCCCCCTTCTCATCAACACAAGCCCCACTTCTCAACAATCTTCCTGGATTCCTCTACACACGCTTCAAAGGCTCGACACGGAGGGACACGCTGCTAGAGTTGAGGATATTAATAATTATTCTATTAAGAATAATTCACTGCTCTCTTTTGCCTCTCCATTGCACCAGTTGACACTTTCATTTACACCAAAGCAGGTAAAACTGATTGACAATCTGTTGTGCCTCCAAAGTGGACAGACTGATCTCCTTGAAGTTTAACTCGGTGTTATATTGTGATGGTTTAGTGATTCCTTTTTTTTGAACACTTTGAGACTGGCAGACGAGTTGATTTCACACCACAGAAAATGTGCAAAAAAAAAAAAGAGAGAGAGAAAGACGGAAGGATATTCTGTGAAGGTGTGAGACGTGAAGGTAAAATATGCTCAAGTGTGGATCATGAGGATGTGTGCGTGTATGCGTTTCATCATTCCTGTCATCAAGTTAGCCGAATCTCAGACAGTATTTTTGAGTTTCAGGTACGTATAATGCAAGATAAATAGAGATCGGGGCTGTTGTCAGTGAAAGGTTTTATTAGTACTGAGATCCTCCAACGGGATCATAGATGCCTTAAGTTCCCATTGATCCATCTGGGCCAATCTGAGGGTTGGCTGATGTTGACTAAATGTGTAATGGTGGCAGCAGAGGTAGCCATGGCTAAGAAATTTAAACAACTCTGAGTATAAAGTTTGAATTAATGTTTGAATCTTATTTTTGTAAATTCTCACTGAATATGCAATCTGCAATCGGGCTGGAGGACAAAGGATAATCTTACCGCTTTCCCATCACAGTTTGAGATTTTATGACTCGACTGTCACGAACATAGCGTACTCATTGACAATTCCAGCACTGATCCAATGACACAAACATGAGCTATGATTAAACCTTGCAGGCAGCTGAAATGGTCTAATCACACACAATACACCACTGAAAGCCAAATGAAATATTGAACATTTCTGCTTGAAAGAAAACCACACTGAATTAAATTACACAGTGGATGAGTTTTAACAGCAGAGTGTGAAATGGTAAAAAGAAAATCTTATTCTGTGAAACCAATATGCATAAAAAAAAAAAAAAAGACCACAGGTACTTTTCAATCCATCCATCCATGATGTCTCGCACTCATTCGCTCAGCTCCACCATATCATCTGTCAGCCATGTTGTGGTTCTTTAGCCCACAACTTTACTATTCTGGTTCAGTTTCAGTGCATATTAAACTTATTTCCATCAGGTGGACGGAAACATGACTCAAAACGGACATTATTGTTTCTGCTTTTAATGCCTCCAAGTGGCCTGAGAGATTTCAAGGATAATTACAGTACATTACATTTTATTTTGGCACCTAATTCTGCTAGTTATCATAGTGATTAATTTAATGAGTACAGTGCTGGGAACACGGCAGCATCACTAAACAAAGTCAGATGGGACGAAAATGAAACAAGACATAAAAGCGTTAACATATTTTTTTTTGTACATAAAACCGCAACAGTCAGTTTGGAAGATAACTGCAGCATTGACCTTGATTTTCTCTTTGAAATAACTTTGGCTTTAACGGTGTTATTAAACTACAGGAATAAAATCTCAGTTTTAATAAACCGGAATGATCCTATAAGCGTATGATCCATTTTATTTGGCAGAATCAAATTCAACAGACCCCTCATGCAAAAAGCAGAAAAAAAACTAAAGTTACACAATTCAACAAAATTTTCAGATGACGCAGATCTTTACTTCCACAACTTTTAATTCAGCATGAAGTGAGGCAAGACGTCCTTGGCTTTTATTCTGTGATAATATAATCAACAGAGAGCGAGTGAAAGGAAGCAAATACAGTATGTCTACAATGTGTATGTGCGTGTGTTTGTGTGAGTCTGCCTTCTGCACAATTTGTTCCGCATCCATGAAAGTTTTTCTTATGCCAAACAAATCACAAGGATAAAAGCTCTTTGACTTAAAGACTTTTATAAGCCTGCCATGTGGTATGTCCATTGTGATTATGTCAGCGTGTGAGTTTGTGTGTGTTCGTCTGTGTCGCACATTGTGCTAAAAGTGCAGAGAAACCTTATCTGGTCACATACAGCTGCAAGGTTAACAGCTCTTTCATGCTAATTCTGCTGTGAATATCTGGCATGTGCTTTCAAGCGCAACGTAGATTTGATGTGTACGTCTGTGTATATGAAGTTAATGACTTAATATTTTTATATAGATTCAAGTTTGT
Source organism: Ctenopoma multispine (assembly GCA_034779795.1). Lineage (NCBI taxonomy): Eukaryota > Metazoa > Chordata > Actinopteri > Anabantiformes > Anabantidae > Ctenopoma > Ctenopoma multispine. The sequence goes on from JAUYWH010000010.1 coordinate 9,817,383, forward strand.
CCATAGAATACAAATGAGGCAAGTGACTTTGTGACACACACTTAATCCTGTGTGTGTGTGTGTGTGTGTGATCAATAGTTACTGCAGTGATAAACAACAACGATAAAAAAAAAAGATTAATTTTGTTACTCTACACGGGAAATGTATACACCCATGCACACAAACACACTCCTCTGCTGTTTTTATCATAAAGGATCACTCCTCTGAATTTCTTTGTCCTTAGTTCCTGTAATGTTCTTCTTCTGTCCTTGTATCTGAAGCCAAACATAGCCAAGCAGCCTTATTGGTAGCTTGCTGAAAATTCATTTTTGACATTTATGTACAGGCTTTGAAATGATTTGAGCACAAAAGAAAATATCTAGTATATATATCTTAGTAATTACTCAATCCCACAATACATTACCAGAAAAGCCTTTTTTTATAGACAAACATGAAGCTTTGTGAAGCTTTTTACATGTAAAAAACAAAACAGCATCCAAACAGCTGGAGAGTTGAGCTGGGACTCCACGTTCATTTTGGAAACATTTAAACCAAGTGACCACCAAGCAACTGAGCGCAACACCAGGAGCAAAGTGGCAAAAATATACAGTATTTAAATTTGGGATGTACAAGACAACTGAATGATAATAAGAAAATGAAATGATAAAGTGACAAATAAATACAAAGGACAGATGATCAGAGACAGAGAGGAGAAGAGGCTGACATGACTAGTCTTTGTGCAAGAAAAGCTGTCAAGGTGCTCTTTGCCCTTGAGTGGGCAGCGGCACACTCCTCCATCTCTCCTGTTTTCTCTTCCTCTCGATCCATCCATCTCTCCCCATGCCTTCCAGTAAATTTTAAGTGGATGAGAGGAATTGAAAAGCAGACAATTGAGGTGGAGACACATCTTGCACTCTTACTTTATATATTTATATCTCCACCCCCCACACATCCCTCTTCTTCTTCAGCCTCCCCTCTCTTTTATCCCCTGCCCTCCACCTGCCTCTTACTTTATATAGAAGATGCTGGGAGAGCACAAGAGGTGGCTGAGGGGTAAAAGTCTAAAATGCTCTAAAATGGAGGTGGTTGAATATTAAAAGCTTTGAGTTCAAACCACATTTTTATACAGTTTAATTCAACAGAAATAAAATCACAATTTGCAGTATGTTGTTTTCGTTTACTTCCTGTTGTCATTATGAACTGTCCTTCAACCTTCACCGGGCATGTTCGTCTCTTTAACGTGGTTCTTTGAAACCTACAGTGGGATGTACATAATAAAATCAACTGCACATAATTATAGAAAGAACTGAAAATTGTATTTAAATTCAAAGTCTTGTGAATCTTGAATAGTTCAACTGACCTTGGATAAATAAGCACTGAAAAATATAATTCAATTGCATTTTTGAGAACCTTTAGTGATTTAAGATATGGAATAAAACATTATCTGCATAATGACGACATGATATAATAGAAAGCGAGCAGCAAGTCCTTCAAAAAGCGTAAAAAAAATGAGGATGACTATTTCTCATTGTCCAGATCAAACAGATAGGGATTGACTTTTTTTTTTTTTTTTTTTTTTTTTTTTTTAAGAACCTCTTGTACTGGGGGAAGGTGTGACGGATTTATGATGGCTCCAACACTCTCAGACACACAGGTAAAGCATACCCAAACACGCCGGTGTGGAGGTCAGGCCTCTGCTGATGGATAGGCGAGGAGATTGGTGATAAGTGCACATGCACAGATACATTTAACCTCAGTTTAGTCATAACTCTGAGATGCGTATTCAGTCTACCCCCCCCCCCCCTTCTCCTTATCTGTCTCTTTTCATCTTCTCCCCTGAATTCTACCCCTGTAACCTCCTCTTTATTGCCTCTAGTGTGTTTCTAGGCCAATTCAATAAACTACAGTTATCATTATTCATTATTGTGTCAGATTTTCCTGGTTATCCTTCCCCAAGATTCAGCCTCAATGTCTAACAGGCTTTTTTTGGGTGCGTATTTTCTACATTGCATATTTTGGGTGCCGTCTTTTTATCCTTTGCCTTTATTCCTAACTCTTCTTGCACTTGTGATTCATTTCATCTGCCACCCTTCCTTCATACGCCTCATATTTCTAATTGTTCTCGTTTCCTCAAACAACAAAAACAACAAATAACATGGCAATACATTTAACAATTATCTGATGGATTGCCATGAAATTCTGCACAGATATCAATGATCTCCAGTGGGTAAAGCCCAATTTTTGCCCTGACTTTTCCTCTTGTACCACCACACATATGTTGACATATGTAGTTGAATAGGGCTAAAATATGAAATAAAACATGTAGAAGAAAAATTGTATGAAAATAATGTGAAATGTGAAAACAGTGTGTGTACAAAGTGCTTTGAGAAAGAAAGAACTGATCTTACCAGAACTCTAAAGCTTCTCTGCTTTAGGTAAGACGCTTGTTAGCTGTGACTAGGCTATTACATCTGCACCTCCAACCAAACCGTTCTGTTCATTGTTGAGTGGTATTTTGGTACCAGGTAATGAAAAGGAAGAAAGATGAACTCTGATAAAAGAAAATAGCTGTCGAGCGTCAAACAGTTATCTGACTCTGATCCACCCTGGTCTCTCTCAGTTTCCATCATCCCATCTTCATGTCTCCTTCCTGCCTTCTGGTCATTACAGCTCCATTGCTGCCCACCACCTCTCAATACATCAACCGCTTCTCCTCTGGACCATTCTCCCCCTCCATTTATCCATCATTGTAATTGATCTCCTGGAGGTCTTTTACCATTAAGACCCCTCCAGAACCCGCTGATCGCCCTTGACTCTGCTCGACCGAAAACACTTCTGCTACTTTGACTCCTACTAATCAGGCAGCAGGAAATATGACACACAGCACTGAAGGGCCCTCATATTGAATGTTATTAAGATGTTGAGATGAGTACCATAAACACACAGAATATATACACATACACATAAATAAGGGATGTGGACACACATACACACAAGACACACACTCAAGGCTGACACTTACAGAAGTAAAGATCAGGCTATAAATAATCAGATGGTGGAGAAACACAAAAACAACAGATTTACACACAAATAAAGGACAGAGGTACAGTCAAACACACAATTAAAAGGACAGACAGATACAGGTGGGTGGAAACCAGGTCCTAGGCTGTAATCAGCAGTGACGGAAAGTCAGACTGGGAGATGAGTCAGAGCGATAGAAGGAGAGCAGCAGCAAACAACCATGAGTTGAGCTGAGTTTGATAGAGATGAAGATGCAATGACATCATATTTTGAAGGGTTTTTGATCATGTTGGCTGTCAGTTTCTGGAAAACCAACATCCACTATGTTTCACTTATATATATAGCTAGATTTTATGGACAAACCTATTCACACAGCTCTCTGTGCATATTTTTTGTGTACCTTTGTGCACTTAAGCAAATCGTTGCAGACTTGTTTCCGAGTCTGGTGGAAAGGCTTCTCAGAAGATCGGTGGAGCTGTTACAAATAAATCAGCAATCCGCATTAATGTGTTTATTTGCTATCAGCCATTTTCTTAAATTAAAATGTCACGGTTCAGCATCTCAAGCATGTTTTTTTTTTTTCTCATGCCAGATATTTGACTATTGCAGCTCATTGCATCATAAGCCACCACATCGACTTCTAAATCATCCATTTATTTGCATTAAAAGACTTCAACTCACTGTCAGCTGTCAATTCTTTTACAGTACTCTTTTGTGTAACTGTTTTTGTTGGTGTTTGGTGTTTTTACTTTTTTCATGAATTTCACTGTGATTGCTTTGTTTCTCAGCTTTGCTCCATCTTGTCACTGTCAATCTGCGTCTTGGCAGATTCAATTGAATTGGTCTTTATTGCACAAAACACACAACAAGACGTGAACCAGCCAACAAAAGCATGGAGCATTACACTACATCTAAGGCCGATCTGTTGATGTGTCTGTTTCTTAATTTGCACTACCAAAGTGCACTGTGCAAACAGGAAAACGTAAGGATGAACAGGTAGATTTGTCTTCCCATAAACACAGATGCGAAACCCTCACAGAGTAACACGCCATGAAATAAAATAGACAGCAGGGTTTGGGCGAAGACCTTTCAATCAGTGAGAGAAATGTCACTCCAACCTGACATAGTGAGTGTTTACTGTTGTAAAAATCAGTCTGTGTATGCATATTTCATCTTCTGCCTGTATGCGTTTTTCATTTACGTATGTTTCATGGCAACACCTTCCTCTTTTAGAAGCCATCGCAGGACCACAGTTCATGGTCTGTTGAGAAAGTGTCAAAAAAAGTTGACACCAATATTTAAAGACTCTTCATCTTTGTGTTTCAGACTTAGTTTAGAGGTCTTTTGTAACTAAAACACAGACTACAAAGGAAAAAGGAGAATTACAATGGAGACAAGGCAAAATGACGAGGTTTTACACTGAGTAATCTCAAGTTTTTCTGTTTAAAATGAGAATTCTTGTCATAATGCATTGAAGAGATCGATCGCTTTAAGGTGATCTTTCTGGGTAAATGCTTTAAATTGAAGCGCAGAGTGGTGATGAAAGTCACAGAGAGAAATTCACCTCGTTAAATACGTTCATTAACGCTGCCATACACATCAGCGACGCTAGACATGAGATGAATGAAGAAAGCCGCAGATCAGAGAGAAAATACATTTGTGATAAAAAATAAATAAATAAATCTAGACAAATCATGTCAAGCTGTTTTGTGTATGCCCCCGAGTTTAGTAAACAACAGGTTGGCTCGGATGGATCGCTGTGCTACCTGCATAATTCACCCTCAGTGAGATATACAAATACACACATGTACACAAACGCGCTGCTGTAATTAAAGTTAGGGCTGCACAATTATTTGACCAGATGCCTAAATCAGAATAATTTTACTATCAATACAGTATGAACATAGTAATCAGTTTACACATTTTACACAGCTAAAATAGTAAACAACGTGCTGTTGGAATTTAAATGTGCTTTCTTGTGTCTGTGATTGTGTTATAAAAACACAGAATGTGTACATGTACATGGAAGCACCTCCTGTGTTTCTTAAATTACGTTTCTGTACAACTAAGCTGCAAACACAAATATATACTTGTAGGAATGTATGTGTATGTATGTTTTCTATTATTGACACTGTGTTGAGTATTAACATATATGGCAAGCTGCGATTGGTTTGTTCTCAGTAAGCTACTAGCAGTGGCCCAAAAACTCTTGCTTGGGGGCTCATAATAAATTGATCTGAATATACCACTAATTTGGATTTACTGTATCTTTATTATGATTATTTGCAGAGCTATTTATCACAGTTGACCCACCACTTGGATTACTGGGTCTATTCATTATTCTATTAATTTCAGGGGAACGAAATCAACTCCATAGCGAAGCAATTAAACAACTGAATGTAATACAGTATTTAAAATAGTCTTTTTTTTTTTCTTTTTAACCCTGAGGGGCGGAAGTGCTGCACAAATTTCAAGCTGTTTCATTCCAGCATAAAAGATCACTCGTGCTGCTTTCAGAAGCTGAAAACAAAGGAAGCATGTTTGACCAGAAGGTGTGTTGTGTGCAAATTGTTGTTCATTACTGAATAAACTGCCAAGAAAAAAGAGAAAAGTTTTATCTGTGAATCCATAAGCACAGTGACCACAGTGAACAAAACCCGCATCAGTGATTCACTCGCATAAAACATATCCTCATGCACACACAGACACAAAGTGTCGTGTGGTTGAGTTGTGTAGATAGATTCTTGCAAACGCTGTTATAGAAAGCAAACAATTTATGGTTGTCAAACATCAACATACAAATTGACGTTTCACACTTTCTCACACACACACTCACACACACACAAACACACACACACTTTAACCACTCAGCCGTACGACCATCAAACTCAATATCCACAAATGTGTTTGTTGGAGCCAAAAATGTATCAACGTGTGTGTGTGTGTGTGTGTGTGTGTGTTACCAACTGCTTCACACATCACAAAAGGTGACCTCTTCATACAGAAGGAGAGAGTGAATAAGAAACAAAGATGAGATGGATGGGGGTGATAACCAGCATAATGTTTACACCACACACACACACACACACACACACACACGAATCACACAGAGACGACTAAAGTAATAAAAACATTCATTACAGAGCAGTTTTCTGATGCATCCATTACTCCCTCGCCGTCACACAACTGCTGCTTTTTCCTGCGCTTTACCGCTTTATCTCATCTGCCCTCTGTCAGTCAACATCTACATTCCTTAGGCTCATATCCAAACAGATTTGCCCCATTGTTCAGGCTAAACGAGTACATGAGAAATTGCATATGATTTCAGCAAAGTAGGTGAGGCGGGAAATCAAAATCATTATTCCTACTTGAAGTCAGAACTGTTCAATTTAAATTAAATATTGTCCTGACAAGCTGAAATGAAAACAACAATCTCCCATGTGGATTCGTTCAGGTGGCTCCACAATTCTCTTCTCATCCACATTCGAATGATTGAAATTTTTTAGCTTCAGCCTTGAAACAGTTGATGGCAGCTCCAGAAGCCTTCACCAAAAATAAGCCTTTCCACCACAGCAGTTGAATATTCACTTGATGAATATTATTTTTTAACTAAATGCTGAACTACAAACCATTTTCGTGTGGGCAACGCTAAATATTCCATTTGCATAAAGTTGGAAAGACATTTCTTATCTGGCACGTCTACCTTCTATCACCTGTAAGACACCTGAACTGTTAGAGTGTCACCCTCTAGTTTACCTCCACAACGTTTGATTTGCCAGTCTCCCTCATTTATTCTCACAAACCTGTCACTTCTACTTTATCTTGCCCAACACACCACATTTTTATTTAAATCTTGACAGTTCAGTAACTTCATTACTTAATAAAGTTGTAAACACTCTTCTCCCTCTCTCCTTTCATCTAAAAGGCAGAAAGAAGAATGGAAGCGTGCCTTTGTGGTGATAATAGACAATACTCAAGGTTTTCACCTTCAATTCACCTACCTGGCATGCAGCCACACACACCCAATGCATGCAGTGTTAGTGACGTTTGAAGTTTTATTGTGTCGTGTCCCGTCCCCAGTCACATTAAGGGTGAGGGCGTGAGCTGATGATGAGAGGATGAAATGTAGAAACAGTGGAGGAGAGGAAAACAAAGATGAGTATCTCTATGACCCTGCTGTCTAACACACAGACCTCCTCATTCAGGTGGACCCAGGTTCTGAGTCTTTAAATTTATTTAGCTCTAGAAAATGTCACGTGTTCCCATTTTGTTATAGTGTGTATTCAGTAGTCATCTTGTTTCACTATGAGCACTAAAGTAATGTTTTATGATTATAGAGGATCTTTATCACATATTTGTTTCATTTTTTGGCTGCACTCCCAGTACAGTTTAATGGTTAAGCCATAGGAAAAAAAACTGGTGCCAGTTATATGGTGCAAGTTATACCGCAAATCTTTTAAGCTTTATTTATTCTTGGTAGTTTCACTTTTGCAGGAATGTCCTGATCACATTCTAACAGTTTCACACATTCAGGCTGCCCAGCACAACCAGTCTCCACTGGAGATTAGGGCTGTTGCTCAAGGACACAGCAGTGGGGATAATGGTGGGGGATGCCATAACCATCCTGCCAGGTTGGAGATTCAACTGCCAACCTACCAATCACAAGCTTAGTTCTTTATCTATGCAACTACCGCTAGCCCTAAATCTGCCTCAAATCATCCCATATTCTTAACCTAACATCCAACAAGGCAGAACAGATGAGCGATGCTCCAGAACATTTCACCAATGACCATGAGGTGCGATGAGCTCAGGCAATTAAGAGTTGAGTTCTTTCAATTCTCTTTTAAAATCACAAACATGAAGAAGAACAGTCAAATGCTGGAGTGCAGGTCGTCTTGCCAGGTGGACGGGAGCATGGTAGACAAAGCAGGCAGCCACAAACGAGGAGGTTTGCACCAGGCACTGCAACGATTTGGCAAGGAGTGAATGCTGGCTGAGGGGCTTTTATTGTGGCAGTCATAGTGCTGATGCAAACCAGGTGACTGAGTGGGTGGAGCAAAATAATGGGGAGGGAAGGGGTGGAGAGGCATGAGAGTGACCAGATATACCAAACTGAGGAGACTTAAGGATGGATGTGACCAGACAGGAGGAAAGACAGGGACGGGAAATAAACAACACGTGTAAATTATTGTGGAATAACATTTATGTAAGTGAAAACTACAAATTACTTCAGAAGTACAGACTATTTTTCACCCTTTATTATATCTATGTGCAGAAGTTTTTCTTGACCTTAGATTCAGCTCCGAAAGTTTATACAAATATAATTTCTCAGGACATTGTTTTGGAAACATTAACAGTGTAAAACACTCGTGAATGTGATGCTTTTATGCTACAGTAGCCCCAACAACTTTGTCGGCGAGGCAGATTAAGAGCTGAGAGTTGGCTGCGTGGCCGTAAATCTTCTCCTGACAGCTTTGCCTGTTTTTCTCAGCCGAGTGATTTGGAGCCAAATCACAACAAACAAAAACCTGCAAGATTTTAGTTTTACCATCGAAAAAAGACGACAAAATAAGGCTAAAACAGCTGCCACTGACGCTCAGAGGGAGTTGCAGAGCAGCACACACGAGCACAGAGGTCTCTTTATAGCTGTGCTGCCCTCACAGTCGATTGGCCTTGGCTGTTTTCGTGTGGAGCAATTTTAATTCAATACCGGCGATGAGACTGAGAATAGAATTTATGCTGAAAGTTAATTTTATTTTCACGCTGTCTTTCTTTTCCTATCTAACAAAGGTTGTTCAGTGGGGCGATCCTGCCTCCATTGTTTTGACAGTCAACAGTGGAGATTTCTTTCTATAATTTATGGTAATGACGCGCACATGTTATATCTATTTATCACACTCGAGCAGGACAATCTCTTCTCTTTCTCCATCTTTCTCTTGTCTTCAACACCCACTCTGCTTGAGCTGAATTTTTCAGAGACCTTGTCCTTTTGCATTATCACAAAAAAAGACTTTGAGGATGTGAAGAAAGAGGAAAGAGTGGGAGGAGCAACGTGAGTGTCTCTGTACTGTATGTGTGTCCACGTTGTGTCTGTGTGTAGGCAGTCCTCAAGAGAGTTTTACTCAGCGTTCTGACACAGCTCTCCACTTTTAAACAGGAACATTATTGGAGATTAAACAAAAGGACACACAACACACTTTCTTCCTCCTGTGCACACTTACACACTTCCATACTGACACTTTCTGATGTGCCTGCCTCTTTTATAAAAACTACTTAAACCAAGTAAGGCTGACAAAACACCCAGGCCCCCCTGGGGAGGAGTGGAACACAGGCAGGAGTGAAGAGGAGGAGAAGAATTTTCCATCATTTTAATTGCAAAGCTTGTTAGCTTTTTTCTGTTGTTAGTGCCTTATTAGCATGTCATTATAAAGGCAGACATGTTTGATAGACAGCCTGGAGGGGAGCAATTATTTTGCGGGTATATGTGTGAGTGCATGTTATGCAGACAGTCAGTATTTTGTGTTTACTACATTTTAAGATGAAGATTTTAACAGTTTTCACTCAGCAGCTTTTTTTTTCTTTTATCTAACATCCTGTCATTCATACAGCTATTGAACGTATACTGGGTTGGTGCTTTGATTAAGGGCACATTGTCTCATTTTCTACTCAATATGGAGAGTATTTCTTCCCTCACATATTTCACCTAAAGACTCACACTTGCTACCTTGTGTTGCTGATATCTAGAAGACTGAAATATTTGGTGACACTTTTGCATTAAAAATACACATTAAAAATACAATCTGGGACTATGAACACAGCATATGTGTCCCAAAGTCAAAAACCCCATAGCCACTGATTACCTTTACGTTTGGAAGCCTGAGAGGCCTAATTGATGTGGCTAAGCGAAAAAAGCTAATTAAAACCTGATTGCCTACTTCATTAGCTGAAGAAATGCTTCGAAAATCCAAATAGTGAAAATGCACTTGGTTTCCAGCCCTGTCAGCAATGAGTAGGGTAATGTCATGTCGTCCTCGCTGAAATTACTGAGAATGAGTGCAGATTCTGTGCAGCCACATGCACAAGGATGGATATTTTCTATGGGAGTGGTGGCAAATAATTGAAGCCATGCTACCTTTACTTAGAAACTATAGGCAAAAAAATTAAATGTAATTGTGTGTCAACATGGCTGGAAATAAGAATATGTGTACTGGAATCATTTTATAAATAAATAAATATATGTACACTAAAAATAATGCAGAAATATTGGATTAGTAAACCTTTTGGTCAATTGAGTGTAAAGAAACTATTATGATAAGTGTCTTAGAACTTAATGGTACAATGACAGCATCAGGACCATGGACAGCGCCGTAAAGACAAGATAAAAAAATGTTCACTCAAAGCAACAGTTCCTAAACTTCAATGATATTCTGCAAGACCCACTCTTAATAAATCCAACTGCTGCAGCTGAATTTGAGACTCTAATGCAACCATTATATTTTTCAACTTATAAAACTAATGCAGTGTATTGCTTACATTCTTTTCCCTGGGAACGCCGTTTGTGCTTGACATGACATGCAGGGATGCAGATGACTGCCAGTGGTAGAAAGAGCAAATGGCCTGCACTCATTCTGAAACACAATACTCTGTCATGGTAACAGAAATGTTTCAGAGCTAAACACAGGTTCAGTTCAAGGTAAGATTACAGTTTTAGTGATGTTGCATTGTTAACACCGCGCACAGTGTCATAGCACTGCAGAAAAAATACTATAGTTGCATTGAATAAATTAGCACCATGTATACAGTAGTGGCATCACACTACATAGAAATATAGCCCCAATAATCACATAATTATTCACTGTAAAGGAAATAAGTAAAACCAACAATGTATCTGAGCTTGACTGAGCCATATGGACAAGCCACACGATGTCCTCAGTAGTGAGGCATGACTTCAAATAAACCTTCACACGCTGCGGCAGTTGCCAGAAATATACTGACTTGACACAATACTACTGTGGTTATTGTGTGTGGTATAGCAGTATCAGCACCGTCAATGCTACTAATTTGTGGAGAATATCATTGTTGTAGTAAATAGACCAATGTGGCATCACAGCAGCACAGAACAGAGAGTGATACAAAAAAGAGACCTAGACATCAGTTTAGTTCTCACACAACAGAAAATTTTATAATATCAACCTACTTTAAAAAAAAAAAAGACTTGCACAGTATTAAAAGCCACTGAAGTGCAGTTATGTCTTAAAGTTTTACTCCTGAGATACTGTGTGCCAAGAAAAATGATACCTTTATAGCTAGTTCCTCAGATCTGGCAAAGCCCTGAGTCTAGTCCAAGTCTCCTTCTCGACCTTTACCTTGATACTGAGGTTGCCACTGGTTTAAAGTAGGGCTCCAAAAAGAGATTGATGAGTATTAGTGGTAAAACATTTCTATGTATTTAAAAAGAGACCATTGATTTCTTTATGGAATTACTGAATAGTAGTAGGCAGCAGGAAGTACTGTGTAAGTTCAAATCAAAATGTGTGAAGCTCATGTCATTTCGCCTTCATATAAAAACAAGGACGTTTATTCAAGTAGCAATATCTTACATCTTCTTAAGGATTTCAAAGTTCATGTTATTAGGTTAGGATGAGTTTATTTATGTAATAAATAAGCCAAAAGCATATTCATTCCATTTGTAAGCAGTCTTACTCCATTAGAAATGTATGGTTGACTGTACAACGAGAGCTTAAAAGGCACTGCCACTCTAGATCATACATTAATAATTTATAGTAGTTTTATTTTAAGTAATCTGATGATTACCTTGAAATTACTTTTATCATAAGTAATCTGGTATCAAGTGTAGGTAAATCAGAGACAGTTGTCTGAGATATGATACAAATCTGGCTGTGGACCTGCATGAAATGCAATTTAAATAAACAAGCAGTAGTGTAAAAAGTGTAATTCCATTTCAGCTACTCCCTGCCCTCCCCACAGGTGTGCAAAGATAAGAAAGTGAAAGATCTGAAAGTAAATTTATAGTGTACAGGAAAAATGTTGAGAAAACACAGCAAGTGTGTGTTTGTCCCTTGGGGTAGTTCGCTGACTCACATAGTTTCTTATCAGAAAGATCCACACTTCATTATGGCTGATACCTCCAGCCAAACACACACAGACAAAACAAACTGACTCTGGCTTTAGGATCATTGACATTGTGAATGCGCACACGTGTGGTTGTGTTAAAACTTTTAGTAGAACTAGAAGGAAAGCAAGAAAGCAGGACAAACGCAAGTGCAGAACAATGTTAAGAGAGGTTATCTGGTCCTCACGCTCTGGTGGCAGAGTGTGGAAGAATGGGGGAGAGATAGAGAGGAAGAGGAAGTGAAGTGAGCAAGACGAAGACGGGGAAGACAAAGCGGGAAGAGTAAAGCTTCTCCAGACCTGAGGGCTAGAGAGCCTAATTAACTTGAGAGACATGACCTTTCCAACTCCTCCCTGACAGAAAACATGTGTGTGTGTGCGGGTGTGTGTGTGTATATTTTGAATCAATTCAAGGACATTGTCACCACAGCCTCATGGACCCAGTAGATTACGTCTCATGATCACGCAAGGGGGTAAGAGGCAGAGAGGAAGAAATCCTGAAACAGTGAAATTGTTAAAGAGATGTCTGTAATTTGTATATATTGTGTGTTTGTCTCTGCTATTGGGAGTCAGGACATTGCACGTCTTTAGAGGGTTAGTTTAGGACACACTGTGGGGTTATAGAAAAATAAAGTGTAGGACTGGGTATCATCAAGGAATGAATGGTCATGGTCATAGATGGATTACTGAATAGGCCCACTGGGCCCAGATCCAGGGTGTTAAGGGGCCTGTGGAGTTGCGCCTCAGTATGATGTGAATATTGATATCACAAAATAAACACAAACAGTAAAGTTAAAAAATCACTACTAGGAAACAGAAACAACTACAAATGGCGTTTGTCTGGGAGTCCTGTATAGGTGAGGTAGGGGGTCTTTTACTTGTGCCTAGGGGCTCAAGCCAGGTTTGACTGCTGGGGAAAAACAGGGAACAAACAGTCGTCTCCTGTATTAAACTCCCTTCCTAACATCCTGATATCATCCCCATGTGGACCTTTGCAGCTCTGCAACAATGTCCAACAAGAGTCTAAACCCCTGCAAACGTTGTTGTTCGGTCCAGTCCCGCAGCTAGCTGCTAACACTGAGGGCATGCATGGTCCTCACAAGTACTTTTAACTCTCTCTCAGACATGTTTACTGAACGCTGAGGAAATGCAGCGACTCTCACTTATCAAATAACACCAGGCGCCACTTTGCTAACTAGCACAAACTCCAGTTGGGGAACAAACAGCTCAGTTAATTAATGTGAAGTTGTCAAACTTCGGTTGCAAACTGCAACTTTCCCAGAGTGGAAGAGACTCCTGAACGCGAGATGGGCAAATAAAAGACGAAGAGAAGAAAGGGAGAGAGAGAGAGAAAGTGAGTGTGCGTCCTTTAAATAGACACCAGCGGATGTAGTGGGGAAACTGAGATGAGACGGAGGTGAAAGAGACGGAAGAGAGAAGAAATCAAGCATCCACTGGAGGAGGATAATAAAGAGCTGTGTGTGTGTATGAGGAGAACATGTGAGTGTATTTGTATATACTGCATGTCACACAGTGTGCGTGTGTGTGTGTGTGTGTGTGTGTGTGTGTGTGTGTGTGTGTGTATGCCCTAATGTGGGAGTTTTCCTACTCAGGGACAGATGGTGTCACAAACACTGAATGCACCTCTGAGCTGTGAGGGTTGGAGTTACCGTATGACATTGGACTGTCAGCTTGTGTGTGTGTGTGTGTGTGTGTGTGTGTGTACTCACCCTCTCTGAAAGCTGTTTTATCTTCATATGGATGTGCTTTTTGTCTCTTGCTGCATTCATTCATGCATCTGTTCATTCCATTCCAGATATGTCCGATATCTGAGTTGAGCTTTTTAGTCTGAAACAGAAACAAACAGCACTTAAACTTCAATCAAACCAATATTCAGTGTCCAGTATTGTAAAAGTTGCACAGTAAAATCTCATGTATTTGAGGATGCACTTCCTGTATCAGCTCAGGAAGTTTTCACAAGAACCTGCTGATCCAGTTCTACACTACAATCACTGAGTCTGTTCTCTGTGCACCCTTCACTGTGTTGTTTGGTTTGGTTCAGTGACTAAACAAGACGAGCAGAGACAAACACAAACCAAACATTTGGTGCTATAGATCACTGTACACATGCTATCATGTGACATGCTACAACAGCAGTTTAATCTTGCAACACTAAAAAAAAGTGTGTCTACAAACATTTATATTATATTTGTATGAAACCTGCAATGTGCAATTATAATCTCTAACATTTGTACGTCAACAACCTCCACTGCACAGAAAAGTGCTGTTGTGTGGACATGAAGTTACTCACTTAATCATCGCTTGCACAACACTTTTTCTCAACGTCTTGCTTGTACATAATATGCAGGGTCAGTGCTAACCACCACACCAGTGTGCTGCCCGGTGCTAAACTACAATGAAGTAAACCAGAGATATAAACAAACATTATGCCTGACATCAGCATTTTTGCATTGAGACTCTGAGAATGTTAATATGCTCAAGTTTGCTGCCATCATTGCTAATCGAATACAAAATCACTACACGCCAGCATCGATGCCAACTAGCATCAGCTAACTGTTTGGCTGTAAGTGTTTATGAGGCTGCTGTTAGAATGAAAGCGGTCTTTGGTGTGTTAGCTTTGACTTTTACTTCCCCTGGTTTAAATATGTAGTATTTAATACTCATTTCAACTAGTCTATTACAATGGAAAGGCTGATATAAGCAGAGTAGACCGATACAAAAACCCTGCTCACGAGAGAAAGCTTTGACGTTAAACTAAAACCGTGTTGGCTGTCTGGGTAAAATGAAGCAGGCTGGGCTGGGCTCTGCCTCTCTTTTACATTTACAACTCATTTTCCTTCTTTTAGAAAAAGCCATTTGCAGCCATCCGTTCTTGCTGAGTACGATAAACAACCTCCACAAACCAAAGTAATCCATCACATTATACATGAAACCTTCATTTGGCTTTGCCATAGTGTTGGTTTTATTGTTACTTCATTATCCTAGAGTTGACTGTTTTCTTATGAGTGTACTTGTTATTTCACACTAAACACAATCACCTGACACTCAAATGGAAAGAAATGATATAATCCATCACATCAGGACAAAATGTTGCCTCACACACTTTATCGTGTCATTCTACAGATTGTTTGCTGTTCTGCTCAGCAGTTAATTTGAGTTAATGTCTGAGAAATAATAAATGACGAATTTACACATCACATTAATTACAAGATGTAAATCAAAATTACATGCAAATCCACTTGCTCTATTTATTCATCATTAAACAGATACTCAACCACGACCTAAAGGTTGTTTTCACCACCCTAACAAAATCGTGGTGCTTGTCTGGAGTAAGAATGCAATACGTACAGCAAATATATCAAAAGGCTTCTTTGTGGTTTGTGGGTGTGTGCATTCATGTGTGTCCCATACAGCTGGAAAACTCTATTTGTATTGATTAAATAAAAAAAAATCCCAACATATATCGATTCCCTCTCCAGCTTCGTCGATCTCTCTTTCTCTGGTCTCTTTTTCAGTTAATTGTTGAAGTCAACGGTGAAGCCGCATAATAAAGTCCGGCTGAAATCCCTCAGGGCGGCCGCCTCAGACCTGCGCTATTATTACAAGAAGGCACAATCACAAGCAGCCGATATAGAAAGCGCAGGGGTCAGCGCCATGGCGGTGGATGTTAGGGGAAAAAATATATTGTTCTGTCATTCTCACATTCATCAGCAGGGAAGTTCTCAGTGTAGATTGCCAAGTAAACTTTTTAACCTTTAACCATCCAGGGAAATATAAACACTGCTTAACATTCACACAGTAACACGGTGAAAAGTTTACTCCAAATGCATATGAAAAAAAAAGACAAATAAAGTTTGCTAATTCGCTAATTAGATCCCCTGGTATCATGGGTGCTGGCAAAGCTGTGCTTCCAACTACTAATCATAAATCTCAGCTGAAACAATAATAAACAATAAACACTGTGCCCACCGGGCAACACAAGTGTTTCCTCGATCTTTAAAAAGCTTTCAGAGTCGTTAAATGAGACCTCAAAAAGCAGCACTCAGGCTCTGATGTAACAGCGCAGAGGGCAGAAAGCTCCCAGTCTGTAAATTGTCTAACTTGGTTTAATTTTGTTTTTGAATATGATTGAGATGTAATTAGTCTAAAGTGAAATTTAAAGCCTTTGCCTGCAGCCCCAGTGTCCTATACTTTTGGGGGAAAATTAACAGTTTAATTTATAATATATTGCATCATTAAATTAAAGAAATCTCAGGTTATATTGGATTCCAAAAAGATAACCCGCATATCTAGGTACTGCTTACTGTATGGCTTTCAGGAAATTAAAGGTGAATACCAATGATTCTGTGTTCCCAGCCTGGTATATTATCATACACTGCAAAGATCAACTCGCAGAGACTTAGTCATGGAAAAGTAATCCATCACAATGAGCAATTGCAAATTGCATTTGCTTTTTTTCTTCCTCAAGGTTACTGTATCACTGTTGGTAATGAAAACACCGATAGAATTATAAAGTCTGCCGTTGTGGTGCATCCAAGTGATCCGAACATTAGTGTTTCTCCGTAACCTGATGAGGTCGCACTGAGGAGTACTGTTCCGTCCATGTGCATTTTTATTTTAAATAACAGTCACGTAGAGCACCTGTCTGGGACACATCTCCTCTGAAACGTAAGTGGATTAAAGAGAGTACGGTATCGCTTTTCAAAGCCATAGCCAATAACCTTTAGAGCTTTAGCAAATAAATTCATTATTTAAATCAGGAGACTCTGAGGTCAAAGCAGAACATTTGATTGTCTGTTGACTGTGTACATGCAGGTACACAGGATTCAAATGCTTACAGTTTACACAACATATACATTCCTTTACACTTACAGGTCGGTCTGCCAGGTTTAGTTTAGTTTTGCTCAGTGGTCATCGTGCATCTGGGTTACAGAGTCGTACTCCTAGCATGGCTAAAAATCACAGAGACGCATCTCTATCTAACAGCCCTTAACTGCAAAAAGCAACATCATCAGTTAGATGTTACAGAACAGATTGTGTGAGACATTAAACCATCCAGGCATCACAAGGGAGCGTTTGAGTGTAATTACATCCCTCTGTAACACCTATGTGAGAGCAGTGGTAATTAAATCAACAATATTGTCACGTTGTGAACTATAGAGCCGCCCGTAAGTGTTACATCAATTTACTATAAGTGAAAAGAAGTTTTTCGCACACGTTCATTCGCATACACACAGACACAAATGTAGAACACAATTACAGTAAAAAACAATGCAGTACTGCAGTGGATACAGTAGAAGAGGAGAAACCGAAGTAGAATAGGGTGACAAAGCAAATAGACTGAAGGAGAGTAGATTTTGTAATGATATGGTGCAGCATGAGATGGGAAAGACAGCAGCCAAGAGCAGACAGAGCAAAAGAAATGAAGAGAGCCAGAGGCTGAAAAATAGATGGTATCCCCCCCCCCACAGACACAAAGCATGACTTACACAGTACTGTATACAATGCTTTTTCACTGTGCTTGCACTAAGAGGAATGTTTTCT
Source organism: Ctenopoma multispine (assembly GCA_034779795.1). Taxonomy (NCBI): domain Eukaryota; kingdom Metazoa; phylum Chordata; class Actinopteri; order Anabantiformes; family Anabantidae; genus Ctenopoma; species Ctenopoma multispine. The sequence continues at coordinate 9,835,080 of JAUYWH010000010.1, forward strand.
CTGAAAACACTGTGTAAAACTAATAAAGTCAGCGATGACACACACAGCATTCATTCGAATGCTAAAATAGGGTTGTCCTGATGTCATGGCCATTCTTCAGGTGTCTGGGGTTTTTAATTACATGGTCAATATACGCAAGGGTAAAGCAAGAACACCATGCATTCACTCTGAAGGAAAGAGGAAATCAATACCGAGATATTTGTTGATCTAATAAACCAGGTTTTCCTCTTGAAATACTCAAATAAAGCATAAAAACATTCATAATTTCATCCAAGAGTAGTTTTGCCAAACAAAAAAGAAATTAATAATAATTGATACTTCATTAATCCCAGTGGGGGAATTCTTTGTGGACAGGCAGTCCCCCAAATGCATCGTGGGTTCAGGGTTCAATGTGACACTCCAAGAATCTGGGGAAACCTGGAATTGAACTATGAACCCTGGGGTTCATACACAACTGCCCTACCAACTGAACCAGGGACGCAACAAATAACAAAAAAATCAATATTAGAAAAGTGTTTTAAATGTTGGCATTTTCCATAAACTGTTTAGGCATGATTTGAACCAGTCCTAGATCAGATGTGGCAGCGAACTCATTCTACCTCAATCACCGAAATTGATTCTGAGCACTTTGGAGCATTTTAGGATTCACTGAAATGCCAAGTCATGATTTAAACAGCTTTAAAGAAACAGCAACTAAGCAAAACCACTCAAGTTTTACAGCCACATAAATATGAAGCACTAGAGGTAATCTATGGAAAGGGCTTAATTAGCGACCAGGCTTGGCCCTTCGGTAACAACCTGCCACTTCCCGTGCCAATAAGAACAATTACATTTGTGCAGTTTAAAAACCCTGGCGACTTCATCACCCTGAGCTGATCTGAAAACAGTCCATTACTGATCATAGTAGAAATCAATATACAGTTAAATGTATGTGTGTAATGTAGAAGTATATCTTTCATAGTCTGAAAAATCCACTATCAGTGTTTCCTAGGAGGAATGAAAGACGATAAACAACTGCCTGTATAAAGATTCTTATTAGTGTAGTGAAGGAAAAACAAGGTTGTTTGGAAGTGTAATATATATATATATATACGATGGTCACTTGACGTTGTCCTGAGCATTAAAATGCACCATGAAGCAGGAGACCAGCAAGAGTTGAGATTATCAATTTAATAATATGTATTGTTATACAATAACAAACTACTGTTAATGTTCCCCCCTGGGCTCAGTACTGTGTTCTTGACTACAGAAGAAAAAGATCAATGATTTCACTGTGCGTGTGGGATCAATAAACACAAGTTAACCTGTTCATCATATCAGATGATACATAATGAGGCTGGCTTGGCTTCAGTGATATTAAAGGAATGCTTCAATAAGTAATTTGTGACATCTTGTTACTATGACGAACAGCAATATTGAAATATTGCAGTGATATTGAATTTATGCACTTCTAGTCGGCATAGTGCTGATGATACAAGGAGAGGTCTGTGTGTGTCGCTTTGTTCAGGAAGAAGCTGTTGCAGATCCTGACTGTGTGAGCTGAAATACTGTGGTACCTTTTTTCCAGATAGTAGGAGGGTGACGAGTGTATGTGAGGGGTGTGTGGAGTCTGACACAATGCTGTTGGCTTTAGGGATGCAGCATATTGTGTAAATGTCTGCGGTGGAGGGCAGAGAGATCCCAATCATTCTCTCACTGTCCTCACTATCCGCTCTAGTGTCTTATGAGCTGAGATGGTGCAATTTCCCGGCCAGACATTAATGCAGCCGATGTTCTCAACTGTCCCTCGGTAGAAAGTGGTGAGAGTATTGGTATATAGATGAGCCTTTTTCAGTTGTCTCAGGAAGTAGAGACGTTGTTGGGTTTTCTTGGCTGTGGAGTTGGTGTTAAGGGACCAGGAGAGGTTCTCTGCCAGATGGATGCCAAGAAATTCTGTGTTCTTCATGATCTCTGCAGGAAAGCTGTGGATATGCCACAGGAGAAGTCAGCATCCATCTCTTTAGTTTTGTCAAAATATAGAAACGGGTTTTTATATTAACAGTTCTGTTAGTCACTGCAGCTCCTCTCAGTATGCTAACTCATTGTTCTGGATGATGAGACCCACCACGGTTCTGTCATCAGCGAAATCAATGATGTGTAGCGAGCTGTGAGATGATGTCTAACAGACATGGCAGCACCACTGCCAGCACTGTTCTGTGAGTCGGACTCCAACGGAGGCGTCAACAACATTTATCCACAATAACAGTTGTGAAACATATTTCTACTAAAAACATTGAACAAACGTTTACTGTAGCTTTAAAGCAGCACTCTTTTTAATAAACCCTAATCATTCTTTGTACCTAAATCTAACCAACTGTCTGTGTGCCTAAACTTAACCAAGTTGTTTTGGGGCAACAATCAAATCTTAGGACTTACTTAAATACCTGATAGAAAGATTACACTTGGAGGAATTTTAGGAACAACTGCTTGAAATATACGAGGCAAACTGCATTTTTTTGTTAGATTATTTCTTTAAACTTGGTCAACTTGGTACTAGATGTGTAAAGAGTCCTAAATGATTTAACTCAATTAAAACTTTATTTTTAAAATGTTGATGTGGTGAAAGAGAAAGTAAAATCAAAGTCAAATAAATGTAAAAAGTATCTCATTTTAAATGTACTTTGAGTAAATGTTAAACACTCATTTAAGTGTGATTTGGATTCAGATTCATTTCGATCTTGATTTAGTTAGGGTATTTCATCTTTATTGTTTCATCACCTAAATTCCTAGCACAATCATGGACACAATATGTTTACTTTGTAACAGAAACTGTAGTAAAATACTAAAAAATACTGAATACTGAAATGTACTCTACACAAAAAGAGGTTTCTTAAGTTTTAGATTTTCATGCAGCACGAGTAAGACAGATATTTCGGCACATTATTCCTTTCTTTGACATTGTCTCCTTTTTCCTGCCTTCATGTCTATCTCTTCTATGCCTCACCCTCCTCATTGTCCCTATCATTTAATGCCTTTCACGAAGTACATTACTTTTTCATTAAAAAACAGGATGACCCATGTAATTGCCTCCAATGACTAAATCCTAATGAAAAAAAAACAAACACATTGCATTATGTGGCGAGAAGCCATGTGCGAGCCAGTGTGTGTATTTGCATGTCAAGCTGCTGGGTATTGACCAAAAAAGATAATATTTTCTGTCAGACCTGTTACAACCATTTAACCAGCACGTGTGTGTGTGTGTGTGTGTGTGTGTGTGTGCTTGAGTGTGAGCATGTGCCAATCTGCTGGAGCCCTGACCAATGTAGATAATATTCTCTTACAGTATTTTAACGTCTGTGTGCATGATTGTGATTGTGTGCGCTGTTCACAGACCTGTATAAAATCAAAGTCGTGTATGAGTCAGCTGATGACAGAAGAGAGGATATTCAACCATGCTACATGTGGATGTATACATGTTTACACGTGTTTGTGTGTGTGAGTGTGAGAGAGAAAGAAAAGAGAATGAAGAGAAAGGGCAAAAGAGAAACATCTGCCAAACAGACAGGTTCTATAGATTTCATTGAAATACATTTACTATTTCACTTGCTTTCTGTTTGATTTCTCAAAATGTAACGTGAGACGATAGAAGAGAAAGGTTTAGGCAGCATACATACAGCACAAAATACACAAATGTTGTTGAGAATTGCTTTTTTGTTGGTGTTTGAAGAGCACAGTCAGGCTGAGGAGCCATGCGTAGCTGACCCACAGGTACCATGCGAGTCATTACGGTAGAATCTCTAAACACAAAGAAAGACATCAGTGGTTCTCAAGTTGTGGGCAACAGCTGTCTGGGTGATGTAGAACCATTAGAGGGCTGGTAGTGCAAGGCTGGCACTCAACACTGAGACTGGACAAAAATAAAGTCTGGATTCATCCAGTATGCACAAGCACAAGATGGATATGCTTTTTGAAAAAAAGGAATAACGGTACGGTTCAATCAAGTCAAATCTAAAATGTAAAGAAACTCAAACTCTGCTGTTGTAATTTATTTGTATTTCCTTTTCTTATTGTAATATCTAGTATAGCCGTAAACAGGTGTTTTTAAAGCAATATTTACATAAATGTATCTGAAGATTCATCTAGGTCATGGTTATCTCAAAAAAAGTTATTTCCAATATCTTCAGTGTCCAGTTGCCATTAAAAAAAAGTTTTTTTGAGATACATAAATGTACAGAAGCTTATCATTAATAAACATTCATACTGTCTTCCAGCTGCATGTTGTGTTTGCCAATGCAAGTTATTAAATTAAAGTATTAACTGATCTTCAGAAAACCCTTTTGCAGTGATGGTAACAAAGCTGAAAAAGACCATTTATCCTCCCCTTTCTCTGTGTTAGCATGCCGTTGATGAAGTCATGTATCTGTCTGTCACGGCCGGGATGCGAAGTTAGTATTTTCATTATTAGTGTAGTTTTAAACACATTCATCTTGTTTTAATTTCCAGTGATGTTAATAGTTAAAAACAAAATCCAAGTTTCCAAAGGGGGTTATGACAGACAGTGTCAAAAGAAAACCACAGGAATCTGTGATCCAGCTCATCAATTTACGAGACAAGTGTTTGGATATGAACTCTCCCAAGTGAAGAGGAGGAGGAGGAGGGCAAATCTTCCTTCAGGCAAAACGTTACATATTACCTGTAAATAAATAGATAGATGGATTGGAATTGACAGAGCTGCAACACAGTTAAACTTTAATGATACTCATGGGGACATTGCACCACTGCAGCAATATGATATAAAAACAGATCCTTCCTATTTCTTCTCTATATCTTTTCGTCTCTTTGCTATATCTAATAAAGCAAAAATGAAAGAGAGAGGCAGCGTTTGAGAATAAAGGCAGGAGAAAAAGATAGTAAACAAGGTCACACTAGAAATAAACAGTTTAGGGACACCTTGCAGTCACAAAGTTGTTTCTCGTGTGCTATTTTAATTTAGAAAATAAGGTCATTTTACCATTGGTTTGATGTACTTTTTAACATTACAGCTGCTACAGAGTGAAAATAAAAATCACAAATCATAAAGAATGGGAGAAATGAAAGAAACCAAGACTGTTTATCTGTGATGTCTGGAGGCAGAGCTTAGACACATGCTGCTGTCAGCTCACAGTTGATGCGTGTTGACAACTACAAAAAAATCCCAATTATACAACAAAGTTATGAAAAAGATCATTATAGGGCTGTGGTTAAGACTAGCTTTAGCTTACCATTCACTGACTTATGCACCACCTGATGATTACACTATGGGCAGTGGCAGAGCCAGGGGGTGGCCATGGGTGGCCAGGGCCACCATTCACAAAGGTCAGGCCTCATAACACAAGTTTTTTGAGCTGCACCGTTTTTGTTCGTTTCCGAGAGGACGATTTTAAGCAGCGGACCTACCCGATTGAATGTGCGCCCCCTGTTACTCTGCATTCAGTTCACTCGCAGCCTGCTGTCTGAAGTTGAAAAGAAAACTGTTTCTGCTAGATTTGCTAGTTGCTATTAAAAAAAAAAATGAAGCGCTAAAGAGGTCTGAAAAAATAAAGCGACAGTCTCCAAATTAGCAACACTGACATGTAGGACTTGATGCTAACATGTACTGTGGCTGCTTTTCAATAAAAGCTTCCCACTATTTTTGCCAATTGAACACTTTTATTGTGAAAGAATAGTGACTTGAGATGATTAATTTGAGTAAGTAATTATCAGCAATTTACGTCTTATTAACCATGAAAAATTCTAATATGAAAACTAATACAAGTGGATTAGTTTATAACGATGAAGGAGGCTTTATTGAAGGTTTTGCTAAAAAGGAAATGCTAATTATAAAAGCAGTTTACAATGTAAAATTTGTACAACAAGCAGTCAAAAGTAAGTCATGTTTACCATCTGGGGGCAGGTACAGAACTATGAGGTGCAGGAGAGCCCACTTTGAAAAAAGTCTGATCCCCCCAGTTATTAAGTTTAACAGCAGACCATGCTGAATGTGACTAAATATCCGTGTTGTGTATATGTGATGGTAGTCTATGTTAAGTGCATGAGGCAAAATACTTTAGTGTTTTGTAATTGTGTCATATAATTGATACTGTTGTGTGGATCTTTTTGACAAACAAGTACAGTACTGTGGAAAAGAATGATGCACACTCACCATTTACCAAAACAGCGACTATTTGTCCTACAATAAGATGCAAAACAAATAAAAACTGCCTAGCCACCGCCATAAAACAGTGTGGCTCCTTCACTGGCTATTGGACCCAAAATACAAACACACCTGCCATGTTGTGTGACTAACAGTTCGTATTGGGTCTGACTGATTGACTGGTTATATTTCACACTGAGAATGAACAAGTAGTGAAGTTGAACCTAATGCAGTTTGTGGAGAATTTCACAGAGCACAGCACTCACAGAATAAAATTCAGACAGATAAATACAATTGCTGTAACTCACTGTTTAGAGGAGAACATAAAAAACTGTACTCTCTTTTTGCTTTTTATGCCTCGGCACAGGTGACAGCTGTAGATGGAGGCATTAAGTTTTCAGGTTTTGTCCATACATCCATCTCATTCTCGTGAATGCATTATTTTAGGAATGCATTGAGGGAATTTCTTCAGAGTTGGCACAAACATCTACTTTGACTCAACTATAAGCTGTTTAGAATATGAGTCTGGACAGACATGTCCCATCACACTCAAAGATCAAGGTCACTGTGACCCCACGTCCCTCCCATTGTTGTGATATCACAGAAACACCTTGAGGAAATTTTATTACATTTGGCACAAATGTCCACTTAAACTCACGGATGAACTGATTAGAATATGAGTCTGAACAGACATGCACAGTAACTCTAACTTAAGTGCAAAGGCATGCAACCCCAATGTGGTAATTCTAGTAGAGCTGTAACCACCGTGGAGTCTATGTTGTTATGCATTGTATATACAGTATCTATACAATGTTTGTCTTACTACTGATTTATTATGCTTTAAATTATTTAGAAAAGTGACAACTAGCTTAATATTGGTACATAATTCAATAAAAAATTCACGTAATTGTAAGGCTGTAGGGAGATGAATGTCTGTTTCATGTGCAAGCTGTAAATTGTCGAGCTATCTATGGAAAAGGAATTCATTGTTGGTTTGGACAAAAGGGCTTGGTGCACAAGTAATTGTACTTCTACAGCATGTCTACAGTAACAGTACTCTTACTCGAGTACATTTTTCCTGTGCCATTTCTAGCCCTAGAAATAAACATAAATCTAAAAAAATGAAAGAAAACTTGCTGCATTGAGGGAATTATTTGGCCAGAACCCAATCCCCCCTTTTGAGTTTATTCTTTCAGATGTTCCTACACCATTCATTTATTCCTTTTTTCTTGTTTTTTTTTTTATTTCTCCCCTTTGACTTCACTTGCTCTCTTTTGTTCCCTCTGGGTTTAGAGAGGGTAATTAATTCTCTCTCTCCTTGCCTTTGCTTCTTCAACCATTGCTCGCAGCATCTAGTTATATATCGTCCTTGTTATAGGGATGTATTTTATATATATGTATGGCATTTGCCCATTGATCCATCCTGTCTAATCTTCACTATTTTGCCTTTTCCTTCATGTCTTCACCACCTCTATCCCTCTTTCTTTAAGTTGGTAAGAGTTTGGTTCTGAAAGAAGCCTGAAAACATCTTTAAATCATTTCCTTCTCCAACTTTCATTGCCTGCTCTTTCATGCATCGGGGTCCTCCAACCATTAATACCTTTATTATATGCGTGTCACTTTCTCTTACATTTCATACCTTCAAAACTTACTGCCGCCACCTTCCCATTCTTCTAGTTCTAATTTATGGTGCTTGACTTTTTTGTTAATAATCTTCCGCCATCCTTAAATCTTCTTCCAGCCCAGTCTCTCTCTCTCTGTTGGGTCCAATCACTCCATTTCCCCTCCATCGCCCAGTAAGTCCCTATACGTCCCTCTTTCTAAAAACTGCCCTGTTATTTTTCAACTGCATCGCTCGTCCTTTTGTGTTTATCTCTGCATCTTCCCCAGCAAGACAACAGTGGTGCTTGAAGCCGTGGCTCATCTTTTGAGGCCAAGTGTTACGGGATCAGAGTCAAATAATCATAAAAGTAAATAATACACATAAGGCTTTCAGTACTTATTTCAAGAAGTACATGATATTTTATTTTTTTCTGAAGTAGTAACTCATCCCTCTCTCGTCTTATCATCAATGCACAGCCGCAGGAGTCCTCTCATATCACATAGTTTCATTTCAGAGTTTTCTGCAGCCATATTTCTTGTTGGACACATTGTTTTTCTTAAGAGCGATGGCCACATGAACCCACATACCCAACACTCGACATAGAATATAATGTTTGATTTTGTCTAAGATGCACCCTCTTTCAGTTTCTCTGTTAAACTCTAATTGTGTTTGGCATGTCCAGATTTTCAGTTTTATTTATACTTCACACTTTCTGACCGTTGCTGCCTCTTGGTCAGGAGGTCCACAATGAGTCAGAATTAGACAGTTGCGAGATTTGTATGACTAAAGCTGTGACTATCTGCCAATTACTAAAATGCATGCTGGCATAGAAAGAGAAAGCTTCACACTAATCAAATTCCTGTTCATAAGGACATTTTGTGATAAAAAAAACAACAAAAAAAATCTAAAAACATTTTAGATGACGTGTGACAGAATTCCCATGTAGAAAAAAAATCTATTTTTAAACTGACACCAAAAATAACACAGTAGTCTACATTAAGCTAACAGAATTGGATCAGTTGTGGTAAATACTAAACCAGAGTCCACCGCACTAAGCCTGTGTATCTGTTACAAATACCCACATTTGCCCTTTGGACATTTTCCATTTACCTGTTGATATTCTGCCTCGCTGTATTTCTGAACCATGACAACCACTCTGGACTAAAGTCACGGACTGTCCAATGCACAGATGGACACTGTCATCAGTTATTTTAAAGAATGAGGCAACTAAAATCAAATGACACACAAGTGAGTCCAGAAGCTGGATTAACCGAAGCCTGTGTCCCATGCAGGGGGTCCGTGTGAGTATATGATTATCAGGTTGCACATGTGCCACTTCTACAAATAAAACTGTTGAGCCGCACTGAGATCCAAACTAATGATGCTTTCAGGTACTCCTCATAAACACATAAAGTCCAGGTTGTACTGTATTACATTTCCAGGTTTATTACTGCCAGCACCTTGCCCCCAAACATCCAACAAAACATAAATATTGCTGTACGACACCTGTAATTAACCACTTGTCTAGCCTAGATCATTGTAGTGGGGATTTCATTGATCTAGTTAAAGTGAGATATTTACTTGTGGTCACAACCTAAATCCAATTTACAACATGATCCTGTGATATATACTGATGTTACAAGTTTACACAGGCTCCAGGGCACTCTTTAAAACAACTGACTGGCACACTAAATAACGGGATGTTGAAGGCCATGAAGAATGTCAAGTTCATCCCCACAAAATACGACTGCATTTCTTTCATGTGAAGCTGCCTTTGGAATGAGACAAACCTTGACATTAAGGGGTCATTCTTGACCTTGACTCTCACACAAACTACACTAATGATACATTCACAATAGAAATGTTACTAAATGTCCTAAATGGATTCTCCCATCCACATTTATACCACTACAACTGCTCATGTGTGTTAACGATATCTTCATTTCTACACAATGTCAGTATGTGCAACTTGTGTAAAATTTTAATCTGGAGCCAGGGGGTCTCAGTTCTCAGCAAAGGAGATTACACAATGAGACACGCTGAGCAAAGTTAATGTTAATCAAAATCACAGTGTAGTAACAGAAGGGGAAAAGATGCTTAGCATCAATCAATGAGAGACAAAGATGAAAGGACACATGGAGAGTGACAAGCGTGATTATTGCTTTCTGAATAATAGGAAGATCATACAAAAAAAGCTAGAACTATTGAAACTATGATCAAAGGAAGTCACACACCGCTGAAATGCATGGCGTTTCACAAATCTCCCTGCTGAGCGTGTCTCTTTTCATGTGTGTGGCAATAGATCTGTGTGTGTGCGTGTGTGTGTTTCCCATCAATCTCCTTTGTGTTTTCTATCAAGCCTCAACATGGATTCACTCATGTTTAAAGAGGCTCTGACTATAGATTACTGATGAGAAAAATCACTACACTGTCAGAATTATCAGCACAAAAACCATCACAGTGAGCATCCTCGACTATGTGTTCATATAGTACAGAACAGAGGCTTTTCTTGTTCGGGCATATGTCTGCATACACATGCACGTTTGTATGTGTTCACTTCGTGTGTGTTTTTTTTATCCCTCCTACGGAAAGGCCCCACGCACCGTCTGTCTCTGACTGATTCAGTATTCACTGCCACAGAGAGAAAGGAAAAAAAGAGACGGACTGAGAGGGAGAGGTGAATATGAGGAGGAGGAAGGAAGGAAGGAAGGAAGGAAGGAAGGAAGGAAGGAAGAGGGAAATTCTGTGAAGCAAAAGTAGAAAAAAGCCAAAAAGACAGCAAGAGGATGGAAAGAAAGAAGAGAAGGGAACATATCTGTGTAAAAACAAAAATATAAGAGGGTGTTAATGCTAAGAAGTTTTAATTTTCATTCATGATTCAGTTGTCTAAACAGATGTCTCCACGCTCCTTACACCTGCCTCCTCAAATGCAGCTATTTTAAATCCTGATGTTAGACGTCACCTGCACTCCCAAAAAGATTTTACCATCGCATCTGCAGCCATTTTGTAAGACCAGGTGCTGCCGACTTTCTATTTTGTTTTGTCTCTTTTTTTATCCTCTTTCCCAAATGGTGGATCTCGCTTTGCAAAAAAAAAAAAAAAAAAAGAAAGAAATCAGAGCCACTGGAGAGGTGAGAGGGGTGTAGGAGGGAGACAGGGAGACGAGAGGAGGCGGAGAAAACGACAGAGAATAAGAGGATGAGGGAGGGAAACAAAGAGAAAATGGAGGCTGGGGGAGGAGAGGGGAGGGTTTCCATCCTGTTTGTTTTTCATTAGGGGTTTCAAATCTAATGAGAGGCTAAGAGCGAGACATGAGGGAGACATGACTGAGACAGAAGCAAAAGGTAGAATCCACACAGAAATTAAAGCAAATATGCGGACACACAAAAAGTGAGGAGACACTAACGATGTCCATATGAGATAGAGGAAACAGATAAAATAAAATAAAAAAGAACAAGACAGATAACATGCATTAATGGACAGAAGAAGAATAATGAGACTTCCAGCCTCACTGGCACTGCATACAAATCTAACTGAGTGAGTATGTGTGCGATCAGAGAAACAGACAGAATATAAGTGTGCTGCAGTCGGGTGAGTCTTAACATTGTTTTAGCTACATTTCCAAACAGAATCTCTAATTAATCTGCCCATTGGGGTCTATAGCAAACTGTGTGTGCGCGCGTGTGTGTGTGTGTGTGTGTGTGTGTGTGTGTGTGTGTGTGTGTGTGTGTGTGTGTGTGTGTGAGAGAGAAAACAAAATGTCAAAAGCAAAAACAGAAGCTGGAAAATATTGGTAAGTAAGTCAGACTCGAGAGCTGAACAGTTCTCTCCCAATATAACAAAGCAGCTCACCTGGAGTTTGCCAGATATGAAAACGTCATCCCAACAGTGAGGTATGGATGGAGGGAGCATCATGATTAGGGCTGCTTTGCTGCTTTGCTGACTTCAGAGAAACACAAATCCCAAAAAATCCACCTTTTGGAGTAGCTCAGTCAAAGCCCAGACCTCAAACCAACAGACATGCTGTGTGGAGCGACATAAAGAGAGCCGTTCACACCAGACATCCTAAGAAAATGTCTGAACTGAAGCAGTTTTCTCAACTGTCCTCACTATCCACTCTAGTGTCTTATGATCTGAGATGGTGCAATTTGTCAGCCAGGCAGTGATGCAGCCACATAGGATGTCCCTCTGTAGAACGTGGTGATAATGTTGGTTGGTAGATGAGCTTTTTTCAGTCGTCGTGTGGCAGAGACACTTGTTATCTTGGCTTTGGAGTTGGTGTTTAGGGACCAGGAGAGGTTCTCTGCCAGTTGGATGCAGGGAAATGTTGATGACTTTTACTGCATGGGCAAAAAAAACTAAATCAATCTCTCTCTTTCTCGCTCAATCGCAATTCATGCACGCATGACATTTTTGACTATATGACTTGCATCTAGACATCAAAGTTGGCTTAGAAGTGGCCAGGTGGTTCTTACATACTATGAAAGTTGATGTATTTCTGTCAACTAGATTCATGTTTTTTGACTCTTCTAGTGCATTCAACGCACCTCGGGCTGCACCAACATATCTCACAGTGGATATTGGACTTCCTCAGTATGTGAGAGCTCATGACTGTGAGTCTGACATGATGGTCTGCAACACAGAGACCCCACAGGGAATGTTTCTGGCGCTGTTCCTCTTTACGATCTATACTGCAGACCCATGTATAGACTTCAGCCATCTTGGGATTGATACAGAGATGGGGATAACAGAGAGTACAGAGAACTGACACAAAACTTTTTGGACTGGTGCCAGCAAAACAGCCTCCAGATCAGTGAGGGGACAAGCAAAGAGCTGGTGGTGGACTTTTGCAGGCTCCCTGGGGGGGGGGGGGGGGGGGGGGGGGGGGGGGGGGGGGGGGGGGGGGGGGGGGGGGGGGGGG
>JAUYWH010000010.1:9855152-9901695 GCA_034779795.1 Ctenopoma multispine
ACCTTACACTGTAAAGTGCCCTGAGATGACCTGTGTTGTGAATTGGCGCTATATAAATAAATAAAGTTGAAAGTTGAAAGTTGAAAACTAACTTAGATAACCAAACGTGTTCCCCGGTGACCACATTCATCAATTTTTTGTTATGAAAAAGCATATTATTTTCCTAAAGACATACAGGATGTTCCCATCACAATACAAACTAGTCTTAACTCTCAAAACAACTGCTAGTTTTGTTTCTTTGAACTTCATTTGATGAGTAGAGTGAAATCTCAGCAATTCATTCAGTCAACTCATTTCAAACCGAAAGTCCTCACGAACAGCTTATAGGTCTGAAAATGAAAACTACTTGTAAGTTTAACGAAATGAGTAAAACATATTGCATATTTACAATATGTTAACAAGAAAAGCTTAGTTGATTCCAATAGATTCCTGTTTTACTATTATCCTTTGTCTTTTCCTTGAAATACACAGTGATACCTAGTGAATTATTCTAGTGGAATAAATTTTATTGTAATGGACTTTCATGCTGTTCCCATCTTTGGTACAAAGCATATATTGTACATGCGGTTTTATCAGTCAAACCTGTGAATCTTTGAATACAGTTTCAGCACCATCTTACTAACCTTTAGTGGAGGTGGATGATGAATCCAGCAGCGCTGAGGGAGCAGCACTGTGGGTGTTTCTGTTAGTGCTAGACTTTAATTATGCAGCAGCAGGTACAACAGGATGAAACAGTGTCCTTCTGTCTTTCACACTGCATTTAAAACAGTGTCAATCCACAGCTCTAGTGATGTATTATAGCTTTGAATCGTACTTATGGAAACTGTGATAAAAACAAAAGCCATTCAACTTTGTGCACCATGGATGACACTGCTCTCTGCATTAATTTTGATTATTCCATCAAGGTGCCTTAGTGTTCAAATTGTTCTCATTTAATTTTTATTAAAATTTAAAGATTACATTTTATCCTGCAGTAGCTTCCCATGTCACGTTAGAAAATCACAGTTATTGTTGCCCTGTAAACTCTGTATTCTGTCACTTAGAGTTAGCACATGTGCTGGAGAATACAAAGATGGCCTTTCAAGTATAGGGTTAGGGTTAGATACTCCTTGGGAGCTTATCTCTTAAATATATGAATATATAACTAAACAAGTTGTGTGTGTTTGTGTAAACTAAAAGCTAAAAATCTTGTGCCAAAGGTGTCATATTACATCACTGCAGGTGCGTGTGTTTGTGTGTGTGTGTGTGTGTGCAAGAGATAAATCTCCCACCTGACCCACAGGGTCAGAAGGCTAATAGCACCATACTAGTAATCTGTGAGTGAGTCACGCTCCACCTCCAGGCTTGTGCAGCATCCCTACAGTAATTTGCAATTATATTAAAAGCTGCATCATAGCTCAAGTTCCTTTTATTGTTTTATGTACTCTTTAGTTTCCAATGGGAACAACTGAGTCATTGTTAATGTGTATTCTTACATAAAACAGACAAGTAATAACATGCTTTCAGAAAACTCTTCTTCACAACCTATAGGTCTTATTTTCATAGTCGTTATTCCTATTGGATAATATATGCATAAAAATGTAGAGTGTTTTATTCAGCTGTGAAGCACAGATGAACATCACACAGGTTGTTCACAAACCCATGTTGTTCTATGAAAAAACCATGCAGTGAATATTTAAAGCTAGAACTGTCATAAGAGCATTTTCTCTGCAGCTGCAGCCACTTATAGTTATATGAAAAGGGGTTAAGATTTCAGTTTTAAAGCAGCTGCGCCTTTTGAAGTTTGAGATGATATAAGGAAGGACTGGAACAGCCACACACACCTTCCTCCTGTGAGTCATCCTACAGATGGGCATAAACCTTGGCAGAAGTCAGCCTGTCATCCAGGGACCTTCAAGAAGCTTCAAGTATATTTATGGTGCGCATGATTTGGGCGTTCCAGACGGCCACGTCCTCCACTGATTTGAGTCAGTGGGTCTAGAAGTTTCTGGCTGTCATCTCCTTGACACTTTTTTCTCAGTATCTGAGGATGTCAGTTTTTGCAAAGTGTTTAGGTTAAAAAGTGAAGGGAGTGTGAGAAATTGCAAACCTTCTGTGCTTCTCTGACAACCAAAGTTAACACTGACTGGTAAGAACTGTGTGTGTAGGTGTGTGTGTGTTTTTGTTTTTGCAAGTGGGTGGAGGTTGTGAGGTGGAGTGCCCTCAATACATTTGCAGAGATTACCTGTTTGTAAGTGTGTGTGAAGCCTGAAGAAGTTCTCAGGTGTTTCATGGTAAAAGATCAAACACTTGAATTCTCTTTGTTGCATCTGTGGGTTGAGAAATGTTGACGCATGTTCAGGAATCACTAATTGGTCCGGTTACCCGTGAAGAATATTAAACACGTCTCTGACACAAACAGCTATTTGTACTCCATTTGATCACTGAAGCAGCTTTGAAGTTTCATCTTAAAGTGGTGTTGCATGGACAGCACAAAATTGTTTTGAATTATTGTAGTTTAAAAAGATTTAGCAAAAAAATTTTTTATAATTGTACTTTACATTATCACAAGCTCCTATCAGCTGAGTGGACTATACAGCCAAGATGCTGAGACTAATTAGACTAACTTATTGTTCTTAAGACTAATAATTTTGCTCATAGAGCATGCAGAACTGAAACAAGTTACATATCAACCTAATGGACTGTACTTAATGGTTTGGTTTGACTAAATTTGGCCATAGGAAGTGGAAGTTATATACAGAAACATTAAAAAAGAACTATGAAGAATGGTAATTCAGTGAGACATATATTAGACACTGAGATAAACCTGATCACATCACTATGACATCACTAGGTTTATTTTCATAGTAAAGTGTTTTCATTAACAGATCATCCCATGTCTAGTAGACTGACTTTGTTCTATAATAAATGTGCCTAAAACGCGTGCATCTCAAAAATATACAGAAAAAGACAGGCTGCAAATGCAAGCCAGTTAACACCAGTCATTATTTGTATACAAGGCATCGATCTGTTCATTGATCTTGAATCACACACACATTTGCCTTTCTAACCTTTTGAGGACACTCATTGATAAAATGCATTACTGCTGGGCAGTAATTCTAGTTTGATTCCCTAGCCTCTTACCCCAAGATTAACCATCACAAGCATCACACCCTTACCCTAAATTTACCCTTAACCCTAAACATAGTACTAACTTTAAACATCTCTTTGAAGTTGTGAGGACAGACTTAAATGTCTTCCCCTACTTCTAGTGTTTGCATGGTCAAATGATCAAAGTTACTTTAATTAATAAGAGAATGAATACCCTGCTACATGACAAGCGTAAAACACATGTCCACAATTTGTTTTAATGGCTCGATCATGGCAAGTTGTGATAGTCTGTTTAACCCGCTGTAAAATAACAATTTTATTTATGATATAAAAAGAAACATTTCGCCTCCCAAATTTTAATTTTAGGTTGTATAAGAACACTACAATTTTCCCAATTACTTGTCTGTCAGCTGTTATAAAGTTGCAGACTTGGTGCATCTCTGAAAATAATAATTTCTTCATTTCTACAAACAATTTTCTGTTCCACGATGTCTTCAGTAGTTTATATTTCATTCAAGTGCTGCAACTGCACAACTGCTGCCTTTGGCTGTAAAAAAACAGCAACACGTTTTGCAATTACCCTAATTCATGAAAATGGTTCGTGCCTGTTTTTCTCCAGCTAATTGTAATGAATTACTTTGGAAACTAAAGAAACCTAGGAAGTTAGTGCTGGTTCTCAGGAAAGGGAAGAGTGGTCACAAAGTAGCAGCCTCCTTCCCAGTATCCTTTCAGGGAACAAGCCTAGCAATAGTTTTTGCATCAATAGGCAGAATGTGCAGATGTCAATAACCATTATGCTGCATTGTGTTTGTGTGCACATAACTATTGGAGATGAAGTACTGAATTCAATTTGCGGAAGCTGGCCTCAGTGGGAACGTACAAGCTAATGAGCCTCAGTATGCACTTTAACTGCTACTTGGCTTGTCTGTTCCCTCTTTCCATCCATCTGTAATTCTATGGCTGTCCCTGTGTGTTGCTCTCTTTCTCACACCTTCTGTGGTTGTCACATATAGCTGTTATCACAGTTTTAGTTAATCATCACACCTTCAATCAGTGATTTGTCTGTGTGATGTTGCAGTCGCTCTCTGGGTAATGGCTTGAAATCAATAAAAAAAACTCCTGCAGCAACTGGAAGTATTGATGAAACCACAGGAGAAATACACCACTCTACTTCACACATCCACAAATTCAGCTTTTTCGCTTACAATGCTTAAATCAAATCCACTCAGTAGACAAAAAGATAAATCCATTTATTATCTGTTATCTGGCTGGAATCAGAAGAAAGGCTGTTCTCATAACGATAAAAGTTTGAGTAATGGCAATAACAGTATAAAATTGTATAGTAACAATTGTATTAGTTTAATCGAAAGTCAAGGTGACTGTGACCTTTGAACGTGAAATCACAGGAAGGCAAAAATGTCTTCACATCTGCCACAAACAGTGGCTTCCACATTCACAACTGATTAGCAGTCCTTACCAGACGTACGTGTAAACTGCAACTTGACTGACTGACTGGTGGAGGCCAACAAACTGCAGGGCAGTAATTCTAGTTCGCGTTTTGTTTCTAAGCAAACAAAATACAATGTGCTTAGTGAACTTGATGGTGGTAGCGTTGCTGTTTTTAAACTTTGGTCTTCATGCTAAGCTATGCTAAACCACATCCTGACTCAGGTATTACACTTTACACAAAAGAAATTACTGATGATGTTCTTATCTCACCTTCTGAAATACTCCTTATCTCTTAAATTTTGCATTTGAGTTGTCCCTTAACCTCATACACCTTCATATGTTGTTT
This sequence comes from Ctenopoma multispine, assembly GCA_034779795.1. Lineage (NCBI taxonomy): Eukaryota > Metazoa > Chordata > Actinopteri > Anabantiformes > Anabantidae > Ctenopoma > Ctenopoma multispine. Next base: position 9,860,038 of record JAUYWH010000010.1, read on the forward strand.
AACTTTTCATCTTTTACAATTTCATTATTGAATTTAACCTTAATTTAACCATAAATTAGGTCTTTAGCAAACCAGGACCATGGTACTCTCTGTCTAATGCATATGACATCATTCAATTAAACCATTCCTCAAGTGTTTCTCTCTTTCCTCACGATTTTATCTTAGGTTAGGTGTAGAGAAAAGAGAAAAACTATAATAATAAGCATGTTATTAATGTGCTGCGCATTGTTGTCCCATCCAATCACCCGGGTCGCCTCCCTTCATTTGGCTTCATATACTACCTCATTGCTCTAGGCGTCAAATATGGATGTGTCTGTGTTAATGTAGTCGATTATATACATACACTGTGATGCACACACAGTCACACTAACCTGTCTATTAGAGTTTCATACAAAACAGCTGCACACACACAACGCTAGACACATAATGGAGATTTGTATGACCTCAGGGAAACCTGCTGCCTTTGTGTGTGTGTTTGTGTGTCTGTGAGATCACTCATACTTGTTTGCAGGACTTGTGCACAGCCAGGTGACAAGATAACCTGCAGTCATCAGTGTTTTTTTATTTTTTATTTTGGGGGCTGTTTCTTGACTTTTCGCTATTATGTCTTTTAACATCAAATTTAAAGTAGAATGGAAAAATGCAATGAAAAATTAAATTGGGTGATATAAAAAGAGGATAGTGATGAAATAAAACAAGGAAATTACTGATTGACAAAATAATAATTAATTGAGAAAGAAACAAAAAAATGTGTGTGGCTCAGTGTCACACCTCCTTTCTTCTCATCAGAAAGATACACAGCAGGGACGTCCATATGGTGAAGAGAGAGTTAGATATATAAACACAGAGAGCGTGGCGAAGAAAGTGCTGTTATCTGCAAAAACACACAGATCCGGGCATGCACACACACAAAAGTGGGTGAGGAGTAAGGGAAGGCAGACTGATGACGTTACGCTCTGTTGATTCGAGAGGTTACAGCCAATTCCACGGTGACACACCAAGGTGAAAGGTCAAACTTGTTCCTTTTCATTGAATCTCTAACTGGAGAGCTCATCACCCGCTATCAGAATCGCCTCTCTAACGTTGTTATCTTCCCCCTCTGTGCCAGCATGAATGATAAACACACAAACTCATGAAAGATTTGTCTGAGGAAATTGAAATACCAAAGCAGTCATCCGGGATTTGGGTCTTCGAGTACCATTTTGCATTCTCGGTTTATTTGAATTTTTTTATTAAATGGGTCATATTATGCTTATATGTACACGTTTTTGAAGTTGGGTGCCTGTATTTCACATATTCAGAAGCCCAACGTTTGGGCTTCTGAACGTGTGTTTACATGCTGGCTCGTGGTGAACCGCTTGAATCAAGCGTTGTAAAAGTCCATAACCAGCCATCAATTTTATTTTGGACTCGTACCCTCTGAGGTGAGCTGCCAGAGCCTTGCTCACAGCCAGCGCTAACTTATGTATCTAAGCTCAGGTTGATATATCACAGAGAAAGTGGTTTTTCAGCTGTAAAAAAAAACTGACTTTGTTTATTTTTCCCAGATATTAAACAATAAACCAACAATGGATACCGTTACAGGCCAGCAACAGACTTCAGGCAATGTTTTTATCTGTTCGCTGCACTTCACGGATGACTTTTTTTTACAACCCGCCCCAGTATGCAACAAGATTTTCAGCTAGGTTGTTGCTGAAGGAGTGTGCTGTTCCTATTGTACCTGTGTGGGTGGAAGCATCAGGACTGATAAGTTAAAATAAGTACCTGACATACTGCTTAGCATTTTATTTTTAACACGACATTTTGAGTGAAAACCTAAATATTTGTGTGATGTTATATGCTGCAGATTATTAAGCATCCAGAGCTGGCAAAATATAGGCGTGGTCAATCAGAAAACAGTAGGTTGGGGGCGCCTACAAGACACAGGAGCTCAAATGAGCCATTTTAGTCTATGTATTTGCACCTTTTCTATCAACTGGCTCCATAATAAAATATAAACCCTAAACCTAGCATAATATAGACATTTTGAATTATTCTACTGCTGATCTGTTCCTTTTTCCATTCTCTCTACTTAAAATCTTTCTTTCCTTTTGATCCTTTCACCAGAGACTACTTTACTGTCTCTGTTTGTCAGGTAGTCATTCTCAGCAACTACTCTTCCTCTTATTTGCCTTCGCTTTCTATTTAATTCATTGCTGATTTCTGGTCATTCCCTACTCTTTTTTCTCCAGCCTTAACCTATTGAAAGTCGGTTTCCTGTCATGACTCTGTCAACAAGTATATTCCCATATAAAAATAATGAAATACAACTGTTAGGTCTTTTTCTCACATTTTTTTAAGAAATGAAGACACCAAAATCCTGTAATAGTGCTGTCACCTACTGCTGTTGTCCAACAACAATTTCCCCAAGGGGATCGATAAAGTGTTTCATTGCAGAATATAAATGCATTAAATGGACAATTTAGAAAAAAACATAGATCATGAATAGCATTTGAAATGATTAGAATGTCAAGGGTGGAAAAACATAAATAGCGGCAACAACTGCAGTCAAGCGTTTACGAGTCTTTCACATTGTCTGAGTTCAATTTCATTTGGCACACCGAGGCCTGATTACTGTCAGACCTGTCTGCAGTGAACCACGGTGAGAGCCATTATCAACAAATGGAGAAAACTTGGAACAGCGGGAAACCTTCCAAGGAGTGACCGGCCTACAAAAATTACCCCAAGAGCATAATGACAACTCATCCATGAGGTCATAAAAAAAAAAAAAAAAAATATCTAAAGAACTTCAGGCCTGACTTGCCTTAAGGTCAGTGTTCATGATTGAACAATAAGAAATAGACTGGACAAAAATGGCATCAATGGGAGAGTTCACATGCGAAAGCCACTGCTAACCAAACATAAAGGCTCGTCTAACATTTGCCAGAATACATCTTGATGATTCACAAGACGTTCATGAAAGTATTCTGTGGACTGATGAGATAGTACCTAAACTAACACAGCATTTCATTCAAAGTCATCATAGCAACAGTCAAAGATGGTGGTGGTAGTGTGATGGTCTGGGGCTGCTTTGCTGCTTCAGGAAACACCATAATTAATGAATCATGAACTCTTCACTTTACTAGAAAATCCTAAAGGAGAATGTGCAGCTATCAGGAAGAATTTACCATAAACTAAACTGACTGGCCTCTAACTTCTGTCACTGTTCTGTGTGTGTTAACTCCTGTCCACAAACTGAATATATAAATTACAAAAATAAACAACACTGTCTTTCTTTGATTATGGTTGCACAGAAAGTGCAACCATAATCAAAGTAGTATTCTATCAAATATTCAAGTGGAAAAAACTTGTACAGCACTAAGAAATGGCTACGACTGCAGGCCATCCTAGGATATGGTCATTTTCATTTTTAATAATATATGAATGTCTATGTTTCCTGGCAGCAGTTGAGATTTTGGGCAGTAAGTCTTTCCCGCACTGGGGTCAAGTAAGTCACCGTTTGTGTTTGCTTGGTCAAATGAGCAGCCACTGGATTTAAAGTGTGTATCTGATAACAAATTAACAGTAATCACATTGAATTGCTGAGATGAGTTGTGCTTGAGTTAGCAGCAATGTGCAGCACAAATTTCTTACAATACGTATTGTTAATACTATATTGTTTGAGTCTTGTCTGTCACCATTTATTATTTCCACTCGATACAGAAAATGCTGCCACACAAATGATTTAAAGGTGGTGGGAGCACCTGTTAATTTTCTAATTTCTCCCTCTAACTAGCTGCTGCTCTGGTTCTTGTTATTTATTGATATAGTAAAACTTCTTTTCATCTCTATGAAAGTTATGTTTTACTGTTGTGAGATCTCATGGCACAAGCTCTTGTTGCGCCCCTAGTTAATAACTAATTTGGTATACTTTAAAGAGTTGGTTTAATTTTTTTCTTAAAAAATATTTATATGCCTGTGTGTACAGTACAACCCAAAAGATATTAGTTGTAGTCACCTTGGACTTGACAACACTGTCAGAAATGGGTGCATTTAGCTTGAAACAAGGGCTGTCCATACTGTCTGCCATACAGTATAGTGTTTTTTTTTAGCTGTGGGCCATTGTGCAGAGCAGAAAACTTTATAATGATTAAGACCTACTGTCTTGATGTACATATAAACTAGTTTTCCAAAATGTTAACAAACATTGGGTAGAAAAACAGAGGTCACACTCCACAGAAACATTATACTTTTCGTATTAACCCAGAGTAGTGTCAGAATGAGCTCCTATCATAGCTTCATTGTTTTGTACTTCTGTAGAAAATAAAGTGCATACATTGCTCAAATGTGGTCAAAAATTCAATTTTAGGACGCCTTGAAGCCTCCACGGTTTTGCAGAACTGTACAGTGTCAACATTGTTCCTTTTGTTCAAGTTCAGTCAGAGCCACCGATAGGTTGGCAGATTGGATAAGGCAAACAAGAACAGGTGGGAAGGCAGGTAGTTTGTTTCCTGCTTTATGTTTGGAGAATAAATAAACAAACAGAAAGAAGAATATTATGACCAACATTATCACCCAACACACAAATACCAGTCATTAACAGTTGCAACAAATTGGCCAAAAAAAGAGTCAAACTGATCTGCCTCTGTAATGGTATAGTGTGGTATAAAACAGACGGACTATGTAAGTCAACATAACTTACCACTGTGCAGTAATTAAATAAATCCTTATAACTGGCTTATTATATAAACTTAACCTTGCAATCGAAATTTTGCCTCAAGCTCATTACTATTTGTAGAAGGAGTATTGACAAACACATACTTCTTGATGAAAACCTACTCCACGTTTTTATTGTGCACTGGTACTGGAGACAGTATAAATCACCACAGAAATACTCCTTCCTGAATATATCCTGCACTGTTGACACGTTATTGTTGGAGATGGAGCCAAAGAGCAAAGTAATTAAGAAACGCTGAAGTGAAAAGAGTGTCTGAGCTTTTGATTTGCATTTGTTTGTGCAGAAAGTCTGCAAAGCCTAACGCAGTGCACCTTGCGAGGAGCAGAACATCTTTTATTAGACTGCAAGGAGCTTGAGGAGTTCAGAGTACAGCTCTCTGCAACATGTTATTTTAAGAGATGTATTGAGAGAGGTCAAAGAGCACAATAGCAGCTGCTGTTTTTTTTAATACACCGTAAGGTCAAGCCACCAAGTTAGAGAAGAAGAGAGAGAACAAGCGGCAGAGGTCAGTCAGTAAACATAAGAGATTCATGCCTGTGGGCTTGGGGAAACAATGCTATAGGTCGTTTTACAGTTGATTTATAGGGCAACCAACATGTCAAGCTGCATGGTGAATTGTCCTTCCGGCAGAGGTTGAGTGAGTAGAGATATTTTGTCACACATACGACAGCTAGAGTTGAAATCAACACCATTGCTCAGCCACGCTAAGTTGTTTCAAAGTGAAGACATATTTTGATCAATTACCATGAGGAAATGAAAATCTTGCAGACAGCACTGTCAGAAATTAGTATAGAACATATTTTAAAGTTTTCTGGATGTGTATGGCATGCCTGTTAGGTCTTACTCATTTTTTTCTGGGATTTTATCATATTTTCACGTGAGACTTGGCTAACTTCTGGATCACACCTCTGGTCAAGTCTCGAACAAGTCAAGTTATTGGACCAAGTTGCTCCCTAAGTACTCATTGTTGTGACTTATTATGTACCAAACACAACTTGTGTTAAGGGAAATAATACTAATAGTTTGGGTTAATATAACTGCTTAGTTAATGTCAAAATGCACAAAAAGCAATGACATTTTATTCACTCATTCAAACTGAAATTTGGGGTTGGCCTAGTTAGTAGGGCAGTTGACTATGAGTGCTAGGACTGGTGGTTCAAACCTCAGTTCCTCCTAGACACATGTAAAGGTACAAGGACTATTGCAAGACCAGCGCCATCATCTATGTGCAGCTGTCCAACCACAATTTCCCCACAAGGATGAGTAAAGTAATTAAGTTAGCAAGCTATCACATGTTTTGATATTCATTCTGATTTTCAGAGTAGTTCAAAGACATTTCCGAACTTAAATTCCACTCTCCTTCCCTCTTTCCTGCTTCGCCTCTCTCTCATCCGTCATCCCTTCTTCCCATTTCTCCATCTTGTCACCACTCAATTCATCTCTCTGCCTGTCCATACCTTCACCACTTGAGGTGCTCCCTCATACATTGCCTCCTCTTTGAATCAAAGCTTCATTGCTATTCGCCCTGCGCTCTTCCTTCATTTGCTGCATGCCTCCTCGATCAGTCATTTCTCACCCCTGCTGTCGTTACTCACTCCATTCATGACGTTTAGACCATCTTCCTCCCCCATTCTTGTCTCTTCTCCCCTCATTCTCACTGGCACGCTATAATTTGGTTTTTCGATCACAAGCAGAATTGGAGTTACTTTGCTTGCCTAGAACAATGAATGTATGGGGATTTGTCTTGGTGGCATGACAAAATGCACGAAGCATGTGATGAATTCAATGCAAACTGACATGGAAAGGACACTATGGACACTATGCCTCTTCCCATCACCCAATTATTTCCATCATCCATCTCTCTCCCTGTCATCATTTGCCCATTGCTTTGCATTATTCATTCACCCTTTCCCCTTCTCTAAGAAACACCTTCATTCATTTCTAAATCTCATCCTTTCACTTCTCCTTTTCTTCATTCTGCCTTTAATGTTTCATTTTTGTTTCCTGCCTTTGCTTGTTTGTCATTTTCTCTTATTGTTTTCCAAGATTCAGTACAATTCAGTTTATTTATATAGTGCCATATCACAACAAAAGTCATCTCAAGACACTTTAAAGTGTAAATGCAACATTGGCTTTATTTCCCATTCACATATTCTCAAAAGTTAGACCAAAAGACTGAACCACTTTCAGTTTCCTTCCATAGTCCTAAAAACTTATTAACAACTGATTTCATATAATTGCTTCAAAGCTACTACCTTTGCTATACAGTCAACATTGGACATACCAATACCACTACAACCTCATACAAGTCTAACCATGCACACTGCACAAGTCTCTGATAAGAAATGTAGGTATAAGCAGCAGTTTGTTAACTTAGTTTAGCATAAAGAGTGAAAAAAGGGAGAAACTAGTGTCTTTGTGTAAAGGTAAGAAATTCTGTCTGCCAGCACCTTTAAAGATTACAATAAAACACAACATAAAAACAGTTTGTTTTATCTGTACTTTATGAAAAGCTAACTGCATGCCAGCTGTGGCCTAAGGCTAATAATGCAATCCAAAGCAGAACAGCAGTTTGTTGAGTTAAAGCTGAAATGTATTAATTACATTTTGAAATGAAATTAACAAGTCTCCCAGCATGACAATTTTAATCCAATTTTAATGTCCTCAAGGTCAAAAGGAACTTATTTGTTCCTTAAGAAGCATTTTGAGGCAAGCTGTGAACACACAAACAGCTCAATCGCACATAAAAATGTAAAAATACAAAGTACACAAGAGCAAAGATTAATTGGAAATTAATCAACTCTTAATAGACAACAAAGAGAAGAAAGAGTAAGGCCTGCTATCAGAGCCAAGAACTTACAACTTAAACAACTCTAATCTGAAAATTATTTGCGTAACTCACTCCTGCCAGTCAGTGGTGGTGTTGTCAGTGTTTCTAAAGCAACACTAAGTCTTATCTGTGCTAAAACTGCATCTGTGCCATTGGCAAAAATATCTAGTGTGTCAAGCGCACCTACTTGAAAATCTATCAAAACATACACTAAATGCAGTAAACTGCTTCACTGATTACAAAAGCTGCTATAGGTCACAAAAAAAAACTATTCTGACCAACCTGCTTGCCATCACTTTTTTATTACTTTAAATTTAAGGCCCTTTTTTAAAATTAACTGGCATTTTATCCTCTGCAACGCTCAGGAATTAGTGAAGTGCCCTTCAACAAAACACTGACCTCTCCATCACGTATTCAGGTGACGCCCTACAGCTCACTTTGACTCATCCAGAGAAAGAGATTTGTTTGTGTTGGAGGCAAATGTGAAAAGCCAGGATCCAATTACGTCGTGTAAAATTGCTAATAAAGTTATCTGCCTCCTCTGCAGTGTGAAGGTGGGTGGTGTAGGAACGCAGAACTCTGGTATGGATAACATCAATACAACAAGGAGTACAATCTAAAGCAGTCCTTGTACCAAATAAAAGTTAGTGTATGAGTGTGTGTGTGTGTGCACTATGCTGTAAGACACAGCCTGCTGCACTGAAGTGTATCAAAGACGTCCTTGCACCTAAATTAAAGTTAGAGAAGAACACGAAGGCTAGTGAGAGATACAAGGCATTGCTGCAGGTGAAACAGGCAAGCAAACAGTAAAACTGTGATGAGAGGCCATCCACTGTGGCTCTTTGATGAAAGGACTGTAGAAAAAAAAGTCTAAATGAAATCCAGAGGATGACTTTGAAGTGAGACTGACCTGTCTGAAGTACCGGTGTAATCACTGTGTTTACTTTAATCATAATTTCTGACGGTGTCAAAGCATTCCCCCGCTGAGGCAAATATGTGAACCAACAGGAGATCAAAGAAGTAGAGGTGCAGGAGAGAAGAGGAGAGGAGAGTCTCAGATTAAGTCATTATGAACAATAATGTTATTTGTGTTGTATTACATTATGACAAAAAAGATAGAGATTCTCAACAAAACTCATAAAATTATTAAAGCTAATAGTTTGTTACTCTGTCTTGTAATTATTTTGGACCTAACCTACCTGTGGCATTTTCCGTCATACTGAAGATGTAAACATTTAGAAACAGTCCGAAAATATTTAGCTTCTTTTACCTTTGTTATGTCTTAAAAAAACCTGGTCACTGTAGGTTTTATCAAACATTACTCAAACAAGAGTATATAATGTGTTTTCTGCAGTGCATTAATAAATATATGGTGAATAACTTTTTATGGCAGGATGGTGTTTGTGGGACTAAGTCAAAAGTAATTACATATTCCATGCATTGTAAAGAAAGACCATGCGACAGCGTTACTACCTCCTTTTATTAGTTATTTTGTCTGTACAGCACAGAGGAACTGTTCAGGTCGTGCTGAGTAGGGTCCTACTGTAACGACTGTAGAGTTTGTTAAGAATGTGATTTGGTCATGTGACAATCCACATATTCTTTTCTTTTTTTTCCTTTTCACCAGTTTCCACTTATATGTTTTGTCATGGCATTTTAATTGCACTTGCTTTAATCCCCCTGCAGTTTGGCCACAGATGATTTGACCTCTTTGGAGCTGTCTTAATGGCTGCTTTAAATTTCCCACCTCAATGTCATGATTGCCAAATTATGATGATTGCCAGACCTTTTCATGGTTGACAAAAGCTGTTAATTGGTATTCAAGCTAAAATTGCTAAGCTAATTCTGATTGCCGTTAGCTTCACCTCTTGGAAGACTATATGACAAAAATGTCATAAAAAAATGTCTGTGAAGAATCTCATTCATCCAGGTAAAGTTGTCTGAAGATTGAGTCATGGCAACTGGACGTCTTTCTTCCAAGTCGAGACGTTTCGTTCTGCATCCACAGAACTTTATCAATCTGTATATCAATCTATATAACAAAAATGTAGTGGACAAGACATAGTGGACAAGTTGGAACGTCGCTCTTGCCCCAGACATGCAGGTTAGCTGGGCTGAAGTGAAGGTCGTAGACAGCTTGGATCATGAAATTAATACACTGTGGCTCTGCCTTCCAGATGTCAGATGGCATCTCTCCTTCACTCTCCACTTCCTGAAATAATATCATTATGGAGTCTCTGGAATCTCTGCCTCTCTTATGCGAGATACCCTGAACTCCTCCTCCAGGCAGCGGATGGAAAGCTGAAGCTTATGGCTCCTGCTGCACTGGTGAATCTACATGGCAGACCCAACCATCTTTGGAGGTAGCACCGGCAACAACCAAGCTTCAAGCTTCTTGATGGTTGTCTGGACTGATGTTGCATCTTTGAGGCTACAGTGACTGGCTTCTCCGTGATTGATGGTATTAATACACCATCCACAGAGAAGCAAACTTTTTCCACTACTTTCCCTCTGTTTAAGACCATGGACCTGGATTTTGTGGGTTTAAAACTCATTCTAGCACAGGAAATTAGCTTAACCAGGCCCTGAAGGATCCATCTGCACCCCAGCACTGATGTAGTAGTGACCTGGAGGCCACTTGATCTGACTGATCAGACTATTCTGCTTAGAGTTGCAGTGTTGGTTCTGGGCTCTGTGGGGTATTTCCAGATTCGGTGCCTCCTGCGCCTCACCAGGCAATATACCTGTGGGCTGTGCTGCAGCTTTCTGTACCAAGCATGTCATCCAGGACTGATGGATTTTAAGGACCCTTTCATTCTTACACACTTGCTGCAGGTGCATCTTCTTGACCTAGTCTGTCTTTATCTGTCCAGCAAAATTGGGTTCATGTGAATGTAAACACACAGACACACGCACGCACACAGCAAAACCCAAGTTGAACCCTATGCTCCAATTTGACAGGGTGAATCTGGCAGGCTAACACTTCCAATGAGTGTATGTGTGTGTGTGTGGTGGGAGTTGGGGAGTAAGGGAACTAAATTCTGGGCACGCTCTCTTGAAGCTGCTTTTTTAGCTAATGTCACGAAAAAAAAAGCTTAGTATATTGACATGTAAATTCCTGAAATGTGTTTAACTCACATTTTTTAGCAATTTGTCTCACAAACGTGTGACAGACCAGAGGCTGCTCTGACACTGATAAATGCCACCTGAAGTGGAGTCTATTTTATTGTGTACTTTGCTCTGGGTGCTTCTAAAATGTGCCTGACTTACACTCAGTACTGTAAATAAACACATCCTAAACACTGTGCCACGACACGTCAGTCTGTCACGCTTAAAGATGCAGTTTGTAACTTTTTTTTTTCTTAACCAGAAATTCTCCAAAATGTAACATGGAAAGCTGCTGCTGAAGCTTCCCGTGGCGCAAAGTCACAGAACAGATATTAAATGTTTAATCTAAATGTTTCTGAGCACAGCTTCCCCTTCTAACCTCTGAGAATTTAAATTATTTAATAATAATTATTGATTTGGAAGTTTTGGAGCGTTCTCATGTAATGTTAATTTCATTATGGCTACCTGTGGCACTGGGCAGAGCAGAGCAGAGCAGGGAGAGGAAAGGTTGGAAATACAGACATAATATATCAAATCTAAGTAACTGTAAACAAAACTTATTTGTACCACACGTAGATAATAACCATACACAGCAACAGCTAGCATGCCTTTAGCTATATTAGCTCTGCATAATACAGGCCCGCAAGTGAGACCTGAAATCCACCAGGAGGTGAGGAGGGGAGGGTGCAAAACTGGAGGTAAGCGCTGAGAAAAACAGACATGGTCACTCCCCAATAAAATGGACCAGTCATCAGGACCAAACATGGACCAGAACGGGACATGGCAGACATGGGGCTGGTATCCAGGTGATGATGGTGGTCAGTCACACAAGGCTGCTTCACCTACTGCAGGTCCTTTGTTTCTGCTGCGATCAGGTTTCGGCCTCCGCCACTTCCAGCAAACTCATATGAGTCAGTTAATTTAAGACTGACTGCAGAGTTTAAGACGCCTGTCAGCTCTCTGACGGACTAACGCACTCTGTTATCTACTGAATCTCACTTTCTTAATAATGATTATTGCTCTATTGTGTATTTCTGTAGTATTATCTTGATGTATATTATTCTGATGATTTTTTAAATGTAATTTATACTCCACTGCTGTGGCACCTGAATTTCTCCCTCAGGATCAATGAAGTGTTGCCTTACTTTACCTTACCTGATCTTAAATTACCGTGAGACTGTGTTTTTAGCTCAATGTCGCCTGGCTGAAGTATGGGGATAGCCTTTGGGAATAAGGATGTTCCTGAGTCTCAACCACTGGTTATGACATTGAGGAATGAAAGATAACTTCTGTGTCAAAGAGAGGAAGATATACAGATTGTATTGGACACACAAATAAATGTTAGGTTTTAGCATCTGTCCTTTGATATGTAGATGATTTAAAAGTAACACTGTCAGTCATTTTAATATGGTGTAGATAAATCCATACTATACCATGAAAACAAAGGAGCTCTACCTACACTCTACTTTCGTCTAGGTGTCTAATACCCACTTCTTCTCGCCAAGCAACAGCAGGTTTTTCAGTTAATCTGTCAATTCAAAGTGAAGCCCTGCTGTTGCAGTTTAGCTCGGATGCCTGAGCTACACAATTCATTTTGAAAGGAAATAGCAGGGAGCTGCTGTCAATACTGCTTTCTCTAAAAAATGTCTTTACTCGTTTATGTTTCACACAGTACATTATTTTTTACTGACTTCAAACTAAATGTCAACTGGTTTGAATACATTTTATATTGAGAGTCTTTTTAAATTAGCTAATAATTGGAGTCTGACTCTGTTGTTGTTATTCAGTGTAATGCAGCTACATATGTAGCAGTAGGATGTGGTGAAATGATAGTAACTGATAGGATCAGACAAATAATGTTGTTAGGGAAGGACAAACTAGTGTGAATAAGAAATTGCCAAAGAATAGACCAATTCTTATCTCCTCCTCCTTGCCTGTTCCTCCTGAGCTTTCTGTGCCTCAGGGTGACCTAAAGCAGACAATCCCAGAGTGGCAGGAATTAAAAGAAAGACTCCGCCGGCCGGCTTTCTGCACCTGGTGTCTTATTCCCTCACAGACACTGTGTTAGGATTTATCGACTGGTAAGGACAGGGCAAGTAAAGGTGAGACTACTGAGGGATATATGGAAAGCAAACAATAGAAGAGCGAGGTACAAAGTGTAGCAATTGAATAGGGAGCTTGAGTCGACAGTGAGAAGTTGGTCGGAGCCGAGAGAAAGATATTGAGAGAAAAATCAATCAGAAAGAAAAGCAGAAAAAAGAAGAGTGAAGGCTATGTTCCAATTTTAAAAACAATAAATCTGTATTCGTCTACTCTACACAACCAAATTATTTCATCATTGATCTACAGTCAAAAGGTTTTCCTTTGCTGCTCTAAACACCTGGGAATGTTTCCAACAGCAGCTACTGTACGGAGCTTGAATAAATAGAGGAACTGTCACAGTGCATTGATTATCATTAAATAGAGACACATGGCTTGTTTAAGTCCACTTTATAAAAACACAGCACTGTACCACCAAAGCAACCACTTTGGCATGAGATGGACATGCTAGCTGAAACTAGCCTAACTAATATCAAGCTCTCTGAAATATAGTTAAGTATATGTAGGTATTTTAAGTATAACTACAATAAAATGAATATCAACATACTGTACTCTACATGTTCTTAGTTAATTCTCCTACTTCTTACACTTACCTACCACTGACTTTAGCAGGCGTCTCAGTTTGAAGAGGCTGATTCACTGCTGTTAGCATGATGTTATTTTGAGAAGACCTTGGTTATTTTGATCTGTCTGTCTTCATTTCTTTTGTATTTCTCTAATTTGTCATCACTTTCTTTAATTCATTGCCCTTGGCATTTTCTCACAGTCATTCTCTTTTCTCTCACCACCTGTTGTTTTCTCTTTCTTTCATTGATTGACCTTAATTCCAAAATAGGGAATTACGTGACGCTTTGATTTGCAGTTGAAAAAATTAATTGGAAGGACTTTCTTTGTGTTCTTGCTGTCATAGTTTGTTTTCCTAGTAATTTGGTTTCTTTTTTTTTCCTTTCTTTTCAAAAAGAGAAGAGGCAAAAAAGCTATTTAGTTGGCTGCAATAATTAGATGATGGTTGGTCTAAAAAGCACAGTATTACAGTATATATTATACATTACAGGACAGGTTACGGTTAAGTTGAGACAAGTGGCAAATTCAGAAAGTGGTTTTAGGAGATGTGTGAGGACCAATTCACAGATCAGACAGAGGCTGCAAGTAGCATTAGCATTAAAATACAACGGACACAGTTCTTACCCAACAGAGTCTGCATTGAGTTGAAGTTAGTTTAGTTTAGAGGCAGAATGCATATGAGAGAAGAAAACAAAGCTAGACATCTGCTTGCTCCTAAGATTTCTTGGCTGAAATTCACTATATATCACATACCTAGAAACCTTTTTGTAGTACAGTAATTACCTGCCAGGGCCCATTTAGCTTTTTTGAGTTGATCCACGATTCTGGAGCAATGACCTTAGGTCACTTAGAAATTAAGCTCCTCTGCTGCACATGAACAACTCTCAATTCCTCTACTCTTACACCTGCTAGCCAGCACTTCATCACCACGTTTAGCACAGCACCCAACACAAAAGTGCAACAGTGTTTTCGTGTTTATTTTCTCTTTTGAAATAGACAAGACTACTCGGCTGTGACGAGGAAATCAATGCAAAGGCTAATTACACTGTACGGTGTTGCAAGACCGGACTGGTCTCAAACAATAAATCTGTAAAAGTGGAAATGTGTGTGAGTGACATCATCAAAGGTTAAGTACCTGTGATTAATGGACTCACCTAAGCTGGCTTAATGGACTTTTTATATCATGGTTTAATGCTGTTGGAGGGGGTGTTAGAGACCGGTTGGCACTTTCACTGGGAATTGAATCTTCTAACCCTGGCAGGCTTAGCACCATTCTCCGCACCTTGATCCATACACGTTTTAATGAGTGTGTGTGAGACAGACAGAGAGAAGGAGCACAGCAGAGGATGAAGGAGTTGTGAAGTTGATAAACTGACAAGCGCTGGAGTATTTTAGCTGGTAAACTGCGCTTGGCGGTATATATGGTAGTTGAAGTGTGTATGTGTGTGTCAAACTGTCAAACAGCAGTGGAACAGACAAATTCCCAAAAGCACATCACCTTCAGAAGAAGACTACCCCAGAGACCGTGTGAGCACAAGAGTGTGTGTGTGTGTGTGTGTGTGTGTGTGTAACAACTGTATCAGAAAAAGTCACATTGGAGGGTTGCTGAGTGGAATACAGAGAAGAAGTAAACGAAGAGAAAGAATGGGTGACAAGATAAAGAAGGAGAAAAGGAAGAAAGGAAAGGAGGCATATACAAAGAAGCAGACAGAGAAAAGAAGAGTGGAAGAAAGTAAATAATTGGTAAAACAATCTGAAGGACGGAAGAAAATGACAGGCAGATACAAGAAGGGAGGAAAGGAGAAAGAAGGCAAAAGGACAGAATAATCAAGAGAGCAGGAAGGAAAAAAATGCAAGGAGGCCAAATGGATTAGAGCAGAAAAAGAAGGTATGAAGGGAATAAGAGAGCCGGAGGAGGATGAGTAAAATGAAGGAAAGAAGAACTAAGAAATTGTAGAGGCAGAGTATGTACAACAAGGTAAGAAACAACAGGCAAGAAGGGAAAGAGAAAAATAACATGATAAAAGCAGCGAAAGAAAAGGAAGAAGGAGGGAAAGAAATGTGGCAGGTGTGCACAAGAAGGGAAAGAAAAAAAGGCATCGTGAAGAACAAAGGGGACGAAGGAAGATGAAATAGAAACAGGATGTTGAAAAGATCGAACAAATTATTGAGGAACAGAAAGGATGGAGAGGTCAAATAAGAAGATAGGAAGAGGGAAAGGATACAAGTTAGAACAGATACAAGGACTGAAAAAGAGCAAGAGACTCTGGAATTATGGGAAAAGTGAGAGGCTGGCAGGGGGCCGTCGAGACCAGAGGAATTTATTTAATTGTCCAGGGAAAATAAATCACTGTTTTACGTGATTGTTTCCCTGTGCCCTGAGGTTAGCAAACACAATCACGCTGTCTCTTTCATGCTAATCACATCACCACATGCTATAATCAGACAGAATAGGAAACACACACAATGCACAGGAGTAACAATGTTTTTTTTTTCAGTGTTACATAATCTTTTATTATGCCATTTAATTGAATTTATGCAATGGGCTTACAGCCTCTGTGTGTGCTCATTTATGTACATTTTATGCTCCTCCAACACTTGATAAATGACATCAGGGAATAGTTGGAATTCTCAACGCAGCTTAGGCTTGGCACACACACACACACACACAGATGCGCGACCACACATACACACTGACAGGTGTGAAACAAAGCCTTTTCCTGTGGAAACTCCCCAGGAACCCTTGGGACATACAGTATGGAGACTGTGGCATGCAGCAAGGTGCAAACGTGAGTTTGAACATGTGTGTGTGTGTGTGTGTTGATGTTAGCCAGCCAAAGCTTGACGCTGACAGCAAGAATAGCATTTACGTGCACAGGTGCATGGAAGCTTCTGTCATGGCTGCCTTGTCAAATGACAGTCGTGTAACTTTCCTTTAAGTGTGTGTTTGTCAGCCTGTGTTAATACAAACAGATGTGATGTGCTGCAGGAGCACGTAAAACACACACTGCGTGACTTTACAGGTGCAATCAAGGGGAAGCCTGCTAACCTCAAGAGCACAGATTAATGAGGGGAATATGAACATTATAAATGCAGCTGTCATGATCACTGTACTGTGCAGACGTGAACCGTCTGGGTATCATACAGCTGGATGACTGCAGCCACTGCTAGGTTGTCAAATAATGTTCTGCATCATAAGTGTTTTACAGCACACATCATATCTAAAATGGCTTCTTATACGTTTCTTGTCGTATCTAAGACAAAAAGTGTCCTGACAACAGTAAGTGGTGGATTTTCAATCATTTCCCTCAGCAGCCGTTTTGGCACAAATATACTTTTTTCTTGTTTCGGGACATTATACTTGGAAAGTGTCTAGTGTCTAGTTCTCACCTTAAAGTTGAGAACTAGACACTAATGACGTCACACTACTGAAGAGTGTTTTAGAGAAGGGTGTAACAACAGTCTTGTACAGAGTATGTTGCAGACATCACATGCTAGAAAAATTCTTTTCCAGGAGCTCAGGTATCTGAGTTGGGTTGGCTTATGTTGCACTTGCTTAGGGGAAATACAAAATGCTTATACTGGGCCTTTTCAAAACATGGTTAACTATATTGTCCCTGAACACCTCCTATGTAGTCTGGTGTTGCATTATAAGTTGGTTGTAGCATTAATGTTGCTAAGCTCAAGAATGTCAAGGATGTTGGAATATGAATAATGCAATTTTGTCTGCAGCATCAATTTACCATTTACCTCAAGTTGTCACTGTTGCTGGAGGCAGTAGTTATGTAGTAATATATGGACTGAGGGATGGTTAGACATATGGGGAGATGAAGAACCTACTGTTGCACAACTGAGACTTTAACAAGTTGTTTCACAGTGATAACATCAACATTTACATTTTTAAGTAAAGACAGCAGAGAAGCCGCTGAAGTGCCCCCAGCTCTCACCCCGAACAACCTCAAAGCTAATTCTTCTCCGTACAATAGAGGCCAATCCCTGCAAGGATTGTATCATATCATCATTTCCTTAAGCACCTCGTCTTTTTTGACTCGTTCTGACAAGCTGCTGCTGTTAGTCTTATTAGTCCTAATATCAACCGAGTCCAAATAAATTAAAGATTTTATTTCAAGCGTAACTTTAGGGGGTGGCACACACACACATCAAATATATCTTGAACTTTCAATAGTGACACTCTTGAACCCCCACGTACAGTTAGCAGGCACCAGTCTTCTAGTTAATACAGCGGAAGCTCTTATCACACACACTTGGTCATGAGTGGCCATTATGTCACCTTATTCCTTAGCGTCCTTGACTTTCACCTTTAACAAGAACACAAACCATGGGCCCGTCTCCCTCCACTTCTCACCTCACATTCATGTAAGTTACTCTTACACCTGTCCCCCAAAATACCCCCCCCCCACACACACACACTCTACATTGTCTGTCTTCTTCACTGTCTTCAGTGTCAGTCCTGCAGAGGGGGACTGAAAGGAGATCAAACATGAAGGAACCTGTGAAATAACAGCCCTCAGAGAAGTGCATATGAATGAGATCAGATAGTGGTAGTCACAGCATACAGATAGAGAAATCTACAAGGACCCATATGGGAAGTAATTCACACTTTACCTCACACTTAGATTTGATTTCTAAGCACGCAGCAGGAGCAGAAGCAACACAATGTGATGGGAGAGTATCGCCTCAGATTAGATAATATCCTAGCAATGATATTGTTTGCTTCTGGGTTTTAAAGTATTCTGAATCATGTATTCATGTATCTTGGTCTAAGGCAGAGATATATCATTTCTAATTCATTCATTCATTCATTCATATATTGTTATAGTAAGACTGTAATATAATGAACTACGCTCTTTAATACAACTACATACATTCCAATAAAGTTGGGATGTCAAATCTACATAAAAGCAAAATGCAAGGATTTGCAAATCTGATAAACCCATCTTGTATTCACAGTGTATGACAGAGACAACAAGGCTGGAAAAGTGAGTGGTACTTACAGGGAAGAGCTGAGAGAAAAATTTACAACTAATTAGGTTAATTGGCAACAGGTCAGTAACATGACTGGGTATAAAAAGAGTCTTACACAGTCAGTCTCTCCGTAAAGTTAGGCAGAGGATCACCAACTTAAAAAAAAAGAAGCTACATTTACAAATTGTCAGAAATATTCAGAACAATATTCCTCAATGTAAAACATATAGTGTATCATCATATACGTCACATGATATCATGAATGGATTCAGAGAATCTGCAGAAAGCGGTTATTATTCCCAAAATGGTGAACTACATCAAAGGATCTTCAGCACCACTTATCACCCGCTTACTATTCTTGACATGCCTTCCCAGGCAGTTTAACAGCCGTCCACATTTTGACAGACGGGATCCTAACGACACACATGATGGTCTAGCGGGAACGATCTACAGATCCACGTCTGACCTCAACAAGGTGCCCGCGAAGGTGTTAACAACTTAACAACTCCACAGAGGTTAAATATCTGGGACTCACAACCAGTCATAACTGAAGAAACCTTTCAGATAAGAGGGAAAATGCCTCCAAGAGCTCCATCCCAGTACGACTGCAGTGTATTAAATTACACTGTTGCAGTAATCCTGGAGTATATATGTAAGTATGGCCAACGTATGGCTTCATACTGTGCTCGTCTGTAAGTGACTTTTGATTAAACACAGAGTCTAGGTATTTCAGAAAGAAAACAATAGCACAGCATCAGTCTGTTTGCCAAATGGTCTGTTTGACTGGTGGTCTGGTTTAATACCATATCTGATCGTCCCATTGCTTGCATTGCCCAGCTAAACCCTTTAATTGGACTTAAAGGTAAAACAATACAAGTAAAATCCAATAATGAGACATTATACGCTGTAATTGATTCCAATGACCCTGTAGACCTATTAACTTCCAGATTGATGCAGCTTTACATCATCTTTTCTTCACAACAAAGCACAGCCAACAAAGGATGAAGAACCTTTCTCTTCTTACTTCAAGAACTTTATTTTGTGCAACAGTTTTATCCTGTTCTTTTTTCTTTTCCATCAGTCTCTTTCTCTTTATTCTCCTTTTCTCTCTTTACTCACTTGTTTCCATAATCACACCACATTATGTTTACTCTTCTCTCACGCAGATTAAATATTTTAGACAGATAAAATCTTCAAGGTCTCTATGATAAAAACAACCGCCTGTACTACCTGGCTCTGCATTTGTGTGGTTCAAGGTTTCCCCAGCTTTCAGAGAGCCTTTCATTGTAGGTCTTTCGAATATTCAGGTACAACTATTTGGAATCATTGAAGTGCAAGGTAATGACGAACAGATAATGATAATGTGAACAGGTCTGATAATACCCAAGAGGAAATGCGAAAAAGGGTTGATTTGATATATCAAATAAAAGATCTATCAACTTTTTAATGTTAATGCTACCTTTCCAAAGGTAACTATGACCCTTAAAGCCCTTAAGGGGCCAACTGGACAACAGTTAGTAAAGTCATCTCATTTTCAGGAGGTTGATCTAACTTTAAAACAAAAGTTCTACTTTCACAGCACTTTCCCCTTGTTTGACTGTAGGGAACAACTTCACTTGGAATAATGGAAATCCTGATTTACACACACATACGCATAAACCAATCCCCTCACCATTATGGAAAAGATTTAATCATAACTCAGAAGCCTATATTTATCTCTGTTTTCCATTTACAGCAAGAAAATCAATGTAGCAGCAGCGTCTAGAGGGAATGATTCACAATTGATGATGTTTGTCTACTGCCAATCCACCACTGGGGATTAAAGCTCTGATCTGTGATCGGTGATTTGCCCCAGCTGACAGGTTGCTGGTCTACAGAGAGACAAGAGTCAGTAGAGGCGGTGGTTGTTGTTGTTGTTTCACATGACTGACTGTCACTTTAATCTTGTGAGTTCTGGCCAGGAGAGACTGGGGCAATTCAGCAAAATGAAATCCTCTTGACTGAATGACTGAATCAGGTGCTGCAACCGTAGCTGAACACAAACACAATACGGGAGCCCGTGCGTCAGTACTTACGAGGACGCATGACTGGGAGGTGTTGGTGGTGGTGGGTGGGGTCTAAAGCTGAATGGATCTGAGGAACATCAGAGTGTAATCAAGATTCATGTTCGCAAGATTTATTCAGTTGCGGAGAAAATTGGGTTTTGCAGCAAAAGTAATCATATTATGGTTATGTCATCAATGAAGCGCCACATGTATTAATAGAAATTGAATCACAATGAGGTGGTTGGGGGGGGGCAGACACACAATGCATGGGACCATAATGTAACAGACAAGTTTGACTCCAGACTTCCATGTGTGATTAGGTTTAGGCAACAAAAGCAATTATACTATAGTCAGAGAAATGTTTAATAAACATGTGTGGAGTGACTCATTTTTCCCATTTTATAATACATAACTAGACCATAACCTTTCTCTAACATTAACCAAGTTTAATAAAGCTATTTCAGATCACCTGGCAGGAAAATAATCTTGCTGTTTGGGAACATTTTTGCAGTATAGTTGTATAAAAACTTTATTTTTAAGAGACAGTACTTGAAATCCTTCACCTCCATGGTGAAACTTTTGGTAGTAATTATGGATTATATAAGTGTCGTGATCCCAGATGACCGTATCTTTGATCTATCTGGATCTATTCAATTGTTACTATAACTGATTAGGTCTTCAACAGCCTTTTCAAGAAGTCAGGACCAAAAAAAAAAAGCCCTCATATGCTCCAGAGTTAAAACTGGTCCTCACAAACATATAAGACTATACACCGATCTGGCCTACACATGATATTGCACAGACACACAAGGAATGCACACAATGCTGCACCGTGTGTGTGCAACAGTGTGCACACTCACACCCACACCCGTTCCCATAAGCCCACCACACAAGCGCGTTCCATTTCATTCCCTGAATTACCGGGCTCCCCCTCAAAATCTAGTTTCCCTGGATTCCAGCACTCACATCTCACCCTCTGCTGTTACAGTTTTTTTTTTTTTTGTGCAACCATTCAGACCTTCTTTTCTTTTCCCATTTAGGGGAAACAGTCAGCAGCGACATGTGACGCCTGCTGATCCACTCCACTTAATTCTGTACATGAGAAAAGGGAAGAATAGATTTTCAAAGGGGCATCCTGAAGCAGAAGGAAGTGTGTGTCTGTGTGTGAGGCAGAAGTACACCTGCCTGACCATCTGTCTTTCTGTGAACGTCTCTGTGGTTAGCGTGTGTTTAAAGTCTCGTCTAACATCACCAGTTTCTCAAGCCATTAGTCTGAAAAACAAACAGCCATTAAAAACCAATGGGTGTGTGTCCTTCAACATGACCGTCCTGACAACATGAGTGTGAAAAACGAAAGGCCAGAAAGAGGACAGAAGGACAGAAGGACATAAATAACAGTCTATAATACTGACTTACAGAGAATTATCAATAGTCAGACAGCCACACTAAACCAACAACATCAAGGAACAACAGCAATGCAGAGATGGACTGAGCAACACGAACCCTGTCTATTTCCATCTCACTGCTTTTATGATATTTATTTCCATTTTCATGCCAGTAAAGCTTTGTTGAATTGGAAATGTTGCTTCAACTGAGGCTTGGGGAAGACGGAGAGTCTGAGATAAAACTGAACTGAACTCAGAGTGAGACAAAGAGAGAGTGAATGAAATGACTATCCAGTGTCTAATCACACATTCAAACATGGCTTCACCCTGTAGCAACCTGAATACAGATGAGTTCTTAAATTAAAACGTATCTACATCTGCCTTTTTATTTACTGATGAGATGGTAACACGCTAACCACGCTAGCCACAGTGCCTCCAAGCTGACACATGTCAGAGTCTGACATCCCATCACTGGGGCCAACCAGCCCTGGCTACTAAAAATATTTGCACTCAAGTCACAGCCAGGCGCTTTGGGAAAAAAAAAAAAATGAAATCGCACTTGTGGCTCCATTTCTGTGGTGTAACTGAAAGAATGAACGTTTTCTCTTGCAGATTATGTTGTTGAAAGGCTGAGGAGAAAAAAATAAAATAAAATCTGGTCCCAAATTGTCCCAAGCGCTCTAATCCTCCCTAGAGACAGGTGGATTAGCGGGACATTTATTGAATAAATACGCACACGGACACACAGAGGATGACACACTTACACACACACACACACACACACACGCAGTGTTAGATGTAATTCTCAGTTTGGTGCAGGTATTTACCGCTGAAAGCCCCTCCCCACCCCCTCCACCCTCCCGAGGTTGGACGAGACGCAGAGATGGTCACGCCACACCCTTCCAAAGAAATCCAGCATCACGGAGGCTCAGACTTGAGCACGCCGGCTGACGCACGGCATCTCCACGAGTCAAATACTCGCGTGTTAAGTCG
Source organism: Ctenopoma multispine (assembly GCA_034779795.1). Taxonomy (NCBI): domain Eukaryota; kingdom Metazoa; phylum Chordata; class Actinopteri; order Anabantiformes; family Anabantidae; genus Ctenopoma; species Ctenopoma multispine. The sequence continues at coordinate 9,882,766 of JAUYWH010000010.1, forward strand.
CTAAACTACCGCTTCATACCCGCAAACCAAAAAACAACACATCTGCAGGATAAGAGAGTCAACTTTAGGCTTTCAGCGCAAATTCAAATACATTTCTTTTTGTTTTCTGATTGTGGGATTTTCCTTCACGATGCGATATTTCAATCACCTGTGCAGGATGTTGATCAGGTGGGTCCCACCGAATACGTAGAAAAGAAAATGTTCGAACTCACAAGAAGACTAAACCACTTATAAGATTGGTGTTTCGCGCAGTGTGTGAACGTCATTCCTCAACACCTGTAAATCTAGCGATGCTTCCCAACATCTGTATTTTCTCTTCACTCATCCGGCTGAACGGCGGCGACGCACCGCGCGCCGCTGCTTCTCAGCCTCAGTGTTGGTCTTATTCTCAACGTGTGCTACACTCTTTAAAAGACACAAACATAAAAGTTCATTCTAATCCAACTGTGTTCGTCTTCCGACATGTATTGGAGCATTAATATAACCAACTTTCACCTCCTATTTCACCCAAGTCCGAGAACAAGTCCTGGCCTTAATCCCCTGACCATCAGTGACAAAGACGCAAGGGCGCGCAAGTATGGGGTCAGTGTGTGGTTTGTGGATGTATGAAACAAACATAATTCACTCACCCGTGAAGACAAACGATTGTTTGTGATGTCCTCCCCCTCTTAGCTACATCCTCCTTGCGGTTCTGTGCCTGCTGGCTTCAGTATGTCCACGTCCTCTCTTCGGATTTCTGGATGAAATCTCCGCTTCTTCTTTTTTTAAATTTTTTTATTATTTCTTCTGAGCGGAGGCACAGAAAGCTCCAAAGCAGTGTAGGTGTGGGTTAAGTCCGTCTCCGCTCAGGAGTTTTAACAGTGTGTCCCGCACACCACGGCAGAGCGCCAGGGCGGATGCAGCGGACACGCTCTGCGGTCCATTCTGGTCCTGTGCGCGCTGACACGCGTTCAGCACCGACACGAAGACACAAAAAATAACAATAAATCCTCTGAAGTTCCACACAAAACAAAACAAAAAACAAAAAATCGAGGAGTTGATTTATTTAGCTGGATGTTGAGAGATGAATGCCTTTTAGGAAAAGTTTAAACATCGGAGACCAGAGCGCGGAGGGGATGAGAGAAGCGGAGATAAATGACTCCTTATGACTGGAGCTGGGAGAGAGTAGGAGAGAGAGGGGGAGGGAGAGAGAGACTTTGACTCGTTCAACCGCAGACCACGTGTAAATGACCTCAATACACTGTGTGATCCGACATGTAAGATGTTTAAGGTTTTTCCATCCATTATCCTAACAGCGTAAGGGTCGCGGGGGCGCTGGAGCATATCAGCTGTCACTGGGCGAGAGGCGGGGTGCTCTCTGGACAGGTCGCCAGTCTATCACAGGGCAGACAGACAAACATTCACACTCACGTTCACTTTCATTTACAGTCAGCGATTAACCTTACTGCACGTATTGTGGGCAGAAACCAGAGAACCCGGAGAGAACCTACACAGACACGGGGAGAACTCCGCACAGAAGGCACCCGTGGATTCAAACCAGCGTCCTTCTTGCTGTCAGGCGACAATGCTAACCACTACACCACCGTGCTTAGGTAAATAGAACTCATTGCTTTTATTTTCTAATTCCCTGTTAAAACGGACGTTTTATTTTGAAAGGGTTGACCAATAGATGCTGTAAACTTAGCTTGACGCTGAAAAGTACGTCAACAGCGGGACAAACCTCAAAGGACATAAAAAAACAAAGACAACGCAGAGATATATTTTGCTTATTTGTTAAGGAATCTGAGGTTATTGTGTTAAATTAGCAGGAGGTAGATTATGCAAGTGCTCATTACAACACAAACCTATGTCTCCAGCCGCCACCCAGCAGTTCTTTAGTGGTCCAGTGGCAGCATCACCTTCACAAACAAGATGTGTCCCATCTTGCTCAAGCAGTCCAAGGCAGCATTGCTCTAAATAGCCGGTGACCCCTTTCTGTTCATTTAATGGAAGGCTTCATTCGTATCACTCATAAACACAAAGAACATCACATCAAAAGACATTTTGATTGATATCCAATAGGATACAAAAGATACATCAGACACAATTTCACGATGACTCATCAGCAGTGGCAAAATGTTTCCACGGGCAAGAACCCTCACATCAGACTGGTTTACAGGGCCCCATGTCTTGTGGTAAAAAGGAGATACCTCTCCCTACTTCACAGAAACATACACTAATTATTCAAAGAAATCATAAGATCACCAAGATGATAACTGCTTATTATCACGATCAGGTGAGACATCATGGGTTTTTAATGAGATCAGAACAAACGGATGTTGGATTTCAGTGAGTCAATGAGCTGTTGCAGCACATGTGTGTCAAATGCCAGAAACTCAGGAAGTTTACAGAGGACTGTTTTGGTACATTTCTTACAAAGGAAGGACACAGCGTGCACAAGCAATATGATCTCCTTCTGTTGTCTCACTATTGACGTTGAAGTGATAGATAACATGCCAACATGTCTTTATCAATGCCTTCAGTTGGTCACCATTAAGAGAGGCAAGGTGCGATCAAAGAACTAATTTAGTTGGAGATAAAAAACAATCTGATGGAAGCTCTAATGCAAGTGGATGCTAATCATCTGACAACGTTTTTGGCTGAGAAGCAGTGTGACTTAAATATGAACTATCCCACAGTGACGAATCTTCTAGGCTAGACGTTGCCTCACTGCAGACGTTCCGTTATGAGGCGATGGCTTTTGTGAATAGTCGTCCACTCACAGTTCAAAACCTAAATGATCCAGGTAGCCCTGAACCACTAACTCCTAACCACCTGCTGACCATTAAACCTGTGGTGACCTTACCATCTCCTCGAAGATTCATGAGAGTATATGCTCCCAAGAGGTGGCATCATGTGAACTATCTTGCAGAGCAATTCTGGAGTCAGAGGACAAGAGACTACCTGAATGTTGCCGTAGACAGTGCCGGCATACTTAGAAGAGAAATTTGAAGGTCACGGAGAAGATGGATGACTTGCCACGGGGTAAGTGGAGGTTGGATAGAGTTGCAGAGTCAGTGACTTCTAAGGGTGGACTTGTGAGAAAGGAAAAGATAAATTTTGGAGACAAGAAGTGGGTTAGAAAAGTCGGTGTTCTTTCAAGCCAACAATGTTGAAGTTTACAAAAGTATCAAGCTCATTGACAAGTCCTTATTTTTTGTCCTTTAAATGTATGGACTGTATTTTGGTTCAACAGCTCTTAGTTTTGCATTGATGGGATTTCAGGGGTGACCAATTGTGCAAAGAACCTCGCAGTGTGCAGGTTGGAAAATCAGCTCTGGGAGACTCACAGTTTCAGAGTTCACCTTAGTTCCACTTTGACAGTGCAAATGTGCTTGGTTGGCAAAGAGAAACACTGATACACTGCATTTGGAAATGTAGAAGTTACTATCCCAGCATTTATTGCCATGTTTACACACTATCAGGCTCTTTTGATGCAGCATGAGTGGCCCAAGTCTTTTACCCTGTGACAGTATAAACAAGGTGCACACAGATGGACATACAGATCTACAGGATTTTACAAGTCTTTTACCTTGTAATAGTAATAAATAATACATTGCCATTGCCTCCTAAACTAATTTTGCAAAACTACTAAGGTATAAAACTCAGATTGGTCCTCACAAACATAGTAGTACATGAAAACACACGCTCACACACTGAACTGTAATACTGTCAATTAAAACAGGAATTAGCCTCTCATCTCTTTAGCTTCAAAATTAATTATCCTTTTGCAATGAATCCCCTCATTTACACTGTTCATTATACATACACATACATTCATAACTGGAAAAAAAGCATTTCCTTTCTTGACTCTCTCCCTCTCTCTCTCTCTGTTCAGTCACCTTCTCCTCCACGTCTGTGCACTAACATCTCTTCTCACTGCAATAGCTCACATCCTGTGTCTTAAACCCTCCATGCTGCATTGATTCTGTTTACCTGTTACTGTTTATCCCATTACCTTACAAACACACACACACACGCAGACACTATAGGTCTATTGTGACATTTACTTCATTAGCGCATGTGTCAGAAGCAGGCAGTGCATTGTAGCATTCTGCAGTGTTGTGCAGAGCCTTTACTCCAGCAGCCATTATGATGTTATACACACAGTGTATATAATTCATAACCTTGGGTAAATGCTGTCAAACAATGCAGAACCTTGCTTCATTGGATTTGTATTACAACCGGATGCATATCACTATGTTCCCACCCTGTTTTATAGCCCCTTTTCAGAAATAGATTTTGTTTTCAGACTTCCTTCACATAGCCCATTTCTAATGAAATTTTAAGTCACAAACTGCAGGTTAGTGTTGTGGTTCTCTTCACAATGACGGACTATTATCGTTCCATCTGGCAGGTGTATATGGGCCTCTTAAAATGCAGGGGTTATCGAAATTTCATTAAATGTCACACACACAGAATACTGAAATAAATTATACAGAATTTACATACCTTGTATTTCTATTGTCATAATGGTGGACAGAATGTCAATATCGCGCTGGAAAGAATAATAAGTCAAGCAGCATGAGAGCAGCTTGTTTTTTTTATGTTCCTGTTACATCACACTGCATCAGTTCCTTAATAGTTCCCATGTCTGTTTCATATACTTGTATACAGATAAACGCTACAGACAGATGGGAAATTACAGTCAGAGTACTCAATTCGTTTTGAAACCTACATATTGAAACAAAATGATAAGATCTAATGTTGTGGTTGTTAACACTGTTCCTAGCGGTGTTGATTCCTGCGCTGCCAGATTGTAATTGGCATAAAATTACCAATTACATCTCTTATATTAGTCCACGTTTTATGCAATTGCAAGTAATTGCATTCACTTGCTGGCTGCCTGAGGTGTGAATCAGATGCCGATTGAAAGCAGCTGGGCTCTGACTGCTGAGGACAATATCATGACAGTATAAGAATCATACGGTATGTCACATACCATACGGTTTATTACTGTGTATGGAGACAAGAAACTAAATCCCGTCATAGATTAAATACCACTTCATTTTAAAGAGTAAGTTGTCTAGAAAAGTCAATACAGTTTTGTTGCTGAAGTCAATGAAAGTAAAGAGACAGAGCTTAAATTCAATGTATTGTAAATTATAATCTGAGACTGTTTGATGAAAAAGAATAATAATTATAAAAGGTGATTTCTTAAATCAGTGACTCTGTTTGAATTACAGACATTCACATTAACATACATACATACATATTTTTTACACGTTATTTTACTTTCTCTAAAATCTTTCACCTAGAAGAGCTGTTCTGAGAAAATATATCACCAAAAGACTGACATAAGATGAGAAAAAAGGTGGAGAAATAAAGTCAGAGCAGTTTAGAAAATGTGACTGCATTGTTAAACAATGCACATAAGACATTCTTGACACTGACTTGAGCTCTGCTTGATAAAAAATGCAGCCTTCAAATTCATTTGAATTTGTTTCGTATGTTGGTGTAATAGTTGTGCCAACCTAGGGGAAAAACAATAGTGTCATCCAGCAGAAAAGATTTACCAGACTTACAGACTGGCGGGTGGAGAGGTTTGGGTGCTTTCCCATATGTTTTTTTTTTTACTTAATAATCTCAGTTATCCTATCCTGAACAAAAAAGTGGAAAAATGGAAAAGAGACTCAGCTTTATGTACTCATAGCGTGAGTTCATTAGAAACAGAACTCGGTTCTCTTTCTAGTCCACTTCAGCTCTGAGTCTTCAACCACAGTGCCACCTACTGCACCTACTGCTGGTGATCCAGCCCCACCACCTTACTCTTTATAAAATCTATATGAGTACAAAATAACACTAATATCTCTAAAAATTTTTTCAAAGGCACATGTCCTATCATACCTTACATAGTTATTGACCATGGACTTGTAACGTCTTAGTAGTGACAGACCTTCACCCATGGCTACATGGCTGCATGCTGATAAAGGTGGTTGTTTAGTTTGTGTAAAATTTGAAAAATGTTCTCTGATGTGACAAACATACTCCCTGCACTGTTTCTGGATATCCGGTAACTCCGTGAGCAGGTGAAGACAACAAATTCAAATGGTAGTTCTACGAATGTTTCTCTGAGATTGCAAAACGAAACCACTTTTTCTAAGCACATTTAGTTAACTGGAAAGAAAATCCCGGAATTGTTTTGTACTTCCTCATAGTCACAACATTTATCAAAGGTATAGTTGGTCAGTTCTAACCAACACCTTTCTACAGAAGCTCAACATAGCAAGCCACCAAAAACCCATAACTTGGTATGAGACTACATTTCTTTGGTTTATAAAGAGAGGGCTCAACTTCACAGATGCTTTCCCTCATTGTGTTTTCCTTATCACCTGGCTTCAGGCTATTATTGCTTAGCTATAAAATATGTATTTCCTTGGCTTTTACCATTAAGGTTTAACTAAATCAGAGAAAACTTCTGTCTGTTGAGCAGCTCTAACCTCAAGGAACATTTGCATAACTAAAACTCTTATCTGTAATCTGTTAACTTCCCCCTGATAAATGTAGGTTTAATTATAATGCTTCCTGCAGAGCAGCTGGTTTAATTTCCAATTGAAAGAATTAATCACAATGTTTGATACAGCTGATGCAAATACAATTAGGAGCAGGATCGTTCGAAAAAAAAATCCTTATTAAAAGTTTAGTTACAAGTGTTCTGAACATCTCCTTTCCTCTAGTTTTCACTTTGTACTGCTTGGCACCATGTCAATGTCATTTTGCCCTAATTTTACAATTAAAAGTCAATGATCCATGCTGTTTTCAACTCTGCACAGTATTATAGCCATGACGATCTGAGTCATCGGTTTCAACCACATCAAAGCTCCCCAGTCCTTTGTGCCCTCTGAACCTTTTTAATGTTGACAGGTTATCTATTTTTGGTGAACTGTGTATGATCTTGGCTCCATTTGATCAAAGCCCCTGTCTCTGATCAGTTAGATTTCCCTACTGAAAATCTGGTTCACCTTATTGCCTTGTGTCTCTCCTTTTCAGGCTTTGTCTTTTACGACAGGAGGTTTGCAGTTGAAGATTTTACTCTATGCCAAATGAGACAAGTTTACTGCTTGCCACAAATTGACATCGACCTAAGGTGAAAACACCACAGAAATAGCATTTACAAGGTCTGACATGTAAAAACCCAGACCAGTGGAATTATTAAAGGCATTAAGGGACCATAATCTATCACAATGAACAAAAAAACATAACAATTGCCAGAACTCTTGCTTGAACAGTGAAATGGATAAAGTTAATGTGAAAAAAAGATTCTTTTCACAGATTTAATAGAGCTCAATTTGTTTCCAATATATTTAATGTGTAATAAAAATACACTATCATCATTACAGATTTATATGAGCCAACTAATAGTTATATTTGTTCTGCAGCTTATTAAATATAAGTGGGAGGACTGTGCTAACTGATTTTTTTAGAGCACATTTATAATGGTGGTGCACACTTTACTTTATACTTTATAGTCTGTAAGTAAAAAATAAAAGGAAAGGAACATGTTGTAAAACTGAAAATAATTCCTCTATCACTATCTTCGTCTCAAGCATACACTTTTTCCTTAGTGTTTATATTGTATTCTGAGGCTTTACTTAGTTTATATGATTAAAGAGTGCAAATACTGTACACGTTACAATGCCTCATACAACAGCACATCTGGCCTTGAGTCTAAAAAGGCTTGTTTGAGCTGTTTTGTCTTTACGGCCTCCTTTTGACCCCATCCCACACCTTTCTGATTGGCTAACCTTAGAGAGTTAGCCATGGCAGCCCTCAGCCCCCTGAGAGGGGGGGCTCCACTGACAACTGGTTAACCTAAGCCGCGGTAGTTAACCTAAGTGGGTGGGCAGGAATCTGTGTATCTAGTGGGTCCAAAACGGATTGGCCAATTATGGAATGCCACACCACTTGACGTCAAATGCCACATGATGGATCAGTCCGAAGAAACTCTCAAGAACAGAGTGAACTGGCCAAACTGAAACCTGGGCATTTCACTTGAATAGTTTCATTTTCTGTCTCTTTAAAGTTAAAGTTCACCTTTTCCAGGGGGGGCAATAATGAGCTCCTTGCAACTTGTGGCACTAAAATGAGGTAAGAAAGAACTTGAAGATGTACTTAGACAGGCCACAGGGCTTGCTTTTTGTGGATTCTGTTTAACAGGGACATTAATGATAAGGACTAATTGATTTGTTCCGGTTAGTTCCGTTAGCTTTTAGAAAGCATCTTGGTTTGTCTCCTAAGCTACAAATGGGACCATGGGCCTAGCAAATAATGTGCTTGGTGGTCAAGTGGTTTTTCTTGTAAGAAATTACCACAGTGACTGAGGTTGGCACAGACAGAGAGAGAGGTATGCCTGGAAGCCTGATGTGAGTCGTATTTGAGCCTGTAGAGTTCAGATACAAAGCTGCTTCCACATACATTAGTCCACCTACTAGCCCTCTTTTCCCCATGATCAATAACAGAATAACTTTAACTTTATTTTTTTGCTTTAAATCACTTGAACATATATATTTATTGTATAGTATGTGTATATTTCTTTGTAAATTCACAATTCAAGTTGCTCTACAGACAGGTCTAAAGGACACCTTTCAGTATTTTTAAAGGGCATTGGTCTTTGTTTTTCCTCTTCTGTTTGTGAATCTTTTGCTCCTGCTACACAGGAAAGCAGTATCAGCTCAATCATCCCTTCAGTCACTCTATGCATGTTCTTTAATAATAGTTTCACCTTGACTCTGAATGCTGGTACATTAGCTAGTAATCGCTAGCCTAGCTACTTGTTCATGACACCTGTAATAAGCGATTTTGTCTTTTAAGATGTGAGGTTTTTCTTTTTATAAAACATACGTTGTTGGGTTTTAGATAAGAGGCTCAGGGTCACAATGATTATAGCAAAGTCTGGATTTATTAAAGTGTTTTGTGGTTGAAATATGCAGTAAATTATTTGGGAGGAAGGCTTTACTATCAACAAAAAACAGCTACCCTAACAAGTGTAGATCCATTTTACTGGCTCTACTTAGACAAAGTGTTTTTCAGCTTAATGCTAACATCAGTGATAATGTGAGAATGATGAGGTTTGGCATAGATGCTGTAATTTTGACCATAGTCACCGTTATAGTTCAACATTTGCTAATTACCATTAAAGGTTGAGAGTGTCATCAGTTCAGGCCAACTGGCTTGAAGTAGCAGGCATATAACTGTAAACACATTTTGTCTTCAACTCAAATATAATTTTTAAAAGCTTACGCTTTGAAGAACTTAACTTTTTTAGGTAACAGTTTTTTGTTACTGGCTCTCTAACCCCTTGACATTTTGACCATGTGGCATATAACCATGGACTAATATAGCTGAACTGCCAAGGTACTGTTCATTCCGTCCAGCACAATATTATCCAGTAGGTAGTTTTTGTGGGTCTGTGGGATGCATCAATCCTCCATGTGTTCACTAATGGAAGAGCAGCGGGGATTTTAACTTATCACACAGAGAACTTGTGAATGCTCATTTCCCTCATATTTAATATTTTAGAGAAGTGCAGGCAGCACTTCATCAGAAGATATCTGACTCAAGAGCAGAGTGATTTATTCAGTTCTAGTAAGTTTGATTTAATTTGATATCTCTTTTATATGCTGGAAAGACGTAAAGTTTCTCAATGCTTCTCAAGGCTATAGAGCTGCAGGGGGCACCAGATGAATGGGGTTTAAAATAAATAACATCCTGTCAGGCATTTCATCATAGCTGTCTTTTCAAATACTAATTTCTGACGTTTAAATACATTATGAACTTTTTTGTTTTCTGAAGAGGTACTAGATCTAATACATTAGCATTCATGTGATGGCAGTCTCACACTCTTACCTTTGAAGATGTAATTCCTTGCCAAGACCAAGGTCTTCTTTAGATCAAATCTTCACCTTAGCATTTAATTGGAGCAACAAGGCTCTGAGTGCACAATTTCCATCTTTTTCATCATATTTACACTTGTCATCGTGTGCCAGGTAGGGAAGAATCCCCTCTACATTTTGAGCAGAAAGAAAACGAGTTGAGTACAAACTACAAACAGAAACTAAAAGGTCAAAGACATTAGAAGTTTGCATTCTGCAACAAAAAGTACAATATCAGCCATCCAAGACAAACAACAGAATAAGCAAGTGCTTCAGCAAGTGTCCTAAAATAACATCTGTTTATTGTCAAGTGACATAGACTGCAAAACCCCCAGAAATGTTTGAATAGAAACAAGATCAGACTGGATGGACGGGTCAGCAAAACGGTTCTTTTACCTGTAACACCTGTGTCTTACTGAAAGTCAGCATGGATTCGTTTTGTACATGACAGCAGTCAATTCGTAACATTGACCAAGTTATTATCACCATGATGATGAAGAGCTCATAACCATAACAAAGCAGTATGTGGTCGTATCTGATGCATGTTGTCATTTAACTTGGCAAAAAAATAATGGTATGTACTGAATGTCTTGTCATTTTAGGAAACATAGAAAGCAATAGTTTACATGAAGTGTTAAACTGCCCTACATGGTGGGCATGATGGCTATTTTATAAATGTATAGTAGTTTTTCTAAACTTTACTGCAATACCACTAACATAGTAATATTTTGTTATCTTTTGGGAAAATAACTGTGGACCCAACTGATTTTTCATCCATAAAAGCAATACAAACCGCTGCCAAATATTTTACATTAAAGAAGCTGACAAAACACACACAAGAAGATATTGATGCTAAAAATGCCTATGCTGCTTTTGTTTTCATCTACAGTCCACCCATGTGGTGCCCAAGTAGAAACCAAAAAAACAAAACAAAATGACTTTGGGTCGGCTGCTGAAGCATGTGAAGTCTTTTTTGGGAACATTCGTCTAACAACAAAAAACGGACCTAATACACACCATCAGACGTGGCACAGGTGCATGGCCACTGAGGCGGCACAGGTCAGTTGAGGCTACAAGCTGCTCCGTCATGCATCAGTGGCCTAATTGACAAAACGAACCTCCTGATACTGATGTTTGACTTTGTCAGAGTACAAGCTAATACTGTATGTACAAGTCTGTCACCATCACTCATCACCTGTGACACCTTTTACAGGAGTAACTGTGTGAGCACAGGAGGAGTCGGATGACAAATGAAAGGGGACTTAAATATGTCTCATCATGTGTGGCTAATGTTACATCACTGACTCCCACTCTTCATCTCTTTTTGTCAGTCTCTCCATCTTTCTCTGTATGGAGCATCGCAGTGTCTCATCTGTACAAAGCACAGCCACAAATATATTTTTAAAAGAATACAATGCAAAAAAGAAAAAAGATAAAAATACAAAAATCAAGATGACATTTGACAGAAGGTCAGAGTAACCATTAGTGTAACAAATAACGGGGATGACTTGAGGTTTAGTGTCTTGCTCAAGGAGTGAGACTTATGACAGAAGCTGGTGCGGCTCAAACTGCCAGCCCTACGATGTGTAGACGACTGCTCTACTTCCTGATCCACAGCTGCCCCAACCTACCTGATGTGTGAGACTTGAAAAGTAAAGGGAACAATTGTGAAAGGCTTCTCTGGAGTCATTTATTTTAATCTTTGCCTTTAAGGAGACAAATTTTGTCAGTTGTTGTGGGCGAATAAGCTTCAACCAGTATGAAACAAATCTAGTCCCAACAGTGGTGAGGGGACGTGGCTCTCAGTTGAGGCTAACTGGTAAAACAAGTTGTGAGAACATGGCCTGAATGCCTTTAAATCATTAAAACGTTTCTACGAGGACACTGAACTGTAGATGAATGAAATTTTAAAACGCAGCTGTGCTGAAACACGGCAGCTAGTGGAAGTTTACATTTATCACTGAGCTTACAAAGGTCACTAACAGAGGCTAGTCAGACATGGCAGAACAAGAAACTAATGAAAACTTCTACTGCCTCCTGGCCCCTTCAAACATAATGAAAATAAAGCCTGACAACGTTAAAGTTAACAGTGAAATGAAGAGAGCTGGTATTTATATAGTATGAAAAGGTAACTTTTGTTTTTCATTTGCCTCTTTAGTTTCCCGACTTGTTTATTGTACTACTGGCTGTCCCTACGATCACGACAGAAGGGTTTTTAATGAGCAAGCCAAGTCTTCAGCTCCTGTCTTTCCTTCAGAATAAAGGCCAAATGTTTCTTGTTTGTGAGATTTTAAAAACTGAACTTCAAAACTTTCAAAACAGCCTCTCATTATATCCTCTGGTGGAAAGGGGATTTCTTTTTCTATGGCTGCACTATCCCAGACAGTTCATAACCTGTCCCATTAGCTGTCTGCAGTATCTTCTATCTCTGTCCATATATAAAATAATCTGTGAAGAGCTAAGCAGAAGGTGTGTGACTCAGCTGTTGTTGAGTCATACAAACCATGCAGGAAGTCAGGAAAGTGACTGGTCTGAGCAGACTGTGACTTTAATAAGAATAGGAATGCACTTTCTCCTGACATCTGTACATATTCCACATGTCCCCGCTATGCCGCCGTTGTTGTTTTCTCTCCTCAACTGAAACCTATTCAAACTTATTATGGTTAAACAGATGATATTTTATTGCTGCAGAGATTAAAGCGATATATACTCACAGGCAGTCTTAGTCTACAGTCAGTCTACTACACTATATTGGTTTTTTGACATATTGGTCCGATACAAGTTTTTAATTAAAAATCAGATTCTGGGGCATCAGTGTAGTCTGCCTTAAGTATGATGGAAATGTTTAATATTTAATTTATTAAACCATCCATTTAGTCATTAGAATTGGAAGTTGATCAAAGTTCCACTGAACTTGGATGGCTCTATGTTAATACTATGATATGATCAATATATTATTTCTATTCACTGAGTTTTAGGATGACTGCACACAAGTAGTTTGGTTCAACTTCATCTTTTCTTTCTGCTTCATCTTTATTCAATTTTTTTGCCTTTTAGTTTTGGCCTTTTCACTATATGACAAATTCACATAGAGCTACATATTTCCCACATTTCTAGGAGTAGTAATAAGAGTTACCGTCGCTTCTTCATAGCAAGTCAGTTGATTAATTATATTTCTTACATGTAAATTACATAATAATTAACACAAACCTTTTGTAAAACTGTAGAAACTACAGAAAGTCGAGTATTACAACTGAAGTAGCGTAGACGGGGAAGACGAAGAGCCTGTCCTCAAATCTTTTTTCTAGGCTGATTGTTGTCTCTGTCAAACAGTTTGACCATATTTTCCAGTTCTTGCTTTACCAAAGTCATCTGAGTAAAGAGCAGACATGTGTCTAAATATGACATCCTACATATCATGGAGCTTTGATTATAGACTCTAAAACTGAAAAACATAGAAACATCATAAGTTGAATTTCCTGTGTAGCATTATTAGTCAGAAAATGTTCTCTATGATACAAATACTTTATTGTGACAGATGACGTTTTTTCTCACAGAGGAAGTCTGAATGGACAGAGCGCAGAAAAAAATGGTTTGGATCACATTTTCTTTCCCAGCTGTCTAATTACTCACTGATTTTAACCTATGCGACCTGGTAGCTCAATGGAATAAGCATCAGACTGGATGCAAAAACCATCCTCCATACCAGGTGTGTCCTTGATTGAGACACTCAGCGCTAGCCGCCCAGGCACTTTATTTGAATTCAAATTTAAATTCAAACAAAACAGTAGTTATTGCTTTTTTTTTAATTTAAATTTGAATTCAAATAAAGTGCCTAAGCTACATCACATTCTTAAAAAGGTAAAGTCTGCTAGCCTGAAATAATCTGCACCACTGTGTCAGGTGACTGATAAATATACCAAACAGTATAATAAACGGAACATATCGAGTATATGCAAAACCTTTTACGGATTGTAAATTATTGATACATTTTTCATCCTGTCAGGAGAGTTTCAGGGTTATGCAGCATCTGGCAGACACTTAAATCCAAAGGACATCATATATGAGTCCTGGCTGTGCTTGGAAGTGTTTCACTGATAATCCTGATCATTTTGATAATGTCTTGCAGACACTTAACAACTCTACAGGCGACTATGAATGTGATGAGCGGTTGGACCTAATGGGACCGGGTCTGCTCCAGTCTGCCTCAGTTTGTATAAAGTCTAGTCTTACCATCTTGTCGTTCTCATAAGGATTTATTTAAAATTGTTATTTATTTGATATTACGACAGACACTGGCGATGAAAACCTACAGTAACTGTCACCTTCATTTTACAAAGTTGTTTTGCTTCCATTTCTGCACATAGGCTCTATTGGATCTCACCTGAAATTTGTGCTTTGCCTTTTCGTTGTTGTTCTCTTCAGTGAATGGTCACCATTCTTGTTTTCTTCAACACAAGAACGTGGGAGAAGTTCTCGCTGCATTTTTACAGCCAATAACAGTTACTCAGTGTCGTCTACAGTCATCAGGTGGGTGCTGTTTTTCAGACTGTCAAAGAAGAGAAATCTGTGACAGTTGATAGAAACTTCAAGTGTGAACTGTCCAATCTTTGAAAGTCACAGCTTGTCTTCTGGTGTCTCCCCAGCTTTAGCAGATCAGTCAGATCTGTTTTTACTGGAAATCAATGGATCATCAAGCTGTTTTTTTACACCTTCACCACTTATACACATACGCGTAAACCTACTACAAAAGTAGACAAACAACCTCAAGGACAACACAGGCATCACTGTTGCAAAATCATCAGGTAAAAGTAGTGTAGAGTAGTTAAGACCACTAAAAAACTGTAGTTTTTTTTTCCAAAATTAGCTGTGTAAAAAGTCTGTTTATTCAATTTGTGCAATTGCTTGAACAATCCTGTCGAAGTAGCTCATCACTCACTGTTGTTTAATCCCTTTGTCTAGCCAAAGCTTAATAACATTTTCTGAAAAGAGAAAGATACAGAGAGATGGAATTGCTGTCTCAGCTGGGAGAGATTGATGATCTTCCATCAGTCCAACCATCTTCTGCTCCATCAATCTGTGCAGGAGTCAGGTAACAGTGAAATAGTCTGATGGTCATGTGCCAGTGCACTGTCCTCTTTGTTCGTGCAGTTCAAGGACACAGGCTTTATAATTCAGTTTCAGAAAAACTGATTGCCCGACATGCTGGTTATGTTTATTGTAAATATGATAAGAAAAGCTAGAAATTCTTGCTATTATTATTAGTTCATTCTTATTTTTGATATAAGCGATAGTTCAAGTTTGGGCTGCCAACAAAACTAAATATGTGTGGAGTGTGTGTGTGTGTGTGTGTGGAGTTTGCCAAGAAATAGAAAGTCTTAGTTAGTTAGTCTTGAAGTTAAGAAACTGTGTGTGCACAGTGATTTTTATTTTACCTGAGCTGGATAAAAAATAAAAAAACAACAACAGAAAACTGTGTGTTTTTTGTCCAGTTCAGATCTGTTGCCTCAGTTTATCTGTGGAAAATAACACAACAGTTCCCCTTCCTGGAAATCAATGACATCCAATTCTCAAGAAACCTTGCATTTTATAGACAGCATGGAGAGTCACATGGACAGGCACACAAGTGCGCACATACATACAAACACACACACACATACCCATGCAGTTTGAGTGTATGAGCACATAGAAACAATAGATGATAACTCGTTGGCAGTCCACTTGCCTTGGGAGGTTTTATTTACTGAGACAGGCAGGAGGAGGCTGAGTAGCTATGACATAAAATAAAAGCTTCTGTTGCAGCAAAAATGGGAATTAGACTTCTTGTATACTAGATACTTTGTCTCTTCTCTTTCTTCACCCCCCTCTCTTATCTTTACCTGTGTTCTATCCACTCTGTGCCAAACTTTGTGAGAGAATTATTGATCAGCTCAGAAACCATATTTCTCAGTGCAAGATTGCAAAGAATTTTGCTCTTTTGCTACCAGCTGTACTACATATTAATGTGGATTGGGATAGTATCATAGAAAGGCATTCTGCAGATTCCTACTTCCAGTATAAACAGCTACAGCCTGGGTGAGTTTTTAAAGTGAGTGACTTCACCGATCAGCCAAAGCAGTGGCGGTTTGATCTTGAGTCAGAAGAACAACACACTGTGTAGCTGCAGAACTGTCAGCATCCTGCAGGCTGGCTCTGATTGGAACCCGGTTTATACAACGTAAACCTCGTTTAGGTTAGCATAGACTCTGGGTATGGACCGTAGGACATGAGTGTAGTTCCAGTATTGTCACTGAGTTTGTGATGACAAGATTAACACTGATAACCACGGTATTTGAGTCAAATTCAAATTGGAATCACAAATTGAAATGTGGATTTGTCTTTTGATTGCATGAAATGCCCTGCATGCTTTATCTCTCAGTTCACTGACTACAATATTCATTTATTTCTATCACACAATGACAGTTGGAGCAAATATGATAGTGGTTTTCTACTTTGCATTCTGATGATGTTTACATGAGCCGCATACAAATCTTTAACCCCCTTGTCTACATCATGTGACTTCGAATACACACATGTACCCACCAAATCACTCAAAATCAAAAGACCCCATACAAACACCCGCACAAGAGGTTAGAGACACAGATGTGGTACACTGGCAGCAAGTCACACAAGGGTGTGACATTGAAAGCAGATGTACTTATTCATACAGATTACTACATGAGGAGAGCGTAGGGACTGATTATAGTGTAATGGGCTTTTGAGGCAGTGCTGTGAGCTTGGTAACCAGTTTCACTGTATCACAAGGAATTATGGTAATAACAATGAGAAATGGACGGATGACGCCAAACGTAAATCACGTCTCTGGAATGACGACAGATGGCTCAAATGCGAGGCCCTTAATGAATTACGTGGTGGCGTGTGGCAAATGATTTTTATTCAGCGCATCGTATCGGAAGTGACTTATGCGCCAGTAGGTTCGTGGCAAACTTTATTACAGCAGATAGTAATTGCAGTCTGGTTTATGGTCCACAACATTAGTTAAATGTGAGCGACCTTTCAAAGTGCACTTTAAACATTTATTACTATCTCCTGTAGACTGACATTGACACCTGAACTGTGATTTCACAGGTTTACTGATAATAAATTAAAAAAATCAAGCAACTCTTAATTTGGTCAATATTGTTTTCTGGAAAGCTGTACAAATTTAATCCTTTGTGTTTAATATTTCTAGAAATGACCATTTTACAAAGTGTATTGAGTTATGAAAAGTGGTATGATTTAGTATGCTTACTGCATGTTATTGTCCCTATGCAAATATAAATTAAAAAGTGTAGTTCGCTGTGATTAGCCAGCAAGCTGTGCCACGACTGCAGTTCATAATCATTTTAAATTACACGACTACAATAAGAGAGAATGTTTCTTTTATGTCATTGTCTTTAATTTGTTTCAGTCAGCCATCTGTGAAAGTGCATTTGATCAGTGTGTGTGTGTGTGTGTTTTCTTTAGTTGTTTAAAACAGAAAAGCAGAAAGAAACAGTGTCCAGAAGTGAGTCTGATTGAGAACTCGCCATAGAACAAATGCTGAAATTATCCACTAAATACTGATTTAAAGAAGATGAATATACTCTATATGCAGTCACTTATTTTCTGTATTTTATTTTTAACTAGTTTAGATTAGAAATCTGTTTTGAATTTGACATGAAGTAGTAATTTTCTGTTAATCAGTCTGCAAGAGCCATCACAGAACATCACACTGCACTTGGAATAGCACAAAGAATTCAATTTTCATTTCATTCAATTTGGACTATGGCATTAGTCTATATCACAATCCCATGGTAAGTTATAATTCTACTAACTGCAACAACTTTCTTTTCACTTTATGTAATTCCCATTGATGCCAATAGATCCTTTTACTTATCCAGTTCTGTGTGGAAAAACAGATCTGGTTTAAATTTTCTCTTCTATGATTTCATCCCCCGTCTGCTTCATGCATACGGCTGTTGCACGATGAACTGTATATAGTTTTGGGCTCTATTAATAAACTTGTTATAACTTGGCATGTACAAGACACATATACGCACATATACACAGTTCTGGACCATTTCCTTTGTATTTGTTTTTGGAGAGACCGTATACTGTACAGTCTCTCTTTCCACGTGTAGACAGTTTTCCTGACACAGGATGAGTTCAGATGCCGCAACGCTGAAAACGCAGAATGTGTGGAACTAAAAATATACAACACAGTTACAAGGACTGATTCAGTTACATTTAGTTATTTGACACTTTTCTACAAAAGCAACACACAAGTGAACATACATACATCAGAGCAACGTTGGGTTCAGTGTCTTGCTCAAAGACACTTCAACAAGCAGACGATGGAGCCTGTAATCCACACTTCCAGTAAAAAACAACACACACACTTTTTTGTGTGTGTGTGTGTATGTGGGCAGCTTCCAACTGTAGTCTGACCAGCACTTCCTGTCTTTGGTCGTCCTCATTTCATTTAAATCAGTTGGGACACTTTTTCATTCAGAGGCAGGAGGGGGGACTGACAGGACAACAAATGAAAAATGACTGTGGACCAGCAGTTCATAAAATCAGTGTTCACCCCTCCACTCGACTGCAGGGAGCAAAAGTAGTGTCACGCCACAGCACGCTGTCTGAATGTTCAGTGGAAACACCACAGCACTGAATCTAAGGCTTTAGCCTCTTTTTTAATTCAGTCAATAAGTGTAAATATTAAAAACATTCATGTCCGAAATCCAAATATAATTTGTATATTACTTCAAAACAAAGTACTTTCATTCATAGTGAGGACAAAAATGGGGGAATTTTAAGGTGACAGTGTGATCTCTGGGTTAAAAAGACTGTTAGTGCAACACACACATGTGAGTGTTTATAACTCACATCTGGCAAACTTCAGAAAAAGTGTTCTTCATGTGCCAACCCTGTCTCCCAAAAATTACGTTCGTATAGAACTAAACTGCATTCCCAATTACGTTTTGTAGATGAACGTATT
>JAUYWH010000010.1:9902325-9917139 GCA_034779795.1 Ctenopoma multispine
AAAAAAAATAAAGGGAACACTTTTTAATCAGAGTATTGTATCAAGTTAGTCAAACTTCTGGGATATTGATCTGGTCACTTAAGTAGCAGCAACTGTACCGGATAGACGATGGCACCCTGACTGCCATTAGGTATCGGGTTGAAATTCTTAGACCCATTGTTAGACCCTTTGCTGGTGCAGTGAGTCCTGGGTTCCTCCTGATGCATGGTAATGCTCAGCCTCATGTGGCAAGAGGCACATGAGGATGAAGGAATTTATTGATTGGCCTCCACGCTCACTTGACCTAAATCCAATAGAACGTCTCTGGAACGTCATGTTTAGGTCCATCTGACGCTACCAGGTGGCACCTCCGACTGTCCAGGAGCTCAGTGATACCCTGGTCAGGATCTGGGAGGATACACTTCAGGACACCATCCGTCATCTCATAAGGAGGATGCCCCAACATTGTCAGGCATAAATACAAGCACATGGGGGCCATACAATCTACTCAGTACCATTTTGAGTTTCTGCAATGACATCTCAGTGAGTTGGACTAGTCTGGTGCATCAGTTTTTCAGTTAAATTTCTTGGTGACTTTGAATTAAGTTCTCTGTAGGTTTATCATTTTCATCAGATGATGTGGCATCCTTTGTTCCTAACACATTAGCCAATCCATATCAGCGTGGATAACCAGCATGATTTTATCCCCAATGAAGATCGGATAAAAGTGTTATTTTTTTAGAGCAGTGTACATCAGGGTCTTGTTTGAGAGTGAAGGAAAAATTGAGAATGAGATTGACAGCTTCATTGGTTTGGTGTAGGTAACACAGAGGTACAGCACAAAGCTGAATCAAAGCTTTTGTTTTACTAGTTGATCCATACTCCAACCTTTGCATGTTGTCATAGGTGAAGGCTGGAATGGGCAATAACCCAAATAATTAGATTGTTACAAGCAGTAAAAACAAAGTTTCTTCCATAGAGTGGCTGGGTTCAGCGTGAGAAGTAAGGCAAGGAGCTCAGACATGAAGGGGGAGCTCAGAGAAGAGTGCAGAGTCAAATATTACCAGGCTTCAACCACAGTTGGTGTGGCAGCTGAAGCAGCAAGAGGGGGGTTGTAGCTGATGAAGAGAAAGCTATAGGAGAGGAGGAGGACGACAGAAGCAACAGGCGAGAGGGGCAGCATACAGATCAGAAAAGTAGATTTCTCTGGAAAAGGGGCCTCAGTTCTGTTCTTCCATGCCTTTGTTAATGTTTACTTATAGTTAAATATTTACACCAAGGCACCTGGTAATATTATTATAATATTATAAGTATTTTAATGCTACAAATCCTTTGCAAGCATTTGATGTTGTTTTGTTAGAGAGAAACAAATGAACAGCAGAAAACAGAAACATGGCAGCAAAGGAATGAGTGAGAAGAGAAAACATAGATGCCCAGCATAATAAAGATGTAGAGATAGCTAAAGACATGCAAAGGTAGAGACAAACCTGAAATATCTGAGTGATAATAACCCACTAAGTCAACCTGCTGATTCACCACGTGCACATCACTGACTACTACTACTACTAACTGCATATTTCATGGGCTTCTAAAACCCTACACTTCATTGTCTGTACATTATGCCTGAAAAGATCTGACCATGTCCATATAAATTACTTTCATATAGTGCAGTTCAGAATATAATCCTTTAAGCAGCCCAAGAGACAGGAGGCATAATGACTGTGGCATCCATCCAGTGGTCAATGCCACCGAATCATTCAGCAAGATAGCTGCCATCTTTTCTCACACAGCAAAGGGGTTTGTTGGAATAATTTATACCCTCACGCATCACATAATAATTTCAGTCTATCACCAGGCTGAGATCATCATCCTCATCGATCAACCCTGATCATTGAGGAATTACTGAAACACCTACTTTGCCACGTGCCAAGACTTTCACTGGCGATGTTCATATAACTCCATCAGGTTGAGGTGAGCTCCACCGATGTAGTGTAGGTTAGTAATTACTCACAACTCTAATTCCTAAAGGGCACCTGTCTGGATTGAATTATTGCTTTACAAACATACAGTGCTGTAAGGCTTCATATTTTATCTGTAAAACTCTGTTGTATTATAAAAGTTTTTCTTCCACCTCAGAGAGAAGCCCTTGACCTATTTTTGAAAAGACAAAAAAATGCTTTGGATACATAAATTACAATCACTGAAACCACAGTGTCTTCATGAGTACAAGTGATTTTTCCTTTTGTTAAATTAACTTTGTGGTACTACTACATGTAATTATTTTCTTCCTGCAGTTATCAACCTAAATGAAAAAGCAAGAAATCAAAGTCTGCTGGCTAAAAATGCTTGTATCATGGCTGTGAAACTGGCAGCAAATACAAGCTAATATTACTACATCAGTGGAGATCATGATGTTTTTTGTGGCTAAAATTGGACAGATCAAAAACACGGAAAATGAAAAGCTGCCTGTATCAAAACTTGCTGTTAGCTCAATCAATCTGGTCAGAGTAGGTTTTATGAAGCTGTGTGCTTTTACCCTGAAGCTATTGTCTGTGTTGAGGTGTTTAATGAACAACAGTACCGCTACGATTCTGTGTTTGGTCCACATGGGTTTTACTTTGTGAAACAGCTGATGGAAAGAGACTTTGTATAGATTTGATTTGTATAGAAAATCTCTATTCTGGTAATATTCCAGAGAACAAACTTAAATTGCCGCAGAGTGTTTTTATTTTGCGATCCTTTATCAGCTCAATAATGCTGATGCAAGCTTGTCAGGAGTGAAGCTCACTACTTGCACTGCAGTTGAGTTTTTGCATAAAACATCTGGCATATATTCAGAATCTAGTCCATTGTAAGGAAAATACCACAATATTCAGCTCTCGGGTGGACTGGCGAACCGCCACGGTGTACCCCGCCTCTTGCCCGGTGACCGCTGGGATAAACTCCAGCACTCCTGCAACCCTTACGAGGACAAGCGGTTCAGATAATGGATGGATGAACGACAAATAGATGCTAATATTATGAATGTGAAAGCTAGAAAAAGGCACCAGCTCTTTAGCTTGTGTGGCACCTTTAAAGTTCGCTACTACTACATCACTCCCTGCCCTCCAGCTCCACTTTCCACCGAGTAACGCCATGGCATGATGTCACGTGCAAATCGACTATCAAATCAAAATCAAACCAAACTGTAGCGGTTGTGTCATTCGTTCTCAGATTGTGTGTTTGCTTTCTAAAGGAGACATAATTAATTATCCACATCTGTTTTAGCACTGGTTGTGCCAGCAGGTCCTCGAGACACAAGGTGAATTCTCTGCAAGGTGGCTCCATCATCAAATGTGACACTGAATTTCAATTGAAGTCTTGGTTTCCACAACACTATGTGCACAGAATTTAAGAAACCCCCTCGCGGTGCTAATAATGGTGCCTGCCATGACTGAGGACAATGACAAATTACCTCTTTCCAGGCAACAGAGATTGTCAGTGTTACTAGCCTTTATTTCAGTTCTCTTTAAGGATGACCCAATCTCCTTTTGGTAATCATTAATACTTCTAATTTATGTCTACTCTATTAAGGTGCCGAAAAAAAATTAATTCAAATATGATTTGCCAAAACTTAAAGCTGTTACCAGATACAAAGTTGCAGTAGTACTAAATATAAGTTTATGCTTTATGTTGATATAAAATATAATCCAGGCGGTCTTATGTTTTATAAACATTTGCCGCTGCAAAATTGGAGTATATAAGCAATTTCTATGACAGGGCTGAAACGCTTGTTTAAGTAAGACAAGTCAGAGTAACTCCATATAATAACTTCATAATCTATGTAAAGGACAGGATTTGTACAGAAGAGCAGTCTGTCCGTGAGCTCAAGACATTCTGTGGTAATTCTTCACTCCATAAAATAATATTTTCCAACCACTGCTCAGAACCAAACACAACTCAGTGTTACATCTATTGTAGATCTATTCTTTACATAGAAATAGATCTTTCCATGTTTTTATTGCATATTAACTATTTATTCATTGTATTTGCAGAAAATTCACATTGCCAGCTGCCAGCTGCACTGGGAGTGGTCAGAGTCAGAGTCATGCAGACATGACCCAAACAGACTTTGAGCGGTGTTTTGTTTATGACACTTTATGGACAATGAATCACAATCTGTCTTTTTTGTCAGACTGCTTGTGGGATTTGTTTGTTCAGTTTCAACACATTCGAACATAGATTCAGAGCGGTAGTGATGTTTAATGCTGTCATCACCTGTGATATTCTCATAGTAAATTTGTTCCAGACATATTTGGGGTGTTGAAATTGGGAGTATTTATTCATTTGTTTTGTTTGGGAAAAGAATATAGGTACATCAAGAGTCTCCTTTATAAATTCTAATTTTAATTTCCTCTGTATGTAGAGACAGAGACAGAGGGAAAATGAATTGAAGAGGGTTATTTTAAGAACACGCCTGATAATAATGCAGAAAAGAAAATCACACATTCTACTATAAACTCTTAAAAACAATTAGATTTTAAACTTGACGTCCATTCATTATATAATAAAGATGTTCACATGGTGTGAAAATATCGATGCATGAATCTGTATTCAGTGGGATTCTCAGTGCTTGTCATTGTAGAGTCCGAGATAATGTTGCTTGCGTTTAAATATTTAACAAGCGAGAACAGAGCCCTATAAAATATATTTCTTAGCATTTCACAAACCCTATGACAATCTCTTACTCAAAGAAAGATGCAAAGGGGAGAAATGACACCGTGGGTATGTGCCTATTTCCTTACCTCAATCCTTGCTGTGTCCAGATGTTGCTCTGGTCCTCCATCTTGAAGGACATCTCAAAGTTACTTCTGCTCAGATGACTGAGGAGTGAGAAACAAGGAGGGAAGCAAATACACGAGACCATTCTTCATGTTAGTCTTCTAATGGCTATAGACGCGCTGTTAGTAGGAATCTGTTTGAGATGAGACACTGCAGTTGATCTGACCGATCTGATATTGCATTAGAACCCCGGCACTGTTTTATATTGAAGTGAACAAATAATAAAAACATTTCTTTGTAGAAACAGTTTCACTTCATTTAGTTTTATTTAACAGATTCGACATCTAGTTAAAACACCTGTGATAACTGTAGGTACTAAGAACAAAAGAACCACGAACGGATTTTTCTCTTCTTCATCTGCAGTTATTTCATACTATCAACAATATCCTGCAGTCAGGGAGAAAAGGAGAGTTTGATGTTTTTCAGTACATCAGTCGGTGTCACCACATCTTAAATCTCAACATTTCCAGTCAGTCACACGAAGCTGATTGTGCCATGTAAAAATATAGTATAATGCAATATATATACATAATTAATATTTATCTAAAACATTTGAGCTACAAATACTAATAACATTTACTAATCATAAGCTGTAATACTGAATAATAGATTCACAAGTACAGGTGCAAATAATATATAATATATTATAATAATATTAATAAAGCATTTAAAACAAAGTGTTTTAGTACGTCTGCTGATCTGTTGTCATCAGAAACAAGACAAGAAAGGTTGTGTCATTCTTCTAAAAACATACTGCACTTTATTTGGTATATTGCACATTGCCTTCAGTGGGAGGGACAGAGACACAAGCAAGAGGTGCAAGTGAGGGATGAATGAATGCACTTAAGCGAATTGAGGTGTACCCCCTTATTACTTGAAGGTGTGAAATTCCTTTCTGACTACAGCTTGTGCCAACAAGTGTTAGGAGGTGGAGCTGGAGCAATGAGTCAATAACGGCAAATCGCATCGGTTCATCTTGTCTCTTTTTTAACAAGCAGCTTGTGAAAGTAAGTAAAAGCTTTTCTATCTCGTGTTTAGAAAATCAGTTGATAACATAAATCCAGACTGATGCTGTCGCTGTGTGCTGAGATATACAGAAAAGATTTATCGAAACTTAAGGTGTGCCAAAAATCAACCAGGAACTGCTGATGAGATGAGCTATATCTCCAATACATAATTTCAATTGCTGAGTGATAGTGTTGACGTGTTTCACTAACTAAACAGAAAAGATCTAAGGTTGCTGGAAGCAGCTTAATCAACACAGTCATGTTCTGGTGTTTGCATGCAAATGCTCTCCTGGAAGAATGATCAAATATTTTCATAAACACACTTCTGAACCTTATCGACAGCCTTCCCAGAAGAGGTGAACACACAAGTTTGTGTGTGTGTAAAGGCAAGTGTCCCAATGCAATTGGCTATATAGTGTATGTAACCTATGTAAAGCTGACCTACAACTAGCCATAACAAGTCACATAGTGTTTTTTATACATTTTGGCCCAGCAGCAAGTTGCATCTTCAAATGTTAATACTGTTGGCCTAGAGTCAAACAAACATTTCAAGCCAACATTTCTGAGGTCCACTGCACTAACCTCTCATGACTACAGCTGTGCACATCAATTGAAATGGAAGAGAAGAACATAGCAACCCTGTCTTCGCAATACTACATTTAAATGCAGAATGCAGACATCTGTAAGAATACACCTTTGATGATGTAACCCACTGCTAAAAAAAGTTAAAGAAGAACATTTTGATGTTTGCCAAGAGACTGATGTGAAAATAAAAAAATATATACATATAACACGGTTAGGTCACAGTTGACTTTTGTGAGGCGAAAGCCTAACCTTTGTGCCAGGATTAAAAGGTGAACAAGAGGATGTCCAACTTTCTAGTGCACAGGCATTGCCTCACATTCAGGGATGCTACTGAATATGCTACTTTGTATTATCTTTATTTCATATGATCAAAAATTATGCAATTAGCTTTTGGACCCATGGATTCCCTTGGTAGATATGCATTACATAAGAGTAAAGAGAGCAATCATGCCCCTCCACTTCCAATGTCTCGACCACACTTACTCTCTCTTCTCAGTGATTCAACAAGGTGATCAAAGTCTTTTTGGTGTGACAGGATTATTAATATTCACTCTCACGCTCTCCATCCCGATGCCTCATTAAGTTACACTGACCCAGCTGCAAGCCCCTTGAGAGTGATGAAATATGTATATTTCCCTACACCACACTGAAGTATCCAACCAATCCTACAACCTCAAAACCAATAAAGGTAATTTGTTCCTACCCTTTCATATGACCCACTGGACCATCTCTTCAAATAGCGCCGCTATAGCAGCAGGCATCGACCTGTCACCCTGATGAAGGATGAGCACACCTTTTTTTCTTTTAATCATGGAAACAATATAAAAGCCTGGTTATGAAGTATGAAACCATGACAGCTTATATTAAGGCACAAAAACATCTTGGTCAAGTTTAGGCTGTAGTGACATTGTTTAATGATCACAAATGTCTGAATGTCACTCTACCACCTTCCAACAAGAACTTTATGGTTCTAAATATTACATGACCCAACTCTCTCCTTCAGTCATATCAATTATTACAACCACCAGAGGTGTGTAACCGGTTATGGTTGGCCATAATAACAAGGTGGCTCAAACAACATACAGACCTGTATTTTACAAGAGGACAGTCTTCACTGGGCACATAAAGAGGTCAGTGCTGCTTATACTGTCCTGGTGTCATTAATTTAAATTAATCCACAATAAAACAAATCAAGAATACATGCCTCTTACTGTAGGTAAGGAACTTGGGAAGTTATTGTAAATTGACATACCATATATATTATTTAGAGTTTAAGTACAAGATGAAGCTGTATTTTAATGGCAGAGAAGGGGAGGGGTATGACTCAAGTTTGTAACTGCCCGTATCAAATCTTCTACAAAAACAAATTTTTTTTTAAAGTATGCCTTGTGTAGTTTTTGGTGTATTTGTGTTTGTGTGTGGACATGCCTAAGTATGTGACTACAAGTTTGCATGCACATATTTTCAAGTTGAAGGCTCCCCACATCGAGGTCAAGCTTGACTGAATTCAGATTCTGGTTGAAAAAAAAATACACTCTAGCTAAGTGATCTAGACCTGAGGACACAGAAAAAGACATAAAGAAAAATAACAGAAAGGAGAACTGGGGTGAACAAGGATAAAGAATTCATGAAGCGAGAGAATATGCACTGAATGAGAAGATGCTGCCAAACTCTTTGAGAGCAAATGAACTAAAAACCAAAACGGATGGGAGAGACAGAAGGTCGACGCTGGCAACAAATTGAAATGAGCATGTTTTAGGGAACAAGCTGTGAGGCTGAGACAGGACAGGGAAACCTACAAAGTAAAGAAGAGAGAACAGCTTAGCTTCTGTTCTTTGGTCCAGTAAAAGAGCTGGAAGAGAAAACTTCTTTTTTAATACTTCTAAGATGTATCTTCTTCATAAAAACGCACTTGGTGTCACTTCTTCACTTTCAGTATCATGACTGAGTACGTTAACATTGAGTTTCCAAATTTTGTCTCTCCAACTATTGTGCCAGTATTTTCTCTCAACACGGCCAAAACCACTGAAAACAACTTGCTGAGAGTCCTTTTAAGCCCCCTATGCGAGGGATCTAACATTTTTTAACTTTTTCCTAACTTTAAGCTATTTAAAAAATATGTGTGACCTGCACTTTTATAGCACTTCTCAAAGCACTGCTTCTCATTCATCCATCCATTCACACACACACACACACACACGGTCACTCAGCAATGGCGGAGCTTTTCTCTTAACTTGGATTAAGCCACAAAGGTAATTTAAGATTTCAGTGATAAAAAGCTGCAGTGAGAGATATCTAATTTCTCCAGTTATATACTGTAACAAACATTGTGTTTAGCAAGAGGGAGTTAGTCTCCTACTCAATCTTAAGTGTTTATTTTTTCACCAAGATAGATCAGAGTTTCCCTTTTTCAATCATTCTGAGCATAACAATGAATAAGGCAAGTTGTTTTAATTTGAATGAAGTGACTTTTTCCACAAAGTCAAACTCTTGATTAGGCTCATAAATGTTGTTTTTTAGAATAAATAATACATATCACCCAGGGCAGCAGTGTGGCTCACTGACAATGATAAAATTAGATTCTGATTCACAAATGTCACTTTTAGCTGAGAATCAGTCCTAACTTTTAAGTCTGAATTCAGAAGGTAAACTGACAGAAAGCATCATGAACATAATGAAATACTCTCATCGTTCTCTGGGGCTCCTCGGAGGACCTCCTGACACTTCCGATCTTGGCAGTTTCAATTTGGAAAATTAACGTCTGAGGTTTTCCCTGAAGTTTTGATCCAGGCTTTTTTTTTTTTTTTTTTTTTTTTTTTACAGGGTCTGCCTTTTTCATGGTCCGATTCGCTTTCCTATCGTAGGGACTGACAGAGTGGAAAAGACAGGGGGAGTGAGACTGACAGACAGTGGGTGAAAGAGCTAAAGACTAAGAAGGGGGAGACAAGATGAGAAGCGGTAACCAAAAGACCTAAGAAACAGAGGAGAAACAGAAAGCAAGAGTTCATCATTTTAACTGACAGACATACTAATCTCTGTTTTCTTTTTCAAACATGGTTTCTATCTGTTTTACTTGCCCTCATCCGCCTTCATTCACCTCTTTTCCCTTACTCCTGTCATTTATTCCATTTCAACTTGCCTCTTCCAATTTACAATATATTTTCTCTTTCTTCTTCGCCTGTCTTACTCATTTTCTTTCTATCTCACCTTCATCCCTCTTTTCCCCAGTCTTCCAGCCTGTCTCCCTTCATCTTTCCAACCCCTTCTCCCTCCTCCCCCCCTCTTTGTCTCGCCTTTGAGCCATTCTGAATAATTGCTCTGTGGCGCTCTCTTTTGCTCGGTGCTTATCTAGATTTGGCTGCTATCTGCACACGCAGCATGCCCTAACAACACCAAAAACTATTTGCAACCACACATGGAGACATGTTCACCCACCCACACAATCCACTGTCAAGATAAACGGGGTATGTCTCGCACAGCAGGACCAATCACACACTGAGAGCCACTTATGGTGCACCAATCAATGGCCCCGCAGGTGTGTGTGGGCTTCCCTGTTCACCTCTTTCTCTTTCCCATTAATTCATCCAACCGTCTATCGATCACTATTCCCCCAAACGGATGAACGAGTCACCAGTGATTCATTTTCTCCTTTTCCTCCTTTCTCTTGACTTTCCCTTTCTGCCGTCTCCTTTCAACCCTTATAGTCCGATCACAGTTTGGTTTATCTAAACTTTTCTTTAGGCCATGCAGGAACCTGTTCAAGAGCCAAAAGGAATTTCATAGATCTCAATGGGAATAGCACAGGAGTTGAACTGAACTGAACCAGACAGAATTATCATAGCTTGTGGCATTGGTTCTCCTCACTGTTGTTAGCTTAGCTGTGATATAGATTATGTTACTTCCTGGGTTCACAGTTTATTCAAACCAGCAATAGGGGATACAGTTACTCATAGCAATGAATTAACACCTAAATTTGCAGCTCCCTGTGGCTTCACAGGGATTCATAGTTATTTATAGTGCCAACATTGCGGGACACACCACAAACATTAGCCCAACAGATGCTGCTGATGCCCTGGCGTTGGCCAACCGTTAGCTTGTTGTGTCTGGCTCTAAGGCAGTTCACATACACATACAACATGTTCCTCAGTCATACATAACATAACAGTCAAACAAAACATCATGTTGATCATGCTGATACAATTGCATAAACCTAGGAAACATGAATAGAGTATATATGCAGTGACTGCATGGCTGAACTGAACAAAACTGTATCAGTGTGATTAGTAAAAGCCACCTCGGGTCAGCAAGTTGGCTAATTAGGTTGTTTATTGTCTGGATGAACTGGGTGTGGGTGTAAATTAGTCGTGTAAGAACTTAAAAAGGTCATTTGCGCTAACCACCTAGCACTAATACTCAGGCTTATTGCTGTGAACTGTAAAGTCAATATTGGATACTGCATTTCTTCTCTGATCTTTTACTGTGGGCTCCATAACAACACTGGTAGCAAAGAAACTTTATTTAAATGATAACAGTTGATGTGCTTTATATTCTCGCCACACATTCCCCTCTTGATCTGTTAACACCAGTTGTATCCTGAGAAACGTTCAGCAGAGACAGTGTACTGTTACATACTTCTGTTTCCTCATCCTCACGAACTCTCAGAGCTGAACTCTCAGAGCATATCTTCGCCGGAGGCATTAGAAGCATTTGGATAGTATGAGGTGTCCCTCATACTGCATCAAAGACCGCAGGAGTGAAAAAACCACAACTCCATGAGCTTCATAACTCTTTGGGTAAAGATGTAAGGAGCTCTGAGTACTCCAGTCATCCTGTGCATGGTTTCGCCTCGGCCCTTTCAGAAACCAGACTGGATGCTTAAGAGAAAACATTTACTGCCAGGCTGTCAGAAACAAGTTGCACATTACCCACTCCATCAGAACAGGCAGCATAATTGTCCTCATTTTCATTGTCATTTCAATCAAATCTTTAATGCAACTGTTGTTTTATCGTTGTCTTTATTGCCTTTGAATGCCCACGGCCTCATACACAATTAGTGTTTTGTTGGTTTTAATTGTCCTTTTAGAGCAGGAGTAACGCAGCACTTTATATCTGATGTATTATTGCTCTAATGCTTCAAGATTAAAACGGTTGGAACCTGGGCCAGACTTTTTATGTCGGTCTAAACCTGACCATAATCTCACTGCAGACTGTATGTTTTCCGTACACAAATAAAATATTTAGGTCTACCGTAGATACCGCAACTGTGCCACTTAAATAACTGCACACTGTGGCTTATTCACGTATACTGGAGACACATCTTTCCTGTAGTGGTGGAGCTGTTTTCTACATTCATTGGAGTGAAAGAGACTGAAAATTGTTCATACTCATATGTTAACAGGAACAGCGTAAGTGAAGATGAATGGCGTGAGTTTAAGAGTTTATAAGCTCTCTAAAACACAAGGAAAGTTCTTGCGGGCCACATAAAACGAGGGGGCGTGCCGGATTTGGCCCACGGGCCTTGAGTTTGACACTTATGCTCACCTCTCACTGGTGATAGAGACACAAGAGACGGTAAATCAAAAAAGTCAATACATGGCAATGTTTGACGACAGTCACTCAAACTCCAGAGGTATTACCCCAAGCCCCCAAAGACTCTTTACTACCAGATGCTGTTATTTCATTTATGTACACCATATTTTTATTGTTTTCAGGTGAGAAAGATATTTGGACCCTCGTCGGTTTGATTTAGAAGAAGATTAAGATGATAATACATCCAATTTTTCAATTTTAGGCGTCAACGTCTTAAACCGTCTTCTTGTTTTTCCACATTTCCTCTTATGGCTTCTATTTCTTTCTTTTAGCCTTTCTTTCATTGTCCACTCCCCCGTTTAAATTTCGAGGTCAATAATCTCGTTCAGTGTTCTTTCAAGGACACAACCTAACTCATTACAAGCAATAAAGTGCCTTTTATCGACTCACAAATGAATTGTTGGCCTAATTGTTTCATCCCCTCTCTTAATACAATAATGATTTTTTTTCTCCTCATGGAAAACAGCAGATTTTAATTATGCTGACAGCCTAGGAATGAAAGACCCACCTGGGTCGGATTGCACACTAACTCACCTGCCCACACAGTAAAAAGCACAGATACACTAATTTGATTGATACCCAAAAAAACTAATAAGGTAAACTGCGACAGAGTGATGCTGACTCAGCAAGATTATTACACACAGCAAACAGCCCCTATGGAAACTAATGACAAATAATTTAGAGTAATAGAGGTCCTGTAGCTCATTTTAAAAAAATAGTTTCTACTTAAGTGTTCACTGTGGTTATAAGATAACCACTTGTGCATGTTCCCCATACACCAGTATTACACTGAGAAAGACACAAAAGGCTTCCTTGCCCTGAATTTTGCCTCTGGCATCCTGAGAACTTAGGAGTATGCTGTTTGTTGCAACGGAGATATAATTCTGATGCAACCTGAAATGACGACATAGTGCTTAAAATGCAGCAGTTGCATTTTGTTTATTAATCTTCTTGGGATCAGGGTCAGGGCCATTGCAATTAGTGGCAAGTGATTTATTTTTGTAGAACAACACATGCACCCAGTTGGACTTTTTGCAGCTGTGTGCAGCACATCTGAGTGACATGTTATTAGTAGTAGTATTTCCTATTTTAGCTGTGTATGCTTCAGGTTTCTTGGTGAGTTTAGCACTCTTTCTTGAGGCTAATAGAGTGCGCAAAGGAGCAGAACAGGTTTACCTTTTTAGATCTGCACACTCCAGCAACATGCCATTGCACACCTTCACTCTGAGTGCTTTTAGATGTTAATAAGTCCAATCATTTAACACCATGAGTATAATTAATAACATTTTTTAAATTATAACAAAAGCACATTATTAGAGAGATCAGTCTAGAACATAGTTAGCCTCGCTTAGCACAAATTGTGAAAACTATTCAGGAAAATGATTACATCCTTTCAAATTGAAGACACCTATGATACCTTTAAGTTAGTCCTTATTAATACCCTATGAATCTCCACAAACTCTAATTTACAAGTTGATTTTGTAGATAACAAGCTAAATGCCATAAGTCATTCTTGAAACATCTTTGCAAAGGTGAAGAAACCTTTTGGAGAAATAGAGACACATATTGGGAGAAACAAATTAATTTAAAATGATCTGGATTTCCATTTTTACTGTGAAATTTCACTTAAAGTTCCATATTTGCTCCATATTATATAAGGTCTATACTGCATTGTATACTAGTTATCACTGCATCTCATGGTCATCAAAGTACAGTACAAATTAGGTCATATAGTATTATGTTTACAATTATTCAGTTTTGTTTCATTTCCATACTTAAAACCATGAGGAAGCTTAAATTGCTCTTTCATCAGAGCTGCCATTTCTCACTGTTTCTAGAATTCACATTTACACTGATCATATTTGTTGGTGTTGTTGCCATCGTTGGCTTTTTAACAATAAATCCAATTTACTGCATTGCGTAGCCTATAACACTGTTGTAGCATCACGGCAGAGTTGAACTGCATTCACTCGACATCCCAGTTGTAAACAGTCTCTGATTACATAGCTACAGTTAAAACCAGGACAGATCTCCCAAAGAACGGCTTCCTGTATAACAACGTGCATCAGTCTCACTGAAATCCTGCAAAGGAACTCAAACGAGCCTTGTTTAGTAAGAACGGGATTGAAAATCACTGATCTGTGAAGATTTAAATGTTTGCGAAGCACTGAAGTGTGATCCTTCTTGAATCAGAAAATCTTTGACCAGCCATGGCCAATTTCCATGAATGAGGAAACGAGGCAATCATCAATCAAAATCAGACTTCCAGACGCCAAATCTGAATCTAAATGAGTCATGATCCTGGCTCTGCGGTGGCAAAGCAGTCGTCTCATCTCTTGTAATTTACCATCATGAGACACAGAGCCATTCAAAAGCGGACACAATCACTATCAGAATATGAATGAGAACCAAATTACTTTCATTAGTCAGAGTTCCAGGACTTGAACTGAATGCACTGTAAGATCTCACTGTATGACATTATCCAAGTGATAGTAATCTACAGTAAATGAGTTATGGGAGCACAGCGGAGCCTATGTTCTTCCATTATGCTAAAAGATGATTATAGTGTTTGTGATCAAAGCCAGATTCAGCGGCGGAGAAAATTACAGCTGTGTGTGACCGTGTGAAAAACAGCTCTTCATGGTTATTTCAGCTTGATGAAGGACATTCATTCAGTTCAGAAGATGTGATCTATACGTTTACGGGAAAAAAAAATGTAGGTACAAATTTAACAGTATTTTCCTAAGGTATTTGTTGGAAAAGGTAAATAACTGCACCGACACCCGCAAACTCTTTTCCACCTTTAACCGCCTCCTAAACCCTCCCCCACCTC
>JAUYWH010000010.1:9940402-9952902 GCA_034779795.1 Ctenopoma multispine
ATACATACAGTATATACTTACAGTATATATATCTATATATAGATCTATAGATATATATAGATATAGATCTATATATAGATATATATATAGATATATAGATATATTTAGATATATAGATCTATATATATCTATATATCTATATATAATAACTTATATCTAATGATACAAGATAGGGAGAGAACCAGGGTAGCAGACTGACATCGGTTCACCTCCTGAAATGCAAAGAAAACAAAAAAAAGGCCAAGATACTGGCAGCCAAAGAGGCTTGAAGCATTGGGGGCCCTGTCAAGAAGGTTCTGAGGGGGTGGAAAATCCCCCTTGAGCAAGCATTCACTTGTGACCTAATTTTATGACACATGCTACACATGCTAGAAATTCAGTATATGAATCCACATATGTTTGCAAACAGACACACACACAGACAAAGTCACGTACGCTCACTAGAACAAGGCCAAGCTAAATACCAGTCATCACATGCGCCAAGTGAGGAAAACAATGATTAAAGGCTTGAGACTGATAAGTGTGTATACACACATATGCACAGTTCTTACAGCATCTGGCTAAGTAGCCCCTGTAGAAAACATTCATCATTGTTTTCAGCTGTTGGAGAGGTACTGAATAGAAAAACAAAGGAAGGTTTTTTTGTTTTTTCTTTTTCAAAAAATTAGAGGAAATACGCTCACATACACATTCAGCCAATCTGCAATAACACTGGGGACTTCTGTAAATGTTCACTGTAGTCCTGTCTTCTGCCTATTGGCAGAATATAACAAAGAAAGACGACATACAGTTTATATTTTTTGTTGCATTTCATTGTTTATGTCCAAATCCAGTGTTCAAATCCAATAAAGAAGTAACCTTTATGTGGAGCTTTTATGTCCTGGCAAAAGCTTCAGAAATCTTTATAAAGTCAAAATATAATGACACAATTATCTTTTATTCATCAATGTACTTCTTACAAAGTAAAGCAAACAGGAAAAACTAAATCAAATCAATGTTTGTTGTGACTTTGCCTAAACAGCACCAGTACTCCATGTTAAACCTGTCAAAGTAATTTTAAACAGGTTAGATGTCTTGCTGTAGAATATCAGCATTGCATGATGGATATTAATATAAACGTTGAAAGTAACTGGATGTACTAAACTAAAACATTTTAACACTAATAGTATAGTATATAATAGTATATAAAGTAAGCATTTAAATGGACAAACTTTAAGGCCCTTACACAATAGTGACTCGACTGACAGGGCAAATGTTCCAGCTCTATAAAAATGCAACTTTGCAAAGGCTATTTTCCAATCAGTGCAATTTTTAAATGTCAGAGCAGAGTGGTGAGAGACTTTTCCAACTTTAATTACATTCAGATCTGCAGAATCAGAGAGCTTTCCCAGCAATCACCATGGGAAATTAAAAAGCTGAGCATTTCCCAAGTATTGCTTCCTGATTTTCTATTATATCTACAGTAGACAACTATCAATTGTCACATGTCCATGATCAAACTGCTGCACCTCCTCCAACCACTTACATGCCCCAAACGGCTGCAGACACTCCCAGTATTTAACATCAACCCTATCCCCCCATCTCATCCATTACAAGATCTTTCCATCTGTATTTTCCTGCTCACGTCAGTTTATCTGCTATGTAACTCACCTTAATTCAATCACTCTCTTCTCTTTACATTCAGATTATTCCTTTTCTTGTTAAACCCCATCATTTAACTCTTAATTACGTACCACTTCCTAAGCTTCTGTAGCTGCCAAGCTATTAAAGCGGAGCACATGTTTCATTGTTTTCTGAATATTTTATGATCAGTTTCGCTTTGCAAATGCACTAAAAATATCATGTTGCATGGGTAAGTGATGCTAATGATGGGATTTTCAAATCAAATTCTACTTTTATTAGTTGACTCTAATGTTTATAATACACTGAGCGGAATACAATAATCAGAATAAGATGAATTAAAAAAGTTACACTGACACTTTTCTTAAATGTGGATTTGAGTTGAAGTGGTCAACAGAGATGATACACGGCATGTGTGTGTGTGTGAATCTGTGCAGGGTCACAGAGGCAGAAACATAACAACAGACAGAGACATAACATGACGTGGAGTGGAGTGGAGTTAAGTGTACTGTAATGAGTGTAACAAGATCTTAAAAGACCCATCGCTGCCTCTCTCTGGTTTCAATCTGGATCCATCAAAGTGCTCCTGTGTATTAAGCTGCCATCAACAGATTCAGATGAATTATTAAGAAGCATCCCAGGAAAATGCTCACAGAGCTCCCAAACTACAAGACATTACTCACATACCATGAAAAGGATGAAACTTTAATAATGCAATGAGGGAACCTTTGCAGCAATTTATGTTTTACCGTTAATCAATCTCTCTGCGAAGTACTCAGTTAGTCGTAGGTTATATAAAATGTCAGAGACGTTTTTTTTTAATCCAACCAAGATTAAAAAATCCACAGATTTAATTTGGAAATTTTCACATTGTTCCTTAATAAATAACTTTTTTTAGATGACTCATTCTTTCTGCACTAACATGTTAGTTTTTAATTGCAAAGTAAATGTTCTGTATATTTTCAGAAAGCTGATGTTGGCAGAGATCACTTTAGATCACTGAAAGAAAACCTTGTTCATGTTTTGTATAAGAAGGAAATATACATTTATAAATATAGTCTTTATTCCAATAATGAATAATCCTGGTGGCCCAAAGCACATGATAAATCCTTAACTAATGTCAATGTATAAAACTGTATATAAGCTACAGAAGTAGTAATTTGAAAGAAATGTACATTGCAGAGAGATGATTGTCACATCATCTTTCACAATCAGTGAAAGACAAACAGTTGTTAGTCTGCGGTGGGGACCAGAAGCAGAAGGTATGAAACAAAAAGCTGCAAGAGGGGGTGTGATGGAAAGGATGCTTCTCCCTTCTATGAAATTCTAGTATCATGGTGATGGCAGTGTTTTGACCTAGAGAAGACTGATTTTAGGGCTTAGGGGGCTAAAAACATATGAACAGTGTATCCAGCTGGCTCCCTCTTTGTTTCTGTGACAGATTCAATGATAGCTCATGTTTTTTCCTACTAGAGCATTGTATTCCCAGGTCAGCACCACTGTAAGTTGTTAACATGGATCAAATATCAACCCGTCACACAGCCATCACTCTGTTATGTCGTCTGTTATGATATATGTGAAGTTGGAGCAAAGTAATTCCACATTATTAAAGAGTTATAAGGTGGCAGCCACCTCGGCAGTAGTAGTACGGCCATCAGAGAGAAACACGCCAGTGACACGACATCTACTGGACGGGTTGTTTAGTTCACTCTCACAGAGCTGCTAGCATGGCAGTAGACTCTGTCAGCACCATGCATGCAGTATGGTTATCTGATTATATACTTAACAACTTAACTAGTTCTATACAAATACCACAGTTTAAATAAAATACATGTTGCCATTCAGACACTACTTGTTTAGAGGAAAAGCATATTATCCTTTACAAGTGATGTGCTTTGGTTAACACAAGTACCTGGCACACCTCTAAGATCACCCAGCATGATTACTGCAGGTGCACTGTCACATTAATTTCTGTCTTGTTTGTCCCTCCGCCCCCAGACGCCCACATCTTGGCGCTCCAGCACAGTGGTTGTTCCAGTTGTACAAGTCTGGCACAGCACCGCGACTCCGTCTCTCAATCCATCACCGCTTTCTCGAGCTCTGACATCTTATGGCAAGAAAAGATGGCTGCAAATTTGAACATGAGGCGTTATGAAAAATGACCTTGTTGCACAATAATTCTCAAACATTTCTGCTGCAACTGATGGCAAAGTGTTTAATATGAGGAGAATACTGTGCAAATGGAGAAACTCAGCAGTGTTCATTTGTTGTTCTCTGTGGACAAGATGATTTTATTGGTTTGATTAAAGAAGGATATATGCATCCAGTCTACTTTTTGAATTCTCCAGTAATGTCAACATGAACTAAGTAGGGTAGGGAAATGTTATCACAGTGACAAGTGATCCTGTACGTCATTTGTCTCCACTTTCTCATCCTTGTTTTTCTTTCAATTTCTTATTTCCTGTTATGGCTCGTCTAGCATCTCGCCACCTGTTCTCTCCTTCTCTTCTCTTTCAATTCTTATCAAACTTATTATAATAAAGTAACTGCAGATACATTAGACTAAATCGTTATGAATCATTTTTATGCTGCTCTGTAATGAATATGGCCAGACTAAATCTAATTAACCTTTTTCAGGCCTATCAGCTTCCAGATGCTCCGGATAGCTAAGGAAGATTCATATCTCCGCTCAGCTCCTTTGCTCTCTCATTCTCAGTCTAATGATGATGCAGGATTTGTGTGTTTTATACTTTGTTTTCCATTTTAAATGTGATAGATTTTACCAGCCCAAAATCCTGAATACCATGTATCGCACAGCAAAAAAATACTAACATTTCGTTTTTAGATTTGGTTTTATTTTGCCAATTGCAATGACAGAAAGAAAAGAAACATGTTTTTCACTCTCTTACTTTTCCGTTTCCCTCGTCATTCTCACTGTTCCTCCTCTCTTCCTCTCATTACAGTATCTCTCTCTCTCTCTGAATCAATCTGTTTTACCTTTTGGCATCAGAGTACATTCCCCTTACTTTCATTTTCCCTTTTTTGCTTTCTACATTTCCATGGACAACACTATTTTCGGTTTTGTGTTTCTGCCTCATCTGCTCTTCTTGCTTTTGCCTCTGGTTATAGTACATTTCACCCTCTTCCTTCCTTTTCTTCATAGTTCATCTCCAATTGACTCAGACACCTCTCCCCCTCTCTACACTGTAAATGATCGACCTCAGTTGATATCGTGAAACACCAGACGATTCAGAGAGTATGTGTTAAAATTTATGTGGTAAACGGTTTAAGGCCAAAATGTTTTTACCTGTCTTCTTTATGCCAGAGGAGCAATAAGACACGGCTTAAACAGACTCACACAAAAAGAGGGGGCACGAGGTGCCTTTTGATGTGGCCCAGTAGAGGTGTGCAATACTGCAAGATCTGGGCCAGTATCGCAGTCTGATACTATTACCCTATGAGGGCAGCCTGCCGAAAATTCCCCAGTCGCATAAAATCGCTTTAAAAACGTTAAAAATCACTTACAACCAAATGCACTAATCATTAACACAGATAGACCCCGTGTTACATTAAGTGAATCTAGATCCAGGTTACCTCTCTTGAACCTACAGACGACCACAGTGCATGCTACAAATAATACTGTTTCCTCCCAGAATTGAATAATTTTAGAGTGAGGTTGTAGGACAGATGCTGGTTAGTGGTGTAAGTTTCAACTGTCATCAGATATTTTGGCGACAAAAAATGTTGCCTGTGGACATTTCATTCATATGTTTGGTATCAACGTGTCTGCGGCTTGTCATTTACATTGGTTGTGAATATATGATCATTATGTTAAGAGAAACTGTAAACTGGTCGCAATTACATTCTCTACAAAAACATCATCAAATTGACGTTAATTGTAAACTAACGTAATTTTTAGGAGACATGTTTGTTTGTTTTTTAATGCTTTTAAATAAATCTCTATTTAAATAAATGCTGCCACAGTATCTATCTATGTACACACACAAAATACTGTGGATGACACAACACTCCTCTTTCTCTGTGCCATCATTCACTACAGCCTGCACGAGTCTGCTCAGCCACGCTGAGGAGCAGTATTTGTAACTGCAAGTTTACTTTCTGATGGAACGGTCGCACAATATGGCTCAGCTGAAGCAAATGATCGAAGAATAGTTTTTTCTGGTCTTTAAGTCTAATCCACTGCTAAAGCAAGCTAAAAAGGTGGTCTGGATCTCCCTACACCGATCTTAAAAAATCTGATCACACTTGACCAATTGCTCCAGAAAAGCAGGAAATTGTAGTATAGGTCATTTACTCTTTTTCCATAGTATAATGTAGTGAATATGAAGTTACAGTACAACGTAGAGAGCTATTCTGTTGTTTAAGTCAGAATGACACTGTAGTTAGCTTGAGCTCGTCTTGTAAACTTGGCATATGTTCATTAACTAAGGGGCATAGGAAACATATATTTATAGAGGGAAAACAGTACATGCATTATATTTCACTGCTGATGGAAAAGACTTGAAAAACATTGCAAAAATAAAAAAGCCCAGCCTCACATTCACCAATGAATGTATTTTTGAGTTATGCGCCTGCCATTACAAACGTGCACGCGTGGATGGGTGGGTGGATTGATGGATGGATACTGTATTGGATCCAGCACTTGGAATCGAATCAGAAAACACTCCGGGACACTTCATTAACTTTCATTCATTCCTCAAACACTCAAAAAGAGTTGCTTAATAAGCAAAGAGATATTTGGATGTGTCCAAACTAACAATTTTAATTTACTAATCTGTTTACACAAGAATTTCGCATGTAGAATTGGAAACCATTTGCCAAACAAAGAAATTGACTAAGATGAGGCACATGAGGCATTTACTTGGATGCTGGCCTTGAGAACTCAACACAACCAAATGCAGAAATGAGTTCATTACTGTAGTTGTTTTGATTTTGCTATGTTTAGCATTCTTTAATGCTTGTGCCTACATGGTTTTTTAAATTACTGCAATAAACCTTGAAAGGTCGTAGCACTTTAAAAATGAATGTCCTTCTCAGACTACTGTACCCCATACAAATGCTTTACGCCAGGGGTGGAAATCACTAATATTGTAATTAATAACGTAAATACAGTATGTATGGAAAGGAAAAGACCTAATAAATATATATAAAAATAAAATAACATAGAAATACTGTGTCTGTAATGTCAGATTGGTGCAGATAAGTTATCTTAAGTTGTAGTGTAATTCTTTTTCTTTGATATAAAATATCATAAACTAGAAAAAACAGTGTGAAGCCAGTTAAAAGCCAAAGACAAGAGGGAAAACGCCAATTTTGCAAAGGCATTTTGAGGTAAATACTGTATGTTTTTTTACTGTTACCATGAATTGTGGGAAAAGCACAAGGTCTTAATGGTTGAAAATGACTTTACTTCATTGTTTTAAGAAAATTCACAAAGTAAAGTTAATCTTCAGAGAAATGCACTTTAAAACTCTCAACACACACACGGAAAGAGATGACTACAGGCGTTAAAATAGAGCTGAGTGGGCCAGGTATCACTCCAGTGACTTCAGTGCTGCATTTAGTCAAGTGCAGACTAAAACAGCTCTGGGTGATATAAAATTGCTTCATAACCCAATATTGTGTGCGAGTGTGTGTTCGCGTGTGCGTGCGAGAGGGTTTAAGTCTGTGGGTCTTTGTATGTACCCCTGCAAGCTGTTTTAATTCAGGCTTGTTTGGTGGGTGTATGACTTGAGGAAACACCAGCAGCGGGGGAGCTTATCTCAATTACAGTAGGTGCAGTTTTTTGCTTCGATAAGCTATCTGACAAGCTTGTTTATCTGCTGCAACATATATATTCTCCAAAGAAAACACCTTAAATGTTGCTCAAAATACCTGCAGCTGCACAACACACATTGATACGGTGAAGCATAATATTTATTGGACTTGTCTGGGGAATCTGGACTTGGAGAAAGAATAATGATGCAATTATACCTACAGTTTTCTTTCTTCTTCTTTGTTCCATTTGCTTATCCCTTAAAGCCCTATGTAGCCCATTTATGAACAAACCCGAGTGTGCATAAAAAAGTTAAATGGACTCAAAAGTAGTCTGCTTCTTAGGCAGAGTTATGACAACTTCTAAGATTTGTTGGGCTGTGAAAGTTCACTAATTTAAGCACTTTCCAGATTTCCAGAGATTTGTATGTAGGTATACTCAGTGGTGGATTTGTATTGTGAGCCTGCTCATCAGCATGTCCTTTGTTCAGCTGTTTGTGTACTGTTTATGAAAAACTTTATTTTAATATGCAACAAAGTCACAGCAAGAGCACGACCTCATCTCCATAACCCTCAGTTGCTGCTTCAATTAGCCTTCACACCTGCTTAATTCAGTCTCTGCACCTGATGATTAAACAGGCACAGCATTTAACTAGTTAGTCTTTTCACCAAGAAAAATCTGTTTTCTGCAGTGTCACAGACTCTTTGCCTCCAATTATAAAGCCATGCACTTGTATGACCTCATTTGAGACCTGAGCCACTAATTAAGCTCAGACAAAGAAATTATTATGGACGCGTTGAAAGAAATTTGTGAAAACATGTTTGCTTTGTCTCTCGTCAGTTAGAATTATCATTTTGCACCACAGATTCCCTATTCCCATGTGGTCAGGAGATAAATCTTAAGATAAATATGAATATTTCCATATTTATTTCTTTTTGAATCATTTCTGTTTTGAATTACTCAGTACATTCAGTTCAGACACTGGAGACAACTCGTGTACACACAAAAAATCTATAACCTGTGATGAAGAGTTAGGTATAGTAGTATGTCTCAATGACTCCACACCCACAGTCTGGAGACCCTAAAAACATAATTATCTCAATTTTAGCAGTGTCCTTGAATTGTCCCTACAATATGTTATTTTATGCTATCGTAGATATTTGATTGATCACTAGTAAAGATACCGGTGTGAGGAAAATGAGGTATGGACACTGGCCTAAACATTTTTAACCAGCCAGTGAGGCAATTGTGGAGACATCCTGGAAGATTAAGCACCAGGTAAAACACTTTGTACAGCAAGCAGGACATATGTTTTCACCCAATATGAGCGTAAGAGGAGTTCTTCTGCTGCTACTGATACAAATGGAAAGACCTGCCGCACTGCCTGTGGTGCCGAGCCAGAGAGATCATCATACACCATAGAGACCTTACGTTTTCTTCATTATTTTGACCTTTCTCACTCCTTAAGCACAGCTAAAATTAACTGCACAACCACATCTCTCAGTGTAATGCAGCCATGGGTTGAGTGTCTTTCCCTGGCAAGACTTTTTGTGATGAAAT
This sequence comes from Ctenopoma multispine, assembly GCA_034779795.1. Lineage (NCBI taxonomy): Eukaryota > Metazoa > Chordata > Actinopteri > Anabantiformes > Anabantidae > Ctenopoma > Ctenopoma multispine. Next base: position 9,949,359 of record JAUYWH010000010.1, read on the forward strand.
CCAAAATGCATTTATGCTCATTTACACATTTGGCTCTTAAAGTCAGCAACCACAGTCAAAGTGATGCAAGTGTGAGAGTAAGGAAGGTAAGATGAAAAATGCTGTTGCCCTGTTATAGCTCGCACACTGCTAAGGGGGCGACTGCTTCACAAAATTAATCATGGAAATGTTCACTGTTAAAACTTTTCATGAATCACTTGGCTTTGCTGATTATTTGTACATGTATGCAGCGGCACGGAACATAGACTACTACAGCGAGGGAGAGACAGAGCAAGCAGGAGAGAGGTAGAGACAGCTGAGAGACCAAGCAAGAGTCACAGAAGCCTATAATTACTGGTTATAAGAACCAGGGCAACAGTGCCACTGTTTGCTGACCTTAAAATGCGCTTTGCCTGTCCGTGTATTCTTGTGCCAAATGCAGTGTGCACGGTGAAGGTAAAAGCAGTGGAAGAAAAAGGTCGGAGGCTGATTCAGCTAACGCAGAGCAAGCAGAGCAGTCGAGGTCGCTGTGCTGAGAACTGGCTCAGAACCATATCTTTTTCTGAAGTAGTTTTATCAAGATAAGCAAACTATAAATTCGAAAAAATGCATAGTAACAGAACGATGCCTAAAATGCAAATAAATGATTTTAATCAAACTCCTCGCAGATAAGTTTAGAAGCTGTAATACAAAAATGAACCTTGGTAAAGAATTATGGTAAATTTAAATATGAATATGATAAACTTTCTGTTTCAGTTCATTCAATTTGTGCAGCACATTAAGGCAACAGGACAGATGTGTTATTAATATGTCATGCCAGACATAAGATGCTCACAAATTATTATGCTCGTGTCCAAATGGCAATAGGGTGCTACAGAATAACCAGATACTTCAACAACCAGCAGAGTTGCTGGTTCGAAAATTTCATCATTTTCTTTTGGTTGATTATCAACGAAATGGTTCAATGAAAGAAAAACTTTGTGATTTTCTGCGTTATTGCGGACTCATAAACTGATTTGTGGCCAGCCCTTTGATCTCAGAATTTCAATATTCCTGCCACAGTCACTCATCGCGGGGTCTATAAATGAAAACCGTAACAATAGTGAGAGGAGCTTCGAACCCAATGTTGTATTCTTATGTTAATGTAAATACGTGTAATTATCCTCTGACAATTTTCCCCACACCTTTGTCTTTCAGCTTGTTTAAACACTCTCTCTCCCTGCTGCCACGGCTTAAATATGGAGTCTGTGCTACTTTGACGTTGAGTGATTGTTCTGTCTTTATATCTGTCAGGCAGACCGGCTGTAAATTCATCACAAGTTTTTGGGCTTTGTTCTGCTGGAGCTTGGCATGCTCTCTGCTTTTTGGATTGGAGAGTCTGTGTTTGTTCCAGATGGAGAATTAGAGATCAGAGTGAGGCATTTCTGCACCTGTATCCCCTTCACATCTCATCTCGTCTCTCTCACCATCACTCACCCTTTCCATCTCTTCATCTCATCATTTCTCAGACACACTGGTTTTATTTGCATGCGCTAAATTAAAGCTGCTCCAGGGACGGGTTCTTTTTTAGTATTTATGTATGTAAAAATACACCTGTCTTATCAGAGTGAGTCACAAAACAGATCTGTAATCTCTGAATACATCACAATCTCACTACTTAATATGCTCAAAATTAATCCGGGGGTGAAGCCTGTCTACCTTAGGTCATATTTTGAAGTGTTCCTGGACAAGACATTGACATAGCTGTCGAGAATGAACCCCACATACAGAGGGGTTGCATCAGGAAGGACATCCGGTGTAAAAATCGGTGCCAAATTAATATGCAGCTTGGTGATCTGCTGTGGCGACCATTGAATAAGATGAAAGGGGAAAAAATGTCCATAGGAAATAGTTGTCAGTTTGACAGAGTGAAACACCTAGAGTGAAGGCTGAGAAGCACACAGACAGAAGCTCCCACTGTGAGCGATGCTTGATGGTAGCCTGTTGTTGAATCACACCAGTCCTATGTAGTGTGCAGCATGGGCTCTGCCAACAGTGAACTGGCGTGGAACAATATCTTAGCGTAAGCGCAAGCAGAGAATGAGAGCTGAGCCAAACTATACAAACTTAAATTAAATTAAAACGTGTCACATAACAGAAACGCTATTACACTTCACTCATCGGCAGTGAAAACAAAGTCAAATGTCTCTGCAGACGCACGCGTCTCAACTTTTTTTTTATTTTTAACTAGCCTGATGAATATGCGTCGCACAAATCCTCTGTGTCAATAAAGGTGCTAATTAGAAACCGTGGGGGAAACCGCAGTCTGGATGTTTGTTTGGCTGAGCAGTTGCTTGTAATTATGCATTTCTTATTTGTTTTTCACTCACACAACTGAAAGTCTTCTAGTGCTTTTATCATACATAACAAAACTGACTTCAGTTTTCAAATGAAAGATTCTAAGTTATTTTATTAGTTCATTCCAGCTGTGACCCACAATAGTTCAGTGTAAATAAATATCCATGTCTGTCTGTCTTGTTCAAATATTTGCTGGGTTCTGTGTAATTTTATAGTGTATTTCATTATTCGTAGTCAAATAATGAATTTGGAGAATTATTAGTGTGATGTTATTGATCAAGGACTTGGACTCCAGTGGAACTTCATCAGTGAAAAAGCTACAACGTGATCTTAATAATGGAAGTTTTTTCTCTTAGAAGCTTTTTTTCTGTTTTAAAGTTCATAACATATAATACAGCAGCAGATGATCACACATGCTGTTTGTCCCTTTGCCATTTCTCTCCTTACATTTAGTTGTTCTCCTCTCTGGGTTTCTTTCATTAATTAATCACCTGACTGTGTTCACCTGCTTTCCCAGCTGCTCCTCCTCCATCATTAGCTCGTCCCAGGAAGTAAAGGAGAATTTTGGCTCATGTTACCACAGCTGCTGAAGGTGACCTGTAACAAAGAAACACTGAAATTAAATAATGAAATCAAAAATGTTTCAGCTACTGTATCTCCGCAGTAGGAAGAAAATGGTCACTGTCCTCTGAAGCAGCAGCTTTCCACCGCTGCGCTACAGATGCTCAGGGTGTTGCAGGTTGTGTTTGTACAGCAGCTGGCAGGTGTGAAGCGGAGCGTCACTGACATACAACATGCCCACTCAGCATAAGAGTACACTGCAGCACCGTGAGAGTAAACTGAAGGGGAAAACAAAATCTCACACTCGCCAAAGCTCGCTTGTTAAGTTTAAACAAACTCCCCTGCTCATCACAGACGTGTAAAGAATACACAGAGCAGACGTCTGTGTATTCTTTACACATCTTCCTTCAGTGTTGTAGCAAATTAGATTTCTTTTTAATTAGAAGTACAAAATACATTAACCCAAAACACCAGTTAGTGTGTACGACTTGTACGTATTCCCATAATGCATCCCTTCACATTATCCCCTCATCTTCACAATTAAATACGATACATCTTAACCCTCAAACAACCCTTAGAACTCATAAAATCTGGCCAAATAGTCCTCACAATGATGACACAGAACAAAAATTTATCACACACACACACACACACACGGCTGGATTGC
>JAUYWH010000010.1:9954732-9987588 GCA_034779795.1 Ctenopoma multispine
ATATACACACACACACATATATATATACATATACACACACACACATATATATATACATATACACACACACACATATATATATACATATACACACACACACATATACATATACACACACACACATATATATATACATATACACACACACATATATATATATACATATACACACACACACATATATATATATACATATACACACACACACATATATATATACATATACACACACACACATATATATATATATATACATATACACACACACATATATATATATATATACATATATATATAGTTTAAACAATCAGTTTTTTGAGTTGGCCTGGATTTACATTTTTTTTCAGCCACACCATCTATTGGCTCTGGAGATGGAAATAGTTTCACTATAATCCTGAAGCTCTGCACAGTGTAACGTTAAGCCTTTGTTTAGGCTCTTAGAATGACTGAGACAATTTATTGTAAAACGTCTGATGAATTTCAAACAACAGCGAAAAGGAGGCACCAGGCAAGTCAAAGTGGTAAAAAATAGTAAGTGGAATAAAATAAATCTATTACAGAAAGTTGTCAAATCAAAGATATGTTGATTTCAGCTGGTCACTCAGTCCTCATCATGTTCAAGTCAAAACAGAGCTAGTACTTCTTTCAACCTGCGTCATGTGTCTACACCTTTCCACTCTGATCAATTTAGTGCCAGAGCTCCACTGAGCACCCTGCTGCTTTGTTCAGCTGTGTGTTGCAAGGATGTAATTTTCATTATAACTTCAGGGGAAGACGTCAACTGGGAACAGCTCAAGCCGCTGCAGCTACTGTACAGTCTTCACTAAAGAGGAAAACTGTGTTCTGAGATGGGATGATATTCTTCTGTGTTAAAAGTTGCGTGAGCTATACACATCGCTTAGCACGACATCCTTAACTGAACAGGGGGCAGATTTAAATTATTTTTTTTACACCTTTTACATCCACTTGCTTTAGCCAAAAGATTTTTCAACAAGATATTTTCCTTTCCTGGTGTATTATTTGGTGAAATCTAGTTGAGTGGGTGCAAACAAACAAACCCAGAACAAATACAATACTTTTCTTATTGTCAATAAGTCTCATGAAAAGTACAACAGTAACACTGAAATGATCTTAATGAATAGTGTTGTCCAAAAAGCATAAAAAAACTATAGAACAATCCAGAGGACAGATATCCTTTAAAATGCACCCTTAACATAATCTCTGCAGGTCTTTCTGCAGAAATACCTTAACCACAGTTATATCCATATCCCAAATATTTTCACCCACTCACGTCCATTTCATTCTTGTGAACGTCAGATCTGGCACAAACAACCGCTCGGACTCAAGGATAAACTGATTAAAATCTGAGTCTGGAGACATGTAAACTGCATTTGGACTGGTTGCCAGAGGCATACATCAGCGAGGCAGTATTAATCATTTTTAAACATACTGCATACTTTTACAGAGTTTAAGAAGGAAAAGCCATGCGTCCACTTAACACTTTCATGCACAAGTAGCACGAGATAAGCTTAAGTGTGTGTTACAGTCTCACCAGCTCAGTGTGAAAGAGAGAAGCCATTTGCAGCTGCAGCTTCTACCCTGCTCAGTCTTTTTGACGCCACAAACGTGAATCACTTCACATTTCCCAACACCCTTCCTCACTCAAACATACTCAGACACACTGACCTTGTTTCCTTCTCTTTTCAACAGATTATCCCTCTAGGTACAGTGAGATGGATATCATCATTTTTAATATCACTATAATCCTTAAATCTCCCTATTTAATCCAAAGGTTGTTATGTAAAAAAAAGTATAGAGCTGAATTGAAAAGAGAGACAGGGAGACTTATGAAGACAAAACTTTCACTGACACAGGTCCCTGGCACTGGACTGCAAGCGGCTGAATTAATTTGTACTGCTTTTTTGGGCTTGCCAAAACACAGACCACATGTAGAGATGGCTGCTCTGTGGGTTTGTGAAATTAATACTTCACATTAATTTATAATTAATACCCTCTTTGGCTTCACGTTCTATACTTTTGGAGAAACACAATCCACCGTACAAAGTACTCTGCAGCCTGACGTTGATCTTAGTAATTCACAATGGATCTCACAACATTATGCTAATTATAATCACTGTCTGGTTAAACAGGATGTGTACACTATCTATCTATCTATCTATCTATCTATCTATCTATCTATCTATCTATATATATATATATATATTCTTTTTAATATAAGGAATCTAAACCGATAAGACATAATTAAAAACCAGCATGGGCACCTACAGCTATACAGCCCCACATCATCACCATGAGTTAAATTTGGTTTTAACATTTTAACAGTGTTTATGCCTTCAGACTTTAATGGAGAAGAGTTTAACAAACCATCTTTTATAGCCAACTCATATTCATTTTCTAATAATTAAAAAATCTGTAAGCATAGTCTATAAAGGCTTGATATGGCACACATATGGCAGTCATAAACAATACATCAAAAACTGGGTCAAGGCCTTAACACTTGTCATATCCACAGATGTAAGGTTTTAATAGCACATTCATACACATCATAGCACATTTTCCTTGAGGACATGCTATGATGGTGGATGGTGTAACAGTAGTAGTAGCATATGTGACATAGGGTGAGCTGGAATCAGCCAAAATTCAGTGTTTCCAAAGTTGAGATTAACAAAGCAGTTTTGCAATTTCTGGTTTAAAAAATCATTGTGGGATTCGTTTTTTGTAGCTTGGCTATGAATAAGTCATGTCTTTTCGGTTTACAATGACTGCCGAAAAAGCCATTTAGTTACAGGTGGACAAGGAATGTTTTCTGAGGGACTGCAGATTTGTAAAATATTGATTTTGACTTGCCTCAGTCTGGTCTCAAAGATTTGTTTCTAAACTGTCTGCAAACCTGAAAGGGTAGGATAGATTAGGATCCATGGTGGCGGATAAATGCTATTTGTGTTGAGCATGTGTGTATGTTTGTGCATTCAAAATGAGAATGAATGATGGCAGGCCAATGATTGGACATTACTGTCGTTTTGTTTTCATTTGCTGTAATATATTGAAAGAGCCCAGTTCTCACACAAACACACATTCAGTCTTGATCACCAATGAAAATGTCACATTTATTTTGCCTCCATTACTTATGAAAAACACTTCCTAAAATAGTGATGGATGACTCTTCAAACAGGCTAAGAAGTGAGTTGTAACTTTATATTTATATTTGGCAGAAAGGCAAGTGTGAATGTGCTGATGAAAATGATGCAGATTCCTGGTTACCGTTAGCGATTACAGTCGCTCTACATATTTTCTTGTCCATGACAGACTTTGAGATCAAACCAACATGCACCTGTCTCTTCACAGTGACTGCACTGTGGGCACAAAAAGAGGAGCGCTTCATCTAACCTAACACGAGCCACATGGTTACAGACGTGGCCTCATTAACCTCCTCTGAGGACCTGAGGCAAAAATGTGTTAGTGGGCCCCTGTTGACCTCCGCTGTACATAGAGCGTTCATCATTTCCCAAGATGCCAAAAAAAAAACAGCTTGGCTGGACTGGTCGCTTTTTTTTAACTAGTAATTTTTAAGTAAATATTTCCTCTTTCCTAGTTTTCTGTGATAGAAATTTCAAAACTGGATATTAAACGATCAGACAGATAAAGCTATTTGAATATTTACTTGGGGTCCAGGGATTCATTATGGGCTTTATCTTTTTTTTAATGCCATTAAAACATCGGACACAATAACATTTGGCTATTTAAAAAAAGTTGTCAGATCTACTGATAGTTAAAATAATTATTCGTCTTAGACTTTTTCTATGATTAAATAATTTAACCTTACCTGAGGTTTTCTGTGTGTTAATTACATGACACAGGGAAAATGGAAGCAGTTTGATAAAACACAACTTTAAAAGCAGATAAAGTCAATATAAAAATTAAACACTATACTTATAAACACTATATAAGCCTGGGGCAACAAGATGGAAATGATATTCCGTTTTGCATATTTCTTACAAATGAGTAATTAATCAGATTATATAGACAGAAATGACAGGGACTGGACCTGGGGCTTTTGGCGACCCCCAGAGTCTTTGGGCCTGTACTCTGTTGCCTGATTTACTCAGTATTGTAATCCAGCCTTTGCTACAATTAACAATTACAGAAGGTACTCAAATACAATTAAAGTCATGACAAAATAAAGTTTGCTCATGTTAGCTAATATTAGCCACCCTAAGCATGTGTCGGACACTCTTACACACTTTTACATTCTGCAGCCACTCAGTCATGGACGAGTGATCAGTTACAGAGCAGTCTGGGTAGTGGTGCGGTCATCTCTAGAAAATAATAACATAAAAAAAAGAAAACATATTGTTTGCTTTAGAAAGTGGTGGGCGTGTAGGTAATGGGCTAAAACATGTTAAAGCATCACTATGAGCAGTCCATTAAACAAACAGGAAAGCAGACACTAAGACGGTTAAGGAGAAGCAGCAAGGAGCAGATGTTGTTCTACAGTAAATTAACCTGACACAGACTCCCTGCAGGCATTGTAGAATTATTACTTCAGAATAAAAGTTGAATGTGGTGATCGCACAGTCCTTCCAGGCACCACTAGGATCAGATGTCCCCAATGTTTTATATTAAGTCGTATTGAGATAAGCATGTTGGAAAATGGAAAATGTTAGACTCACAAGGGAATCGTCTGTTTAAAAGTGAGCTTAAACTAAATTTCTGGTGTAATACTGAGCCAACAAGATAATTTCCCCAATAAAAGAGGTAAGTCTTACAACTCTTCTTTCCAGTCAAAGGCGCTCACCTCAGTATCACACACAGAAGATATAGAGGCGTCCTGTAGTGAAGAAAATCTTCCACGCAGAGCGCACTGCTGTCATATCACAACACATGACTGAATCACACTTAATCTCACATCATTACATGTCAGCAGGAGATCACAGATACGCCTCTCTGTGACTGGTTCACAACAGTCATTCAGGCAAAACCTGAAGGACTGACATAGACAGAGAGTGATTAATCTGTTCACATGAAATCAAAGTGTGAGGCATTTTGACACATGAAATCAACTGACTCAGACATACTGATGCAAAGACACACACACTAATGTTGCACGTCTTTATATCGGTCACATTTTTAAAAACATGAAAACCATTTAAAAACGGTGCAGCCCATGATACTAAAAGCCGACACCCTGCAATGTATGTAAGCATACCTCAATCTCAATCATACCTCACACTTTAAGAACATCAAACCTTTCAATAGAATGCAAGTATTCAATGTATAAAATAAAGAACTATAAATTTAATTGTATTGGCTTCACATGGAGAATTGTTCAGTGTATCAGTCGACAGAGGAGAAGTGGCTCACTGCCACGTCTCTGCAGCCTGTCAAACAATCACTGCTGATATCTCCCAAGAGAATAGAAAGGTTCCGTCTGAATGTGTGCCACGTATTTTTGTGTGTGTCTGCACAATGTCCGAAGCACACAGTGAAAGTGGGTATAAAGGATGGATGAGTCAGTTGATGTTGAACTCAAAGAGCAGGTTCAACAGAGAGAAAAATCACAGAGGTGAGAGGCAATTTGATTCGAAAGCAGCATTTTCAAAGTTTTCAATGCTGGTGAATTGTCACAGAGACACAGAAAAAAAACATGTGTCAACAAAAATGTCTAATTATTAAATGGAAAGCTTTAGATCTTTGCATTTGGCACATTGAAGCTCGTGGTAGCAAGAGGAACATCTGGCCTATCAAATATTAATGTTTGTACCCATGAACGTGCCATTCACAACCAAGAAAAACCAAACATCTGCCAGCCTTACGGTTAGAGTCAGGTTCAATTTAGGACATTAAAACTACTTCGATATGTCCCCTGTCTCTGCTTTGTCTTCAAATTATTTGTTAGTCTGAGGTGTCACACGCAAACAACCACACACTCATATGGCGCATATAACTATTAAGAATCTAGTGCAAACGAAAACTGACATGAACACACACACACACACACACACGCAGTCCATCAGCATGCCTGAAGCCATAATTGAGATCGATTTTCTGTGACTCAGACGTACTCACATGATGAGTCACGCAGGTGGAGGAACACAGGTACCTGCGCTGATAGCATCCATTAACACACAGTGTCTGTCTCATTTTCTCCGTCTGCTTGGAACATACAGATTAGAGAAATCTTTTTGAACAAGTTTTACAGTATAAGTTTGAGACTGAGTTGGGTGAGTATATACAGAGTATATTAGTGTATATTAAGTGTGTACATGATGTTTTTAATTTCATTGTTCTTTTACTTTCTGCTCAACCCTCCTTTCCTTCCCTCATCATCTTATTTTCTGCCTCCCTCCATTCGATCTTCATATGTCCTGCCTACTACAATCTTCCACCGCCCATCTTCAACTGTAATCCTCCGTAGATGAGCGCGGTAAATGGGGGATTAAACAGGTTTCAATTAAACAGATCAGAATTCAAGTCACATTTTCCCCGAGCAGCTACTGAATGAGATAGAAGATCACACACAATGAGGCAGACACACACATACAGAGATCTTGAGGCTATTTGTTGTAAGCACTGCAGTGTGTAGAGCCAGGTTTCTATTAAAATGCATGGCGCGTCTGTGGACGATTACGATCTGTGTCGCTAAGTACAGAAAATTGACTGTCCTGTCCAGTGTGTGTGCGCGAGTGGGTTTGTGTTAGGGAAGAACAGACACAACTGGAATGACTTGCTTTATCTATTTGAGGTTTGTGTGTGTTAATTTAATAGGAACGTATAGAAGCTCTTGGAGGTTTTTGCAGCATGAAGGTGTCTGCCAGTCACTTCTGTCTTAAGTGGGGGCATTTTGTGAGGATATACATCCGTTTACAGAGTAAGGTTCAATTTAAGTTAAGCAACGATTACGTTAGGGTAAGTCTCAAGGGAATGAATGGCAGCCAATATAATGTTCCCTGAAATAGTTTGTGTGTGTGGGCGGATGAACAAAGTGCAGAATTATTTTTATTAGTGTGAATTATGGATCCTTCAGACAGTTAGTTTGATGATTTTACAATTTCTGAACTGATCATTTAGTGTCAGGAAACAATGAAAAATGATAACTTCCCAGACAAAATAATGGCATCTTCAGATTGCCATTAATATGACTATTTCATTTGTTGTGATATAAATAGCCAGTAAGTTGAAAGGTTGGAGCCTGTGACTGCTGAAGTAGTAATAAATGTTTGTGGAACAGAGGCCTGGCCACACTACACTTTTCAGCATCCTACATTACTCGTCAGTTGACTCCAGTGCAAACTCCACCTACAGACGTTCTTGGTGCCTGTTCCACTCTCAGCGCAGCGCAGTGCTGGGCCGATGTGGGCTTATTCTTACAGTGTTGAAACAGGTACAGTTTTTAAAGCCACCAGGCGAGCGATCTAAGATCAGGAATTTTAAATAACGACCCAGCAGAGACAGAGCAGTTAAGAAAATTGACAGGGCAACAGGTCACCCACCATTTAAAAAAGTGCCCATTTATCTTGTTTTCCATAGTACCCACTCTCAAGATCATGAAACTTGGAACATTTTTCAGTAATAAAATATGTCCTTGTTTAATTCAGTACACTCAGGTGTTTTGCTACTACAACCGTATGACCAGCTAGTGGTGGCTAATGTCCTGTCTGCTCTGACTGTAAATGAAACATATTCACTCAGCTGCCTTCCTCCATTTTTCAATGTCTTTTTATTTTTCATCTTCTTTCCCTTATGTGTATTTTGTATATTACATGGTTTGTCATGATGCTTTCTTGGCCTGATGTCATTTCCACAGGTTGATCACAGTTTCTATTTAGAGGAGAAGTTAAAACAACTAAAGAACATTAAAATTTTAAGTCTGTTTAATTTTAAATAGTAAAATATCCTTCAATTGAGTGTCAGTGAAATTGTGTGACAGTCAGTGTAGAGCCATTTCTTCTATTTTGTTACCTTAAATTACCCTCTCTTTAAAAACGGCAAAGGATTCTGCTTTCAAAATCTATATAACATCATCCAAGAATGTGATTGACTTTCATGACACCAATCTGTGAGTAGGGGTCACCAACTTCAAATAGTGGACACCTCATTATGAAGTGAACCTCTTTATACGCAGGTAATGTGGCTAAAAATAAGCCCCTTATCTCCTGGACTAAAGTGCAAGACAAAAGGGAGGAGGGAAAGTGGTGGCTGGCGAGACCAATTGAGGCAAAGAAAGAGTCACAAAAGAGGCTATTTATGTTGCCTCTTTAAAACAGGTGAGTCATTCCTGCTCTTTTTCGACAAAAGACAATGGAAAGAGCAAAGAACAGGGATATCTAGAGTCAGACAGCTCCAGGGAAAGAATATAGTGGGTTTGTTAGGACCAAATTGAGACTGGTGTTAATGCTTAAAAATCTTTGGAGACATAACAACTGCACATTATCAGGAAATTTTTTAAGGTACTAAATATCAGTAAATAACACATCAGCTTTTAGACAGCTAGAAGATGTCAAAAAATAGCTGTCTACAAGCACAATATTTTCCAACAGTGACGAAATGCTAACTTGTCACAGTACAGCCAAAGTAAGTAATTAAGCCAGACTGGATCAAACTTTTTTTTCCCACAGAATGTTTGTCTGGGAAACACCGGCTTGTTTCCTTGTTTGAAATATGTCAGAGATTCATTCAGGTGAAGTTATCGGGAAGTTGAGTCATGGCAACAGGACTTCTTTCTTGTTCAGGTCAAAACGTTTCACTACACATTCAAGTAGCTTCATCAGTCTCAGAGTTGAAAATTCATTGAGTCTGGCAGTCAGATCTTGAATACAACAACTGGCATTGCTCAAACACTGTAAATCCAAAGTTGTGTTTTACTTCTGAACCTCGAAATAATTTCTTAAAACCAGTGTAGAGGTGAGTAGAGCAAAGGGTCTGGTCTCTGTGGCGTATCCACATTCTGCTCGCAATTGCTGGTAACTGGGGGATGTGCAAACATCATCAGCTTGAGATAACTCGTTAATAAATAACATTAAAACTCTTATCACTACAGCTCAAGACACTATAGGAAGACAAGACATACGATTTGCCCTTGAAATAAATTCTTAGTGAGTTTGTATCGAAGTCATTGCTGTGTTGTGGATGACAGCGCTGCTCCCTTTTAGACATCCTCCCAGCATAAGATTCAGATTACCTTCTCATTACACCTAATGTAAAGCTGGTCATGAATCTTCTTTCTTCACTGACCCAGTGAACTTTCATCTGTAGTCTTGAACAGCAGGACTTCACTCAGGTTCTACTGCAGGCTGAAACTCATCTACTTGAGAAAAACCTCACGTTATACTCTGCACCATCACGGAAAAGAATAACCCTTTGTATCTCTCTTCTTAGATCCTATTTCTTGTCTTGATGCTGGATTTTGTCACAATTACTCAAGGGTCAAAATGCAGCACTGTCAGGTCAGTGAAGATCTCTGACCCTCACTCGCAGTATTGGTTGGTTGAAGTTGTGAAGAAATTTAATTAAATTCTACTGTTGCCTTCACTTTGAGTAATCTGTGATAAATATTTGAAATGTTCTTGCAGGGCTCCTAACAGTTCACTGCAGTCCTTGAGTTTTTAGAGAAAATGAGAAAAAAAAAGTAACCCTTGGTTTAATAAGGAAGGCAGCAGGGGTTTTAGCTCTTTGGAGGGAAGCTTAAAATGTGAACAATATTAAGAAGCAGAGCCAATGACACAAGTAATGATTAGGGCTAATATGTTTCTAGTATCTGATAATAAACCAAATTATTAGAAATTAAAACCACTCCAGGAATCAACAAAGTTACAGTACAGTTCTGAGCAGAACACAAAAGTCTGTGCCACGTTTCACTGCCATCCAATAAACATCTCACAACCTCACGGTGCCGATGGAGGAAGTCACAACATCACCAAAACTTTGAAGTTGGATACATCCTGTGGAATAAATAAATGTGAGGTTCATACATTTGTGTCAAATGTAATGAAATTCCCTCCAGGCATTTCTGAGACGTTGATGACGATGAAATCAGTGACTCCTTTAACCACCTAAGTCTAACCATCTGTCTTCGCTCATGTTCGGTGTTTGTGGACATTTGTACCACATTTGAAGAAGTTTCCTTCAGATATTATTGAAATATCACATTAATAAGATTGGGAGATGCAGACAACCTGAAAGCATAATACCCCTGGTTCAGCTGTCACCAGTGTGGAGGCATGAAAATATTTTAATCCGGAACAGACCTGTTGAATCATCTAATAGTAAACTACTGTGTGTTTTCTTCTCGAATGGGTTGTTTTAATTGTAACTGATAAGATTATTTTTTCCCCTTTTAGGAGAACATTTACCACATCAACTTGTCATTGCTTGCAGGGACAGAAAAAAACACGGCATAGTTATATGAGAACTACCATAAACACACATGCAAGCAAACATTTCCCTTTTTCTAGGAAATAATTTTGAGGAGGAAAGAACAGATGGGAATGGGTTTTAGCTTTTATGTGGATACATATATATACAAACACTGTTGCCTGGAATCACTGTCTTTTCTTTCTTAGGTTGATTACCATTGCAGAGACCTCACACACCCACGCACACACACGCACACTTTTGTGTTTGAGGCCAGTCGCATATTGCATTCCCGAACTTTAGCCTCACACATGCATGCTTTAACCCCAACCCTTAAACCAAGCCCTCAAATGGCCCTTTAAAGAAGTGGGAACTAGACAAAATGTTCTCGCTCTCTCCAGTACACACATACACCTTCTCTATGCCCCTTAGCTAAACATTAGGAGCTGCTGCTGTGTGTCTACAGGCTGAAGGAAGAATATTAACAATGGGCCTGGCTCTCTCTGCATGGTGCAACCAGCAGAGTATGACTCATCCAAATGGAGCTCCTAGCAGCAAGTGGGCAGTGAACAGTTCGGAGCAAATCACCCTTTAACACCTCAACATCTTGGGTTGAACTCACATGAAACACACAGATGTCTTCCACGCTGTTCTTGTTTCTTTCAATTCCTCTACAATGCCGCTTATTAGGCCGTTGCAAGACTTTCAAAACCCATCTCAAAACCACCACAACCTCGACCCACGAACTGCTTTGGTTGTTGCCGATCCAGGGTCATAACCCAATCACTGATCCATTCAATTATTATTCCCTGCCTGTTGCTTCTTCTTTGTTCATCTCTAAATTACCATTCCTGTCCAGGATTCATCAAGCTAATCAGGTCAGCGTTTCCAACCCGTCGCTTCCTAGCTGCCCTTCCCTGAGGCTGTCCTGATTGGTCAAATGGAAGTGTTCAGACAGGCTGAGTCAAGGAGAAGGCTGAGGATAATTTATTCATCTGGAAATTAAATGCAACAGTGAGGTGGCGCCGTCAGAAGGGGATGCACACACACACACACACACACACACACACACACACACACACACACACACACGATGAAAACAGACTCCCTTTGCTTGTGCATGCACACTTGCTAACACTTCCCCTCGAACATGGTGGTTTCCAAATTGCTCGACCTGTGACAAAGTGTTTCCAAGGTGAAGCAATTGTTTAAATTATTTTTATTTTATTGCACATTGAGTTGTTGTTATTTTTCTCAGTCATTGACTTAATGAGTGAGAAAGAATCACGCAGAAAGAAAACACCCTTGCATGGCCTTGGTGTTAACTATAGATCAATTAATTCGGTGAGAAATGCGGGCAGAACAAATATGATTGGCTGCTTAGGCTGCAGTTGTAAATCAGTTATTCAATCAGGTCACACTTGGCCATTCACACTAAGCACCCATCTAGCAGCATGAAATACAGTTTGTGACAAAGATGTTTGCATTAATGGACAGAGAAGGACACACATACTGTAGACAGATGTGTAAAAACATTTACACTGTGGCAGGGGAAGTGTTAGTTGCCCTTGTCTTGTTGATTTGGGAGATTTATTGCATTTTTCTTGGCCAATCCTCTCAAGCTCAGTCAGATTGGATAGGAAACATTAACTTCCATCTCCAGCTGGTCTGCGGGGTTTTTGTCTAGATTTTGGCTGACCCATTCAAGGACAGTCAGACACTTGAAGATGTTCCAGCAATGTTTGGTCGGTTTTCCCAGTCGCAGGTCTCTTACACTCTTGTTTTTCTTTAAGAATCTGTATTTAGATGCATTCATTGTTCCATTCATACTGATGAGCCTGTCTGCCACTGCTCATAGTAATTACCTCCACGTCATGTCCCTGTGCTGTGCTTGTTTTGTTCCATTTCTGTATTGGTTATGATTTCTGCATTAACATGTCTTTCTAAATGCTATGTCTGTGTTGTCAAATTGATGAAGATGTTCTCTTGTAGCTCATCAATCTCAGGACCACCGTACATATTTCAGAACAATTATTCTTTTTATATTTCTATTATAGGAAAAACAAGTTAACAAGAATGTAGTAGAATGTGGAGAGAGTCACAAACTTTAAGATCCTGGGTGTGACTGTGAGAGAGGACCTGTCCTGAGGCATGAACATCGCCTCTGTTGTAGGACAGGCCAAACAACATCTACTCTGTCCAAGGAAACTGAGGAGTGCTGAAATCCCTCAGCAGCTCATGGTGAACTTCTAACACTGTGCTATTGGTAATATATTGATCTACAGTTTTCTAGTGTGGCTCTCCAGCTGAGCCACAGGAACTCTAGAGGGTGGCAAAAACACCACCACAACATCCTGCATGATCAGCATCACCCTGCACTACATTCGTTCCACCTGCTGCCCTCTGGCAGAAGATATAGGTCCATCCACACCAGAACAACCAGAGTGGCCCACAGCCTTTAACCTTTAGGCAGTGAGGCTACTGAATGAACAGTCCTCCCTCTCACTGAACACACCTGTTAAACATACTAAGTAATGGAGAAAAAAGTAATGGCGAGAGTATTTTAATAACTTGTTGAACCACCTTTGGCAGCAATATCCTCAAGCAAGCACTTCCTGTAGCTGTGAGTTAGACCTGCACAAGGTCCAGGAGGTAGTTTGGAGCATTAAGGAACTGCTTCATCTCAGCCATATTGTTAAGACATTTGATATGAACGGCTCTCTTAAGTTCATTCCACATCATCTCTATTAGGTCGACTTCAGGGTTCAGACTTGGCTGCCCCAAAAGGTGGATATTATATATACAAAAGGGGGACTTACTTTGTCATTGTACAGCTGCATCGCCCAGCTTCTTCTGAGCTTCAGCTGGTGAACAGCCACCCTGATATTATCTTGCAGGATATCTTGATAAACATTTTCCCAATCCATACTGGCAGGTTGCCTTGGTTCAAAGGCTACAAAAAAAAGCCCCAACTAATGATGTACCTTCCATCGTACTTCTCTGCTGGGATGATTTCTTTCTGTTGGTTTGCCGTTTTTACACCATATGTAGTGCTGTGTGTTCTTTCCCTCCAAAAAATATTGCAGTGCACCTGAAGTTTTTCAAAGTGCACCTTGAAACTCCACAATACTGCTGGGAAAAAGATTTGTGGATTGATCAAACTAAGGCTGAATTGTTTCCAGCAGTACACATGGTGTAAAAAAAAATTAACTGCAACTGACAAGAAAAGTCTGAGATGACTTTTTTCACCATTACTATGTATGTTTATGTATGTTTAGTAGGTTTGCTGACTGTGCTTTATCAAATTAGAAGTACCGTGTACAATTTAAGATGGCTTATCATAAGGATTTAGACATATCTTCTTACATGCAGCTGCTCGTGACCAAGTTTAGTCATGTCGCCAAGACTTAAACAGCTGAATAACATTCCAGAGAAAAGTTTTTGTATGTTCTTTTCAAGCAGTGGATTGTTCAGAACATCACAGATTTCCAGCCCACCTCAGTGCACAGCAGGCTCCTTGTTCCAGTCCTTGTGGGGATTCCCTTGATTTTTCCAATATTTTGATAAGTCTTATCTCTCCACAGTCTCTCACAGAGTCAAAGGAGAGGCTCAGTCAAGGGAATCCTTGAAGAGGAAGAATATCAAATGAATCAGTGAAGCGAAAGCTGGGCTCTGTTTTCAATCAAATCATTTCTTATGAATTTAAACAGCAGGGAACATTCAGGGACATTTGTGGCCTACAAGAACAGCTTGTTCACCATAGGCATGAACCAACAAACAGCAGACTCAAAGATATCTCATTATCTTTTAAAACTCAGAAAATAGCTCTTGTCACACTTTGGCTGATTATGTTGGACAGGAAAACATCTCGTGCCTCATTTAATTGTAGTTTACTTGTTGTGCTGCTCCTCTGGCTCCTTATCTTGAAGAACATGACAGGGTAAACTCCATATTTATGTGAACACAAATGAGCAATCAGGAAAAATGACAATTTACTAGAACAAACAGCTGAACATATCGCTGCAGAACAAGTTCC
Source organism: Ctenopoma multispine (assembly GCA_034779795.1). Lineage (NCBI taxonomy): Eukaryota > Metazoa > Chordata > Actinopteri > Anabantiformes > Anabantidae > Ctenopoma > Ctenopoma multispine. Next base: position 9,969,140 of record JAUYWH010000010.1, read on the forward strand.
CTGACAGTGACGTGACAGGCCGGGTAACTATCTGCTGCTAGGGTCTGAAGATTCCTGCAGTGAAACGATGAAGTGTAATGATACTTGTATACCTCCCTGTAAACATAAGCGGTAATCTTGCTAATGACAAACCAAAGTTATGCATTCTTGTACTTGTCCAAAGGGTGACAGAAGAGTATAGACAGAAAAAGTGGGTTGTTTTGATGCTTGTTGTACACTGGATGGACAGTGAGGTAATGTTTCTCAAGGGGTGACTTTACATCCATAGTGTGGGTTATTGGTCTTCTAGGTGAGAAGCAAACCCCTTCCTTTCCACAATCCATCACACTCAACAACTGACCCCCAATACAATTGCTACATTGCTGCTAGTCATAATGTACAGTACGAACTGGACATACTGTCTACTTTTTTAGGAGACGGGTTGCTGTGTGGGCGTTTACACTTTTCACCTCTCTCGTTCTTACGGGGGTCACACATAATTTCCAGCGCTGCTCCATTCAACATCTACCTGAGCAGAGGTCCAATTAGAGTAACTGGTTTGAGCGGGACAGCCTGTCCACCTCCCTCATTCACCACATTAGTAACCATTTGGATGGCAATGTTTTGCACTTATCTTATCATATGCATGTTGTCTTATTGGTGAAGGTTTAGTGAGTGTGCTGGGTGTGTGTGTGTGTGTGTGTATATATTATTAGCAGAGTTTCTCTAACCTGTCCAGAGTGCAACCCACCTCTAGCCCGGTAACAGCTGAGATATGCACAATGGATGGATGGAAACCTAATTGGAAATGTAGAACATTTTTAGGGAAAAAATTTTTGCACTAATTTGAAAAAGTTTTATATATTGAGAAATAAACTATATACAACTATACTATGTCAACTTACATAAAACATGTGACTTACAATCATATGGACGGAAGGAAAGAGACATTAATTTGCATTTTCTCTTGCATATTTTGATGAAATTGGCTACATTTGCGTACTTAGCTATTAACTATGTTGAGTCTGATAAGGTTTAATTTATTCATTTCAAATACGTGTAATTGGACATTTTGTAGATGAAGAGGATGATTTTAAGCATCTTTAGGCAACACTGTGAAAATGAAAGTACATCAAAAACAGCAAAAGCACAGCAACAGCATATTGCATTCTTTCATGAAAATCCTCACACTAACAATATGAAAGAGTCGTGCGCTGAATCAATTCAGCAGCTTTTTCCTAAATTCCTGGAAAGCAAATATGTTGATTATGCAAGGTTTTCACCGATAAGTGTGTGAATATGTATCACTATTTGATGCTTGGTCTAGTAAACCCTGGATGAAGACCCCTCTGTGTTGGTTAAAAAAACCTTTGAATTAAACTAATTTGACAAGTGTGATGATTACTGCCTTAGACCCCCCACTGAGGTTATTTATTACCCGCAGAGGCTAATAACGGCTCACAGAAATATTTGCATACACACCCACTCACACACTTTTCTCATGCTCATTTTACCCACCTGGCATTGCTGTGTAACAGATGGGTGATATCTATGAATGCCAAAATAAAATTTGACAGCCAATATCCCGCTGTGTGCACACGCTAACAAATCCGTTCATTTTGCTCTGCGCTCGCTCACTGTGACATCCACTTGCTCTCCGTGTGTGTGATTTGCCAGCTGTCAATTTACTATTTCATGCTATTTCACTTTGCCAGGGATTCAAGTCTTTTGGTGTGCAAATGTGTGTTTGCGTGTGCATCATCAAAAATCAAAAAACAATCGTGCGCTTACACAAACACATTTTTGATTTTTGTCTAAATTCTGCTTCCTAATTCAGTTTCCAGGAGGAGGAAGTCGTTACAAGCTAGGAAAAACAGATTTCTGCAAACCTGCATGCTGACACACATATGTAAAATAGTGATAAGCAAACACACAAAACAGCCTGTGAGAGCAAAAAATATATACTTAACCACAAGAGAAACTGTTACTATAGGTCTTTATTTTGTATGGTCATATCCATTAATCATCATCTTTGATAATAGATTTCCATGGCTCTGCTCACAGTCTTAGTCATAAATGTTTAAATACACAAACGGTCAACTCAACATCCATTGCAGACACCTTGAAAAACTCCCTTAGCTAAATGTTATTGCTGTGGTCTTGATTGTCTGCTCTACAGATTTACACATCTTGTCCAGGTTTTTAATATAGTTCCACCTACACCGTTTCTACAGACATACCTTGCATAGTGGGACAAAACCAGGTGTTTCTCGTAACAATAGTTCTGTTCTATTCCAGTGTCGCTGTAATTGATGACAGTGCGACAGTAATTGTATTTTTTCCATTTAGATGTGTTTTTCTTACTGTGACACACCAACATGTCATGACAAGTATTCACAACACACATAATCCAACTTGCATTTATTTTTCCTATATTTATGTGAGTGTTGCAGCAAATGAATATCCTCCGAACAACAAACCCATTCTTTAGCGTATCTCCATCAAAACAGCTTCACGTTCATATTAAGGGTTGTCTGCACTGCCACCGACATCTTCCACTTTGTTTTCTGTTCATAACAGACATATTCCCTACAAAGAGTTTTACTTTAGGAACAACAGGTGAGATGTTCTGAGTGAGTCGCATAATTTATCATTTTCCAACAATAAACTAACCTTGACCATTTTAAAAAGAAAATGTACTTTAATCTCTGAGTACTGTTGGCATCATTGTTTTTCTGACAGCAAAGCATCTCCAAAACTGTTGTCTGCATTTGATTCAGTTATGTCTTGATGTTTTGTGATGGGGCTTTTGATAAGTTTTTCTGTTTTTGCTCTACACAGAAAGGATTTTTTGCATTAGATACCAGACACAAGCTCAGAATTTCAGCTTTTATTTGATGCTCTGTACACATCATGAGATATGTCATCAATGAAGTTTAGTGAGCCTGTTCCAGAGGCAGCCATGAGACCATCTCCATCATGCTTCACATGTGAGCTTGTAGGGTTTGGATTATGAGGTGGCTTTTTGATTCCTACTGCTGCTAAGGGGTTTGTACCTTGTCACATGGTTTTCATTTAGAGATAGCTATCGTTTGAAAATCAATGTCCTAAGACAGCCCTGGGTAACATATGTCGATCATTGCTTTGCTCACCTAAAATTTTGGTCAAATGTCTTTGATGTGCAACAGGCAACAGACAACAATTTGCCTTCCCATTCATGTGCTCTCTGCACAATATTACACAGTATACAGTGTATCGAAATGCCTTTTAACACAGGCCCCCCATGGTGTATTTGAATGTCAAAAAAGAAAAAAAAAGTATAAAAATATACAACAAGAAGTTATATATTAAAATATAGGGTACTAATTTGTCTAATATACTATGTGTACAGTAAAGCAGACAAGGACAGGACAACAGACACAACAAAGTGAACATGTGCTAATGTGGTTCATGTGAAATGTTGTGTAGGTGGTATTTAAAATAGCAGGTTCACGTTTGATCAGGAAAAAACTGTAGACCACACAAGACCAGACACAGACATGCAAATTGTAACAGAAGTTAACAACCATCTCTTTAGTCCTCTGAACTTTTGGTTCACGTTTGCCGGCTCCAAGCCCGGATAAAAGAGAGTTTGAATTGTGACATAAAAAAAAAAAAATGACTGAAGAAAGCTCATTTGTGGTTTCCCTTATAAGATAATAGTATCAGCTCAGTATCTGATCGGTATCGGCGATACTGGCCCTGTACTCGGTATCAGATTGATACTATAGCTTGCAGTATAGCACACCACTAGTGTCTAATGCTAGCTTGGAAAGTACAACCTTCATTTTGCACTTTTGTTATGCAATGATGTGGAGTGTGTGTGTCTCTGAATTTATGAACGACAAGGGTTTTTTAGTCTGCTGTGCGTTTTGTTTGCATAATGTTAGGACCGAGGGAGCCTCTGTGAGTGAAATTTAATTTCTCCAGGTGTTTTTTCCTGACATGTAGGTGCATACACGTGAGTTCTGGTGTGCGTTTGTTTGAAAAAGAGATTAGGCCTAGTGACTTAACACCTGATTAATGCAAGGACATAGACTGCAAAGCGATTTGTGTCAATTGATTTCAACACACAAACACAGATAATGTGGCTATTAAATATAAACACAAAAAAAACTGTACACCACTCTTATGCAACACCACACAAAAACACACACAGAAGCTTTTGTGAAGACCAGACAGAAGAAATTCATAGCTTCCATGTCTGCACTGACATTTGAAACACAAAAAGAGAAACTGAATGACACACGAGACAAACACATCAAGGCAGAAAGAATGAAAAGAATAAAACTGGAAAATATAAGAGGAAGTCAGTGACACAGCCAGTAAACAACAGCAAAAAAGATTTTCATGGATTTAGGAATATCTTTGCATTTGTACATTTTCTGTGTATAGGCTTATGTTGAAGCTGAGTGAGTCACTGCTCATTCAAACTGTTTGACATCACTGAGTTTACTCCGAATAGTCCCCTCTCAGAGTGACACATGTATTGTCAACTCTTGTCAAGTCAAAAAAGATTGTCACAAATAAACAAGGCCTCATGACAACCTAAGAAGATGGCAGTTGATGGGAATAACCAAGTGAGAGGCTGCACAGTTAAAAGTCCAAAAGTGCAGGTGTTTTTACTGTGACAGGAATCAAACAATTATCAGAGCATTGTGTGGTACAGCTTAAAAATTATTGATTTGACACATAAATGTCGCCCATTTTTGCATTTGTTTCCGTTGGTTAAAGGTGTTTGTGACTTATGTATCTGTGTCAGCACAGAAAGAACAAAGAGACATCATACAAAAAAAATCTAGTGAGATGCTTTAAGGATTTCTTTTGGGGAAAAAATGTCCAGTTCAGTTCAGAAAGAAACTGGCTAGACTTTGGTGGTCAGAGATCAAATTTAAATTTCATTACATCTGTCGCAAATGTCCACTTGGCTTCATGAATGAAGTGATTAGAATATGAGTCTAGACAGACATGTAGAGACATGTGAGCTGCAGCTTGACTGGTCGGCAGAGACATTAAACTCACAATATTAGAGATTAAAGATTAAGAAACCGTTTTTGAATCAATGTAACTCTTTCAGGTCCTTTTTTGTGATAGTCTGTTATTACAGTCTGTTATAAAACTTACAGCATACAGGACACCAAAGCAACTATCAGATGTTGAAAGAAGTAGTAGTCCTGAAAAGGGGAAACAAACACATACTCACAAAACAACAAAATATAACAAACATAATCTACAGATGGTCTCTAGCCGAACATGAATCACGGAGTAAAACAACAAACATAATTTAGCAGTTTAGTTAGTTATAAAACATAAAATGAGATGCTGAAAAATCTCTTTTTACACCAAAGTGCTGCATCGCTAATATGAAATATGATCAAGAAGGATGTGTCAGACATTGGATGAGAGGTTATTACAGCCTACAGTAAAATGATGTTATACTGTCAGGCGGATAAAGGGCATAATAACAGTTTTCTTATAACCACTACCTGCTGTTTGACTTCAACCACCCACTGCAACACCAAGCAGAAGTCATAGGTAATAAGACAGGTGGTGCAGTAGAAGCGTGAGTTGTGATCAAGCTACATCCCCCCCGCCCTTCCACTGTCCACCTAACAAGCCTGTTCAGACCAGGTGTGAAGCAAAACCACACTGGAGGATAAATTGGGCTCTCCAACAACTTTTCTCAAACTAAAGAAGCTACTTGGATGAGTAGTGGAACCTTTTCACCTACGTCATGACACAACCTTAAGATAACGTCACCTGGATGACTGACTATCTTCACCGACACCAAAGAGAAAAGTAACGGTCGGCTTTGATTTGAAAATGTGTCTATAAAAGTATATATTAAAAAAAACAATCCTGCCTTCCTCCAGCATAATCTTCCATAAAAAGACTATTTACATATATTGTTTGGAAAATGAACCAGTTACACAATTAGGCAAAACAATTCTTTAGAAACAATAGTCCAGTAAAAGCAAAGCAAACACAGCAAAACATCAGAAAAGATTTTCCTACACAGAACCGGTGAAGGTTGAGCTACAGCTTTTTATGCCTCCCCCCTCTTGCATTGCATAACGTATTTGATAAAGCAAGTAAAGTAATTAAAAGTTTTTATGTTCTTACAATAGTCATAATTCTACAGAGGAAAGAGCTAAAACTTGTATGTTTCAAGTTTCTTTTTTTTCTTTTCATACAATGATGAGCAAGCCGAAAGTGGTATCACATTATAAATGTGAATGTGAACAGCCTATAGTGTGTATGTTTTTCAGAAAGAGAGCATGTCTTTGTGAGGCCGTTATCCAAATTCTTTCCTGCTGCTAACTCCAAATTTGAACACCCTAACTTTCACTGGGAGTCAGAGCAGGAGAAACGGTGAGCGAGTTAAAATTGATGTTGATCACTCAAGCTATTCCTATCAAACTGTGGCTTGCACAAATTAAATTTGTGCATCTGTGTGTGTAAAATGTGTACTAGACAGAGCAAGAGAAGGAGAGAAATTTAAAAATTTGTTCAAACAGGTGAAACCGAGATTTGATCTTTGCCTTTGTGTGCTGCGACTTTAAACTTTGAACTGAGCACTTCAGACTTGTAACACGCCATCGACTGCCCACATGCTTTGGTACTCTCCACAGCACCCTGTAAGCTGACATGAGTCACACCTATGTAAGAATACTCAGCAACAGACAAAACAACTATGGAGTCTTCTGGTCACACACACACAAAAAAATATATATATTTGTTCAAGTCCCTTTCCGTCGTACACGCTCATTTCCAGTCCACATTCATTGATTCACACCTCCAAACAAAACACGGACTCTTACTAACTGACTCTTCTACACACTCTTTTCCATTATTCCTCTGTTGTGTATAATTGTGTTCGTCACAAGCCTGAGCCTGTGCGAGGCAGCACGAAGGCAAAGGCTTCACGTTTGTACTCCTAATCAGCATGAAATAACTTGTTAGCTGCTAATCTGATTGCATTTCAACTCAAAAGGCCAAAAACAAATAATTCCAGAAATACATTTCACCAGCTTTTCGGTTTCGTGTGTTTGAATTTCTATTCCCTGCCGGGTGTTTTAATATCTTAGGTATTTGAGACGAGATGGAAAGAAGAAACTGAAAGGGGGCATAACAGCTGCAACATGCAACATGCGACTTAAACACACACACACACAGTAGATTTTGTGACAGATATACACCGATACACATACAGCCTGCACTGATAAGCTGTCCACATTTCCTTTCTGACAAAAGTCTAAATGTTTTTCCTTTCATTGACAACAAAGCAAATTAATGGCTGAAAACATTTGGCATTTTTAATCATGGTGACGGATTCGTTTCAAAATGTCCCACAGGCATTCAATTTGGGGTCTGGATTTTGGGGTCTTATTTGTAACCATTATGTAACACCGGTGGAAAGATGCATGTGCCACTTCCCATAGAAGAACTGAGATTTGTAAGAAACTTGACAGGAGAGTGTGTGCACTGCACAGAAAGTCTGACCGATGCAGGTCAGGTGGTGAACGGATAGAAAAAAATAATATTTTTAATGATCTTTCACACGTGTTTTGTTGCTGCATATATAAACAAATAATGTCCACAATGCAAAAAACATTCAGGCAGTTGTGTTAAACGTATTGTGTCTAATTAATCCAGTCCCTTTCTATTGTAAAAGATACAGGCCAATCCAAATTATTACTATTTATATTTGTGATTTATCAGAATCAGAGGAGCATGTTGGGCTGTATGGTCCTATCACTTTGTCCGGGTCGAATTTGAAGCAGAACCACAACAAAACTGAAAGCGGAGGAAGTGGCTGGTGAACACAGGAAAGATTCTTCTCAGCCACATTAACTGATGTAATTAAATGATCATTAAATTTCTTAATAAAACAGGAGGTCAAAGTGCTGCTGGATTTAAAGTCTTGAACCGAAGACTTTAAATCCAGCAGCACTTTGCAGCATGTTTTGGATGCACAAATAAATTACAAATATATAAAATATACTATAAATAATCCAATGCCCTCAAATCATGCGACTCATAGCTAAAGTCTCCACCTCCAGTTCTGAGCACTGATTTTTTTCTGAGGATTGTTCTGTTTATTGCATGAACATCTGTTGAAGCCAATGGCTTCTCAAAGGTTGTGTTGTTTCTAACACCGCCTCCAGTCTACATTGTGTTTGGATTCTATACAGTTTAACAAATGAGGCCCCAGGGGACTGAATGTCATACGATTAACATACTTTCCACTCATTATACCCTGTGTAAAGATGTGTCAAACCTTACGTCTTTCTATTCATTTAGGTTCTTCCTTTAATTGATTTGCATTTCTGAATATAGAGTCTTCTTGCTTCCTCCTGGCATATGAGCTTATAAATATAAGTTCTGATCTCATGAAAAATGTTTTATGTTCTACAGAACATAGGAACAAAATTATTATATTTCCTTTATGGAGTCAAACAAAATCCTTAACTTTTCCACTGGGATGACCATAACCAGTGGCATAAGAACAAAGACAAACTCACTCATAAGATTTTTTTGGTATTGATTTGCAACAAGAATAAACAAAAATGACAAAATCTAAATTACAAGCTCTGATATTAGAAGTCAATACTGTAACCTTTCTGACTTACAACCTAGTTAGAACCACTAATACTAGTTCATAACTGGTTTGCTGGTGAGCTGCCACCAAATCGTGGAGTCGTGTTGAGGTCCAGTGCCTCAGACCACATGTCTGAGGCACCTTACTGATGTAATGTTATGTAATAACAATACACCAGGAGGACGACCAACCAGCGTAGGTTAATGTGCTTCTTGAGATTATCTCTCCAATAATCACAGAAACCGGAGCAACAACACAGGATTGTCTTCCTGTATTTACAGGTTTTGTTCCGGCACAGACACAACTGACCAATACGAAGGACTTTAAGAGTAGTCCCTGTGAAAAAGTGTTTAAGTGCCACTAGCTCCCTCAAGTCAAGTTCATTACCTCAAGCATGAATTGGCCATGACGTCCCAATATTTTTGGATGGAACTGTAGATGGGGGTTTCCTTGCATAGGTGCGTAGCAAAGAGCTTTTATATTTGGGTTAGATGAATTAGACTAACAGCATTAAAGATGTAGATGCTTCCAAGTTTCTCTCCCTCTGACTCACATGCAAACACACACACAGCAGATTCTGCTTGTCAGTTCTTGATGCAATAGATTTTCATTTCCTCTAAAAAGCAATCAGATCTCAAGCGATCAAACACATGCACATTACCGTGTTTTCTTTCCTTGGCCCTGTCTAATTCACTCATACCGTCAAGGCAGTATGCAGAATACTTGTCAGAGATTGTCAGTAAGGCTGCTGTTAGCACGAGTAAAGAGGTTGTCAATATATTGACCAGGCAAAAGCCCAAACTGAGATAAATGAGCCAGCAGCTGCAGATATGCATTCTCCATTGCAATGAGTCAGGCAGCTAAAGCAGTGGAAGTGAAAGCAGGAAGTTAGGTATGTTGGGATAAATATAGCAGCATGGTAATACTGTCACTCTTTCATCAAGGTGGAGAAATAGTCTGAAATAAGTTGATCTGAAAATTTCAGCAAAACTTACCTTGAGGGTTATACTTTACTATACTATACACCACCAGTCAAAAGTTTGCATGCACATAGTAATGACCATGTTGTTCATGAAAAGATACATCTTCAGCTGTGTTACTATCATTGCACATGGTTTTCATGGTTTTTTAAGTTAATACATTTTCATTAGCAAACATAACTTGTTATTGGAAGACAGTACTAATGTTTGCAGAATTTAAGCCTCTGTATGTTTATGTAAATATTACTTTTAAAAAAACAGTTGTTTTCAGCTACAATAGTCATTTACAATATGAAATATTGTAAATAATATATCGGTGAAAGGATAAGCAGCAGAACAAATGCCAAAACGAGCTTATGTATGAGGACAACATTCAGTAGAATTGGAGAGTATCATTCCAATGTTTTTTTGTTGCCTGACTTCTAAAACCTAGATAAGATAATTGTGATTATTTCATGGAGCGATGCTTAATAATAACAGACACTTTATTGATCCCTTTGGGACATTTCATGTGGAGAAGTAGCCACATTTGAGCTGCACCTGGTTCTGCTAGGTTTCTTTCTTCAAACAGGTTTTTCTCTCCACTGTCACCAAGTGTTTGGCTCAATGGCATTTGTTGGGTTTTGTACATAATTTTATATAGTTACATTGTTATATTCTTTAAGGTCTTTAACCTTACATGTGAATTGCCTTGAAAAGACTATTGTTGTGATTTGGCACCACATTAAGAAACTGGTTCAGGGTTCAGTGTCTGGACCAGAGACACTGACATGTGGCCACAAATTTTGTCTGCAAGAACCACCAACCCTGGCGTTCACAGCTGAGTCACTCTCGCCCTGCAGGCTCCTCTTTATTTGACAACATTCTTCCACTACCATCATATCCAGCTGTTACAGACACAAGACAATGTGCTGCCTGAACTACGCTTGCGGTGCAGACACGGCATTATATATTATTTACATTTTTGTACTGACATAATTCCTAATTCTATTAGTCATTGTTTCCTATGATTCATTTTACCCATCAGGTGCCCCATGAAGAGAATGCTGTGAATAAATTATTAAAATCAGGACTCACCAGGGGCCACAACAACCAAATGAGATTAAAATCCATCAAAACTTAAACAACTTGTCAGCATTTCTTCTGGAGCCATGGTGGTAGATTAGCCTCTGTAGTGTAGATAAGAATGGGGGGAAGGTATCAAGTCCAATAATCAGCATCAGTGTTCAAGGCACAATCGTCCACTACTGTAACACAGCTTGGTAAATAAATTATATTACAGAAGACACAATCACCTAAACAAGTGGCATTCAAGTGTTTCTTGACTGAGTGTTAGATTCACTACAGACAAACATGGAAATTGACAAGTAGTTTAAAACGGTTTAGCTGTGGTCAGACAACACTGAACATACTCTCTTACAGACAGAGAGATACGAGCAAGCTGCCATCCTGTATAAAAGATATTTGTGGACCAGAACCTTGAAAGAGTAACTTCAGTTTTGCAACAACTGAAGTCAAATCATTTCTGATTTCCTCATTTACAGCACAGCACCGACAGCATTTGCTTCTGAAAAATGATTTAGTTGGGATGATGCTTTTCAGTGTGAAAATTAAGGGAGAGAAATATGGAAATCAGCAGTGAATGTGATTCATCAGCACTGGAGGCTAATGTCTGCCGAAAGTGCAGGCTATTCAAGAACTAGGAAATATGTGTTAACAATTTGGATGCCTGCTCATCCATGATGACAGTAATGGGGAAGATGCTTTGGCAAAAGGTTTTAAGAAATTATGCTGGAATTATAGCAAATAATTATGATTTGGCTTGTTATTTGGATTGTGGAAAGCAAAATAACCATCAAACATTTGTAGAAAATTACAATTAATCATTTGATAGGGAAGAAACAATGCCCACATTTAATATTTAATCAGAGATAAGCAGATAAGCAGCAGTTTCAGTCATGATTTTGTCCCACTTTTGTCATTTACGCTGTTGAATAGGATTAGTTACGAAAACCTGTTGGTTTTTGAAACCTAGCACACTTAACATGCTAAAACTGTACATGTACCCATAATGATGAGTTCCTGCAAAACTGGCTTGGAGATTCGAAGAATCGTATTTGTTTCTTTCTTGGAGGCTTTTGTGTGTGAAATTTTGTGTATACATTTGTTACATTAGCAAATTAAGTTATCACATAGTTATTCAGATGCTGTAGAAAGTAACTTACTCCTATTTAATCTAAGGTATTTTTAAAAAAAGCGCTGCACAGACATAGCATTTGTGCTTTTCATTTGAATATATTAAAATGAATGTTGCATATGAATGCTTCAGGTGATCTGATGACATGATTTCTTATGAAACCAACAGCTAAAAATAAAAGTTCACCCCCTTTGTGACTAGTTTGACTAGTTAAACAAGTGCACCAAAACTGGATTTTAAAACAGTCTCTGAATATTTATTGGCAAACCTAATTCTCACCGTTGTCTTTCCAAACATAAGCTGTGTGTGTGACAGCTTGGTGATTATAATTCCTGAGTCAGACTTGGCCATTAAGCCAATGACTCGTCACATTACATCAAGGGGAAACATGCGTCACCAGTAAGCAACTGGCAGCATTTGTAATAAAGCTCAGTCTTTGAGAGGATGTGACTGACCTTTTTTCCTTCCCCCTTTCACCACGAGTTTGACAGAAATAACGCTAAGAAGGGTCAAACACTAAAATTAAATATTCAGTTTTGAGTGAATTACACAACTTCTATTTCTCTCCAACTTACACACACACACATAAGAGACCTGCCCTATTCATCACTCACCTCTAATCAATATTCTCCCTCTGTCCTTATCCATCTGATTGAGAGAGATGAGAAGGTTTTGTGTGATTGCCTCAGCTAATCAGTGTCATTACAACCAGTCTGGTTGATGCATATCATGCCACAATCAACCTCTCCTCACTCATCACAGACACCATCTGTCAATCTATTCTAGCTGTAGATTTGCATAGCTCTGTGTTTCTTTCCTTCTTTCTTTACCATACATGTCGTTTTCCATCCTGCCACTTTAGGATCATCTTATTCTCATTGCTTTCTTCATTAACACTAACCTTACACTGCAATATCTGAAAAAGCCACAGCATCACATTAGGTAAATCAAACTTTTCTTATCTCATCTTGAATCATACGAAGACTAAAACCAACAATGAATTGCCTTGTGAACCGTAACTAGCATGCTCAAAGTGCAGGGAGGAGTGCACGACGGCATGAGCCGTCTCACGCAGGAAGGTTACAAAGGAGCAGGAGCACTAGATGGTTCTACAAGGTGTCAGCGCACTGCTCTGGGTGCTCCAACCACTGTGGCACAAGATTGACGAACATTACGTTTAGTAGAAGCTGTTCCTTGTTGGTTTTACTCTCTGTACTGACTGTAGAGTCCAATTACTTTGTTTCAGCAAGCAGTGCATCTGGCTGGAGGTAATAGAGAGTCCAGACAGGGAATGAAGTTTAAAGCACATATGAGCCGTTAGTGGACCTGCATGAACTGTGTCCATGTGTTCTCAGTATTTCACCCTCTTAAACTCTCCTAGTGAATCGCACTTCTAAAAAACTGTAGAACCATTAATCCTGACTAACAAGTTTGATGTGCACAAGGGCACAAAGGTTCACACAGTTAGTACATCCTGGTGCTTGTTATGCATAATAGATGGATCTGTGTATGTGATGATCTGTATCAAGAAAAAAAGTCCACATGAAACATACAATACCTTCTGCGCTTAGATGGACTGGACAGAATAAAACACTAATTCATACTGTGTGTTAGTGGTTTCACTTAAGAGAAAAATCCATATATATGCTGTACCTTTACAGAGTTATCTTTTAGTTGGAAAAAAGAACATGAAACTTACATAAAACTCAATTGTGTGATTCGGGGGAGCTCTGTTCGTGCCCTTTAATCACTTATGTGACAAAAAAGTCAGAAAGTTGACATGTCCTACATAATGCAGAGTTTTAGTTGCAGTCTTCTCAAATAAAGGTTAACTTGAATCATTCTTCGCTCACAAATCCCTGCAAAAGGTATTTTATTGACATCCCTAAACAGGGGACAACACACCTTTTTCAGCCAAAATCTGTCTGTGCTGCAAATCTTCTAAAAAAATAAAAAAATAAAAAATAAACTCCACACACTGGTCCATCTTTTGCTCTCCATACAATGTTTCACAAACTTGACATAAAGTGCAACCCTTTGATAAAAAATCTGAATAGTGTATACATGTCCCATCAGCTCGTTCTTCAGGGCAGTCACAGCTTGAGAAATATGCTGCCAGCTACTGCTGCCTTTCACAAAATAAAATTTAATTTTATTGATTTTACTGTGGCATACTGCATGATTGAGTTCCTGGCAAGTCCAAAGTGTTTAATGGGTGGATTTAAAATCTGTTGAGAAAATATGATTGTATTTCTTCCTATATTTCCCTCTCTCTAAGTTACAGGTACAAAGGAAGGAAGAAGAGAAGGGTGGTAGACATTTTATAACGGGTAACGTAAAAGCCCTCGTCATAGGCTTAAACACCATGATTTCTCCTCTTATTTATTGTGGTTTTAGAATCCAAATCCGTCTGGGGATTTAACGATTTCCTCCTGAGCAGTTTGATAGTTTGATGTTAAAGTTGCTTTGTATTGTAAGGAGCTTCCTTAGCTTTTGACCAGCTTATCATCCCAACAGGGTATCTGATGACGGGCAGGGTGTTGGTGTTGACTGATCTTGTTCTTCCCATTCAGCTGACTACTTAGGACTTACATTAGTCTCTACAGGTATTTGAAAAATGCAGCTTTTCTTTGTGGCCTCTTCATGGATCACATTTACCTGTAGGATTCCAAAGTGCTTAGCTGTCCTCAATCTCTGCTGTGTTGCCTTCAGGTATCCTCTCAGTTCTGACTACCTTCCCTCTCTCTGTTACCACTCGAGTATACTTCTCCAGTCCAAATGACATTCAGCAGTGCACAGGTTGGCCAGTCTAGCCTTACAGTGGAGTGACCAGCAGCTGGTGTTTTGCTCCTCTGGTGTTATTACCAATTCTTCTTTGGGCCCCACTCATGTATTGATCCATGTGCCTATTCATGTTGCGATCATGCCTGAGCAGAGGCAGGTTATTGGGCAGTAGTTGGATGGGAATGGCCTCTTTCCAGGATGGTCCTTCAGGATCAGGACTGTAGAGCCTTCAGTTAACCATTCAGGGTGTTAGGTGCTGCCAGGTCATGGATTGCAATTCGCTTCTTTAGCCAGTAGCCATGGATTTGGGCACACAATATAACCATACCATGTGGTTTCCCTCAATGCAAACATAACTTCACTTACGAAGACTTTGTGTAAAAAGTAACACCACACCATCAAACTCTGAGGAGAATTTAAGCTAGATTGCAGATGCTAACTCCACAAGTAACTGTCTGCATTTCATAAGTAGGGATCCTACACTTAAAACGTGATAGGTTGGACAAAATGTAATAAGGTAAGTAACGTGGCTTGCAAATGACCTAGATGGTTGACTGTCAGTGCCTACAATGACCAGGCTGTGAGAATGTCATGTAACTTCCCGTCCTCGTTGCTTAAGCAAGCCCAGAAAAAGTTTGGTCGGGCTTAGCTTAACGGTAAACTCAGAGATTAAGCAATCCTGAGAAAGAGAAACACTGCAGTTCTAATTCTCTATGTTCATAAACTGACATCCTTCAGCAGAGAATAAGTGCAAATATACGTCTCACAGAATAATATTTGTGCTGGGCACAAAGCTGGAGGGAAGGGTGCATGTCAGGTGACATGGCACGTTGTGTATTTGTTATGCAATGTCTTTTTGACTACTGGGAGAAGGAGAACTGGAGAAAGTCATCACAGAAAGTATGTATTCTGCCTTTCAACTTCAGGGCAGGTTGTATTTATGGTGGATTGGTTGTCAGTAAAAAATAAAAATCTTATTTCACATCCTTGAAGGGAAAACAATTGTACAAGTGAGCTCCAGATCATGTACAGGCAATCAGAAATATGTTATGGTACTGGCTCATATGACTTACTAGTTCATCAGTCTAATTTACACACAGTTAAGTTGAATTGTCCAGGTCTGGAATCTGTTAGCTAACTTAAGTGTTCAGATAGTTGGGTTGATTTGAAGTTTAAAACTGAGACTGACCACCACCTGAGTGGGGATGGTGTTACTTGGCACTGAAAAATCATATAAAACAGGTGTTGAAGAAGCTCAGTAGGCAGCATTAAGTGCAATAAAGGTGACATGTAACAACGTTGAACAGGCAAAAGTTTGGGAAAAATCAACCACAACGTTGAACAAAAACACCACAGAATCACAGCAAACTGCCACCTCCTCTTTAACCTAATGCTTAACCTCTCAGATTACTAGTAAATGTATACCGCAAGTAACAATTCAACAGACAAAACACTGTTGATGTTAGGAAATTGGGCCTAATAAAAGGGAAAAGAATGAACTTTTCACACTTTTTCCATTTTGTCCACTTGGGCACACAGAACGACCTGTAACCACTCAGACAAATGTTTTAACAAAGAAGTATTGATGCATACATTCAGCAGACATGGGGCAAGGATTCACAGTTTTTGAATTTTACGTTTTGAGTCTTTACATTTTATTTTGGTCATTACCAACTCAGAGGAGATATCTGTCTCTGTATCTACCAGATGCTCCTTAGGGTTTGTTAATTATTGTTTGGTGTTGGGAAGGTAGCATACATTTCTGCTATGTTCTGTAAATTGGGATTAAAATCTTAAATGTCAATATAGTAAGCAACAGTAACAAGAATAACTACAACTTTTGCCTTAAGTTAAGTTGTCAAATTGACATTTCTTTTCCAGCGATATTATAAAACCACTGCAAGCACAAGCAAGCACTGCACTGATACTCGCACATTCGTCGACCCAGGATTTCCAGCGATTCTTCCGTTGTCACAGCCTGTGATGCTTGCTTTTGATGTTTCAAAACAGGTGTATAGCCAATAAAATAACATTTCCAGTGACGTGCCACGTGCCAGGACTTTGCGAGGGGACGTTGCCTCAATTCCTCTGCCAAATAGAGGCAGAAAACTTACTAAGTGCACCAAGAACCTGCAGCTAATCTGAGCAAGAGTAGAAGTAAAATAAACACTATAACAAAAGTATAAAGTAGAGTTTTTACTTACATCCATATAGTCATGGAAATATCTTTTCCATCCCCCTAGAAATTTGGTGTCTGCCTGGCCATAGCCTTATACAACCTAAAAAACAACTTAAAAATTACAATTGTTTTTGGTATGTATTTTTTAGACTTGTGCACAGAACATTTAGCGAATGTTTGTGTAAAAACCAAAATGTCATTTGTACATAGTGAAAATTCCTTCATAAGCTGGATGTCTAAACCTGAAACATGGAGAGCACCACTTTTATTTCAACAGAAAGGATAAAATATGTTCATGCACGCACGCACCCGTTAACCTGCCAGGGAAGTCTGACTCATTTCCTCAGGCTTGCAGACTCGGGCTCCAAGTGTGTAAGCGTGCCTGAGTCGTCAGGTGCGTGTTTAGGGCACATGCTGTATGCAGGCAGCACTGTGTATCATATTATCTTTAAATGTCCTTCAAGGTTCACAGACTTGAAGACTTGACAGTGGGCTAAATGCACTTTATTTTTTATTTCCCTTCTTAAACTTAAATTTTCAATTATTCACACATGAATGCAACTTTCTGTCCTCAACAGGCCGCTGTAGATAATTTGTGACGAAACACGCGCTCCATACGTTCTGAATGGTTAATCAGAAAACTAATAAGCAAGCTGTGTAGTGTGGCGTCCTCATTGTTATTCTGTGGCTGTGATGTTTATTTTCAATGGTGTAAATTATGTGCTTATAGACTTTTCTAAAACTGTAGCTAATAGAGACAAAGATGAGAAAAAATAATCCTACAAATCTGGCTCCAGGGTAAAATACATCCTGAAAATAAAGTTGATTTCTTGCCCCGATTGTTAGGATCTGATTTTCTGGTGATTTTCTGTGTACAAAAATGTGCAAATGTGATATCGCCTCCAAAAACTGATTAAGGGTGCCCACTGAAGACTGTCTTTAAAATGAGCCAAATAGTGCATGCTGTGGATTTTGCACCTTTGCCTTAATATAAATGCAAAGTGGGGCATTTGTGTGCAAAAGTGTAAAAAATACAGGGAGGGGAAAATGCTAATTCATAAATTGAGCACATGCCATGCGATTTTACCATGAGCCTGAAAGCGATTGCTGGGGCTGTGATTGCATCTATTTAATACATTTGAAAAGCAGGTGCAATCTGTTTGTGCACAGATTGTTGCTGTTACTCGAATAAGAAGGAAGCATAGGAGAAATGAGAATGCATGTTTACCACTTGTTAATATATTTGGAATGACATACAGTGCAAACATGTCCCCCTGTCCCCAGCGATGCAATTTTGGAGTTGTTGGGTGAGCCGCAGTTTGATTTGGAGACAGTCACAAGAAGGAAACAATACCTGTCAATATTAACAAATTAATTTGTATAATTAATTGAATATCGGACCAAACTAGATGTAATCAATGAATAAGAGCTGAAATCACAGTAAATACTGAGCCAAAAACAGTTGGCTACAGTACAGTTGGACTGAACATTACTCAATTTTGGACCAATAGCATTAAAATACTGGTTAACACCGCCCTAAAACACAGTTTTAAATGCCACAGAATACTAGGGCCTTACTAGGGTTGAAATACCAATGGATATTAGACCAATAATTGTACAGGGTGGGCCATTTATATGGATACACCTTAATAAAATGGGAATGGTTGGTGATATTAAAGTCCTGTTTGT
>JAUYWH010000010.1:9987688-10031410 GCA_034779795.1 Ctenopoma multispine
AACAATGGTGTGCTTGGTTTTAACGTAACTTTATTCTATTGCTCCTATTGAAAAAACAAAAGTTGTATCCAAGATGGGCGACTTCAAAATGGCCACCATGGT
This sequence comes from Ctenopoma multispine, assembly GCA_034779795.1. Classification (NCBI taxonomy): domain Eukaryota; kingdom Metazoa; phylum Chordata; class Actinopteri; order Anabantiformes; family Anabantidae; genus Ctenopoma; species Ctenopoma multispine. Next base: position 9,987,791 of record JAUYWH010000010.1, read on the forward strand.
CACCACCCATCTTGAGGAGTTTGCCCCCTCACATATATTACATATATTAATGTGCCACAAACAGGACTTTACACCAACCATTCCCATTTTATTAAGGTGTATCCATATAAATGGCCCACCCTGTACAATCCAGTGCACAAACAGGACAAATAAAAAGCAAAGACATCACTTTTAAACCGGACCATTGTACAGAGCTTGTTGCAACTCACGGGGAAATTTCCCCCATTGTTAAAAAGCTTTTGTTAAATTTCTCTACATCAGTGTTAGACACCCTAATATAAAATGCCACCATGATGTGTGCTTTATCCTCAAATCAACCCTCAAACATGACAACACACAACAATTAAGTCTACAACCTAATAAATGTTGAGGCTGTAAAAGTGTTTTGTTTTTTGTTTTGTTTATTCAATCTCTAGCACAGCCAAATAATTTACAGTCTAATTTGAATGTGCTTATATCTTATATTTGTTGGCTTAAGTTACTCTGTTTTACCTTTTTAATGGTCTGTATGTCCCAGCAAATCCTCCTCCTGGCCAAAAGTTTAGGCACTGGTTGAGAAGGCCTTTTATAGGCATCCAACAGGAAGTGGAAGAAGCCAACTGCTTCTGGGTGAAACTGGGATTTCACCATTTTGGTTGAAGTTAAACTCAGGTTTTAAGTTAGTTGTTGTGTTTGTTTATTAGGTTATATTTAAAAATACTTCATGTATTTACATTTATTTAATCTGGAGTTATGTTAATGCAAGGCATAAAAAAATTCCTTCACCCTGTTGCTTGCCTTTGTCTATATACAGTATACTTTTCTTTGGTTTCTTTATGTACTGTACAAAGAACGTGATCCAGGACCCAGGATTATCACAGAATTATTGGTTGGTCCTTCTAAAGTGCTTCAAAATGTATGTAGAGCTGTTGTCATAGTTCAAACAAGTTCTTAAGCGAAAACCTGCAAAAGAACAGTTTATTTAGTTAATTTGTCAGACAATTCCTCCATCTTTATGCAATTTTGCTGCTTTTGCCGAATTACATTTTTTAAAGTTTTACTCTCTCTATGTCTGTATTGTCATTCCACAGCATCACATAATGACACTTAGCTTTATACCAATATAAACAGATACCAATATATGCAGGCTCCCCCCTTGTAAAAAAAGGAAAACTAAATAATTTTAGGTAACTAACATCACATGTCTCCTAGCATGCATACTTAAACTTTAAGCATTATTTCAAGGTGTGCCAAACAAACAAAAATATCTCAAAAACTCTACCTCAGATTTGTCATATTTGACATTTTGAGAGAGAGAAGTAGCTGAAGAGTTTGATGTATAATACGTGCATGGTATGTAAAAGTTGTGTCATTAAAAGAATAAAAACGATACCAATATTTTCCGATATTACAATTTAATGCAGATATCGGCCGAATATCGGTAGGTTGATAATATCGGACCTCCCTAGTTTCTACTGTTGATATGCTTGGCCTTGTAAACAACCACTAGTGTGCATGGTTATCCCAGACAATTAAATCCATCTCTTCTAATTCATTTCTCAAATGTGTAAACGAAACAACAAAAAGAAACGAAATAACCAGATAACCTTATCTAGGATTAGAACATCCAGCATTACTCATCTGATCCTGGATACAAATACAACTCAACAGCAATGAATGATCAACAAACCAACAACAAAATCAGTCCTCAAATTGCTTTTAAGTGGATGAAAACCTTAACCTGATATCAGCACGTTATCCTGAATTACTATTTTTGAAGAACATGGGCCTGATGCCTTTGGTCACCGACAGGTTTGAATACTTTGTATACTGTATATCCCTGTATTTGCATGCAACAGTTAGTCAGATACTTCAAGGAATCCTGGACATGGTTTCTCTTTATCTGTTAATAGGCATTATTATATGAAAATGTGCACTTTAGGGTAATGTCATAAGGAGGTAATGTTGTGACTGATCTCTTTACACTGTATTTACAGTAAGTGTAGATTCAGATCCAGTATACCAGCTGTGACAACCTCCATCTGCAGGAGCATCTCTTATAGCAGCAGTAGCTGTAGAGTCATTCAGACATTTCCCTCAGAAACATCTCATGAATACTGAATATAAGGTAGATACTGTTTCAGTTTGGTTCCTGAAGTTCCTGAGTTTCCTACTTTTTTTTTTTTTTTGAGCAGAAAGAGATGCTTACTTTAGGCAGAATCTGACCCCGTTACACCCTGGATTGTGTGTGTGTGTGTGTGTGTCTGTGTGTGTCTGTGTCTGTGTGAGAGAGAATCAACTCTTCTTTCTTTCATCTAAACTTTCTAGTGCCTCCATCTTTGATTCTACTCTTTCATTTCATTGCCTGCGTTGTCGTCCTTTCTGTCTCCTCAGTCTTTTGCTCTAGCAAAACTAAAAATCACTGAAGTCAGCATGAAGTGTGTGTGTGTATGTGAGAGAAAGTGTGCAAGAGAGAGAGAGAGAGATCAACTGTGTTTGAGAGACACAGGAGTAAATTGCTTTAATTTTCCTCTTTGCAGCTTCAGCTACAATTGGCTATTGTCTGGTTCAGCAGCCATAGGTGTCTCCCAGACACAGAATTTGCTCACTAAGGCTGCTTTGCTGATGGCTATAAATCATATTGATGCATATTGTCTTCACAGTGCAATGAGCAAGGTAAAAAAATGTAGGTATGCAAGACAACTCCAAACCCTTTAAGCAAACAAAACCCATATGTATTCACGATGGGTCTCTTTCTCTCTCTCTCACACACACACACACACACACACACACACACACACACACACACACACACTCTTCCTTCTTTTACTCTTATTTTCTCTTTCTCTCCCTTCACTGAACTTGTTATCTCGAGGAAAGCCTCTGCGGTGTAGTAAAGGGATGACAGTGCAGCTGAGTGCAGCTGATATTTGGCTCCACACTGCCTCACTGACTTGACAAAGCTTTGTCTGCATGAACTTTTTTCTTTGCTTAAAGACTTAAATACAAAACAGTCTAGGTGTCAATTGTCTGGGTGGCCTAGTCAGATGTTTTATCAGTCCTGACAGTATAGCCACGATAACCTCTGTCCAACGTTTTTTTTCTTCTGTCAGTTGGGTCCTCTTCTCTGATCACTGTTTGTCATGGTTTGCACATTTATTTGGCACAGCTTTTACGCTGGTAGCCCTTCCTAATGGAACCCTCCCAATTTTGCACTGAGCTTTGGACCCAGAGTGCATTGGCTTGTTCAAACTCAATGGCTGCAGTTTTGTGGACATTTTGGGGGTTTAGTGTCTCGTTTAGAGGAAACTTTGACTTATTGCCAGAAGGCGCTGGGTCACAAACGGCCAAGCCTAGAGTCAAGGGGCAACAAGTTGTGCTAAATGAGCTGAGGTGGTTCAGCCTTAACTGTTCAGGAAAGGCTGCAACAGGAGACTTTTAATGCTACTAAACCAGAAAATATTCAGTTCAAAACTGTAGCTTGAGCTGAAATAAACACAAAAACAGCACAAATATGCCACTACGTGAAACCTGGATACACTTCCAGTCGTAAAGGGCCATGAATGACCAGGTTTCTTTGCTTTTTGGAGCTTTTTGAGATGACCGTGTACATCTGCCAACTAAACACATAACAAGCAGAATTGATACCAGATGTAGTCTGTGGATACAGGACTTCCAAACCCCTAGACTTAACAGGAAATCTCCCCTAAAAGACACTGGTTTAAAAACAATGAAACCATTCAGCTTCTGTATAAACCTGCAGGTTCACAGAACTCAGCAAAGTTAGATGCTGTCTGTGACATTTTGAAATGACATAGTATTAACCTACTAAAAATCTCTAGTACACTGGATAAAATTCTAAATGAGAAATTTAATATACTGTGTTGGAAACATTAGAAATATCACACTTGCATTTTGTAACGCACGAATAACTCCAATGTGAGCATGCTGAATTACTATACTTGTTATCCACACAACATAGAGTCGAGCAAGGTTATACACTCAGGTAGTTCTCTGTACTTCTCTTTCTTTGGCGTAGTGTTTGATGTGCGATTGACAGGTTCATTATGCGGATATTTGTATGCACTGGCCGTTTCAGCCAGTGGAAGTGTTAGCTTTCCATCCTAGTTGCCCTTCACTTCTGTCTGCTGATTCCTGTGTCAATGTCTTTGGAAACGATTGATTAAAGAGATGCATAGTGTAGTTTCTAAAATGTTTCCCAAAAGTCTGTAAATCTATTTCTTCATGTTGTCTAGTCCCAGTTTCCTCAAGATGAATTGTTCTTCTGTCTTTTGTTTAGGATTAAATTCTTAACCATGTTAGCATTTAACTAGTGCACCGCTATTAGTCTCATTTTGAAGATAAGTAAATTGATTGAATTGTACAATCATGAAAAGTCACCTGCACGAGAAACAAAGACAAGAAAATGAACGAAATAAAACTTAGAAGCAAGAGGGACAGGATTCCTGTAAAATTATTGTGCAAGGAGGAGGTATCGAGCTGGAGTGCTAATTTGATGTTTTCCCCGCCACCGGATTATGGTAAGATTCCTTACAAGGTAAGGAGGAGTAAGAGGAGGTGGAATGTAGGAAAGGAAAAATGTTGTGCCCTTGGAAGAAGTTGAAGGAGAGTTAGAGCGAAACTATAACAAGAATAAATCCTTTGATTATCATCTTCTCCACTCCCCCTAATCTTATCATCTCTGTCTAAATATTTGTTATTTTTTCTTATCTTCTCCTTGCTTTCTGTGATTCATCCCTTCTTTTCTTCATCTGTTTTCTTGATTTATTTCATTTTCTTTCAGACCACTATTTTGGTAAAATAAATCAATCTCTTCCTACTTAAATTTTCTCTCTCCTATTAGATTACAGTCTTACTACCCAATTTTCCTTTTCTCATTATCACTTTTCCCTTTTTCCACCCTTATTTTCCTCCTCTATCATTTTCTTATGGTCTTCATATAGACGGGAACAAACGCAGCAGTACAGTGGCAGTGTGTTGTGTAACCTTGTGCATCAGTGATCCACTGATCAGTGTATAGTTTGTCCCCCTGTCAGGAGATTGTCAGTTGCTTTGGAGATGCTCAGTCTCCGTCAACTGGCCGTAACATTTTGGTCCCAGTCTTTAAACCAGAACCATTTCTCCCACATCCTGCAAGACAGTCGAGTCAGCTCAAACAAATTTTACCTTTTATACAGCTTTTGGTAAACTTGTACAAATGAACATAGGCAAACGCTGAGGTCAAAAGACCGGTTCAAACAGGGCCATTTCTAGCTTTTTGGGGGCCTGTGTTTTGAATCGATAAGAGTAATTAAAACCCTCCGATGATTAGTGGCAATGCATCACAGTAGGTTCTCGAAACTGAAATTAAAAACAACAACAAAGAAAATAAATCAATTTGACCCAAGCAATAGACTATAGAAAATAAAAAAGGTAAAAAAAAAATATCTCTCTATGACCATACAGGTGCAGAAACTTACAAACTTTACAATGGTACCTGCAAATCAAAGATTTTTAAGATACCAGGGAAATCATGAGCAAAGATTTAAATCAGATCTATTGTTTCAAAATTTTTGTGTCATGAAATTCAACAATTTGGTTTATTACATATTAAACCTAATAATGTTAATACACTGGTACAGCTGTTTCTGCAATAATATCACAGACACCTCCCAATGGGTTTCTTTAAACATTGCAGACCAAATATAATTTAAGAGATATTTGAATTACATTTAATTCTAATGAAATATTTTGTGACTAAACCGGTAGCTTGGGGGCTCCTAGTGGTCATGGGGCACCATGAATCTGCATAATCTGCGTAGTGCAAGAACCGATACTGAGCTCAAATCAAAACAGGTAGAGGGAAGGAAAAACATTCTAGGTATCAATATGTAAAAAAAAGCAAGATGCATATTCAAGGCTTTAGTTCTAAAGTAAATAAGCCCAATAGACAGACTGGAAAAATGTAAGGACTGAATTGTTATAAGTGGTACTACTGTTTATGAGGTAATGCAGAGCAGCGGAGTCGTGGCAGCAAAGCTGGGGCAGGCAGTACAGGAGGGAAAAGGAAGACTGTTAGTGACATGGCATCAGGAACAAATGAGAACTGGGATGAATTTTGAGAATGTGTGTCTGTCAGAGTGAATCATGACACTGACTGTTCATTTACTGTCTAATAGATGTTCTGTTTATTAGAGCCTCTGCTCTGAAAATAGCTGCACGCTGTTGATGGAAACAATACGGATGACAGCAGTAAAAGTGGATCAAAAGAGAAAATCTGCGGCTTTCAAACAAAGAAAAAATAATGCTAGATTGGCTTGCAGTGCTGGGGGGAATTGGGTGATTATTCTCACTGGGTTTTGTCACTTTGAGTGGCCACTGTCATGAATCATTCGATTCATTGTCTTTTCAATTGCGTCATGTTAAAAGTGATTAATAACTATGTTTATATTTTTCAGCTAATGAACAGACGGATGGTCCAGGCCCAGTCTATGCATTGCTTTTCAAACTCTTCCTCTGTTCTGCCGGTAGCCAGCCTCTGCATAACTCCATCTACAGTTTTGTATGCTGCACGTCTTTCTTCTGCAGTCACCTGGAAGATTGGACAGGTGATCTCCAAGCACAAGAAGAACTCTAAATTCATGCTCTCGAGAAGGGTCATTGCATCAATAAGCTGAAGAGTCTTTCTGTGTAGTTTCTTCAACAAACTGAGAGTCTGACATTGAATATACAAAACCTTTGGACTTTGTTTTAGACATCTTGACTGAAGTCTTGTTTTTGTGCCCAATTATGTTTGCAGCCCAATCATAACCATGAAGAGATGTTTTCTATTTTGACATCATTTTCTTCCAGCAGAGTCATCACTGGATGTTCAAGAGCATCTCTGCTTGTTGATTGCACATTTCACATCTGAATGAAGTGCTCCTTGATTGTAATGTTGTGTGCATATCTGACAACATAGGAGACCTGTTCAGTGTGTGAAACGTATGTACTTTCTTCCAGTGGTATGGAAAGATTTGCTCTGTTGAATTTCTGTTTGGATGAGTCTTACTGATAGGGCCAAAGCTTTGAAAAAATAGTTCTGGGTTATGATTGAGAGTAGTGAGACACTGTCTGTTTTGAGTTCTCAGTTTCTCTTTTAAGTTGCAATGTGTAATTGAATTACACTGTAATGTAGGACATAGGCAGAAGACTGGGTGTTGTTTAAGCAGGTTTGAGAATAGACTTTCTCTGGCTTGAGTCTCCTCCTATGCTTCTGTTCCTTGTACACTTTCTGTTGGCCGTTACTGATCCATATCAATACAAAACAACAACATATGATTCACATAAGAGCATATGCACAGTTAAAGCACAATAGTCCATCCTGAAAAGATTGGAACCATGGCAAATGTGTTGGGGGAAACTGACCTTTAATTATCCCATCAAATCTCTGGTGATATCTCTGGTCACTTTTTTCCTTGTGATCAGACTATCATTCTAATCAACTTTGGATTTGTTTGATTTCTGATACAAGACATATTTAAATACAATATACACTACTTACACACTAGGATGCTGCGTTTCCTATTATCAGAACAACTGGGGCAGACCGCAGTCAACTTGATAAGGTGTAGCTGTGCAGCACAGACTTTCAAGAACTCGCTACTATTCATATAAAACAACAATCACATTACCCCGGAGGGAAACACCACCAGCACAGAGTTGGTTCTACTTCTGTTACAATATAAAAACTATCCACTTCATCTGTGGGTCGTCGTAATGCTGTCGCTCATCGGTGTATAATTCTCATCTCAACATGTAAATCTGTCATCTCTAACATGCGGCTTGACATTTCTGCTTCATTTCATAATAACAGCTGAAATTTGTGTAAATGTATCTATATAAATATCGGTTTAAGTGGGAAATTAAATTCTGGATTAGGGATTTAGTCCTTTTTTCTCCTTCATTCATCCCCCATAATCATCCTATAATCTTCTTCTCTTCCTGCTAAAGACCAGACTGCTAAAATCATCCTGTTCCTCTCCAGCAAAGGTTGTTCTCCACTCTTCCTACATGGCTCTGTTTCATCAGTGTGTTTCTCTCCTTTCAGAATTTAATACCAGAAGTGAAGGCTTCCTATCATGAAGTCTTCTTTACTTTTTTCTGACTTGCTAATCCCTCAATTATTCTCTAAAATATCCACTCTAACATCATTAACTTTGCCTCAATTCCGCTCTTCCCCTGGTTACAGCGAGTTAAGTATGGGGACACAAACAAAATCATCCAGATGGTTTCACATGAATAGCTGCAGCATAAGATATTTATATCGGAGTTCTGATACACTGATCAGAATAAACAGAGATAACCACGTGTATGTACAACATCTAGGAACAGGACACGCCAAATATGCTACGTTTTATTTTAGCTTCCGTTTTCACCTTATCTGACTGTGTCCTGAGACAAATATCTGTGTAAGTGAAAATAAAACCAGTCGTGTTAATTACACCGAGGCTTCATTTTCATCAGTTCCATGCCGATTAGCTGCCCCGCTTATCTCTTCCCGGTTCAGGACTTTTGGATAATTTCACCCACCCTGTAGAGAAATACAGAAATCCGTTTATGTGTTAAATGGAAAACTGAGACCAGTTATGAATAAGACGCTCTATATTTCACTGTAAATTCTAAAATGATATGTGAGAAATTTTAGCTAAGTTCAAGTTGTTCACACTGCACTTCTACTAACCGTAGCAAATAATAGCTTGTTGGCAAATTTTACAGTGTCAGCTATTGAGTATGCACAGCCTCAAATATGTTTATCTACCAATTCACGTGGAAAAGTTTATATATATTTAATTACACTACTGACCTCGTCACTCCCCACAGTAAACATTTAAACTCGCAATGACGAGGACTGTCACCCTCGACAGAAAGAAGAAAGTTCTATACCAATGGCGGCAAGCAAGGAATGCTTAAAGAATAAAAGAAGAACCTTTTAAATGAATTTTAAAAGATACAGAGGTCGGTGTAAGAAGCAATGACAGCAAGTTAACGCGTCGTTTCTTTAGACTAATTAAGTCATTATATCTAATATACTTTGAGCCTTTTTGTGTTGTTACCTTATTAGAAAGAATTTTGTGATTTGACACCAATTCAGAAAAATAATTCACCCCAATAATAAATAGGATTATTGCAGTAGTCTGTTCATGCTCTGAAGGGCAGTGAGTGACTCAGAAGTTGGATTCACTCACACTGAAGATAGTCGGGTGGTATCCATATATTCATTAGCAATACTGCTTTGCCTGTAGAGGGTTGCAGGGTTTGAGTCAGAGTGCATCTTGGATGGTCTATCACAGCAGATAGCATCAATACATCTCACTTCTTAAGCCAATATCTGGATGAAGATTTACTTTTAGGTACTTTTTTTTAATAGCAGCACAAAGCTATCCTACATAACATTGCATTTACAGCCCTATTTGTTAATTTAGTTTGTAAGCCTGGCAACACCAGATGACAGATATACAACATCACTTACTGTAAGGTGCCTGTTACTGATGGTTGTGCAACAGGCCAAGCTGCTGCATCAACTTTTTAATTAGAGATCATTTTGGGCAGTGGAGGAAACTCATCAGGAGCTGTAGTTGGTGATTTACTTTACTTTAGGACCTGTTCATGTTCATTTGTCCATGTTTTAAATTATATTATATTTTAATTTAAATTAGCTTTTGTGTTAAAGGATACATTTTATTTAGTTTTTGTAATTAGCCATCAATGAATATTTTTTATCGTTGATTTTGTTGATTGTAATTAACCCTGCATTCAAATTCACAAACAGACTACTATATTCACTGACAGACCCTTTCATTAGTTTTAGTCTCCGGTTTAGTCAAACACATTTCCAGAAGTGAACATGGCAGCGTCTGCAGAACTCTTTTCTGTGCAATTCTGTGGTTGGTTTCCTTTCAGCTCTTTACACGTCTAATCACACCATTTCTGTTTGCCCGCGGCTCATTAGACAAAGTCAGGCACTTCTGATTGTTTCCGCGTCTCTTTTCCTGCATGTGTTTGTGTTTCTCCTAATGCACGCATGTTGTTTTCCGTACGCACACTTCTTGCATCATTTGTCTGGATGATTGTCACTCATTCTGCCACATGAATGAACACACAAACACACAGAGGCAACTACTGCTTCACAGTGACAACAGCTTGTAATCATAGCACTCCAGGAGTATGTGTGTGTTGATGCGTTTATCACTTTAAGCAACACGAAATCTTTCACACCAGAACTGATAAATGCATTAGCTGTCATTTTTCAAAATGTCAGCTTTCACTTTCTTTAGGCTGATTTTATGATTACTGTTTCACACCATTTTGGTTTGCATATAGACATGTATAAGATACAGATAAATAGATACAAAGTCCTGCAGTTTGAAAGAGACCAACTCTGTCTTACAGCATTTAAGGCACGTACGTGATCTGAGAAAAACAGAACAGCAGGGGGTCACATTTCATGGAATGACAGGAAAAATAAAGGTTTTCATTCACCATATGATGTTTCTCATTTTCCTAGGAAACATTTTTTTTCCTTTTACAGACTTAAGTATCTAAACTTTGACAATCAGCAAGAGTCTGAGAATGAAGACTCGCTGCTAAATGAAGATATCTGCACTGTGTCAGCTGTATTTTAAAAGATCATTTAAAGGAACCACATAAAATATATTACTATACTAAATAATATCAAAGATTTAAAGATTCAAATACTGGCTTCTCAGTCATCAGTGCTACAGCCGGTAAACTCCCGTTTGAGTGTTTGTTGCCAGATCGGAACGTCTGTTTCTGCTTGGACTTGTTTTATCCCCCACATCGTAGGTTGCCAGACAAGAAACCTCTCAGAGCCCTGGTTCTCTCAAATGGTGATCCAAAAGTTTGAATTTTTGCTTTGTTCAGCAGCATTTTTGAGGGCATTGCACATCTGCCTCTGTAACTGAATTAGTTTTTCACTCTCAAATACACAATCACACATCCACACGGGAATCCCATGTGAATTTGGCCTCGGGGTTTTATCACTTTCAGTATTTATTCATGTTCTTGCACACTGTCATGAGCTCATTAGAGACAAAACCTAAAAAGATGGCTTCTAAAACGGATAACACCCTATTTTTGCACAACGCATGTGTCTTTTGTCTTTTTGAGCCCATTTTAGTGTCTAATGGTGTGATTTTCCTAACACTGACATTCCTAATGTAGACATCAGAGCTAATAGTCAGCTTCAGTATTATCCCTTCAGCATCATTCAGGGACATTTAACAGTCACGCAGGATTTAAACTCATCACAGAAGAGATACAGACACTAATTTTCCCACCCACAGCAGCAAGAAATAGAGCAGAATGGAACTGGGAGCAGAACATTTTCATTCATTTTTTGAGTTAATGAAATCCATTCTGAGAAATGTTTGTGTTTATCATTATTATTAAGAAATAGATGAGGCTGCCTGAGAAACCTTAACGAAAAAGAAACATATTCCAGTTCACTGTGTTCACATACTGTGCAAAATTTGAAGGAATCCCTGCCAAGCGTGCCTTAGATATGACTCTCACAAGAAATGGGTGGACACACGGATGAACAGGCGTCAAGCACGGTCGAGTCAGTTGTGGCGGCCTGGGGCTGCCTCGGTAGTGGTAAAGTGGGAGATTTTGCTACACAATGCCATACCTTGTAGACCGCACTTCACTGGAGTCAGTTTTGTATTACAACACGACAATGACCCAAACCAGAGCTATAAACTATGCAAGAACTAGAAGTCAGCTGGTATTTTGTCTCTCCCAAAACCCGGGTTCCATCTAAATGTTATGCAATAAGAAAAGAATGTGCACCTTATGTTTACCTTTCTGCCTGCTGTTTCTGATCTGTGACCTGCTTCCTGTCGTCCCAGTCAGGTTTTCTTGCCTCGTTTGACCATAGAGTAGTAGAACTAATGAAGTCATTTTAATTCAAACGTCTCTGCTTGTTACACGGGCTATATGCAGATGTTTTATGAGTCTGTTGTATCCAGTGTCTTTTTCTTTGCTGTGGTTTGCTGGGGCAGCAGCTAGAAGGAGACAGACACTAACAGACTGGACAAGTTAATCAGGAGGGCTGGTTCAGTTGTAGAGCTGTACCCTACACGTTGTGTCTGTGAGGAGAACGCTGTCTAAACTCCTCTCAGTCCTGGATAATCCCTCCCAGCCACTTCACAGTGTCCTGGCTGGACAGAGGAGCACGTTCAGCCAGAGACTGATCAATGTCCACAGGAGATCATTTCTGCCTGTGGCCATAAAACTGTACAATGCCTCTCTTCTCTTTAAGTTGGGAGTTTAAGGGGAGGGTGATGACAACTATCATAGTCATATTTATAATCAGACAACTCCATTACATTACACACAGGACTGATTATGACTGGGAATTACCTAGTTCATTACCTATTCATTTTTTAAATTAGTATTAACCATTTTTGTTCTGTAAATTGAGTATTTAGTATATAGTATAATAAAACATGCCAAAATTATTACCTTCTGGGATTAATAAAGTTTTTTGAATCTGAAATCTTGAATCTAACAAACTTTACAAGTGGCCCTGTGACTGAAACGTCTGCAGCCAAGACTATATTGTCACTGTAACAGAAATAACTGAAAGGACTGTGAAAGTGTTGTGAATCCAAGCCGACCAAAGCCACTTTCTGCTTGGAAGAAATGTTTCACAGAAGAAATGATTAATCTGAGTATGTGAACACACATGAGGTAAAAACCTACACAGAATATCTGCAAAGAGAAGTGGAATAGCTACACAAAGAGACATGATATACTGAAAGACGTGGAACCACTGAAAATATATGCAACATCACCAGTAGAGATAGAACAACATTACAGATTCACTTTGATGGTAAAAAGATATAAAGAAAACAATATAAAACCATCATAACACACCCACAAAAGTGAAAAATAACCACAAGAGATGCAACATGACTGAAAAGAGACACAAAAACCTCAAAGAGATGCACATCAACCGCTAAGAGATGCAAAACAACAGTTGTGGTTTGCGGTCTCTTTCAGCCAGGGTCTCTTGTATAGGAGGAAAGGGAACTTTTTACAGCCATACTTCATCAATGGTAAAGTCATATCATTTGAGTTTATTCAGTTATCTATAAGAACAAGAGCAACACACTAACCCTAATAAAATAAAATGTCCAAGACAACATTTCTAGTAGAAGCATGATAAAGTTAGTTTGTTTAATTTTTTTCCTCTAGAGCTCTCGCCCGTATCACCAGCAGCTAAGCAGCACTTATTCTGATAAAATGTCACTTTGCTTGTTAATACGGTCTTTGGTGACCACCCCAGTGTATTAAAGTCACAGTAGTTTGTTTCAGGAAGTAACAGAAAAGCAAGCTGTTAGAACTGAACCAAGATAACTTCTGCTTGTGGGGCAATTGCTGTTTTTACTAATGGACTTTAATCCAGATAACTCATTATGCTGTGATGCATATTTTCTGATAATTTCACATAATTTATATTTTCTGACGTGATTTTCTCACACAAAGGCTGCTTGATAAGATAATGTGTTCAGTGTCTTTTTTTTTTTTTTTCTATTTCTATCCTCACTATCTTGTCCTGCTCCTGCTGGACCGGATTCAGGACTGTAATGTGTAATATGTAATATGGAGCTTAAACAAAAGCAGACACGTTTACCTGACAGCACACATTGATCCAAAATGAGATGAGAACAGAGGAAAAAATAAACACCTACAGGTGCAATGCTCTTTAATACACACACACACACACACACACACACACTCTTTTCAACCACGAAGGATCAGTCACCTGAAATATTATTGTTCTTGTCATGATTGATGATGATGGCTACAGAGTCTGGAATTCTGCGTAATGACAAAGAAAACCTATCTGTAATACTGTCTTTTGTTGAATCTGAAAATTGTAATTCAATCCAGCCTTCAGCACAGATCTGTCATATAAGTGATGACCAAAATCTGGGGCAAGCTCTTTGATTTCTGATTGGAATAATGTTGTTCATGTTGTACTGTGCAAAATACTGGATTTGACAGACAAAAAAGACAAAATAAAATATTAATTTATTCATCATAAATAAATGACTTGAAACCAAGAACACTGCTCTGGTATGAGTTATCCATTTTCGTTATTATAAGTTCCAGGAAATATGACCAAAGGTATCTAAATGAGGATAATATGTAAAGTTATTGACTTTATTCACTTATTCTTTTTAAACAAGTGATTGGAAGAAGAGGAATGAGACTCTCATACAGACGAAGTAGTAAGAAAAATGTCTTCAAATAAATGCAAAAGAGGCTTAAACACAAACACCACAAGATGCAATAAACTTCCAGAGATATGTAAAATGACCAAAGCTAATTGCATAATTGTCAGAAAAAGATGTAACATGATCTCAGTGAGAGGCAAACTGACAAAAAAATGCAAAAGCCTAATAACTGATTCCACTCAGAGATGCAAAGCAGCAAGGAGATACACAACAACTACAAAGAGATGCAGAAAAAACGCAAAGAGATCCAAAAAGGCCACTAAGACTTAAAACAACTTCAGAGACCACACAAACCATTTGCATTCATAATGAAAGATGATTTAACATGCTCACAGGGCCAACACTAGGAATGATATTTAAAAGACAGTCTGGGGAGAGCATTTTAGGAGCCTCTTGAGTAAAGTTGACCTCTCTATCAATATTAAGTGAGGCCTTAATATTGATAGAGAGGTCAACTCTGAAAGTAACTCGCAATTTACTCAAAGGAATCAGAATATATTGCAAAGGAGAGAAAATCTGGGCAGCTGACAGTTTAACAGTGGATAGAAAGCGAGGCAGACAGAAATGGGTAAATGATACAATATTTTAACTATTCTGCATATGACTGAGCAAAAAATAAATAAAATAAAATAGAGGTGAACTCTGTGCCAGAGTTTGAAGAACAATCGTTATAGAAAATGTGATCGGAGCGAGTGAGATTGTCTTGTATTGAAGTTTGAAGATAAGGCTGCAATATCTAACAAAGAAAACTGAGAAATGACAGTAAAGAAATTTGTTCTTGGGCAGAGCTGAAATAACCTTTCAGAAGTTGTTACAACAGAAGCAAGAAATGAGAGAAACTACTCCGGTTCGGTAAAGAAGAGTGACAATAACAGATGACTTGATTAATGTCCAATTTACTTCAGAGGAATGAAAAGAGTTTGGGCAAACTCCAGAATAACCTCTCTCTCCAGGGAATGACCTGATGTGTTATGTTGTGAAGAGCCGAAGGTAAAAGTTGTTTAATAAAGCACTACATGACCAATAGACACTCAGACTCACAATGGCAATAACGAACTCAATGGCAGTCATCTTAATAAATATCTAAGGGTAAAAACAACACTAACAAGCCGACGTTAGCCTTCAGTGTCACTGAACATAATCATGTCTGTTAAGATATTCTTGAAGCGTATTCAGCATTGCTCCAGCTGGAAGGGAAATAATTTCAAAACGGTTGTTCCTAAAGTGTGGCCCGGTAATTTTAGAGGAACAAATTGTCCACTTCAGATGAGGGGAAGAGCTTAAAAAAAAAACCCAAACCCATTCCACGCTTGTCAAAAAAAAAATCTTTGCTGCCATGGAAACAAGCTCTCTGTCCCTTATTTTCACTTTGAAATATTTTTAATCTGTTCTGTACGTTTCAGCCATCAAAATGGATGTGTTGAATAAATCACATTTAAGGCAATATAGATGCTAACTTTAGCCAAATATAACTGAATACTGAATCAGGGGGCGGACATCAACATAAAGCGATGTTTTCTCAAGCATATTAATCAAACCTAGACCTAAACATAGTCTTTGGTCTTTGGTCAATCTTTGGTCGTATATATTGAAGAAAACTCTAAGAAAGCTACCTTATCTTACCTCATCATAAACTCCTGGCTAAAGCATCACAAGTTAACATTACAAGTTCTGCACTCACCTTTCTCCAACTCAACAGCCCGAGATTTGAGAGGTATTAGCAAGAGAGCTTTTATTTCTCCTACACCAGCTTTTCTACATTGGCTCATTATCTAAAATAAAACTGAATTTTAAATTTTTTTTACATACAAAGCACCTAAAAACCTGTTAGTATCTTAGTATGCCAGCAGAACACCTTTCCTCTCAGAGTACTGGTCTACTTGTGGTTACTTAAGTGTCCAAATGTAGAATAGGAGGCAGAGCCTTAACCTTTGGAACCAGCTCCCGCTTCAGGGTGAAGAGGCAGACACCCTCTCTACTTTTAAGACTGGGCTTTAAACTTTCCTTTTTAATAAAGCTTCTTCCAACACACCAAACCCCTGCTCAAGACATCACTAGCTCACACCAAAAGTTCAGCACTTTTGTCCATTCACCCGCCGTTAACTACAGCCAACCTCTACTACTGGGTGACTAGGTGTCCAACCACGCTCCTATGCCTCTGCTGCCAAACCTGTAAATCTTAGCTGTGTAGATTCGTCTGGAGTTACTGTGTAGCAGTCTGGTGTTATTTGCATGTGATTTAAAAAAACGGTGCTCTGACTCATCACTTCTCAAATCAGTGTGCACAGACTTTACATATGTCCTGCTGCTTTCAGATGGCTGCAGGGATTTAATGAGCTGAAGGAGAAGCTTTTCATGCAGTAGCAGCTGTGGACAACAGATACTATAAGAATCACTCATACTAATTTATGGATCAGTGCAGACTGATTGACATTGCTGCTTTAAACATAATGAATGTGCCAATTTAAACATATCTATTTGCTGGGGAGTGACCACACTACAAGAATGCACAAAGGGAATTTCAGGGGCAAGACCAAACTATTGGAGCACTTGAAAGTAAGGCTATAAGAAGTTTTAAATGTCAGGTCAAGTGATACAAGCACCAAATACAGAAAAATCAGAAGGCAATGGTCACTGCAGTGGTGGAAGAGGTATGTTGTAATTAGGAAACTGTACTTAATGTATTAAAGATAAATAATACACCAGGCAGAAACATCCCCAATGACTGTTATGAACTGAGTTCACATGATTTTGCAACATTGTCACCCACTTTGGTGCAAATGAAATTGACGACAGGTGCAATGAGAAAGCAAAAGGAAATGGATTTACATAGGGCCACGCACACAAATGTTCTCTCCTGATCTTTTCTGACTGATTGTTTTCAGGTTTCGTGTCTTACTAGGGTTATTGTCACAACAAGAACACAACATTGAGCGTAATCAATTTGATAGTGGGTCAAGGTGCCACCTAGAAGCACCACAGACTGCCCATAAGCTCCCGGATGTCCTGATCCAGGTCTGGGAGAGCATACAAGCGGAACCCGACTGAAATATACATTATACTTTTAAGTCACATTGTAAGTTGAACAAATTATACTCGTCCTCAGTATTGGACTCAATGTTGTGCCAGGCAAGCTCGGGCTGGTTTTAAAAGACTGTTTATCAATACATGAGCAGACATCGGAACTGCAGCAGGAGCAGGTGAGTATTGGTAAAGATAAGTACTGTGCGATTAAGAAAGTGCAGGAAATAATGGAAACTGGAGTTCAGATAAACAGGAAGCAGTGCTAATGAACTGACTGGGTGGGACGTCTAAGGGTCACAGATCAACAGTGGTGACAAGATGGTTCCCAGAGAATTCAGACAAGAAATAACCGCGTACCCTCTGATGATGGGATGACAAAGTCAGGTCAGAGTTATGATCAGAGTGCTAATTAACTCACTTAATCTGGGGGGAGTCAGAGGCAGAAAACAGGGTTGTTACAAAGAATTTCCCCAAAGGGATTAATAAAGTATCAGTTGTTGTTGTTGTTACCAAGAAAAAAAAAAAGGTTTACTTACAGTATACAGGTTACAAGTCCAAAATCTGATATCCAATCCACAGCCAGGTCATAGTATTAATCAGTGTAATCGATAAACTCAGAGACTCAGAGGGGTGGGTGAGAATGCTGGATCAGGTCCAAAACAGGATCATAAGCAGAAGGCTGGAAAGTTGCTCACTGAACAGGAGAGCAGAGAATCTGGCAGAGTGCTGAGGCCGGCAGACCTGCTCATTTACAGACAGACAGGTGTGACTGATTTGGCTGATTAGGTGAGTGGAGCAGACCAGAGAGAGAGAGAGAGAGAGAGAGGTGGCAGGAAGTGACCAGGGTGCCAGGCTGAACTGTGACATCCACGTTGTACATTAGTAAATATTCTCAACTTCAATAATTTGTTCATCAGGATCCAGTGTGATGTGATTGTGGGTGTTCCCTTAACTTACTGAGGAGAGTACATTATGTAATTATAGCAGATACATGTAGTGTTGTCAAAATACTACATGCTAAATACACACTACAGAGTTACTTACTAGTTAATTTTTGCAGGTGTAGATTCTTCTAAAAAAAGTCTGATGTATAATTCATGGATTAACCTCCTGTCATTATATAATGTGGTTAAAATCAGGTCTGTAGGTAACAACACATTTTACTACAATACAGTCAGTCAAATGTGAACTAAATTTCTAGATTTATGACATCTGCTTTTATGGCAGCCACAGAGCAGCTTGGCCATTGGCTTTAGTCTTTGCAGTGTTGTTCAAGTGGCACTTTTTGGCCCAGATGAAAGCACTGCGACACTTTGATGTTGGCTCTCTACCCTGAACTGCCGTTTATCTTCAACAATATTGCAGCTAAAAAACGCATGTTACAAGTGTTACAGTTTTAAAATGCAGGTTTTAAGTTTTCTTTTGGCTTTGTCGTAACAGGTTAAAGATCTGAGTTTCACAGGTCAGAAAATGAAATGTTTTTACTATACTTACAGTTGTTATCTCAGGTCTCTTTGTTTTACCCACTAGGTAGCGTTACAGTGACCTTTTAAGATATTGTTAAAATTTTAAACATGTCTCTGATGATGTATTCATTGGCTCCTCAGCCAAGCTGTATCCATATTCATATGCTGGCGCATGTACACACACAAACACAATCACTGAGAACAGCCAAATCCAAAAAAGCTCTATTGTTTTGACTCATCTATTTTCTCTCCTCCTGCTCTGTCTTTCCTTTCTCAATCCCTCCTTCCTCAGACAGGATGAGGTTGCCCTTTCCTCTCCATCCAGCTGGGGAATGCTAATAGTAACACAGCAAGGCCAAGACAATTAGCCAGACACACACACACAATACAGACAAGTGCTAGCAGACCAAAACTTGCCAGTGTATCAGTGAGCAAGGGGAAACACACACACAAACTGAACCACACACGCACAAAGACAGACAACTGTAGTGTCTAGCTTATGCTTCAGCAAACGTTCAGTTTAGTCCAAGAAACAGACTGAAATCAAAACAGAAAGTGAAGGAGAGACAGAACAAGTGAGGCGAGAACAGGGAGCTTGCTGACGCTGAGCTGGACTGAGTCACTCTTAAAGAGAAGCTGCAGACAGCTGCTGCTGCCGAATGAAAGGAGCCATTTAAACAAAATGTGATTGACAAAACAGGTATCACTCAACACCATCTGCTGTATGCAAATATAACCTCCAGACCTAAACTAGAAATAACCTCTTTTACTTTGCTAAATGTCAGTTGTACCTGTAAATAAGAGAATTATTTTAATGTTATGTGTGTGCAGGGAGCCAATATGGAGCTTCCTCTATAGTTCATAAAACACTATAATAAACCAGATGTAGCACTGTGTCCTGTTCATTTAGTACGTCTGTGGCGCTAAGAGCAATGAACTTTTTCATTTATTTATCACAGTTAGTCAAACTGAACAGCTGCACTGTTGTCGTCTGTGCTTTACCCAGTTTTCGTAGCAGTTTTGTTTCTTCAACAGATGGAAATCACCATCAGCGAGCACAACATCAAGGCTATTTGATTCTCTGAATAAATTGGACAAGAGGCTTCTGATTTTGGGAGCAGGCTGCGATGCTGTGAGGGGGGATCTATCCAGAGCCAGACTAGCCAATGACTCTGCATGCTGTTTGGTGCCTGAATGGTAATGGCTCTTTAATGTAGCACAATTCACAGATATCTATGGAATCAAGTAGCTGTCTTAACGGCTGAACGTGCTTCAGGACCTTAGGAAAGTCATTCATGACTTTGTCTGACTGTGGATGAAACAGGAAAATAGGAAATATCAACCTTTTACTCTCCAACTCCTCTCTCAGCCAGCTCCTTCTGACTGTGTAAAGTTATTAACAGAGTGAAAGCGTGTTTCCCAGCCCTCCGCTGATCAATAGCTCATATGCAGTTTGGCAGCACCACTTTAGATGCGGATCTGCTCGGCCGACTGGACATCATCTCCACCAGCATACTTTAATCAGACTGAGTTATTGGGATCTGTGGCTCTGAGTGAACTGGGGGAATGAACGCAAACACACACACACGCGCTCACAAACACAATGCAGCCAATCAATCACTTTAATTGATCAAGTGAATAACAGAGGAAGAACGGACTCAGAGGTCTTGAGGCAGCAAGATGCAGCAATGGACTGTACTGAACTGACACGGCAGGTATCCATACCACCGCCATTACTGTGAGCTAGTTCAGGAGAAGGAAAACACGTAAAACCCATAAAGGGATGACATGAAGGGAGATGGGCCCATGTGTTGTTTTGCATTTTTATCTTCATCTTGACTAACTGGCGTTTCCAGCAGGACCGCAGTTGGAAGAACAAGAGTTACTTCAAAGATGATTTGTGCACCTCAACAATCCACCACTCAGAGAACACATCTGTTGGCAGATCTGAACCGGCGGAAGCCACAAGGTGCCGCGGTGCAGTGCACTGACAGGATGTTGCTGAGCAGTCATTAGGAGCGTTTGTCCACTTGGAAAACACCTCTTCACAAAGCGTCTTCTCTTAAGACATAAAATGCATAGTTGCCTGAAGTACCACACGAGTTCCAAGTTTGAGAAATGTAGGAAATCACTGACTGAAGCAGAAAAGAAAAAGGCAGGCTGAGGGAGTGTAAGATGCAGCATGTGGGTTCCTGCGTGGTCTTTGGAAAAGTGGTGATCAAGGCTACGTTTTAGAAGTTATGATGTGACACGGTCGGACGTGAAACTTTTGAGCCCAAACCCAATCTGGCCCATTTCCATCAGAGGACACAAAATCAATTTCCCCATCTTTACCCCTTTCTTGCAGGCTGTCATTTAGCCACAGCGGGTCTCTGCAGAGCGAGGCAGGATAGAGAGGATTTTTAGAGTCACGGCTGACATCTGGTCAACATATTGACCTGAACAAATATCCAAAGCCAGGAGCTCCCCAGCTGCTGCAGTCATGATCATCATGTGAGGATTTTTGACTACTGATAATGTGCTTTATTACCAAACTTTGAGTAGAAGCTGGCAACTGAAACGATGGTAAGATTTGTTTAAATATAAGAAGCTAAATGCAACCTAGCATGAACATTGTAGCATTGCTCAACTATCTCCAAACCATGCGTTTTTGTGAGCACTTCACACACGGTTTAGTGTGTTTAGGCTGAATAGAACTTTTTCAAATGAGTGTATCAGGAGAAAAACAAAGTAATTATGTGTCCAACTTTTCAATCAGAGTCCTGAAAGCCTCAAGAGGAGTACTACTGTATGTGAGTCTGTAAGGACCTTTGAAATCTCTAAAGAAGAGGCTACTGAGGAACATGACACACTACTGACCTCTAGTGACCAACCATCATAATATACATCATACTTGTCTCAGACTTGGATGAGTACTGAAACGCTTCAACCTAACAATGATTCAACTTCCACATAATTTCACCTGGATGACTGATAACCCTAAAACCCAGATTGAAGCTACCAAGAAGGATGCGTTACAAATCTGTAGTCTAAAGCCTAAAATGTCCTCACATTGAACTATAATTTTAAACAAATTAACATGTGCAAACATACAAACCCATTAAGTGTTTTTACCAAACTTATCAGTGTAGGTATATGAGTGTGACAAAAACACATTAAAAAACATCTTTATTTTAAGAGTCTGCATAACAGCTATTTTAAAATAGCATCAGGTCATCTTTTATAACAACTAGTGACAGTGACACCGACATAAACGCTGTACAATACATGACGACACACAGGGACAACTTCTAGCTTCAACAATGCATGAAAACCTTTTAACACACGTGGGCCAGTGCATAATTTAATCATTAAAACTAATCTCTGCACCATTGTCATATACAGTACACTGAAATTCTGTACGACATATGCACATAGAGAGAGGGTTTACATATTGCTAATGAAGACGTTCTCTTTCATCATCTTATAAAACACATAAAAAAGGGAATGCTAAACAAAAGGTACAAAAATAATACAAATAACAAATACCAACCAATTAAAACTCTTTTCCATCAGAAACTTAACATTTATTTTCAATATTACATATAAGAGATTAGTCTACGTATATAAATATTAAACATATTAACAACTTATATACAGGCTCTTTTACATGAGAGAGTGGCTCATTGAGCTAAAGCTTTCTCTAGTATATCAATGTTGACCAACGGCAGGGTTGCGACTTCGAAAAACACCCTGAAAGACATCAAAGAATAGATTAACATTCATAACTTTATAAAACCTCAGTTTTATCTATATTAAGGACTTTACATGTCTCTAAGACTTACTTATGTGAGTATTTGTTCCTGATGGCCCTCAGCTTCTCGTCAGGAGGAGCCACAAGCATCAAATAGAGCCTTTGGACAACGGGGGACAAATCCGATGTCTGGTAGCCGGAGTGGAACTGCAGGATTGGAGACTAAAGGAAAACAGAAAAACTCAACAAAAAGACTCAAACTCAGGACGAAAACAGCTAAGGAGAGTGAACATCTACAATCAAAACAGAACTGCAGGGGGAAGAAGGTTTTAAAAGATAAACACAAAAACATTTTTTAGAAAAGCATTCACGGTGTTATGGGAACCTACCCATCCTCCCAGATCTTTGGTGACTAGTGCCATCAGCAGGCAGGCTGAGGCCACCAGTGAGCCTCTTTCAACCGCCAGGTCCATGTCCATCAGGCTCATCTCGCAGTAGTACCGCGCCAGAGTCAGCGTGTCCATGCCCGCGCTCACACACTGCGGGGACAGAGAAGCAAACACTCACACGAGGGAAGGCAGAGCTCAAAGGATTGTGAAGAGCACACACACATAGGATGATGTCGGAATCAAAGCCCTACATAACGAAAGCTTCCCTGAGGACCTTTGGGAGGTCCACTGAGAAAAGGTGATGTAAAATCTAAGAGCCAAACAAGCTTCTGTAGTGTAAATGTCAACTTCACACATGCGAGGAAATGTCTCCACACGCACCTTGGCATAGCGTCTGAGGAAGCGATAGGGGATGGGGATGTTGATGTCAAAGGACAGCGTCTGAAGGATACTGGCCTCCATGGAGATTAGCTCCTCCTTCTTGTACGCATCGTCACAGATATACAAGAAGTCCTCGATACACGGCGGGCTGCGCTCCTGCACGTCCAACAAATACCAAACGTTAAAAGAGAACGACAATCTACTGAAACTTTATCTGCAGTCTGTGTGTCCGTACCTCGAATTTGGAGGCTATGAGCATGGCAGTGGAGCCGACTAGCTGCAGCATCTCCCTGTGGATTGGAGTCTGGGACAGGTAGTGGTCTGCCATCTTTACAGCCAGGTAGAGGGTCTCGTGGTACAGCTCAAAGTTCTCCTAAACAAACACAGAGCGAATAGAGCGCCTATCAGACACGGTGCCACAGACACAAACAGCGCTACAAGTTCAGTTAGAAGTGAGGGAGAAATTCAGCAGGAACACCAGCACACGGTGTTTCGCAGCAAATTAATTTCTCAACTGTAATTCTCCAACCACTAAACCCAAACACCCCGAAGCTTTAATTAGATGGATTTCTTTTACATTTACAATTGGATTACTTCTTTGTATCAGCACCTTTGAAATCTTTTATTAACACAAAATCCCACCTGCACTTCAACCAGCCAGTCGATCAGGATCGCCCTCATCTCCGAGTTGAGGCTGGGCTGCTTGGGCATGTAGTTACAGAGGACAAACTTCTCCTGCAGACAGCACAACAGAAAAAGGATGAAATGAAAACTCAAAGATGAACTCTGAATTCAGAACTTGTCCCTGTATTAACACAGTTCACACCCCCTTTGGCATTCAGTAAGTGCATTGGTTTGGCTCACCTCTCTCTGTTTGAGGTAGTCGAAGATGTCCTTGGCGTATTCCGGGCACATGTAACTGTCCTCAGAGTTTTCAGAGTCAATGTCAAATTCCACTGGGATCTGAAAAAGGCCAAGAAAAGAAATACAGAGTTACTTCCAATATTTACAAAGACAGTCTGTCAAACAAGTCAGACGTTTCTTTGGAAATGTAGTATTCCCCCTACCTGCTGCCTCTGGAGGTGTGCTGGCACTTCTTTGGCAGCAGGGGACGTAGCAGCCGCCAGCTCTTCTACTGGAGCTGCTCCGCTCCTCTGCGGTTCCTCCTCACAGGGTTTCTGCCCCTCTAGGTCAGACCTTTCTTTCTCAGCAGGCGCTCCCTCCGAGCTCACAGACGAAGACCTGCAGAGAAGGAGAGGCAGGGCATTAAAGCTATCTGCTACTAATGAGAAGAACGCGCAGTGCAGGAAGAGCGAGAGAGGAACGGTTACTTTATCAAGTTGGCCTGATTCTTTGCAGACACCACGATGGAGCTCGTTTTCTTCGACGCCTTTTTGGTTGGTTCTTTCTTCCTCCCTGGAAGGCTGATCTGAACCTTTTGAGCCTGTGAACAAAGTCAAGATGAATCAAAATGTCATCACTATGAAAAAACATATTTCCTGCAGCCTTTGTTCAATTAGAAAGCTGCTTATAAACACACAGCCTACGTGAGAAAGCGTGACTGCAATCCTGATCATTTAAGTGCATGTAAACGCACTGAGTGACAAGACGCGTTTGCACAGCAGTGGATCAGATCTCTCTACCACCTTGTTAGCGTCACAGCAGGAACTTCTCACAGCTACGGGGAGAGCGAATCGACACGACCCCTCGTTTCACGCCAAGCCGTGTACACACATTCACACCACTGTGCAGAACTACTGCGAGCCCAGTTACACCTTCACAACAACACCCAGGGATGCAGTGCGCACACACACACACCCACACCCTCTACAGAATTCAAGTTCAAGTTTACAGAACAAATCAGACAGCAACTGGTTTAGTTACATCCTATAGATATTCTAGACGTATGAAATACAGCTGCTGCATCCCCCCACTACCACACACTGTGACCACCACCGTTGTGTTGGGTACATACAGCGTGTCACTTACTGAGCCGTGGCTGCCATCTCTGCTGGGCCGACAGACACAATCTGACAGACACACACTGACAGCCTGTCGTCAAGAGGGACGCACGGTTAAGACAAATAACACGCCGTGTGGGGATCATCCTAAGCTCAAACACATCATCCTGGACACAGCAGTGTGTTTAAATATAGCCTGACACTCTCAGTAACCAAGCCTGGATTACTGCACTCGCTAGTATTACTACAATAATACAGTAAAGAATCAAGTACTCGCCAAGATTGTCAGTCTACAAATGTATGGTTTTGCTTTGTGTAAAGGCAGCTCTCATGATTTCTCACATCATCCTCTACGAGGATGGATGGAGGATGTTTGCCTCCATGGTTTCTGTTTTGCATCAAACTTTATTAGAATCAGGTTGTGCAGACAGAGATCCTATGCATAAAAGATAATCTAAGAAGAGGACATCTTTTTTCGTGCTTTGCATTTCCTCCATCTAGTTTGTATACTCTGAATCGTGACTTACATTGGTGATGTCGATGAAAGCAGTCCTCTTCTTCGGAGCTCCATGAGGAGGGGAGGAAGACCTCTTCACCTGTGGGCCTTCCTCCTGCTACACGCGAACAAAGCGGGACAGAAAACACAAGGTATTATTCCCAAATCACGTGCTCGTGTTGTGCATGTAACGTTAGCACGTTAAACAGTAAAGATCCAGTGGTTTGCACTGAAGACTTAAGTTTCATGAAACGTGGGCCACAGGCTCTGCAGGAAGGTGGGGTTTGTTTGCACCACGTACACTGAGCTCCACACAAGAAAACAAATGATGGCGTGATTCTTCTTTTTACCTGATTTTCCGTCTTTGTTGTATTTAACTTGGGTATCTTGCTCCCAGCGGTCACTGCGGGTTTCTTAACCCTCGGAAAAGGCATGACTGGCTCCTTTTATGCTCCCAAAACAAACGCTGCAGCTTTGAACAATGACTAAAACGGCGGACTGGCCCTGTAAACAACACAGAGCAGCTGGATGTTAGGATAATTATTTTTTAGTTAGCGTTAACGTTAAATAGACTCTGCATCATGAGGTTTTCTAGGTGGGGTTTTCAGACGTGAACCGGGAAGCTATGCATGCAAAATATTATTCTAAACTCGCTCATATTACCTTACCGTAGTCTATAGTTTTTGCAAGTTTGATCCGATCGCTTGCTTTAAACCCCGCAAACACCACATGTAGCTCGTTTAATTGTTGTAAATTGTCCAGGTTTTCTGCGCCGCTTTCCTGACGAGAGCTCAAACGACAGTGTTTCAGCTGAGGATCCAAATCTGCTGCCCTGCGCTCCCATTGGCTGGAATTTGAGCCGGGCTGACCAATCAGAAGGTCGTACAAGATGCTGTTGCTAAGGAGCGCTGGTTTCAAAATGCGGCGCGTCGGTGAGCAAAATAATGATCACAAAAACAGAAGCGTTAGAGGTAAATTATTATTAATGTAAATACCAAAGTGGTAAATTGTAAGTTTGTCATGCTACGTATTATACACGTCTGTTTTTTGTTAAGTATAATCCGTTCAAAAATAAATAACCCCCGCCCACCCCTCTTTGTTGGCTGAAATTCAGCGAACACTGTGGGAGGAGCTTGTAGGATTTAAAACCATCATAACAACCAAGCAGTTTAGGCGTCGGGGATTTTGTTGATGTTTTCTTTATGACCAACATCACCTAAGTCTGCTCCTTACTGTCAGTATTTCTATAAACACACTCGTTGGGGTTTTTTTCTTTGTGGCCCTAACATGATAAACTTTCATTCATTAATTTATTCATTAATATATACGTCCATAAATAAATTAGTCCAAAAAAGAAGTGTCCTACTTTTCTATATTTAAATAGCACTTGCTGCGTAACAGTAATTATTTTTGGCCACTCATAGTTTGAGAAGGTAAGACATGATGGGAGATGCACCCTCGAAAGTGCAACACACTGCATGATTATGAACATTTATAGGTTGTACATGTCACAGAGTATACATTTTCCCCTAAGTATTTAGTTTCTCAGATTTGCCTGTAAAAGTTAGGTCTTACATGTGTGTGTGTTTGAATTTAATTTACACAGTCAATAGACCTTAAAATTTAAGCATTCATGTTGAGCAACAAGCTTACTCACACGCAGAAGTATTTCCTAAACTGAAGGCGAAAGAGCAGAGATGGGCCTCCCGGGACCCACAGCACAGAGTTACTTCAGTAACGGTTTGCATAATAGCCGGTCATAAAATTTGTGGATCACATTCGTGCAGCCAGAGGGTAAGTTCAGCACGGACACCATCATGGCACACATCACCTGGCAACTCACATCCATCCAGCTTCAGGGGTTTGGGAAGGTCAAACTCCTGTCTGAGCAATGAGAAGTGAGACCATAAAATGTATGTCAGTGTACAATAATTTTAATCCTCTAACCTGGAGAACAATATTAAAGAGGTATGTCATTTCTGAACATCTTTCTTCAACAGAAGAAAAAAAAAAACAAGTCCCTGGGCACAGTCTGTTTCAACATTCATCCCACGTTCGCTTTATTTGAACAGGATACTCTAATGCAGCTTCATGGTCTTCAGTTCACGCAGTGCAATCTGGCGTCTAATGGGGTCCACGGAGAGATATCATCTCACAGCACTGCTTTTATTTCATCTCCCCTCCCTGTTGTCCTCATCCAAGACAAAAAGCCTTCATAAGAGAGCAGTTTCTTCCAGATTGCTTGTGTCTCTGTCAGAGCTGAGAGGGATAATACTTTGAAGCTGCGAAGAAATCCACACGGGGTATGAGCATAAAATTCAGGGTCACACCGGTGATGTTTCATATAGAATTTCACAAAACTGATCAGATTGTTGTCTGAATTTTCCAGTGGTGGACTCCAAGTTTACTCAGGGGTGATGTATAGTACGCAATAAGTATAAATATGGTGTACTTCTTTAACTGTTACATTCTACTAATTAAAAACTTAATTCAAGATTCAAATAAACCAATTAATCCCAGAGGGAGATTGTTTAGAGGGAAATTTTGTACTTTTTCTCAGCTTTTACATGTAAATATTTTCCACACAAAACGTGATTGAAGCAGTGTTTAGGACACATTAATTGATTAATTAATCAGTTAGTTAAAGTTAATCAGTAGGTTTACACAGTTTCTATGCATTTGTCATTTCCTCTTGTTGTCACTCACATACACAGCTACGCACTTTGTCTTCCTACCTCTCTCGTATACACAGGCACCCACACACAGGAAGCGAGCGAAAACTGGTGAACTTGTTTGTCAAACAATTTCCGTATAAAATCATTTGCACTGGAGACACTTGACAAACCATCACCTTTTGACATCTGGTAAGTTGTTCTACACGCAGGCAGTACACAGTGTCTGACGTTTCCTGCCCCTCCTTATCATATTTTGTATTACAGTTGATTTTAATGTCTACATATTACATTTATAGTTTTAAAATTCATATATACTACCAGTCAAACGTTTGGACACACACAGGAAATACCATGTTTTCATAAAAACATTCATGTCATCAGCTGTGTTATCATCTGATGATCACTTCTCCTTTTGAATTAATACATGTACACTAGCAAAAATAACGTGCTAGAAGACAGTACTAATGTTTCCTGATGATAGGATAGTACATTTATTAATATTGATATAATGTTATTAAACTGTTGTTTTCAACTACTGTACAATGTCTACACTGTATTTCTGATCAATTTCAAGTTATGAAATCTGCTTTTCTTTTGAAAACATGTTAATTTCTATGTGTGTCCAAACTTTTGATTGGTAGTGTATGTCCAGAACCTAAATAATATTTAGTATAGTATATACTTCTATTTTAAAAGTATAGTAGTGGTAGTATGGATTTGTCACATCGCCTTAGGGACACTAAAAACTGTTGTGGAAGATAAAAGGTTAACTGCGGCATTTCCAGCATTCCTTTACAACACACTGAACCGCTTTTGGGCTTCATACTAGTGAGCAGTAATGTAGAAACTTCGAAAGAAAGACATAGGCGAGGTGTATTAGTATCATCAAATGAGTATCTACAATCATATAATCAACATTTACACATGTTGTTTACGCAGGAACACCTAGAAATCAAGTAGCATCCTCAGCTCATAACCGTCGCTGCTGTGTCCTCTGTCAATTGCCAGGAGAAAACATTCCTTGTTTTATCTCTAATTTGTTTCACATCTGCACGTCATTCTCTATCGCGTGCTCCTCTCTGGGCTTTGGACCTGTGCTGTGGTTCACTGAGTGAATAAACTGTGATATGTGATTGCAACGAGCATAGACTGTGATCATTTGTGAAGTTACCTCTGAAGTCACACAGAGTGTCAGCTTGGAGAGAATTTATTAGTTTATTATTATATTTATATCACATACCAATCAATCTATTTGTGAGAAGACTAAATCCACTAATGGTTGTACAGTAGCAGTAAAACCTAAGAAGAAAAGGAAGTTGAGTGTTACATTAAGTTTCGCATTACTTTCTCTCATCTGTTTCTATTTTTCTGTCAAAAACATATAAAAATAACCTACTTCGCAACACTGAGGCTAGCTTGAAAAACGGGACACATTTTTCTGTAGTTTCTGTTCTGTTTAAATATGATTATTTGATGACATAACAGCATTCTGGCATTTTTGGCATTTCGCTACCTAGACATGTTAGATGTTTGTCTCATGCGTATATCAGTGTTCAACAGCAAAGTCGTGTAACATTTGTTGTGCCCCATTTCTGACATTAAAATCTTTCAAGAAAGCTCTATACACATCATTTAAGATGGGTTTAGTGCTTATCTATACCAAACTGAAACTTCTTGCTAGTCACATCCTGGATAGCTGACAGCTCATACGGTGACAGGCTGTGGTCAGAGGCATCAGTCTTACTTTCATGAGACTGCAGAGAGAACTTCCTGTTCTTTCTGCCTCTCTGCTTTCGTCCTCTATTTTTACATGTCTACTGATTACACTTTCTATTTTACTGTACATGCAACATTCTTTCAATTTGTAGCTTATCTATTTCTTTTCTAATCTTACACAAGCAAGGAATGTGGTATTTGCAGAGCAGAGACTTTGAACGAAATGCTTCACCAGAGGAAATATTTAAGCTTTCAAGGTTTAACTGCTGGCAAGCAAAATCCCCAAATCAGCTAATTATAGGAACAAGGCAGTGGTTCAAACCATCTTTGGACTCTTTCACAGTCTTTCATTTTTTCTTGTTACGAAAAAGACTCCAAGAAAAACAGTATTTCCTGCATTCTGATTAAGATGATTGCTTTTATCCTCACAGGATCTGATGCAGGCCGAGAGTGCAGCTTCCAGGGTGCCAGAGCCCACTCCACAAAACCTCAGCACTGCTGAAGGCCTGAACAGAGTCCCCCTAAACTCGGAGGCTCGCGAGAAGTTTGCCGAAAATATGGCAAAAAACATAATACAGTCGATTCTAAGCCAAATGGAAGTTGTGCAACCCAGAGTGTCCAGTCGTAAACACGATGAGGAGGCTTTGGCTGAAGAGTTGGCTTCAGCTGTGATTGACATTGCTCTGAGGGAAGTAAGCAGAGGTCAGAGTGTAGAGGGTTTCCAGACTTCAACATCAGCCGGGGTAAAGATGGGTGATGGACAGACTGAAAGGCAGTCTTTTTTAGATGAAGGTGGGAGACAAAGAGAAGCTTTGAATGCAGATACAGAGATAGAACTCCAGTCCACCAAAGACAGACAGCCATACCACCCCCCTCTGTCGCAGTCAGGGCTTCCCGTTGTGGGATCACTCGACTACCCCGATGCCCCTCCAACTACCCCTCTTCTCCCTGAACTTGAGAGGAGCCGCCACAGTTTTGCCCGGAAGCTGAAAGGAGGCTTGGCAAAGGTTTTCTTGCCCTCGCCTCCTCCACCGACGCCAAAGGAGAAAGAGGGTGACTCTGACGGTGCCCATAATGACGGCCGGGTGGAATTAATGGAGCAACTGATGCATTCACTGTGCACAGATGAAATGACAACAGACTGTGCGGAAGTAGGTTCTCAGCACGGAGCCGCAATGGAAGCTTTCGCAGAGTCTCTTTCATTTGATATTATGGAGTGGGTCTTTAACGCCAAAAGCATAAATCAGAAAGTAGACGACAGCAGTCTTCATCTATTAGCTCACCAGCTAGCTGAAACCATCATCACCTCCTCCCTCGATGAGGCTAAAATGGTTATCTAGCCATTTAATGTGATCATTGGGATCATATTTGTGATGACTGGCATGTGTTTGCACACACAGGAACAAAAATATTGATATCCATCCATGTTACCTTCAGGCTAACTACCACTGCCTGAAGTTTTCATCTAAGTGTGGTTTGCAGCAATAACATTGTTCCATAATCTAAAGTTGACTGTTTTGTTTTGACAAGAAAGTTCAGTCAAAGCTCATCCAGATGAAAAGTTTAATCCTGAAACATTACCCAGTTATTGCAAAAGATGACCACAAATCTAACATAAACAAAATAGGCTTGACACATAGTTAGAATTTACTGTGGCACTTTCATAACCTGGACACTGTACATTATAGATGCTAGAAGATAAACCTAAAGTAGAAGTTTCATGCCAAGATGAATAAAAAATACATTGTCACGAACACACGCATGGTTGTAATGTAATTTTTACTGGGAACCAGCAGCAGTGACACTATGTGTCCTTTAGATGGCAGCACAGGAGCAACGTTAACCTATTCAGGTAACTGACAACAGTTGGAGTTAGTTCAGTTTTCCATTCACAAAGGAAAGTTTAGCTCTAAAAACACATGCAAAGAACTTTTATTTGTCTATGTGTAGTGTTAGAAGAACTATATTAAAGATTTTTCCCATGATGGACTACACACTACAAACTACAGATACTGTGGGAGTATCACGATTAAGATATGTTTCTTTGTAAATCAAAAAATGACGCATTGTAGATGATTGATGAGTTTGTATCCCATCACAAGTAATGATGTGCTACCCCACTGCGCAATAGGGTGTGATGTTGGGAACTTATTGGGTTATTTCCCCTCGTAATTGGCCTAATTTTTTAAAATGCAGAGTGACTCATTCATCCCCAGACATAGCAGAATATTTGCATGTGGTATAAATTTGCGTTCTGGCTCGAAGATAACACACTTTCTTTACTCACTCATTGAGGTCAGATCTGGAATAAGAGGGAGCCATGGTGTTTAACCAAACAGTGATGTGATCCAGCAAAGAAAAAAGAAAAAAGTTCTAAACCTTTAAGAGCAGGTTTCAAATAACACACATACAGATCTGCATAACATATAAAACAATTTTGTCTCTCTTCAACACAGATGGGGTGAGAAGGAGAAAGGACATATTCTTCCTCTGTGCATACACAGGACTGTAATCGATCACTGACAGTCTCATCTGGGAGACATAAAATGGATCAACTAAGAGTTAGAGCACAAACTAGTAAAATGTACAGTGCAGCAGTTTAATGCGATACGCCTGAGTGGCCAACGCTGCGCCTTGTTAATGACCACATTTCACATTCTGCCTCCAGACTTTTAGCCTTATATTCACACACAGGCCTTAATGCTCAGTTCAGATTTAACAGTCAGATCTTTTTATGTTGATGGTACGCATGCTGCTGTCCTGAATTGACACGAGTGCACATTTAATAGAAATGTGAGTCATGTGTGTACAACAACAACGACAGCAACATAATTTGACATAATTTTCCTCAAAAACTGTTCCGTTACAATACTTTCATCACATCAGTCAGTGCTGCACAACATGCTAAAGATGTTAAAAAAAACAACAACATGATTTCTGACCTGACCATTCTCATAGTGGCCACATCGGTTTTTCATTTAAGAAAAAGTGACACAAATAGTTAAGCCAAGAATAGCTTCCATATCCATATAACACATTACTGACTGGTTTTGAACATTGAAATGTTGCACAACTCAGCTGTTTATCTGAGCCGCACATTCACACAGACAGACCACAGAGCACACACATCAACTTGGCTGCGGTGAGATGTTGGTCCCTCGGCTCTGATGCATGTTATGTTACTGAATGCTTAGTCTGAAATTTCCACGCCCACTGCTGATCACCATTATGTTTTTACCCACTGACCGAGACACACACACACACACACACACACTGATGGATATGCTGAAGGGATGGGTGGAGAGCTGTGGTGTCAGAGGAGGCACACACACATCTGGAGAAATGCTTGTTATGTTGTCAGGTGGTGTTTGGCTGCCAGAAAGAGAGGGACACTGAGAGGGAGGATGTAAAAGCATGATAACACACAATGGACTTGGTGTACAGCAAGAATTTTAAGCAAGTCTACACATTTAAGAGTGCACAGTTTTAGATCTCATATTATAAATCAGTAATATTTTTTGGGCACATACAGAAACATATTTTGACTTTAAACCTTAGGAGCAAATATGTTGCAAACTATCACTTATATACACTCACGTCCTGTTTCTGGCCGCTTGAGTCTCCTTGCAGCTCTATTTTAGTCTCACATACTGTATTTGGTTATTTGGAGTTCTCCAGCTAGCTGCCAGCTATGCGTCTGCTGTCTGGTGCAGAACGACAAAGTTGATGAGAGATAGTGAGGGTGAACCCAAAAGTTTTTTATGGTAAATGATGTGTTCCATTGCTCATATGAAATATTTATATTTTACATTGCAAAGTACTTGTACTAAAGACACTTTCACATTATTTGCATCATGGCGGCACTAGCACTTGCAGCTATTTCTCACCAGAACTTCACTTGATCCTGTTTGACTGCATCTCAGTGCTGTGCCAGGGGGATGTAGATGTGAACCTTTTATGCTGACACAATTTCCTTTCCACTTATTTTATACAGAGTCTGATGATTTTGGATGACTTTCTTGAGTTCAGACAGATTTTCAAAATAAAGGTTAAACCTTTATTTGCATTTTGTAGTGTGTTACGTTGCTCTAATGTTGGCAGTAGTCTTAAGGTTAAAGACACCGCTCTGTGACTGCAGGACTGCTGGTTTTAGTGCTTTGACTGTCTGGGAAAACTGTGTCCTTCAGTCAAGTTGCATTGAAATACCCTGCAACAGATGTTGTAAGCAGCTCCCAGGTCTGACTTTAAATGAGCTACTGAAAAAAAGGTTTAATGGCTGACTGAATTTCCCTACATAATAATTCAAACAACCAAAAAGAAAGAATCTGCAAATACTGACCTTGAGGTGAAACCTATTCATCTTTGGTGTCAGTGTAGGTGGCTATAAGAGCAGCATTTTAAGGCTGCTAAGTGCACATATCAGTGGATTTTACAAGGGTACCACGGGCTACTGGTGCTAAGTTCATAAATCTGAGTGAGGTGGGATCAGCACACCCGCAAAGAGGAGAATTCAGACTTGACCTTCTTGTTAACACTTATTAATCAATTGGCCACAAGAGGCTCTGCTTTTTATTTTTCTACCTTGGTAACTGATAATAAAGAAGAATGAAGCAATGCTGTTCTATGTGTTATTTTACAGACTGTATGAAACACTGCTGCAAATGAAACCGCGTTTTTATTCCTAGTTTGTGCCACCAAAGCATTACTATTACATGTGCGTAAGAAAGCAAAATGTTCACTTTCATTTAAAGCAATAACCAAAACAATCTTTAGCAAAATGTTGCTCTGAAAGTATTTCTACAATCCTCAATGAACTCAATATTCAATCTGCTGTGTGGTTTCAACCTGTTTGCCAAGTTGTGCTACTTTGCTCTGATCTAAACAGTAGCAGGATGTGATGTTTCTTCTTGCTGAGTATTTGTAACAAATTGACATTTCAGTTAAACTGGTCTTTTGCATATTGTTTAAAAAAAAAAAAACAGGGATCTACAGTGTATCATTTCCAGATATCTGGATCAGGAAACACACCTTCGATTTGACAAATCAAAGTTTTCTTCTTAAATAGTGCCACAGATGGATGATAGATGATTTCTTTCCTGTTTTACAAATGTGGTAATATCCAAAACGATTTTAGCACTCTGCTTCTAAACTGACCACAGTTTTTGTTTCACATTCAGCAGATTTCAGGTCGAGTATCACGTTACCACAACAACACGTCCCCTCTGGCAGCCCCCTTCTGGAGGTCTTCCCAGAAGACTGTGGTTTCCAAGCTCTTACTCCAGACTGAAAAAAAACCCCCCACCTCAACTGATCTGATGATAACAACAAGAACAATTGAAAACACATTTTAAAGGACGTCAGCTGCAGTATTAGCAAATAGGATCATCTGCTTTTTCACAAATCTCACTGCGGTACTTGTACGAGCAGGCGTTTGACTAGAAGCACCGGTGCAGGAGCTAAGTGTCAGTCTGTTGTAAACAGTCAGAGATTTGACGATTGGGAGGGTCAAACTCACGACTCTGAGGTGTTGCACAATCATCCAAGACAAAGACACGTTTCAACACTTCTGCCCTCAGGAGGTCGACTTCAAACCCTAGACTGTGTCAGTCCCATCATAACAGACATTTCTCTTCTTTCTCTTCTTTCACCTCAGTTAACAAAACATTAGTGCTGTTGGTTTAACCATCTGCTTTTTGATGTCTCTTACAGTCCAAGTTTTGTTAAGGTCTCACCTGCAGACCACAGCATCCGCGTCCTGGACACAGACGCACTGAGAGTGCGAGCATGTCAAAACAAAAAGAGCTAAAAGTTGCTTAAAATATGACTGTTCCTAAAAGAGCAAAGTCTTAAGAGGAGAAAAGTTTCCTGTCCTTAGGCTTGATCAACAGCTCTGATGCTGGATGCTCACACACCACTTTCCAGCTGTTTGCAGTGATGGAGAGGAAACAAAGATAAAGACCACAGTTTACAGCTGAACACTCAAAACCGTTTATGCCCTTCTCCTTCATTTAAAGTCTTTATAGTCCATTTAGAGGAAGATCTACGCTGCTTTGTGAATTCAGTAAGACAAAGCCAGTAGTCACTGCTTTTTGCTCAGCGCTTTATTCATCACTCATTAAGTTAACAACTCCCAGTGAGTGGCCTGAGTGCAGCTTTGTCATGTTATTGGAAACTGAAGCGCAAATATTTCATCATGGCTACACGTTTCACATTTACTAGAGGGTGTTGAACAAATGTTTGCTCTTAAACAGTGTTAAGCTCTAAAACAGACTGAAAGACAAACACTGGATGTATCAGGTCAGAAAACACAGATATAAAGAGGGAGGATACAGAAAGAGATGAACTGATTGTTTTTATTTTAGAGGACTGAAAATCACCATATTTCAAAACATATGATTAAGTAGATTAATGATTAATCTGCTTTTGTTGAAGTAGTATAAAAATGAAAGTTTGGCTGTGGGTCGGGAAAGACGTTTGTTGGAAGATATGTACACGTACAAGAAAGATATTTACTTGCAATAAACAAAACCCCACTAATTTTTAGCGTCGTAAAATATCAAGGAAAAAAAAAAATCTCAGTTTAGCTGAACAATCTGTTTCTGAATGGTTCACAAAACTAGTTTCATTTTTTCTGGCTGCTAACTTTAAAATGGATGATGCATAAATACAGAGTTGGTTGTTTGCCACCAACCTGCACAAGACCTGAATAACAACCTCTCTTGTTTATGTTGACATGTTACCATAAAATGAATAAGTTGTAAAACTGTGATGTGCAATCCCGTGTGGGATGGGCCTGTCATGTTTGCATGACACAGAACTAAAATAAACTAACGCCCATATCTAAAAATCTGGAATCAGATATTTTTGCCTTTTAAGATGGAAAAAATGACTAAAGCTTGGTTGTGTTCCAGCTCTTCGTCCAAATCTGGATCCAAAAGGACCAAGAACCCACCCTCAGCTCGTGAAGCTCAGACTTAAACCTGGTCTCTCTCTCAAAGTCTGAATTTATTCCACAGTGGTCAAAAATGATTAAAGAAGTGATCACATTATCTAAAATATATTCTCTTTGTGAAAAAGTGCTTAATATGTTTGTTTTATCTAATGAATAAATAACAGTGAAGCGGTGTCAGGTGAACATCTGTTGCTGTGCTTCTCCTGGTGTCATGTGCCTAGAAAGCAGCGCAGAAACTGAAAGAAAAGTGACAGAGAGAGAAAGGAGAAAGGGCGAGAGCATTCCTCCGCAGCTGCAGGGTGATGAAGAGGTTAACCCAGCCCCTCTCTGCTCCTCTCTCTTGGTTGCAGCCCATCGGTCCAGTGCTGCCTCCTCCTGCGGCTCCAACCCCACTTAACGCAGCAGCTGAGCGCTGAGCAGACATGGACGCATCGAAACTTTAACTTCCAGCTCGTCTTTCGCCTCTCCCGTTCCTCTCCAGCTGTTTCTCCCCGCCGAGCTCCGAATGACGAACTGCACACACATGGAGATCTGATTTCGCTCTGATTTGTCGGTCAGTCGGTCAACTCCGTGGAGGCTGCCGTTGTTTTGCTGCGCCCTTGGTTGTATGGTCTACTCATGCGTCGGGAATGCCATGGCCACTCCGAGCGCACAGCAACAGCAGCACCAGGATTATTTCAGATCGGTCAGCAGCGAGTCCACCACCTACATGATGGTCCCGGCCGCAGGGCCGAGCGGGACGAGGCGCAAGGAAGCGCCGTCCAAGATGTGGGTGGCGATGGTGGTGATTGTGGTGGTGGTCCTGCAGATTGCCTCCACCACGGGGCTCTTTGTCTACCTGAACATGTCCATATCGGAGGTAAGAGCTGGTTTTCTACTCGTCTTAAGGAGTTCAGGAGCCGCACTGCTGTATGTGAGAGAGTGAAGCCTCAATCAGCACCGTGCTGAATGTTACATTCGTCTTATTCTAGTGATGATACAGAAACATTGACAGAGTCTGTGCGCAGTAATAGGCTGGCTGCATGAATGTTAAACATCACCAGACTATTACAGTCAACAGAGACAAACTTAGCGCCAAACTTCTGCAGACGCGGTGTAGAGAGTTGTTCATTTCTAGAAGAGGTTTGGTGACGTTCGCCCCAGTGTCTGACTTGTCAGGCGCTCGGAAAAAAAAACCCAAAAAACAGCCGTGCCTGACTGAACTTATTGAATATTGCAATGCGAAATTTACAAGTAATCATCAATCAGGGCAGAAGCAATAAACAATGTGTTTGGCTGTTCGAAATAAACGTGCGTAAAGAAACATATTGGAGACATGTGGGTAAGCAGAAAGCAAACTGAGAGACTGCCTCAGGGTTGTGCAGAGTGTGCTTGAAATAATCACATACTGAAATAATCAGTTGATTAATAATGAAATAATCACATACAATTAATACTATTGTAAATGTGTGTGCAGACTCATTTATTGTGTTTCTATAGCATCAATAAAAACCAATGAGCTCTGCTTCTGTCACTGCACTGAAAGTGAAAACTGACAAGGTTATTTGAAAAAAAACAAAAGTTAAGTGCTGTCAGAGATGTGTCCCAGCAGGGGAAGGTATATGATGACAAGTGAACTCATTACTCTCCAAGCTAGTCCTCATGTGTGTCGTTATTGCTCAAGGATGGAGGCGAAAGGTGTTTTTGAGCCAGACTGAGACTCATATTGTTGCAAATATTAAAGGTCCACTATTACCTCTCTGTCCTCCTTTAATTCCACTGGGAATTAAAACCCTCAAACAGTTCAATAGGTGATGAGGTGAAGTGTCAATGAGAAGTGTTACAAATGCTTTATGCTGCACAGGGATTGTACACATTTGTCTTTTCGGTGATGAATCCCTGCAGGGCCCCTGTTTAAACTATAAGAAAGCGGCTTCAGTGTTGCACCGTGCATCACAAATGTGTCTAAGAAGATGCATAATGTGTCACACACGTTCCCCTCTCTAGTGAAAACTGACTTTAGTAAGTGGGGGTGATAAAGTCACACAGCTGTGCGCTGTTAAAGACCTCGATCGAGCACGTGTCCTGCACCAGAGCTGAGGATAATTTAGCCCTGACACACGAAACCGGAGCACCTCACTGCCACGCTGTCTTACATCTGAAGTTATGTTTTTGCTTTATGTTTTTACAGAAGTTCCTTTTGTTGTTGTTGTTCTTGGCCACACGTCGCTCTTTCCAACTTTTAGCTGTTAGTGACAAACACATACGTGAGAAGG
Source organism: Ctenopoma multispine (assembly GCA_034779795.1). NCBI lineage: Eukaryota > Metazoa > Chordata > Actinopteri > Anabantiformes > Anabantidae > Ctenopoma > Ctenopoma multispine. The sequence goes on from JAUYWH010000010.1 coordinate 10,027,124, forward strand.
AAGAAATGACAATAAACTCATCAGTCATTTCTAATCATACTTAAGATGTTGTATCTGTTTTAGGATAAATGCCACTGCTGAAGCAGCAGTTATGTAGCTGATAAAAGCTTTCTGAGCATCTGAACGCTGATGTTTTAGTTTAGAGTCCTTTGATTAAAAAGAGAAGTTATCACCAGGCAGGGGAAACCCAGGCCAGAAACAGTGCATAACACAATGACACACTGCCTTAAACCATAACATTATTCTCCAATGATGTGACCTGTTCTGCTAGAACTACAACTTCTGACATGTTTTCTAAGTTTTAAACAGATTTTTGTGAGAGGATTTTAACAAATATGTAAACATAGATGCATCTATGTGCAGCTATGTCTGTTTCTGATTGACTCATTGGCATAAAAGCAGCAGTGTTTGTATCAGTAAAGTCATCTGCGGGGATGTATTCAAAATAACGCAAAACAAAACTTTAATGCTACTTTTATTAATAGATCAAAATGTGTTTTAGCACCGTCTGGTTAGTGTTTCTTCGCTGCAACATCAGATGAGGCAGGAAATCACATAAGGAATAGTTTAGAGATGATACTGCACAGAGACGAAACAAAAACACGGAGGAGCTATGCATCTGCATGGGGGGATTCCCCCCCGATTGTCATGTGAAAGGCCAGCCAGCTATTTTAATCTAGAAACAGACCCTTCTTTGAATGGCGGAGTTACAGCCCATGTCATCCTGACTTAGACAAAAGATGCCCGGAACAATACAATTTAAAGAGGAATTCTCCAGCGTTGCCTCAGTGCTGCTGCATTCACACACAAACAAACACTCACGTGAAAATCCAGAAGCCCCCCGGTGTCGTGGGTGCGCGTCGTTTTGTTCCACGGCTGTGGTCCAGTGAATTGATTCTGTGACACTGGAAACAGAAACATTTATTATCCATGGTACAGTGTCAGTGAGTTCGTATTAGGGGAACTTGTTATCTGCATTCAAACGGGATTGATGGTCACTCACTTTCAGTCGGGACCTTTTAGGTTCTCGTGCTATTTGGAACATTTTTGGGATTGCGTGTGTTTGAGTGATGGACTTTTAATTTATTATACTTCAAAGCTCTGCTTTATTATTGTTTGGGTTCACTAATGCTCTGACTCACCTATGCATGCAACAGTACACCCAGTGTGTGTGTGTGTGTGTGTGTGTGTGTGTGTGTGTGTGTGTGTGTGTGTGTGTGTGTGTGTGTGTGGTCTGAGCCACACAGAGAACATCTCACTTATTGTGGATGTTTGTTAGAGGTGTGTGGTCTTTTCTTGAATCTTTTCTGTCTGTGTTTTTGTGATTGTAAGTGGGTCTTTGTGTGTGTGTGTGTGTGTGGGTGTGATGACCGCAGATGATCAAGGAAGATGATGTCAGTCCTTGAGAAAAGAAGAGCTGCACTGATTAGTTGAACTTAATCTGCTATAAGAATTTCTTAATATTTCACGGCTTTCTTTGTCTTGAATATCTTTGGGTTCCTGCTGTTGGTTGGACAAAACATGACATTTTAAAATTAAGGAACTGTTTGCATCTTTTTGGCATTTTAGAGACTAAATGATTAGTAGAAGAAAACAACCTAGTCTCTATTCATTAATGGTGAAAATAATGATTTATTGTGTACATTGTGACTCTGATATTTCACCACCCACCACCATCCCTTGTAATTGCACCTTTCCTGGTTCAATTCTGGGAACACACCTTTACAAACAAAAAACGCCTTGATGTGACAGCTAAACTGACAAAAACAATCTGCGTCCAAGTCAATAATGTTCCCAAATAGATGCTTGATTTATTATTTTTGTGGTATTTTCCTTTATTGGATAGTGACAGTTGAAGAATCAAACAGGAAACATGAGGTGGGTGAAAGAGAGAGAGAGAGAGAGGTGTGACATGCAATGCTCTCTCTCCTGGAATCAGACCAGGGATGTTGTGGTTATATGCTACGCACCTTAACCACTAGGCCACACACTGTTTGAGTTTTTTTGTTTGATATTACATAAAGTCAGTTGTTTAGGTTCCTGCCTACATGTTTCCTCCAGCTCACAACCATCAATCTGCAGTACAAGTTTGCTGAATATAAAACACAGATTTCAGTAGTGAAACTACTAAACTTTACTAAACTGTGCTTAGGTAGATTTTTAGGTTTACTACAAAATACTTTAGCAGCTCCATTTGATGCTAGTTTACCTCAAACCTGCAACGTTTCACAGGTACAAATTGCAGTTTTTGCTACTAAAGTAGTGTTTTTACATTAGTTCTTCTACTTTAGTAAAAGATCTCAGTACTTTTTTTTACTTTGGCGGGTGCCTGAGGACGCCTGAATCCACTTGACATATCATCCAGTCCAAAGGAATGTGTGGCACTTTAAGTGAGTGAAAGTGAGCAATGGGATCTGCAACACATCTGCACCTGCAAAACAAGTAACCAAACCCCTGTCCTAAACTTCTCAGACTTGCACAACAGAAACCTTGCAGACAACAGTGCTGTTACAAAGTTAATAAAAAGTTATTACAAATACACGCGCATCATTTCTCAGTCCGGCCAGTTGATCTATCCATACGTAAAACTGTTGTTTATTTATCTCAGGTTTTCACACTGGATCAGGTTTTATTTGTGAAGGTCAATGTTAAATCAGTGGATGCCCTAAAAGAATAGGAATGTGTGATGTATTTTCAGAGGTGGACATGCAACATGTGTGCATCACAGGGGGTTTCGTGTCAGTGTTTGTGTGTGTGTGTGTGTGTGTGTGTGTGTGTGTGTGTGTGTGTGTGTGTGTGTGTGTGAGAGAGAGAAAGACATCTGAACTTTAACCTCTTCCCCACACAAACGCACACACGCATGTTCATCATTAGTTACCAATTTTGACTAAAATCCAATCTTTCACTGCAAATATTTAGCTTTAATTCGAAGGCACTAACATAAACCTCCCACACCAGACTCCATTGCCAAAATACACAATTCTCTCCCCTTTCTTTCTCTGTCACACCTTCCTTCTTTCCTTCTCCCTCTGTCTGTCTTTTCACCTCCCGCCCCCTGCAGTCTCTGTGTGTTATGGTTCAAGTCCACGTCGGAGAATTGAGTTACAGTCAGCTTTAGGGCTCGAGGGAGGGACGAATTTTTCAGGAATGACACAAGCAGTTTTTTTCCTTTTATGAGGTAGAAGTCTAGAAGTTAACTGATTTCCTGGTAGTGGTTTTGTGTGTGTGTGTGTATCCTATGAATCTAAACAGTCCTTGGGCATATCTCCAAAGTTACGTAAGGTGTTTATATATAATAAGAGCAAGATAGTGAGAAAACAAGAGGTTAAAATATGCATGCACATTGATGTAAACAAATAGTTAATGGAAGAAGGTGACAGACAAATATATTTGGCCTTGCTTTTCGTGTATTTACGGCTAAATGAAGATAACATCACAGTGCTCACAAACACGCACATTATGGCATTTTTCAGCCAAAACATCATGTCAGATATGATACACATTATTTTTAGGTGTTTTTTCATGTGCAGACTCATGCATGAGACACAGTTTTTAGCTTGTGCACTCAGTGCTTTTATGGGCAGGTCATTTGGATGAAAATGAAAAGAAAAGTGATCACAGGGAAGAGAGGAAAGCAGGAGAAAGTGAGATGAAAGAGAGAAAAGTGAAGGAGAGAAACAGGAGCAGATGACAATGAGTCTTTTACATAAAGGAGATGAGGTCCAAAAATATGCAGCTTGGGGGTTTTAAACCAATGCTACAGAAGAATATAGTCACAAGAGACAAACAGAATGATCATAATAAAAGCTGCAGAGTCAAAATGATGAGTCTTCCTTTTTTCCCCCCTAAGTTGATCACCAACAGAACGGTACTCCTCATGGTGAGCAAACTGAAGTGCGTGAGTAAAATTGGTGGACTCCCCCTTTAAATGGTGAATCAGCAGCAAGGAAGAGAAATAAAATACCTTAATTAAACTCACTAAACCCTATGTCAAAATCTAGTTAAGTGAGCCCCAACATCCCGAAAAGCAACAAATACAGAGAACATTTGAATGTTGAAGTAGAATTGAAGATTCTGGTGCATTATGTCAGAATACAGATACACAAACCCACCACACAGACACACAAAAACCCGAGTTTAACAGCTCGACTCGAGAGAGCAGGATATTTGCATTCCCATGTTGGAATGCCAATTACAACGTAGCTACAGCTGTGTGTGTGTGTGTGTGTGTGTGTGTGTGTGTGTGTGTGTGTGTGTGTGTGCGTGTGTGTGTGTGTGCGTGTGTGT